>CM053769.1:77553913-77578193 GCA_028658325.1 Potorous gilbertii
AACCTATACAGAATTGTATGCTGTCATGGGGAGGGAGGGGGATAGCGGGGGGAAGGTGTTGGGGGGATAAAATCTTAATTTTAAGGAAGTGATTGTAGAACATCTATAAATAAATAAAAAAGAAAAAAAATGAGACTAAGTTCTACATTAAAAAAAAAAAGACTAACCCCAAAGTCAACTCTATTACTTTTATATATATGGAACATTATTAATACTGGATAAAAAATTTTAGGTTATATAGGAAACAAAAATACCTTGGACTGGGAAAATTATTCAGAAAAGTTAATGAACTTGGAGGAAAGAAGGTTTGATAGTGTAAAAATGTGTTTCTTAACAGACATTTTCAGGATAATAAAGGAATCGAAAATAAAGTGTCTTATATTGACATTTAAATATAATTTTTTTCATGTTATGACTGACGATCTTAAATGTTGTCCCTTTTTTTCTTAGCATTTAACCGAAGAAAAAGGAGATGGCCTGATCAATGAAGCAATGAGGTACTCGTTGAAGTAGCAATAGCCATAACTTCAAAAAATGCTAAGATTGGTTGGTAGTGAAATTTAAAAGAATTCCTTAAAATGAGAACAGAATCACACTGAAATAGCAAGTGTCAACAAAAGCATCAGTTCTAATTATTTTCTGTTCAGACTAACACATTTTTAGGTAAAGGCATTATACTAGGCCTTGGGCAGACAACAAACCAGACAAACAAAATGAAGCGTTTCCTACTCTAAAGGAGCTTGCTGTGCTTCTGGGACAAGTATAATACAAATTAGGGAATGTGATGGGTAAAGGAGCAAAGTGCTGTAGGATTAATTGAAGTTGGAGAACACGTTAGTGGGGGTTCAGGAGGAAGAGAATCGGAAAATTTCATGGAGGAGATGATAGCTGAGCTTTGACTTGAAGCAGAGGAACCTGGAAGGTGGAGATGAATCTGAGGCATGAGGAAGTCTTGTTTGAATGCTTGTTGGAAAGAGTTCAGGCAGCAGCTCATGGTCCACTTGGACTTAGATGTAGAGTGCATAAAGGGCAATAATGTGAATTTAAGATGGAAAAGAGGGCTTCAGGCCTTAAAAGACACAAGTTTATTTTATCCTAGTGGTCCTAGGGAGCCAACAAATGTCCCCCCCTGCCACTTACTAGTTTTTATTTTTTCTGATTCCATGTGAAGATAGTTTTCAGCTTTCACTTGGATAAGATAAGATTCTGAGTTCCAATTTCTTTTCTCCTCCCTCCCCAAAAAAGCAAGTCATCTCATATAGGCTATCCATGTATATTTATGTTAAACATAATTTCCACATCAGTCATGTTGTGAAAGAAGAATAAGCAAAAAGGAAAAACAAAGAAGTGAAAAGAATATGATGTGCTCTGCCTTCAGACTCCGTTAGTCCTCAGTTAATACATTGGATCACTAATACATTGGTCGTCTGGTGGGTTTTGTGGACAGATTTTCCCTTTTCTTGGTCCAGAATTGTTAAAATTATTTTTAACTGATAATATGCCAACAGTGATGAGAATGAGTTAAGAGTATGCCGTTCATCTTTATAAAGAGGATTGTGTTATGTACTATTTTTCTGAACCATGAGCTCCTTGAAGGTAGACATGGCCGTGTGCATCTTTGTGTTCCTTTCAAAGCCTTGCAAGTTAGTGGACTACGTGAAAGACTTAGTAAATATTTGTTGTGATCAAATTTTGAGTTTATAATAATGAATATGACTCACTTTGACTAAAGAATGATAATAGTGGTAAATTGTCCAGTAGAGGAATAGCTTTTTTTTTTTTTTACTGTGGATGATAATTTGAAGAAACTGCTCCTACTTAAGTGTTTCATTTTTTAAAGTTCTTGTTTTCTCTTTTTTTTCTTAATGAAGGCAGGTTGCTTTGGCAGACATTGTTATAATCAATAAAACCGACCTAGTGGAAGAAGAGGAGTTAATTAAAATAAGAACAGTGATCAGGTACGAGACTTACAGCTGACCACCCACTGTTTGAAGTGTGTTATACGTATATACCACCTAACATGGTTAACCGGATTGGTTGCATCCTCCACACGAAGGCAGAACGATCAACCCACAGAATCATAGACTGAAGAGTAGAAGAAACCACGGACATCATCTAGTCCAGTTCCCATCACTTTACAAATGAGCTGAGTGGTTGGGCAGGGTTGCACAGGCGATGGATTTTACCTCAGGTCCTTTGAGCCCGAATTTTAGCTCCTTGGGAATTATGTCAGCAAGTGGATTGTTGGAAGTAAGATATTATAGAAGAATTCTATGTTGTTTCAGAATTTACTTAATATGAGTTGATGTTGTTGGTTGAGTCAAAGTTAAGCAAAACATTCATAAGTTATGACCTGTGAGAATGTATTTTCAAAGTTGGAATGAATTATTGAGTGTTGTGTATTATGTGTTGTATCTAAATACGCATGTCTTGGAAAAACACAGAAATATTTTTAGTTTTCCTAAGATAAAGAGTAAGATTATAAAACTTCAGTGGCTCCTCAATATCCCTGCATCATCAAGACCCTTTTTTGCCTGGAACTCAAGGTCTCTGGTAGCCTAACCTCGACTCATCTTCCTAGTCTTTCCTTCCCTTAGCACTCACTAGCACTAATCTTCTCTTCCACTCAGGCTGATTTACTTTCCTCCTTAGCTTTTGTCATGTCCCTTGCTTATCTCTTTTTTCCACTCTCCTCATTTTTTGAGGCCCCAGCTCCAATCCAGACTCTTTTTGTGAATCTCTTCCTGACCACTCTCCTTCAGTCCTTGCAGTCCTCTGAGAGCTTGGAGGAGCTGTCTATTGTCCAGGGCCTCTCGTGTTATTGTTCAACTTAGCATGTTTGTCTTTTCACCTTAGTTAGATTTAAGTTGTTCAACAGGAGAGACTCTATTTCCTTCTGTCTTCATATGATCTTAGTTATGCCTCTTCTGTCCTTTGGAGGTCTTAAAACTTGGCTACTTTACTCAAGAAAATATAGTTAGGTCCTACTAGATGCATAGGCTTTGTAGTTTAGACTCCATGAAAGATACAAAAGTCAGAGCAATGTACAAAGGGCACACAGAAGTTAGATTGAGTTACAAAATGCTTCTTAAAGAAATAAGTAACAACTTAAATAGCTGGTGCAATATTCACTGCTCATGGCTGGGCTATGCCGATATAATAAAAATGACAACATAGAAGAGTTAATTTTCAGTTTTAATGCTACATCAGTCAACCTAAAGGAAATACTTTGGACAACTCGATAGAGTAATAGCAAAATTTACTTGGAGAAACAAATCTAGATTTTCAAGGGAGATAATAAAAAGAGAGGGATAAAGGGAGAAGAGCATCTCTAGACCTTATGAAGCAGTAGACATCCAGACCATAGAGAGGAATATCAGTGGAACAGATTAAACAAGGGAAACTCAGTAACTTCGTATCTGATCTCTTTTAAAACATGAGTGATTCTTTGAAATGTATGTTTGTGAACAGGGGCTTAATTTTTTATGCACATTTGATGCTATTTTTACTAGAAGCCATATTTTTGTCATTTACATTTTGAAAAATTGTGCTTATCTGTCCTAAGAAGTCTAGAGAATGTTTGTTAGTGTAGAGATTTTCCTTGTGCTACTGTGGCTGCTGAGCCTTAGGTTCAGAGACTAGGAGTCTGGCAAATGCTGTGGTGCATTTAGACAATTGATTATGTCTCCTTTAATTCTGAACATCTGAGTAACCCATTCTCAGTGTCTTATTTTAAAGTAGTGGCCAACAGTAAGGTTTTTGAGGAAACATACAGCCTGTTTCCTAACCAAAAATAGTTTTGATTTAAAAGAGAGAGGTGCCCAGTAATGCTTCCACTCACACCTACCTTCTCCATACTTAGGCTGTCTAAGAAAGCTGTGATTTGTTTGTCAAGCATTCAGTAGTAGTGTCATTGTTAGTCATTCAGCTTTCTGCTTTTCTCTTAAAGGATACTAGATAGGAATTTGGGAGGAAGGATTTCCACTTGGGTCTCTTATCCTTTCCCTTTTTCCTTTTCATTAACCCTTCTCATTAATATCCTGCTGAATAAAACGTAAAAGACAGTTGAAAGGCTACAGAGTAATGTTGCCTTCAGGTAGCCTGGCAAAGAAAGCAAAAAAAGAAACATTTTTATAAGTTGTTAGAAACAGTTTTGTAGATGGGATACTTAATTTGTAGGCAGAGATTAGACTATATGGACATTGTCTAGAACATGTAATCTTACAATCAGAGATGATTACAAAAGACTAAAATATGAAAACAAAACACAACCATATTGGGCCTCGGTGTCATCCACAGAATGAGGGGTTTGAATTAGATGATCTCCAAGGTCCTGTTCACCTCTAAGGCTGTGGTTATAAGAAAAACGGAGGACTAACTTCATCATCTTAATCAAAAATGCATGATGAGGCGATAGATGACATGTAACATGGATACAGTGAATTCAACAAAAACCTCTTGGCTTCCAATAGTAAAAGTGACACATTGGTTAGAAATTACAGCCAGTTTTTAATGGATGTGGATGGTAGAACTGAGGCTTGAGTCTCGGTTTTCAGGCCAGTCTGAAGGGCATGGGAATTGTATGAAGTCTGAGGAGGTGGATTAGAGACAGCATTTATTGGTCAGACACAGAGGTACAGTCAGGATTTATGTGGGAGGGGTCAGGGACTAGAAACTTAAGATAACCACAGAAAGAAGAATCATCTGAGTGAAGAAATATGGGTCATTGAAGGTTATTAGGTGGAGCCTATGGAAGGAAATTTGAGGAAAAGTTAGAGAACAGCATCTCATGTAATGCCTAAGTGGACAGATCCTCATACAAAAGTCACATTGGCATGTAGCCATTATCCCAGGATAACTTCTGGCTCTGCTAAAGTTTAAATTGCTTTCTGAGAGAAGGTGGATAATGTAGCTTCTGTACCCTTTCAGAGAGCCATGTTCTGCAGGTGTTGATTTTGTAAAGGAAAACCTGTAGAGCTGTGCTCTCCAGGAAGCCCTTGCGTAGCTTGAAAATGATGAGGCTGCTGACTGTTCAGAGAAGAAACTCTAGGGAAACCTTTTGTCAGTGGACCAAAAATGTTTCCAAGAAGGGTAAGTTTTATCACTCATATCAGTTGGGCATAAGTATATTTCATTTTTCAGGAAAAAAATAATTTCAGAATTGGGTGTGTAAAATTTCCAGCTGCTATTTTTCAGTCCTGAGTATATATTTATGCTTATTTAGTCTTTGTTTCAGCAGTAATATTCATTGCTTTTTGGTTTTACTTTGTATTTTGAAAGTGTGACATTCTGTCTTTTTGTTTATTTCTTTATTTGTTTATTTCAGATCAATAAATGGACTAGGAAAAATCTTAGAGACCCAAAGATCAAGGTATTTATTTTATTGCCAGTCCTGTATTGCATTCTAATAAACTGATTATCATTTCTTAGTACGATTGAAGCATCTGCCAGTAATTTATTGTATTGGTCTGATTCTAGCCTACATTACCCTTACCCCAGTTCTAGCTTATATCAAACTATAGAATGGCCTGTAATTAGTTATTTTTCAGTGTATGCCTGTATATTACTATTTTCCTTTAAAAGAAATCTATTTTGGGGGTACATCTTATATTTGAGAGTCTCCTATAATTTGGACAAGAATGATGGTTCTTTTTAGCTCTTTGAATTTTGCAGAAAGTATGACTTTTTTCTAAAAAATACTTCTTTAGGGGCTCTTTTTAAGCAAATTATCCATTTGGAAAATGAATTGCCGCCCATTGTTTCAGCATTATAACTAAAGTTTTAAGCTATGATTGGTTACATGAGATTAAATTTTTCTTTAATGAAGAGTGAGATCAAAAGTCTTAGTCAAAGTTAAATTAGTTCTGTATCCTAGAAGTGTGAAATTTTAATGGGTTGTAATAATCCAGGTACTAAAAGTGCATTTTACATTTCAAATTTATTTAAATTTTAGTGTTATAGAATTAATTAATACTAATGTTTCTTGGTTGCTTAAGAAAAAAAAGAAAGTTCTTGGGTTAAAAATATATATTTTGCAATTCTGAATCTGTTAGCTTGAAGTATAGTAATCAATACTATTAAAAGTTGGTACCCTAATCTCAGGTGGTCTTTTAGTTTACATAGTGCAAAGTATCAGGAAATTGACAGTTAATCAAAATTGGTAAAAGCTAGACCAATCCAAATAGTAACTTTCCGTTAGTCTGTAGGTATTTTAAGAATTCAGAAGTGGTCACCAGTCTTTGTGTTGTGGTATTTTGCATGAGTCTGTTTAGTTTAAATAGTGAACTTCCCCATTTTCCTGAGGAACATTTTTCTTTTTTCTTCCAGCATACTGACAGCTCTACAAGTCCTAGTGACTTAAACATTTGAAATATTTTTAACATTTCCTTGCCTTATCACTTTTAGTGTTCATTTAAAAAAACAAAAAAGCCCCCAAAAGAACCACAAATCTATCCCTTTGTGAAGAGCAGCACTGTGGGGTGGTGGAAAGAGTCCTCATTCTGGAGTCCAAAGACCTAGATTCCCATCTCCACCCAGGCAAGTCGTTGTACTCCTGTGGGTCTAAGTTTTCTCATTTATCCATTGTGGGGGTGGAACTCGGTGGCCTCAGTGATCCCTTTTGGAGCCAACTTAAAATCCATGATCCTTTGATAAGCAGGCATCTTCTAAACTAGTGTTTAGTGTTCAGCAAAATAGGGCGTCTGCAGTGCTTTGAGTTTTTTATACTTTCAATAAATACAGTAGACCAAAGAGCAAAATGTATTTTAAAGTGAACGCAATCTTTTTGTTAAAGTTTTCTGAGAATGAGCAGAATGAGATTCCTGAGAATGAACAAAGCTAGTGCAGCTGATAATAAGCCAATGAAGGCTTTTAATCTTTTAAGTTCACATTTAAAAAAAAAAATTAAATCTGAGAAACAAGTTTTGATGTTTTGTCTATTTGGGAGAAACTTCCTTATCATTGTCTAGATTCCCAAGAGCCTGATTTAGAATTTTAATTACATTTTTGTTATTTACAATAATCTTATTTCATCATTATGAAAACTGTCATCAAAGCACATGGCACCTCCCATGCCCGAGTGTGGTTCAGCTCTTTGGGAGCTGCTGTGTCTTTCTTTGTGTTTGTAATTCTCTCTTCCTAGAGGTTATCAGATGAAGACTAGGTTATCACGAGATCAGAGATTCAGAGTCTGAAAGGACCTCAATTATCTGGGCATTAAGCACTCTGACTAGATGACTCAATAATTTCTAAGATCCTTTCAAACTCTAAATCCCTAGCACTAGAGAGAAGCTTACATTCTAGTCGGGGAAACAACACAGAAAAATGGGAGCTGAAAAGTGGGGAGGGGAAAGGAGAAAGCCCACCTCCTTCGTTTTATAGATGAGGTCCTGAGGCCCAAAATACTTGATTTCCCCAGTCACAAAGTAGTGTATGACAGAGGTGGAATTTGAACCCAGTTCTTCGACTCCAAATCCAGTGTTCTTTCCTTGAGCCTTATGGTCAAATAGGGCTTGTAATGGAGTACCTCTGGGGTCCCTTCAAACTGAGGTTATCCTAAGCATATCCTTTATAGATCATGATGAAATAAAAATTGTAATCATTAAAATCTTGAAATAATGAAAGATGCAGACTCTGAAAGTGACCAGAAGAGTCTAAATAGTGAATGGGTCAGAACTAAATCCTAGAGACATTAAAATTGAAGACTCACGGTAAATGAGATTCATCTTTGTGAGTTCAAATCTGGCGTCAGACACTTACTGGCTGTGTAACCTTGGGCAAGTGGCTTAACCCTGTTTGCCTCAGTTCTTTCATCTGTAAAGTGAGCTGGAGAAACATAAATGGCACTATGTATTATATTGGTCTGATGCGAGCCGCATTCTCATTACCCTTACCACGTTACTGTCGTCTCTCTGCCAAGAACATGCCAGATGGGGTCACGAAGAGTTGGACACAACTGAAGTGACTGAACAAGTGAAAGTGTGCCAGAATGTATGGGATGCAACCAGAGCAACGCTTAAAGACAAATTTCTATTCCTGAACACTTACATTTTAAAAAAAGAGGATTGTAGAGCATGTAATTTTAAAAAACGCAAGACCAGAAAACTACTAAGCCTAAAAGATGGATAATTTTTGTATTTCAGCCACATTAAACAATGTCATGGTACAAGTTAATGTCACAACTGTGCCATGATTTAATATCACGTCTGGGTATCAGGTTTTTATATTAACCACTCTTTTACTAGGAAGGGAAAGTAATTTGGAGTTGAGGAGTGAGGAAGAATTCCAAAAGAATCTTTCCTATAAAAGAGGATCCTCTTTTACATCCCCCTCACAGCCACCCAAAGTTCTGTGTATTCCTCTTCTTTTGTACTCCAAGGAGTTAGCCTCTTCCCAGGAGTTGCAGATCTGGAAATTGACTTTCATCTGTTCACAGTTAAAATAGTTCTTAAATTGTCTTGTGAATATTAAAAAATTGAAATTGATGAAGACCTACAACTTACCCTTAGTAGTAACTCTTAAAATGTGTGGCTTACACATTGTTCCTTACCAGTGATATTTTATAATGTATTAATACAGTTGTATCATTTTCAACTCATACTGTCCACCATTTTTATGACATTGTTTCATTTTTAAAATATGCACCACAGTACCTTGATTGTGCCTACAGCTTACCAGTAGATAGTTGGTGGAGCTCCTTTGCCAAGCCTTGTTGATTCATCTCTGGTATCTGCCCCACTTCTTGTGGCTCACTCGGCCACTACCCCTGGTTCAGGCCCTCTGGACTATGGCAGTAAGCAGCAATTTCCTGATTGGTCATCCTGCTAGTTTCTCCTCCCACTCCTCCAGACCATTCTTTGTACAGCTGCTAAAGCTCATGCCTGATAGCATCACTCTCTTGCTCAGTAAATACCAATGGCTTTTAAAACCATTTCGGATTAGGCATTTAAAACCCTTCACAATGTGTTTGCTCTCCTACCTATGTCCTCTTTTAGTATATGTCACTCCCCTTTCTTCACTTGGTAGTTCAGCCAAAGTCTCCTTGCTGTTTCTCACACATAGCTTACTCTTCTTTCGTCTCTTTGCCCTTGTGAAGGCTGCTTCCCATGTCCAGCATGGGAGTCCTTGTCTCTGATATTTAGAATGTCTAGTTTTGTTCAGAGTTTAGCTCAAGCACCTCCTCTTATGTGGAGCCTTTGCTGATTCTTCCAGCTGCCATTGTTTCCCCTTCCACCAGTTGCCTTGTATTTATTTGGTATATATTTGGGTCTATACATGTTGTCTCCCTTGAGAGAATGTAAGCTCTTTCAGGGCAGGGACAATCTGATTTTGGTTTTTGTAGCCCCAGAACCTAGTACAGTGCCTACCTAGTCCATAGAAGGTGCTTAATAAATGCTTATTAATTGATTGGTACGGTCTAGAGGTAGGATATGCTGATGTATGTTGTACTGTTTCTGATTGTTTTCCTTTTATTTCTTTTAGAGTTGATCTTTCTAATGTATTGGATTTACATTCTTTTGATGGTCTCTCGGGAATCAGGTAATTTCTAGTTATCACTGGAGTTTTTATTAACTTTTATTCAAGATTCTGATTTTGAAGGGCTAATTTCAGTAATTATTTTCTCTTCTTTATTTCTATAATGTCCTTTTTCTGATTCTGAGTCTATATTTTATGGAGCTTATTACACCTTAAGCTTCCATCATTTCTTTCACACTAACAATTCCAGATAGCCTACAGTTTGTGAATGGGTAATGTTTCAGAAGTTTATTTGAAGTTGTCATTAGGAACTCAGAATTCATTTCTGGATAGAAACAGTATTTTTAATGGTGTTTAGGTTTCCAAGACAGTCTACAGAAGCCTATATTAATTCATGAGGAGATCTAGTACTAGTTAGTATTTTCATTTCTACCTATATGCCATTTTTTGACATTAGGTACATGGGAAAAGACCTTTTGAGTTCCATCTTTGGATGCTTGAAGTATATTTCTTTCTTCCTAATAGCAGATAAAGTCATTTCCAAGCATGGTCATTCAGGCACAGAGCCTCCTGGGAAAAAAGATTTGTTAACCAGTAGCTCTCTTTAAGCACCTGCCTAAGAGAAGTCATCTCCCTGGGCTAGTCACTTCACAGGTGTTCTGAATTGGGGCACAAAAGACAGTTTTGTTTCAGGGACTCCGGCCATGTATAAGGAAATGGGTTATAAATCCATTGTTCCTAAATTAGGGGTTGCCTGTAAGGCATTTTTGTCATTTTCCTAAAGTAGATCCTAAAGATTTAGAGAGTGTCACTCACTTCTGTCCTCTTACTTTTACTTTAAAAAATTATTTTCCTTTTTCAACCATGTTGTCCTTACCTGCTGACCAGTTCATAGTTTATTTTCCAAGTTTCTTGAACTGTCCCCTTCCTTTCCACCTTCTGAAAAATGGAAAGTTCTATTTGCTTGACAGGCCCAGCAATCTTAACTGTTACAAATTAAATTAAGGCAGAGTTGTGAAGACAAGCTAATTTTGCTTTCCAGGTAGTAGAAAGGTAATAATATAATAATAGCTAACATTTATGTAGTACTTAATATGTGCCAGGCACTGTATCAAGTATGTAGCAGCTTTACAGTGGTTACCTCATTTCATCCTCCCAACTCTGGAAAGTAGGTGCTCTCATTAGCCCCTTCTTACAGGTGAGGAAACTGAGGCAAACAGAGGTTAAATGACTTGCTCATGGTCACACAGCTGGTAGCTCTCTGAGGCGGGATTTGAACTGGGGTCTTCTCAGTTCAGGCCTAACCCAATCCTGCCTCAAAGATCTGCTTGCTGTGTGACCACCCAGCTACCAGTCGTTGCAGTTAGCCCAGAAAGTACCACAGGGCATGACTTAGATCTGGAGAGCAAGTGTCATCGAAGGTGAACAGAGCAGTCCTGGACAAACTTGAAAGTTCTTTGAAATCTTCTGTCTCCATCCTTTCTGTCCTTTCCCATTGCTGCCCATTTCAGATCCATGATATTCACAAAATGTAAGAGTTGGAGGAGGTCTCAGAAGTAAAAGTTACTGGGCCTGTTCTTGATTGGGATCCTCCCTCCAGTGTCCCTTACAAGTGGTCATGGACATTCTGCTTGGCGCAGCCAATGATGGGCCCATTCCTGCTGTGGACAGTGTTGCTCCTCTATAGTTTGTACCTCTTCTTTGTTCTTTACTTGGGGTCCATGTGACTGTCCTTCATCCACTTGAAAGCTGCAGCCCTCCCGAGTCTTCTGTCCTCTCTATCATGTCCCTTTCATCCCTTTAGCTGTTACTCTCATGGCCTGGCTCTCAGTTTCCTCATCCACATTTGGACCCACTCCTACTTGTCTGTGTTCTCGCTAAAGAGTTATCTGGGACTGAATGCAGAATTCCATGTAGTGCCACTTCCTCCACAGACAGTGTTCTTCTAATACAGCCTGGCACTTAGGAGACACTTAATACCTGTTTACTGACTGCCTGATTGAAGAAGGAATGACAAGTAAAGCTTATCCAAGCTCTGAGCAGGGGAGCTGGGGGCTAGGGCAGTTCTACCCCTAATGGGGGCATGACCATTCTCTTATGCAGATGCTCCCCAGGTTTGTGTCCTGCAGGGACCAATCCCTTTGCAAAACTTAGAGTGCTCTATGAATGCTAGCTATCACTGTCAGTATGTGTGCTTTCTGCGCTTGTCTCATACCCACTGATGCCTCCCAATGGCCTTCTATATTATTTCTGCCTCAGGCCTTGCTATTTCTGACACAAATTACATGGAAATGGGTACTCTTCATTCCTATATTACCATATTTAGTGTGTAGGCATGTAAGGTAATTCCTGATCCCATGACTAGCCTTGAATTGGTACTTTTAAAAATTGATTTAATTTTTTAAAAAAGGCTTTTAAAGGAATTTGAACTCATGTCTATGATGTTAAATGAGCTTAATCTATGTTTAGAACTTAGAAGTGATTTGTATTTAACATTATGTCTATCATAAAATGTTCATTCTGGAAATTTCTTTGTAGAATAAAATGTTTACCCCAAATAGGTCCAATTTCTTTGTCTGTTTTTTTCTTATTACTGAAATTTTATTTTTCATCACTCTAACTCATAATTCTATTATGCAATCATTAACATAATAGGGGGCTCTTGTAGGCCTTGTTTTTACAGGATTAAAAACACAGTCACCTGAGAATGAGCGTGAAAAGGGAAAAGATTGGGAACATTGTCTTTTGAGATGAATAAAAGAATATTGTATATTAATAATGGCCTAGGTGAAGTTAGAATAAATTTGTAATGGACATTACAGTTCTGTGACCTTCTCCAGCATACAGGATATCTGCAGACTGCATATGTCGGGGATGGCTTGGAATTGCGAATTAGCTTGTTGGGAATAAAGACTTTCAGGTGTGGAGACAAGGGCATCACCTCAGTGACTGATTGGGTAGAAGGCAAGTGAGGCTAGAATTATGAGTAACAGAAAGGAGCCATGGAACTAGACTTCATGATCAAATAAAGGGCAGTATCAGTAAGTAATGGTGTGGAATCAGAGTAAGCAGAGAAGGTCAGTCCGGAGGGGATTTCAGAGCTCCAAGTTTGGGGTATCATTATTCCAGTTTATGAAACAAATTGTCAGTATAAATAGAGAAGTTATTGAGGATCTGACAAGGTGTGGAGAAGAAAACTAGAGTGTCAGAGAATGTCTTAGAATGTCCTGGATCAGAAGTGGTTTGATTCAATAGCATGTTTTTTAAAAATAAGTTTCATTGATGCCTTTTGTTTTTCTAATATAATCATTTGCATATACCTACCCATAACAATCAAGAGCCCCTCCTTTATAACAAAATCAGCAAGAACCGTGACTTCTGTATTGGAAAGAGAAAATGTCTTCTCTTGATGGAAAACTTTAAAGAGGAAAGATTATCGAATGATGAGAACAGGTTAGTGGTTTTGTAGTGTCATCAAGGACCAAGGAATATGTCACCTTCTCCTTTCTTAGTAGTTTAAGGGACCTAGAAGACAAAGTCATGATGGAAGAAGTTTTCCTGGACTGTGATATCTTTAGGGAAAAGTCAGATTTCTAATGAATTGGGTAGAAGAAAAGGTCACCGATGTAGGAGTGTGTAAAAGGGTAATGATAAAGCTGTTTGTTTTCTAAGAGTGAGTTTGAGGTGTAGACCAGGGAGAAGAAGTAGCTTAAGACTGTGTTTAGACTTGTTCTGATTGGCTCTGAGACAGAACTGGCGGCAATTTGTAGAATGTGCTGAGAGGTACATTTTGACTTGATCTGAGAAATAACTTTCACAATGATCTTGTGTAAAGAAGGATGAACTGCTTCAGGAGAAGCAGAAGGCTAGGTGACCGCTTAGCAGGGATATCTGAACAGGTAGAGGGTTGGATAAAGTGAACTCCAGAGGCCCTTTCAGCTTGGAAGGTCCAAGAAAAGCGCATCATTTACACTAGGCTTTTTATTTGTCGGTGGTGTTTTCAGTATATCTAGTCTTATATAACACACTGGTGACAACTATTTAAAGAATTATCTATTGAACAAGTGTAGTTCCACTGTAGAGAGTAGATGAGATATTTGAATAAATTTGCTTTATGTATAGCTCCTAAACCGAAGAAATCCTTTCATAATTAGCCAGCTGGAAAGGATTTAATGTGACACCCTCCTTAACATGACCCCGATAGAGACTCATTCACCTCTAAGTTTCTCAACACACACACACACACACACACACACACACACACACACACACATACATACATATATACATATATATATATGTATATGTATATGCTCCCCCTTCCTCTCTGCTAAACCCGCTGTTACTAATTTGCTCCTTACTGTTCTTCTTAAAACCTTGCAGATATTTTGTTTTGAAGTCACATTTACCCTCCCCCATTAGTGTCTGAATATATACTGTAGTTGTTACTTATATCATTTTCCATTGTTCAGAATAATGTATTGTTAGCAATTTAAGCCTCTCTTTTGCCCTGATGAATGCAAAATGTTACGAATATTTGGCTAAACTTAAAGTTTTTGAAAAGTAAGGAAATACTGATGAAGAAACTTCTGTTTCTGATGTAATTATGCTTCAAATCTAGAAAATGCAGAGAAAGTCAATTAAATTTTTCAGGGTAGGAAGTGTTTCTGAACTGGTAAGTATTTTTGCAAGCCTGAAGTAGAGTAGTTGCCATTAACACTAAGCACCACACTTGAGCAGTGGCTGTCAACATATCCGATTCATAATTTCACCAACAAATGTTTGATGCCTGATTTTCCTCTGTGATCATAATGGTTCAAATATGATTCTTATCCCTTTAAAATTAAATCTTATTTTAGAGTGAAGGAACAAAATATCTAACAGGAGCTGTCTTACAAAAATAAATGAGTATTTATGTTATTTCTGAGTACAGCACAATATACCTCTTATGCCAATTTTCTTCCTATTTTTGTTGCCAGTTTTGGTTCATATGTCTGAGAGGCAGCTTAAAGTAAGAATACTGGCTCTTAGAGGTAGAAGGTCTGGCTGCAAATCTTCGTGGGGTACTTTACCTGCTGTGTGACCCAGACAAGTCTCATTACTTCTCTTGACCTTATCAGCTTTTTGTGGAGAAAGGATTTTGCAACATTTTGCAGATAGGAGTTGTATTTATATAGAATATTGAATTGAATTGGAATTTGGATGATCTTCTATATTTAGCTTTTCCTTTCAAAAACAGTTAATTAAGAAGGGTAAGAGTATTTATTAGTCTCTGAATGTGTAAATATTTTCAGTTTACAGAAAAAACTACAACATGTGCAGACAACACAACCTCACCTTGATAAGGTAAAAAGAAAAAATGTATTTTAAATTATATGTGTTCTAGTGTAGTTTCACTAAAAGAAAAAATCTACGTAAGAATGTTTGAGAGCTATGCTGCAAGTTGGTGCGCAACAGATTAATTTTTAAGCCATCTCAGACTAACTACTTAATTCTATTCAAATGGTGATTCATTTCAATAAAAATTGTCTTGAACTCTCCCATTCTTCATGTAGAGAAGTAGATTTTTATTTCCTTGAGTCAGTTTTTCTAAAATTCTAATGCCCCCTGTAGCTAGTACTTGAAGCTGCTGGGGAAAAAAGCAGACACGATGCTGTGTGCATTCATTCCTTTCTTCCAGGTTCTTCTAAACAAACTTCTCAGAGTTCTGGGATATTCTGGGTGCACAGAACACCCTCTGGTGGGTCTGGAATGGATAAGTGGATGGCTGTGTTCTTGTTCCCCCATTCTGCCTTTGTCTTCTGGGACCACTACTGGTTTTTGTTTTTGTTTTTTTTAACATTTGTGGTAGTCTTAAACCATGCTAAAATGATAGCAGCTAATTTTCTAATTTGCTCCCCTTCTAGGGAACTTGTAAGAGATAAAGCTGGAAGTGATCTTAGAGTCCTTCTCAGGAAACTGAGGCCCAGAGAGGGAATATAAGTTGTCCAGGGTCATAGAAGTAGTAAAATGGCAGGAGTGAGATCGCAATCCCAGAGTCCTTCACTCCAAATGCAGCACACTTTACATTATACCACATTGCCTCCCTGTGGTAAGACTATCTTGCTTTTATATCATATGGAACTGTCTTTGAGGAACTCAGGTTTTACATTTGTTTTTTTCTAAAATGACTGCCCATCAATAAAGTGAATAGGTGGCTTCAGGGGGAAAAAAGAATCAAATCAAAGACATAGAAGCATATAGGGGAGTACTATTGCCTGCAAAATAGACTGGAAAATTGGGGCAATTACCTTGATAAATAGAATCCCCAAATGTTACCTCATGAAATATATTTGTACAGGGAAACATGTTTTTAGCTTTTTCATCTGGATAATGCCTTCAGTTGTTCTTGGAGCCCTACTATGAGAAAATCAGCTGTAGGTTTAGGATAGAGTCGTAGCTAGGCAGAAAAGGCTGATGGGGAAGAACTTTTAGGACCACAGTAGCATTCCATGTGGTCGTCTGGAATAGAGAGCTGATTCAGGTATGGGACTGCTCCTTTGTTTCCTGTGCTGTGGATGTCAGGGTGTATAGTTTCCTCTGCCAGCGTGGTTGGAATAGTGGAGTACTGGGTAGCTTGAAAGGTTTATTCTAAAATAGGACTCTCCCCTGGTCAGTGGCCTTAAGATTTTGCTCTTAAATTTCTTTCAGTTGAAAGATATTAGTGACTTTTCACAGTACCGGTAAGTCCAGTCTCCAACTACTACAAATGAATTCATTCCTGCCATCAAGTTTTCCATCTGTACTCTAGTTAAAAAAAAAACAAAAACAACAGCGTTGTTATATTTTAAGGTATTCCTTATTGAAAGGTCTATCTATGTCAGACTTTTTCCACCTATTATTGATTAGTTTCAGGCTAAGTTTTAGCATCTTTGAAGGCAGAAATTATTGAAATGATAGCATTTCGTATTGACCAAGCTTTTGCTATGTTTTATAGAATTGTAAATTCTTTGGTGCTCTTTTCAATGACTTTTTAAAGGCAAAGAAAACAAATGATATGTTCAAGTAGACTAAATAGCCCTAATGCTTTAAAAATATATTTTGTAGAAAGAAAGTTTTGTGAGTTAAAAGGTGATGATATTTAAATATCAGTCAGTAGTTGATTGAAAAAGAAACTAATAACATTTCCAAGTGTCAAATCCTTTTTTGGATATCAAGTATTGTACTATGAAATAACTTATTCAGAAGACTGCCTATTGCTTAATTCATCATAAGCCTAGTAAGAAATCGCTGGGAGCAACATATTCAGCCTTTTTTTTTTCCTTAGTATTTTAGTAGTAAAGAGCTAGAAACCAAATAGATTATTTGGGTAATGGTTAAACATTGTGGTACACAAGTGTAATGGAATATTACTGCAACATTCAAGAAAGAATCACTGTACCAGGGTCACAGTTACTTCAGATTTGAGGCTCGGCTGATCTCTGGCCAGGGTTTCTGCCTCTGCCTTAGAAAAGGCTGGGATGCCGCCAGAGGGCTGGACCAGATCACTTTATCCAGTCATTTACTCAGGTAAACCAGGGGGATCCCAAGATGACGTGGAGGGTGCGGATCATGACTGCCTTTCAGTTTCCTCTTAAGCCTGTGGTGTTTTCACGCATTATTATCTCCCTGGTGTAAATCTCTATATTTAGAAATGGAAGCACAAACAAGCAAGGGGTGAATTAGAATGTTTTTAAGATAAAATATTTGTTTAAAAAACACTTTTACTGCCTTCACAACTGGTCAGGATTTAATTCTTAAATTGCACTTTAACTTGTGATTAACTCTCAAATAATTTTTGCCTCTAGGTATTTAGCTTTGTATTTAAGTCCTTTTTGTTTGTTTTCCTAATAGTTAATAGATTTGCTGGAGGGTGGGTAGTAGTGTAGAACGTTGATATACTTACACCCTCCTAAGTAAGCTGTTCTCTTCATTTCTATGGCTCACCGGCTTTTGCTTTTTTAAGGGAAAAATACTTCTTTCTTATCTGCTTAAGCACTTTGTTACCCACCCAAACAAAATGTAAATACAGACTGAAATCTTTGGGGGGGAAAAAACTTAGCATGTGAATGCAACATTAACCCTTAATGTTGCCGTTTTGTCTTGAGTTCTGTGTGTGGTGGATTTCTATCACTCCGAATAGACCTGCTTAATTAGCCATCGGAAATTTAATGGAAGTGTGATATGTCCTGAGGGAAACCTTTCATGAGTCCCCTAATTTAAAAAAAAATTATTGATATTTATTGTCATTTCCGATTATTTGCCTTTCCCTTTTCTCCTCCAAAGAACCATTCCTTGTTAGAAAGAATAAAAAAGAAAAGATGAAAAAAAGCTGTTCAGCTTCAGTCAGCTGAGAGCTAGCATGTGCACCTTGGTGCATACCCTCCGGCCCTCCCAGAGTGCATTTCCTCATCTCTTCCCTGGCTCACTTTTGGGTTTTGTTCTTTCCATTTACTTGGTTGTGCAGCAATAGTGTAGCTTGTTTTCTTGGTTCCTCTCACTTCACAGTAAATCATCCCATGCTCCTCTGAATTCCTCCTACTTGTCATCTCTTACATCCATGTACCACAATTTGTTTAGCCATGCCTCGTTCAAAGACACCCATTATCAGCTATTTTCAGTTTATTCTGTATGTAGCTTGTTTGTATATGGTTATTTGCATGTTATCTTCCCATTGAAGTGGAGCTTTGCTGGAACAGGGACTATTTTTTTGCCTTTGTATGTCTGGCATTTCACAGGGTACCTGGCACATATTAAGTGCTTAATAAATGTTTATTGACTGATTGAGTAAAGCTAAATACCTATATTAAAGGAAGGACAGTGCCACAAATGGATTACAAAGAAATAGGTCTTTGTGTAAGAAAGGATCCATTTATTACTGTATGCTAAAGTTGCCACTGCAACTCATTTTGTGAGATTCCATAAAGAAACATTTGTATTATGTAGATTGTTGTGTATCTCTCTCTCTCTCTGGATATATATCTATATCTATATCTCTATGTATATCTATATCTATATATCTCCAGTCCTGCTGTTATCGCCTGAGCTTGTCTTACATCATCATATGCCTTGACCATTTAGAATTGGGTTCTTATAGACATCTGTTCAAATCAGACTTAAATGTCTATTTATAGATATAGTGACTGAGAAACAAGAAAGCACTACATTTCAAAGAAGACCAAGCCTGACCTTACCACTAGACTGAATGATATACTAGGGGAATCAGAGTTTTGCTGTTCCATGAATCAGTTTCATAGCCACTGTTAGGGATTCTAAGATCTTCTTTTAAGTTTTTTTTCTTCTATGTAATGCATTAAATAAATATTGTAAAATTTCTAGCATGTATTATGTATTTCCTGGAAAATGCATTGAATTCAACATGCATTTACTTACCTTGTGAAAGACACTGATAAATCTTGGGGATATAAAAACAACAAAAAATTGACCCTACCTTGAAGCTTATATATAGATTACTTAGGGAACAAAGTTTATTTCAGATAGGTGAAGCTGGCTTTCACAATTGACTTTGAAGACAACTCTTGTAGATGAGTTAACTGAGGCTTAGATAATGTGACTTGCCTATGGTTCCCTAGTGTTGGTCTTTATTCAGTTTAAGTCTTTTTAATTCCAAATTCAGAGTTCTGATCAGGGTTTGAGCAACACAGTTTTGTTCACACTTTGCAATTAAAATAGACTTTCAGCAGAAAGAAACAACTGTAATTTTTTTGTTCAGTCATCTCCTTCTGGAGTGATTTGCCATTTCCAGATGAGAAATACTAAGGCAGACCGGGTTAAGTGAATTGCCTATGGTAAATATCCTATGGTTTGAACTTAGGTCTTCCTGACTCCAGGCCTCGTGGTCTGTCTGCTGTGCCACCTAGCTTCCCAAGGATCAAGCAATGATTTTTATTCAGAGAGTGGTTTTTTCCCAGATGGAAAAATTTTCCTTTTAGACCCTCCTTCATGGAACAGTGTTTAATTGTTGTGATTGGGAGAGAGGAAGCATTTCTTTGCTCTTGATGAGTCACTCTCTTTCTTCATTTCATTCCCTATTCTTTTGTGCATCACTGTTTCCCAAAGGATGGTCCAGAAGATTTACCTTACAATACCCTTTAAAGGTTTCTGCTGATTTTGGGGTATTTTCAGCTCAGCATTCTTCTTTTTTTCTTAGAGGAAAACAAACATATTTATTAGTACCCAGCCCTGGTTCCTACTTGTTATTTATCTTGAAAATATTGATTATAGTCACAAATCAGCATCTGAATTTTTATCTTGAATGCACTTCATAGAAAAGGTAGAACATTTAGTTCCTTAAAGAAGCATGTCAGAGTGTGGGTCTGTGGAAAATAATTTAGTCATCACTATCATTATCTCAGGAAACTTTTAACAGAAACTTATCTCTAAATTTTCACTGTAGAGCGCAAAAAAAGAAAATTCAATGAATTACTATGTACAGATGGCCTTTCGTTTACAAAGATGAAGCAAGTTCGCTTAATTAGCAACCTGTCTGCTTTTGGTCTTCTTCCAGACTACTATCAGTTGGCTAGCTACCATCAAGATACGTAGAGTATTTCACAAAATTTCAGAATTAAAATAAATTTAATGGCCAGAAGACCAATCACCAAATCATCCTGCTTCAGAAGTGTGTGTAATCTCAATCAAGTTGGCAGCCTTGGCTCATTCTTGAGTATTACAGTGAATTAACGGCCTCTTTAATAATAAAAGCCTGTGGTTGCCCCCCCCCCTCCCCAAAGACCTGTTGGGAGACAGTAGAAGAGAAAAGAAAAAGTAGAGACAAAGATGAGAAAGAAGTCTACAAATAGAGAAGCATAATATTAGGAAGGATGGAGGAAAAGGTTGCATTTCTCATAATTACCCTGGACCCTACTTCTATCCTAGTAATTGTGTCTTTTTTAAGATATTATCAAAAATGATGATTAAATGTCTCTCTGTTTACAGAGTATTGTTACAGTCACATTTGAAGTACTAGGAAATACAACAGAAGAAAATCTAAATATATTTATTCAAGTGAGAGCTGTTTCTCTTATACTTATTTTTAAAATTCCTATAAATTACATAATTATTATTGCCAACGTTCTCCTTAAAAAAATGTTTTTGTGTGCAGAATCTGCTGTGGGAAAAGACTGTGAAAAATAAGGCAAATAGCACCATGGAAGTCATCCGACTGAAGGTTCAGTATTCAAAATTATGCTCGTTCATATTTTGATATGTGGCCACGTTCTTAGTTATTTTTAAAGCTTTACACTTGGAGGACACATACCTTATTTTTCTTTCTGCCTTATTCCTGCTGGGTCTGGAAGGGGGACTTTTCCAACCACTGTATAAAGGATTTTTTGGCACAGTTCCTTTTTTGGTGCTACAGCTAAAACAACTCAAGTACTTTAAAATGTCATTCCATGCTCTAGACTTGCAGATGTTAAGACTCTTGTCTTGCTAATAAGCTTTTTCTGTGGTGAGTTCCTTCCCTTTGTATTTGCTTTAGGTCAGTGAAGGAGGAAGATTCTGAAGTTTTTCTTGGGTTTTATTTTTTCAAGATATTTTTATGACCAAAAATGCCAGTATTAAGAACTATGTTGCAGCTATCTTTTATTGAGCTTTTTGATACACCTGGCAGGTGTGGCTACTGAGGCCTAGAGGAAAGGAGGAAAATTGTGTTTGTTCAGTCAACAAGTATTTGTTGAGTGGGTATTAAACTTCTCTGCTTGAAGGTTTTGGTACAGTGATTTAATATTATCCTTTACAGATCAGTCAGGAGCTAGCTGGATAAATAGTACAGGAAAAAAGTGGATTTTCCCAGTATTAATTTTTAGTTTATTTCATTCTCATAAGCTTATAATATTGAACAAATCATTACAAGCTGTATATCAGATGATATAGTCCTAGCCTTTTCTCAAAAACCAATGCAAAGATGAATTTTTGTACAGAAAGAAGCATTCTTGACCTGTATTTTGTGTTATCTATTAAGTTATTAATTTATCTGGGGCCTTTGTATGAAAACAGGATCACTTTACTGCCTGAAACCAAAATCCTGTAATCGCTCAGCCTTCTCCATAGAAACTATGAACTAGAAAAGGAACTTAGCAGTGAAAGAACAATCAATAGAAGCAGGTGAATGGCTAACAGAGATCCTGTTTTGTGACATACGGTATCAATAAGAGATTTTAGAGGTCAGGAGACAACAGAACGCACCTGAAGAGGGGAGGTTTTCGGAAGCTTTATTTGATTCCCCTCATTATCCCGAGTCTGGGAATCACCATTCATAGATTATATTGTTTTTCGTGGCATTTCCTTTCCAAAGAAGTATCACCTTGAAATAGAATGGGAATTACTGTGCCACTGGCATTGGTGTTTATGTGCTTGCTTGCTTTTGGATTGTAATTGTCCTTATGAGCAGGGGCTGGTGTCTATCAAAGACAAACCACACCAAGTGATCGTCCAAGGGGTCCATGAACTGTATGATCTGGAAGAGACTCCTGTGAAGTGGAAGGATGACAGTGAGAGAACCAATAGACTGGTGCTGATAGGTAAGTACCTCGTGGCCTCTTATGGCAGACAATCATATTTCAGCTGAATACCTTAAGTAAGAGTTTGTCCCTAGTGCTTTTAACTGAAATTAGCGGTGAGTTTGTTTTAATTATGAGCGAAAATCTTTTTTAACATAAATGTGAGACAGGGTTTTTTTTAAACTTCATAGAATCTTTAGACCTGAAAAACCCAAACTCCTTGTTAAGGTGAAAAGCGATTCCTTTCTGGTATATAAAGGACTCTTAACCCAAACTCTCTATTTTTATATGTATGCCCACCACGAGGTATTAAAGTGCGCTGTAATTAATATGACTAAATATTTTTAAATAAATACAAGGGAAAGTAATCATATTGTATTTTCTTCTCTTTACAGGCAGAAACTTAGATAAGGAAATCCTTAAATGCCTATTTATAGATACAGTGACTGAGAAACAAGAAAGCAGTTGACACTAATTTCAAAGAAGACCAAGCCTGACCTTAGCACTAGAAGCATTTGTAATCAAGACTGGATGATATACTGGGAGAATCAGTTTTTTCTGTTTTTGAATCAATTTCATAGCCACTGTTATGAATTCTAAGATCTTCTTTTAAACTTTTTTCTTCTATGTAATACATTAAATAAATATTGTCAAATTTTCAGCATGTATTATGTATTTCCTGGAAAATGCATTGAATTTAACATGCATTTCTTCAATACCTACTTTGTGAAAGACACTGATATAAAAGACACTTGGGATATAAAAACAAAAAACTGACCCTTCCTTGTAGCTTATAGCCTACTGGGAACAAAGTTTATTTCAGATAGGTGTCACTAAAGCTGGCTTTCAGAATTGACTTTGAAGATTAAATTGTCTAACAACAACTCTGTAAGAGGAGGTAGTACATTAAGTGCATTTTGCAGATGAGTTAACTGAGGCTTAGTTAATTTGACTTGCCCATGGTTACCTGGTGTTGGTCATGATTCAGTTTAAAGCTTTTTGATTCCAAATTCAAAGTTCTTCCCATAATGTTACTTTAAAATAGCAGTAGTGACATTGATGGATGTTAATTTTTACAATTTCCTAACATCCAGGGTTCTAGGCGGTGTTAAAGGTTGGAAAGATGAAGCTCACTTTCTTGCAAAGTTATAAAATTTTGAAAGTAACTCAAATATATTCCTCACATTAAATTTCATTGGGGAGGGGGGAAAGGGAAGTAAAACGTGCACAGGAGAAAACAAAAGCAAAGAAAAGGTGGACAGCTTTGAAAATAAGTGGCTATATTTGTTTATATAGGTTTTCTTGAAATGGAAATTTATGGTTTTATATTGAATCCTCTCATGTTCTGCTGTGTACATGGCAGTTTTTTTTTTCATTTTGTATCTAAGTTCAAAATAATTTTGAAAAACTTAAAATAAATACTTTAGGCAAACAGAGCACTAAATATGGTATGCCTCGTAAGAATTGGAAATTCAGTAAAGCTGGCATCTTCTTACAGTAAAAAAAAAAAGTTTGCAGAAGCACAAAAATATCTAAAAACATTAGAAATCAAGACCAGGACCACAAGAAAAGTGTGAAAGTAATTAAGGGTGTGTTGATGTTATAAATCACTTAAGAATTCCATTTGAAAATATAGCAGTATTTTCCTACATTTTGTCATCACAAGTTCAATGACATTCCTTCCTAAATGGAAGGGAAGGTGATGAGTTACCATTAAAAAGTGAAAACAGACACCAAAGCACAATCATTTATTCAAGTAAACCAGTTAGAGCCCTAGATAATGTGGAAGGGTGCTGAATCATGACTGCCTTTCAATTTCCTCTTAAGCCTGTGATGTTTTCATGTATATTATCTCCCATGTCCATGGAGAGCAGGCATCAGTGGACCCTCAGCAGAACTTTTCTTCAGGGTGTGATTTGAGGCTGGATGATTGTTGCTTATAGGGAGAGAAAACCTAAGCTTCTGACGTTACTTGTCAATAAAATCTTATTTTTACTTTTCTGGTCTTTGTAATTTTGTGGGATGCTAAATGTCCAGGGTACATATGGCTAGAATTATGATGTCTTTCTGATGTCAGGAACAATCTTGGGAGCACAGATTTTTTACATATTAATTACCCACGGTGACTCCAAATATTTTCTTCAAATTTTTTCTTTTCTTCAAGCTATTTTTTTTTATTATTTTTTTAATATAAATTTACTTATTTAACTTCTTACATTCATTTTCACAAAATTTTGGGTTCCAAAATTTTCTCCCCCTTTGTC
>CM053769.1:77578693-77597825 GCA_028658325.1 Potorous gilbertii
AATTCTTTGCCACCATAAAAAGAACTACTACAAATATTTTTGCATATGTAGGTCCCTTTTCCTTTTTTAATGACCACTTTGAAATACAGACCTAGAATGGTATTGCTAGATCAAAGGATATGCACAGTTTGGTTGCCCTTCAGTCATAGCAAGGAACTCACAATCTAATCGGGGAGGCCAGATGCAAACAACTTTGTACAAACAAAATATTTAGAGAGTAAATTGAAGATAATTAACAGAGGGAAGGCACAAGTATCAACAGGAACCATAAACTACATTTCTGATTCCTGTTCTGTTGTAAGCTGCTGAGTGTCCTATGTTTAGAATTTATGTGTGTGTGTGTATGCACGCATGTGTGTGCTCATGCATAGGAATAAATTACTTGTCTCATATCAGAATTCATATTAGACATTGAGTATTTTTATTCCACATTTTTGGGAGGTCCTTAATGTGATAATAAATAATAATAATAAATAAATCAACCCCCTGTGTACTGTAGTGAGAGACCCAATTGAACACCTAGATATAGTGGATAGAGGGATGGATCCGAAGTCAGGAAGACCTGTGTTCAAATCAAACCTGACACCTCCTAGGTGTAGGACCCTTGGCAAATCATTTAATCTGTATCTACCTCTGATCCCTCATCTGTAAAGTTAGTATAATAAAAATACCTACTTCCCAGGATTATTTTGAAGATGAGATTTTTAAAAATGAGATAATTGGAAAACAGTACAGTAGCTAACATATAGTAAGCACTATATACATGTTATTTATGGTCATCGTTATTTTTAATGAACCAACAAATGCAAAAATAGGGAGCCTGTGCTCTCTCATTAGAGGTAAGCTCCTCCAGGGCTCTTGTGCTGAGTCCCAGAATATGGTACCTCAGACTCTTGGTCCATCAATGGTTTCTTAATATTAGATATATGTTCTGCTTGACCCCAGAGGGCCAAACAAGGAGTGGAGAAGGGGATTGTAGATTGATACAAAAACTATTTAGTAATTAGACCTAATCAGAGATAGAAAGGAATGACTAGGGAGGTAATGGTTTCTCCCTTAATGGAAATCTTCAAGAAAACAAACAAAATCCATGACTGACTACTTGTTGATAGTGTTAGAAAAGAGATTCTTGTTCAGATACAGAGTCCAGCTGCTGAGCTCTGAGACCTTGTCAAATTTGAGATTTCTGAGATTCCCTCCTTAATGAATCATGGATCTTTTCAGAATTGACAAGCTAGGCTAAGTTTGCAGTTCTGCGTTCTGACACTAGGTGGTACTATTTGAACATTTTCAACTCATTTAACTTCCAATATAATTAATCAAATAAAAGATAAAGGGGCATTTGGAAGATTAACTTAGTGTTATTTGAAACCAGTCCTTTTAATTAGAAAAATAACTGTTTTCATTTTTTTATGTCACACTCTTCTCTTGCTGTAAGTGGTACAAAGGTCAATGTCAACCTACCTTGCCTTGCTCAGATTTTCAGTTAAATTTCTAATAAATAAATAAAGCAATATGGATTAAGCAATGGTGGCTATCAGGTCATGTCTGTCTGCTGAAATCAAATCGAGAAGCCAATAGATTGAGGAATGATTAGCAGTTGTGCTTCTGCAGGCTATTCTGATTGGGGCTTTCTAATGTTAATTTGGATAGAGATGGAGTTACCAAAGGAAAGTGTGTGGGAAAGTAAGAGTAATATTATACATCTGTAGGCGGTTCAAACCCTACAAAGTAACAAATGTGGCTTTATCATTGATACAGAGTTGCAAAATGTTTCCTTCTCTTTTCGGCAGTTCTTGGCCCTGTAAATATCCTGCTATATATGATGAAAATACATGAGCTTTCAAAATTCTCCCTTTTTCTAATAATATGAAAATGACATTTAGAAATAGCCTTGTCTCAGTCCTTTTCCCTTGTATTTTTAAATGTGTTATGTGGTCTGGTGGACAGACAGTGCATAGATGGGAATCAGGAGAAAGGAGTTCTAGTTTGAATAAATCAATGAACTCCTCTGGGAACTCAGTTTCCCTCATCTGCAAAACAAATGATCTTCTAATTTAATCAAAGTAGGGGATGCAGAGCTGAGACTAGCTCTTTATCAGAGAGAGATAACATTTTTAAAATTAAGATTTTATTTCCCCCAATTACATGTAAAAACAAGTTTCAACATTCATTTTAAAAATGAAGTTCCAAATTCTCTCCTCACCCTCTTCATTGAGAAGACAAGCAATTTGATATAGTTATATATGTACAGTAACACAAAACATATTTCCTTGTCAATCAGGTTGTAAAAGAAAACATAGGCCAAAATAAAAACCCAAGAAAATTAAAGTAGAAAAAAAGTCTGCTTCAATCCATATTCAGACTCCATTAGTTCTTCCTCTGGGGATGGAAAGCATTTTTCATCGTAAGTCCTTCAGAGCTGTCTTGGATCATTGTATTTCTGAGAATGGCCAAGTCATTCACAGTTGATCATCTTAGAGTACTGCTCTCACTGTACAATGCACAGCTGGTTCTACTCATTTTACTCTGCGTCGGTTTATGTAAGTCTCTCCAGGTTTTTCTGAGAGCATCTAGACCATCATTTCTTATAGCACAACAGTATTCTATTACAAGTTATTTAGCCATTCTCCAAATGATTTGCATCTGTTCAATTTTTAATTCTTTGCCACCAGAAGAGAACTGCTATAAATAAATAATTATATATGTGAAAGAGCTGATACATATATATATATATATGTATATATATATATATACATATATATATATACATATATATATGTATATATATATATATACATATATATATATATACATTCCATATTACTCTACATAATGGTTATCAGTTCACAACTCCATCAACAGTGCATTAGTGTGCAGGAATGACATTGTAATAGAGAATGTTGGATGTTGGATCAGGATGGATATGGGTTGGAACTCTGCCTTAGATACTTATGTGGTATGAGACCCTAGGCAAGTCACTCAGCTTTGAACTTCAGTTTATTGACCTATAAAATTGTGATACTAGTAGCACCTAATAGGCTTTTGGAAGAACTAAAGTGCTTTGTAAACCTTATGATGCCATATAAATTTAACTCTTATTAATCTTGTGGGGCAGTTAGGTAGTGAGATAGAGAACTAAGATAGAGAAATAAGCCTGACATCAAGAAGATATTCACTTTGGCGAGTTCAAATCTAGCCTCAAGACACTAGCTGCGTGAACCTGGGCAAGTGACTTAACCCTATTTGCCTCAGTTACCTCATTTGTAAAATGAGCTGGAGAAGGAAATGGTAAACCACTCTAGTATCTCTGCCAAGAAAACCTCAAATGGGGGTCACAAAGAATTGGACATGACTGAGATGACTGAACAACTATTAATCCTATCTACTCAGGGATATCTGAAAAAGATTATAAGGCTGATGACTGCTTACAAGTGAAATCACTTTATAAAAAATGAGAACTACCTTGGAATGGAAAAGAAGATGCAAAAGAACATATGCTGCCAAAGTAAGCATATATGCTTATATGTTAATTTATATACATACACACACATATAAATGCTTATATGAAGGATCATAGATTTGTATGAGCTAAAAACAGACCTTGAAGGAATCTGGTCCAACCTGCTCATTTTATAGATAATAAGGCCCAGAAAGGTTGAGTGGAAAGGAGTTGGAGTCCTATCTACTTTGCCTTTGTAATAACTAAGGGTAGGTCTGAGTGTTGATTGTACATATGTGAACTTCAGGTCTTTTTTTATCGACAGCTGGCCTAGCTAACTCTTCTCCCACCAGCTGCCTTCTTGAGTCACTGCTCATCCATCAGCAGCTGGGCCCCTCTAAGTGCTGGACCAGAGCGATTGCCATGTCACCCTCAGGTCATCTCTGGCTCCGGTCAATACCGCTAGGTATTAGTGCAGTGTAGACAAGTGAGCCACGTAATGCGTCAGGCCTTCCAAGTGCACAAAGGTGTTTTCGTAAGATTATAGAACACAGAGATCACCTACTCTAACTTTTTCTTTCTAGGAATTTATTTTGTAGAATTTTATTTCACAAAAGCAAATCAGAAGCGCTGTGGTATGACTGTTAGAGAGCTAGCCTAGGCCTGAAGAAGAAAGACAAGTGAGTGTTGCCTCTGATAAATATAGGTTGTGTGATGTAGAGCAGAGCACTTAAATTCGTGGTGTTTCTCTCACTCTATAAATTGCAGAATGGGTACTGATCTACATTGTTAGCTTGGGTTTCCTCACAGGGAATTCATTTTACCAATGAAATCCCAGGTTTGGTCTTGAAAGAAAAAAAAAGAATAAAAGTATTATCATTTGAAAAGTAAATTTTATTTGCTGGAGGGATGTTTTGTGCTTCCGACTTTCCCAGACAGCTTTGTCTAATGATTCAGCTGCCTTTTCCCTCTGGAACTTCCTTCAGTGATTGAGGCTTTCTCATCCTGGAATATTCCTCTAGCACGCCAAACCCCTTCTATTAGTAAGTTTCCTCTCTGACCTCCATTTTGGGGATGGGCCTGGATTAGCCATATTTGATTCCCCTCCAGACTGTTTTTTGCCACCATGTTTCTGCTTTGGTATCTGATCCCTCTCTACTTTCCTCCTCCAACTTTAGCCATCTTCCTTTGGCGGATTAGTCACCATATCTGATTTACTTTGGTCATGTCTCCCCTCTGCCCCCCCTTTTTTTCCTTTTTGCTTTGTATCTCTAGCTTTTAGGACAGTGCCTGGCATATAGTAAGTGCTTAATAAATACTTATTGTCTGCTGCCTGCCCCATATGACATGGTTGTTGAAATGGCAGCTAAGTTGATGTAATACCAGATGAAGGCGGCTATTGGGCTGGTCTTACTTGCAAAGCCTATTTTGTGATCTCTTACAGGATGAAAGCCTAACAGATTTGGTCTGTGGTCCTTTGGTGGATTAGAGTTACCACACTTGATTTATTCTGGTCTTGGGTTTTTTTTCCTTTTTTTTTTTTTTTTTTAGTGAAATGAATTAGACTCTGGAAACTCAAAATTCAGTGAGATGGATTGGACTTGTAAATAGGAAGTGGAAGACTTCCAGATGGCACAGGGGGATGGATGATGGGGAAATCTCTCCCTAATTCAGAGTTTGGCGGAATTTTGCTCTCTTGGCAGGGCTACTACCTTCTCATGGTGAATGCACATTGTGTATAGCACAGAACAAGTGAGAAGCAAATGTGATCTTACAAAGGAGAATTCTTGGTGGTTCGGATGTTTGTCATTAGAAAGTGGGTGTGGACTTTTGGATAGTAAAAGTGGAGCACCAATTCCAGGAGGAAGAGCATAAGGGCTCTGTGTCTTTTGGTTCACCCTCCCTCAGAGAGTTGGATTTCAACAGAAGGAGCTGTTAACTGGTGGGCTTCTTCCTCTCTCCAAAGAAACCCGGAGGGAGGGCAGGGAAGGTGCATTATATCTTGGCTTACCCTCTACATTAAAAGCCTATTTATTAAAAACCAAGGAAGCCAAAATATTTATACACGTTAATGCTTGGAACCAAAATGTAGATTTTCTTTGCAGTCATAGTAATTTAAACCCTGTGACCTATAAACCCAGTAACATTTCCCCCATTCTTTTAGAGGTAACATAGAGTGGTAGTTAGGGAGCTGGACCAGAACTCAGGAAGATCTGGGTTCAAATCCTTCCTCAGATACTTACTAGCTGGGCAAGTGACTTAAGTGTACTTCAGATTTTTTTAAAAAAAAATTATAAAATGGATGAGTTGGAGTCTATGGCTTCTAAGGGCCTCTGCATCATAAAAATCTTTGCTCTTTATGAGTCATCTGAGCTTGTGAAAGGTCATAGGATTATAGATTAAGAGCTAGATGGGCCCTGGAGATCACCAACTTGGAAATCCAATTCTTTCATTTCATGGAGAAGGGAACTGTGTCCTAGATGGGTAAAATAACTTGTTCAAGGTTATATATAGTAAGCCCCTGAATGTGGAGAGCCACCAGACAACTGATGGTGGAATGAAATCACTCAAGTGAGAAAAATAGAGCAGGTTAAAGCTTTAGTGTATATCAGTATTGGGATTGGGATCTCCCTGAGTAAAACAGAGACATATAGCCTTAATGATGATGACGATGATGATGATGATGAAGACACCTCCAAGAGCATGGTTCAAAGAGAACTACATTCAAAAGCACTTTTACTTTTTAGTAAGAAAAAATGATAGGGAATGTTATAAAATGGAGAAATGCATGAGAATGTTTTTTGTACATTATAACAAGTCACTAAGTACATCATTTGCAATTCTGTACCAGGAAGTAGTATTGTCACTTTTAACCACTTTCTTGCAAGAGAATGGTAATATCATATATCTGAATACTTTTTTTTCATAGCATTTTAAATGCATTATAAACTTTGAATGGTGGAAAGAGTATTGGATTTGAGTTACAAAGTTATGGATGGATTTGAATCTCAGTTGTGACATTTAATAGCCATATAATATTGGACAACTCACTTTACTTTTCAGATTTCTTACCTGTAAAATGGGGATAATGACATTTGCATTGCCTACCCCAAAGGTGTTTATGAGGAGAATGCTTTTCATAACTGTAAGATGATGTAAATGTGAATAATTATTTGATTCTTGAAGCAATCAGTAGTGGAAACTCTATTAGCCATAAAATCAGAGAATCTGGATTAAAATCCCACATCTGCCATGTGGAACCTGTGTGGGTATCTTAGATAAGTTACTTAACCTCCCTGGACTTCAATTTCCTCATCTGTAAAATGAGGAGATGGGGCCAGGTGGCCTCTAAATCCCCTTCCAGTTCTAAATCCGTAATCTTCCTGAAGTAGGTAAGATGCTTATTGCTATTATTCCATTTCATAGATGGGGGAACTGAGGCTCTGAGTTCAATGCCATATCCAAGAAAATGCAGTAATAGAGAAAAAGAAAAGTATTTCTACATCACTTTTTTTGTTTATAGAATACCACCCATGCAATAACCAAGGGAGGTAGGTAGCAAAACTGTAATCATTCTATTTTACAGGTGAGAAAATTGGGACATACAGAGAACAGCTTGATGTTCGTCTTCATCCCCACTACCTCTCTCTGTTTTTTAGTTAAAAAGAGTCACTCTGGCCGGAATGGAATCTGGAGATGGAATATTGAGTCTGAGAAGCTCAATAGGACAGTTTGGCTGGAGTGTAGCACTCATGAACAGGAGTAATATGAAATATCTGGAAAAGTGAATTGGAATCAGATTGTGATAGGCTTTAAATGTCAGGCTGAAGAGTTTGTTCTTTCCTCCTAGAGGCAATGAATATCTTCAAGTAGAGTCATACCATGGTCATGCCTTTGTTTTAGGCTAGATAGTTATTTTGGAAGATTTGAGGAGGATGAATTGGAATGGAGAGAGACTTGTAAAGAGAGACTAGAAGAGCATTGTGCTAATTTTAAGTGAGGGATGCTGAAAGTCTAAAGTGGTGGTTGTATGATGGTGAAAGAGAAGATGGTGAAAGGGAAGTACAGTGGACAACATTTGATAACTGATTTGGACTAGAGTCAGAACTGGCACCTAGGTTTTCTAGAATACAAGTCTATTGTGTTGGGTGAACCTCTTGTAGTGAATATTTAGAAGCCTCAGTATAATAGAGCATTGATATCATCCAACTCCAGTACCAGATAATCCAAATTCCATTCCAACTCGAACATTCTATGATTTTAGATTCATGAACAAATGATAAACAAATTCACAAACTAAACAAATAATTCAGTTCAATGAGTTTTTGCCTTTAGTGAAAGCAAGGTTCAATTAGACATTTAGAGGGAAGAGGGAAGGGATGTTACATATTGTTGGAAACCTGTTGTTTCATTCATTTCATGAAGACTTTATGGAGGAGGTGGCATTTTAAGAGAAGGCTGAGGAGTATAAATAACCTTTTACCAACAGCAGGGCTTTGAACTTTTTCCAAAAAAGAACCAGAAAGCTCTCCTCTGACATCTTGCCACGTGCTTCTGTATCCCTCATCCTATACTTCTGATATGTCTTCCCATTGTTTCAGTCAGTCAGCAACTATTGTTGGTACGATGGAAAGAGGACTGGATTTGGTGGGTGGGGTGGGGTTGGCACCAGATTAGAATCCCATGTCTGTCACATTCCTTTACTTCTCTGGGACTCAGTTTTCTCTGCTGTACAATGAGAAGTGGTGATAGCAGAATAGATTATTTCCAAAGTTGCTTCTGGCTCTCAATTTATAATTTTCTTAGCATATTTAGTTAAAAACTACTGTTTGCAGAGATTTAGAAAGATCACTATGGGGTGGGAGGGATTTTGAGTCTTATGGAAGCAAATAAAGTCTTGTGGGTTCCAGGCAGAAGAATCCTAAGTTTGTAGATTTAGAGTTAGAAAGGATCTCAGAGGCTATATAATCCTTCATTTTACAGATGAGACTACTGAGACCAAAGGGATTAATGAACTTGCCTAACATAACACAAGCATATAGAACATAGAAGCACATAGAAAGGTAACGTTGTCAAATGGTGTCCTTCTCTAGTGCAGAAATAGTTTGGAACTTACAAAAATTAATTTAATTTATTTTTTTAAAAAAGAAAGGGTAATAAATCTCAGTCCATCTCTGGAGGCAAAATACTATCTATATTTAGAGAAAGAACTATGGAATCAGAACACAGAATGAAGCAGACTGTTTTCTCTTGTGTTATGTTGTGGTTTGTTTTGTTTTTTTCTCATGGTTTCTCCCATTCGTTTTAATTCTTTGGTGCAACATGACTAATGTGAAAATGTGTTTAATAAGAATGTATGTGTAGAACCCATATAAGATTGCTTGCTGTCTGGGGGAGGGAGGAGGAGAAAATTTAAAACTTATGGAAGTGATTGTTGAAAACTGAAAATAAATAAATTAATTAAATTTAAAAAAATGTGAGTCCATGTGGAAATGGTATAAGAGGTATTCTGGACATGTTCTTATAAAGATTGTCTCATTGGCTAGGACCCTATTAAATACATACTCAAAGTATTGGGACACCCGGGGGGAAACTTTCCTTCCAATCTCCAGGTCATTGAAGCTGTTTCTTAGTTAAGATAATTTGGCATTTCCCTCTTTACCCTTTTGGACAAAGTAAGCCTTAAAACATTATATAAATATCGATAATTTCTATGATGATTATGTGTTCTTAGATGGAAGAAACCTGGCAGAACTAACTTTTCTTTGTTCCTTATAGAAAAATAAATCTGATTTTAGAGCTAGACGAGTCCCTTAGAGCTCCTGCAGGATTTTGTACTAGTGGAATTACAGAAACAGCTATGGGCTGCAAAAAATAAGAAGGTAGAAGGAATACCCTCTTTTTTCCATTGATTACTAACCCAGCACTAAACAGTTATTAGCCTTAGGCAGCTAATGATGGCTTTAATTGGTTGGTTGTATCATGCCAACTGACTTGATGCTGATTAAGTCAGCCAGACAGAGACCAATGTTTCAAGAATGCATTGCTGAAAGGTTTTAGTTTCACTCTTCTGCCCTTGCCTCCCCTCCTCCTTAACCCCTCAATTCAATGGAAGGAAAAGTTTATAGGCAGAAGCCCATGGATGTAAACTGTGTGATGCTGCCCTGGAACATACTTAAACAAACCTTAGATGCCTGCTTAGCATCGACCTAAATACTTGCAAAATACTGGACCTTGAAGGCAAAGCTGGGAGAGACCATGTTGTCTAACCTCTCATTTTACAGAAGAGGAAACTGAGTACCAGAGATAAGGATTGATTGACCTGAAATCACACACATTAACTAACAGAACTAAGATTCCAGGTCATACCTTCTGAATTCCAATCCTGACTCCAGTGGACTTTGATGCATTGATGAATTTCTAGGAGGGATTTGGGGAGGTAGGTCATCTATCCAACCTTTTCATTTCATAGAAACCCAATCTTAGACACTGAGAGAAAAGAGTTACCTAAGGTTTACACACATAGTCAATGAGAGATCCAGAACTATCCAAAATGATCACATTTTTCTGGTTTTCTTCTTTCACTACTATGAGTTTCTAGGAAGGTATGTGGTCATATTTGGATTACTTCCATTTTGGAAGTGACTGGACTTCTCTGTAGTTTCTAAAAGTAGGCAGTAAACATTAAAAAAATTAATGCTGAAAAGAAAAATTTACTGGCAAAAAGAAAATGAAACAATACATTTAGAGTGAGAAATTAACCTAAACAGTCACCTAAATAGTTTAAGAAGCTCGGAAGGGGTTGAGAGTGGAAAAGTTTAAGAAACTTTGATCTTGAGGAACCCCTTCATTTTAATTGAGACCTAAGATATTAAGTCGCTTATAGGATCATAGATTTAGAGATAGAAAGCCTCTAACAGGTCATCAAGCACAGCTCCTTCATTTTATAAATAAGGAAACTGAGGCACAGAGAGGTTAAATGATTTGTCCAGGGTTATACAGCTAGTGTCTGAGTTGAGGCTTGAATTCAGATCTTCCTGAATGCAGGTACAGTCACTATGTCATGACTGTATAAACAGAAAGTGGAAAAACCAAGATTCAAACCCTGGTCCTGTGATTCAGATGCAGCACTCTTTCCACTGAATTGTATAGATAAGAAATAGGAGAAACCCTCCCTAAAGATGAAAATCCCACATAGAATGAATGATGGATGGATGGATGGATGGATAGGTGGATAGATTAAGGTTTCTGTTGGTGGAGTTCATAGATGGGTAATTTAATATAAAAAAATACAATCCTAGAAATAGTATAGATACACATGAGGAATTCATAAAACAAATATTTATTGAATATTTATTATGTACAAAACACTAGAATTCCAAATCTAGTCATTGTTAGTATTTTCCCTTCATTCTCCTCTCCCCTTGAACTGATTTAGGGGAAAACTTCGGCCTAAGGTCATGCATGACTAAAGAACTACTAAAAACCAGAGTTCCCGCTTGGCACAGTGTTAGTAACCAGCAGAGATTGTTGACAGCCTAGGGAAATTTGAATAATCCCACCCAGGTGTTTAACCAGGAAATTGGGGGAACAGTGGGGCAGAGCCACAATAGGCTAGACTCCTTTTCCTGCCCTCCTCCCCCAGTCAACTTTGAAAATTATGAAGTGAAAAAAATAAGTAATTAAATTCAACTAAGCTGGAAAGGGGAATTTGTAGAGAAGTTCAGAGATGGGTGACGGAACCAGGCTGAAGAAGGAGTGCTGGATTTAGAATTGTGAAGATTTGAATTCAAATCCAGCCTCCTTACCATATTCATTTTCATCATGTCTGAGTTTTAGTGTAGTAGAGGGCTGTGCTTGGCCAGCTAGATGGTGCAGTAACTGTCACACCAGGTGGGAGTTCAAATCCGGTCTCAGGTACTTACTAGTTATGTGACCCTGGACAAGTCACTTAATCTTGCTTGCCTCAGTTTTCTTACCTATATAATGAGCTGGAGAGGGAAATGGCGAAACATTCTAATATCTTTGTGAAGGAAACCCCAGAGATGGGGTCATAAAGACTTGGACAGCACTGAGCAATAAAACGGGTGTGCCTAGATATTTTCTTATTATTAAAATTGTAACCTTTCTCCCATTAATTAAGCAACTGCTCCCTGTTCCCCATATATATACTTTGTTTTAATGAAAGCTGACTATGCTGGTAAGTGAGAGGGTCATGTGAAAGCTCAGTAGATCTGGGAACCAGATAACAACTCAAGTGTCTTCTCATTCCAGTCTACCCTCCACTGAGCAGCCAAAGTGAAGGTCCTTAAGGGCATATTTGACCATTTCACTCCCCTACTTGACAAACTCCTGTAGTTCCCTATTGTTTTTAGGATAACAAATTCCTCTGTTTAGTTTTTTAGCCTTTTACAACTTAATCAAAGCCTGTCTTTATTACTCCCCTTCCTGGGCAGCTAAGTGGTGCAGTGGATAGAGCACCAGTGCAGGAGTCAGGAGGACCTGAGTTCAAATGTCACCTCAGACACTTGACACTCACTAGTTGTGTGACCTTGGGCAAGTCACTTAACCCCAATCACCTCATCCTGGGTCACCTCCAGTCATCCTGATGAGTATCTGGTCACTTGATTCAGATGGCTCTGGAGGAGAAGTGAGGCTGGTGACCTACACAGCCCTCCCTCACTCAAAACAGTCAAGTGCAAAGTCATGTCATTATTTCTCTGATGGCATGGTCTTTTTCAGCAACAAAGGACGAACACAACAATAGCTTCCCTTCCCATATTCTAGCATACAGTCAAATCACTATTCTTTTTGTTTCTGGAACATGACCCGTCACTCTCCCTCATTCTATCTTCTTGTCTTTGTTTTGACTATTTCCCATGCCTGGAATGAGCTACATCCTCCTTCCCACAGTCCTTTCTCTTACTTCAAAATGATTCTAGAGAGCTGTTATCTACAAGAAGTGTTTCCTGATTCCTTCAACTCCCAGTGCCCTTCCCCCAAATTACCTTGCATTTAACTACTTTGTATTTATTTATATTTCTCTTCTTTATTCTTTTTAAATTTTTGATTTTTCTCTTTTTATTTTCTTATTTTTATTCTGCACACATATGCAAGTATATATTATATGTTACATGAATATACTTGTGGTCTTTCTCATTAATGAAAGCTCTTTGCAGAGCTCATAGAAAGATTTAGTCAGAGGAGCTTTTATGTTTTAGACTCAGAGGGTTTGCAATTGCGATGTATGTGGGGGTAGGGAGAGGGAGAGGTTCATTTGTTTTTTTTAATGACCACCTGAGAAATAGAATCACAGGAAGTAAAATGTATAGTTTTGATTATATTACATTAAAAAATTTGCACAAGCAAAACCAATGCAGCCAAAATTATGAGGAAACCAGGAAACTGGGGGGAAAACATTTTACAGCAAGCTTCTTTTTCATTTTTCAATTATGTAGGGATTTTAGCCAAATTTTTAAAAATAAGAACCATTTTCCAATTGATAAATGGTTGGAGGGTATGAACAGGCAATTTTCAGAAAAAGAAATTGAAGCTACCAATGGTCATATGAAAAATTCTCTAAATTCTTAATCATTAGGGAAATGCAAATGAAAACTACTGTGTGGTACCACCTATTACCTATTAGATTGGCTAACATGAAAAGAAAAATGAAAAGAAAAGAAAAATGACAAATACTGAAAGGGGTGTGGAAAATAGTCAATACACAGTTGGTGGAGTTGTGAACTGATGCAACCATATTGAAGAAAATTTTGAACTATGTCCAAAGAGCTACAGAACTGGGCATACTCTTTGACCCAGAAATACTGCTACTAGGTTTACATCCCAAAGAAATCAAAGAAAAGGTAAAAAGGACCTATATATGCAAAATATTTATACAGCTTTTTTTGTGCTGGCAAAGAGTTAGAAATGGAGGTGATGCCCATTATTTGGGGAATGGTTGAACGAGATGTGGTACGATTGAGGTGAAATTATGCTCTAAAAATAAGGAAGGGAATGGTTTCAAAAGATCTGGGAAGAAATATGAACTGATGCAAAGTGAAGGGAGAAAAGCTAGAAGATCGTACACAGTGATAGCAACATTGTAGCAATGATCAACTGTGAATGACTTAGTTATTCTGATCAACATAATGACAATCCAAGACAATTCTGAAAGACTTATAAAAATTCCTATTCACCTCCAGAGAGAGAACTGATGAACTCTGAGTGCAGATGGAATCATACTTTTTCCACTTTATTTATTTTTTTGCAACATGGTTAAAAAGGAAATACGTTCTGCATGACTTCACATGTATAATGGGTATTATATTGTCATCTCAATGGGAGGGGGAGGAGCTGGTGGGAGGGAGAGAATTTGGAACTCAAAACAAAAAAAAATGTTGAAATTAAAAAATATTTTCTGCTTTTTTTTCTTTCAAAAGAACTTTTTTTTTTTTTAACATTATGAGAGGAATTGTAGATAAGGAGTTTGTCTCAACATCCTGGGTACAGAAAAATTTCCTAGGTTTCCTGGGTGGGCAACGTTGGGTCAAGAGATGTGAGAAAATATCCCCAATTATAACAAGTTTTTCTGAGAAAATTTTCCAAATTGCACCCAGGGAAGATGTCTATGGTTTGAAACAGAGTCAAATGAGCAGCATGGAAAATAATTTACACGATGATAATAGAACAGAGAAAAGTAACTTAGAAAATCTATAAATGCAATATTAACCACAAGTCCAGAGGACTGAAGATGAATCATGCTACCCATCTCCCACTAGGAGATGATAGACTTAAAATCCAGAGTGAAACATGCATATTTGTCCATGGCCAAAGGGAATTTGTTTTGCTGTACTATTGACATTTCTTGGGAAAGTTAAAAAAAATTTAAAGGGGCAGTGGGACTGAGAAGATAGCAAAGATTTTTTTTGAAAAAAGCCCACTCTATCATAAAAGTTTCTGGCCCAAGGATCTCAAAAAAGATATATAGAAAAGTTTATGGAATAATAAATAGTACTCTGGGCTTTGAGTCAGGAAAATCGGCGTTCAAATTTTGTCTTTGATGCACATTGAACACACTTCTCTCGCGCTCTTCTGAATTGTGGTATTTCTGTTGAGGGCACCACCATCCTTCTAGTTACCCAGGCACAAAACTTTGATGTTGTCCTTAACTCTGTCCACATAGTCTTAGCATTGTCACCTTGCTCTCAGCTGCATCACTCACGTCTCTAAGATCGATTATCCCATTATTTGCTATATCTATTAATTTCTTTTGCTACATTTATCTCTTCCTTCATTCTACTCAAGCCCCTTATCATTTTTCATCTGATAGAAAGATACAATACTTATTATTATGCACTTATTATGTACTTGGCACTGTACTAAACTCTGAAAGACACAAATACAAGCAAACAAGATAGTCCCTGCTCTGAGGGAACTGAAATTCTAATTCCAGAAACGTATAAAGAATTGCTAGAAGAGCAGGAAGGGGAAGGGAGGAGGGTAGCTGTTGCTCAGCAGCATGGTGAGGAAATGTTCTGGAAGTGGCCTGAAGTCCTGGACCCCAGAAGGAAGTGTAAGTGGAAAGCTCACCTGTCACAGCCAAGTGACTCAGAGGGAGGAATCTAAGTTTTCAATGGGAAGAACGATGGAAATGATGATCTGATAAGAGAAAGAATGATGAAGGGAGGACCAGAAGAAGATATACTCTGGCTTGTTACAATAGCTTGTCTTGAATGTCTGTCCATTCCAGTCCATATTCTACTCAGTTGCCAAAATAATTTTAATAAACCATAGGTTTGACCATGTCATCTCCCTACACCTTACCTCTGTCTAATTGTTACTTTTAAGTTCAAATTTCAATTTCTATGACTTTAAAAACTTTTCGCAGACTGGGAACTTCTTTCCTGTCCAATCTTCTTATATTCTAAACCCCCTTGGCACATTCTATGTTCTCTCTATAATGGTCTACTTGTTCCACCCACATGAGACTGTATCTTCCATCCTTGGGCCTTTGTACTGGTTGTTCCCCATGGCTCAAATGATCTCCTTCCCAGCCTCCTTCTTTTATAGTCTTTGACTTTGGTTAAGATTCATCTCAAATGTCACCTTCTCCAAGAGATCTTTCCTGATACTCTTAACTCAGTTGCTTTGGCTATCAGCTCCAAAGTTATCTCTTCCATTTATTCCATATTTATTTTGCATTTTATGCTTTATATATGTTGACTCCTTAAGGGTAGGGTCTATTTTTGCTCCTTCATTATATACCCAACACTTAACAGTAATGCATAAATGTGCTTGTGGACTGATTGATTGATGTTTAAAGCCCTTCACAACCTGGCCACAATCTTCCTTACTGACTTTATTGTACGTTGCCCTCTTTCATGGATATTACAGTCCAGTCAAACTGGTCTTCTTACTAGAATTTCATCTCCCATGTCTGTTCCGTGGATTGAATATTCTCCTTGCCTGGCAACGTACTTTCCTTTATGTTTGACTTTTGGAATAACTAATTTCCTTCAAAGCTTAGTTTAAGGTTACATCTTACATGAAGTTTTTCCTTATCTTTCCAGATTTTAGTATTTTATTCATAAATCACCTTACATCTATTTTGTTCATAATAACACACAAATGGGCAGCTAGAGCACTAGACTTGAAGTCAGGAAGACCTTAGTTCAAACCTGGTCTGAGACACTTACTAGTTGTGTGACCTTGGGCAAGTCACTTAACACTGTTTATCTCAGTTTCTTCATCTGTCTATTGATGTGGAGAGGGAAATAGCAAACTACTCCAGGATCTTAGCTAAGAAAACCCCAAATGTGATCATGAAGAGTCAGACATGACTGAAATGACTCAAAGCTACCTTCATTCATTAGGGATAATGGTATTTAGGGGACACATTGTTTTCATCTTGGGCCAATCTGCAAAGACTTTCTAGAAGACATGGCATTTAAAATTTATAGGTACTGGGGTAGATGCATCTGCAAAGAGAAAGAAATGAGTAAAGGCAAGTAGGCAGAAGGCCTGTATAAGAACTTATTTGTTGGACAATCAGATTGGAAATTGGAATATATGTGTTAGCAATGGTAAGACTGAATAGGTAGCATAAAGGGCCTTGAGTGCTAGACTAGGGGAGCTTGGCTTATTTAATGGGAAAATACTGAAAGTTTCTGAGTTGGTGAGTGATATAATCAGAATTGGATTCTAGAAAGATTGATCTGGTGATATAGGATAGTTTGGAGGCAGGAGAGATTGGTGTGTGTGTGTGTGTGTGTCTGTGAGAGAGAGAGAGAGAGAGAGAGAGAGAGAGAGAGACAGACAGACAGACAGACAGATAAAAAGGTATGTGAAAACAGAGGGAAGGAGAAACCAGTTAGGAAGCTATTTTAATGGTCAAAGTATCATAATTGTAGGGACGATAGATGGAACAATGGATAGACTCATCTTCCTGAGTTCAAATTTTGAAATTTTGTCTCTTACTAGTTGTGTGACCTTGGACAAGTCACTTAACTCTGCCTCAATTTCCTCATCTATCAAATGAGCTGGAGAAGGAAATGGCAAACCAGTATCTCTGTCAAGAAAACCCCAAATGGTATCAAGAAGAATCAGGCACGACTGATTAAAATTATAATTATAAAGCCAACGTTTGTGTTTCACTTTAAAGTTTGAAGAATGCTTTCCATATATTATTCTATTTGACTCCCATGACAACCCTGGGCAGCATAATATTACCCTCATTTTATAGAGGAAGACATCAAGTGACATTTTCAAACTCACTCAGGAAGTGTCTTTGGTAGAATTTTAGTTTGCATCTTCCTGATGCCAAATCCAATGATTTTCCTTTCATGAAACAAAAATGACTTGAACCACTATGGTATTTGTGGAAATGGAAAGAAGATATGATACCTGAGAAAGTCATAGAGGATGAGTAGACAGGACTTGATAGCTAATTGAATGGAATGGGTGACTGGAAAGGAAAAGTAAAAAAAAAAAATATCCAAGCCTTTACCGAGAGTGACTGCTCTGTTCCAACAGCATGTGTAGCAGAGTAAGGTGGGAGCCATGATCAGCCTACCCCACTAGGAGACACCTTCCTTTGGTGGTTTTTTCACTCCAGTGCACCCTGGACTCACTTCTCTGGCTTTAGACCCACTGCCACAAACCCAATTTCCTAAATCATAGCTCTGGATTTAGTTCTCTGGTCACTTTTGGCTATGCTTAACCTAGACTTGGTTCTAGATTAATCTAGACTTAATCTCTCTCATATTTGACCCATGACTACACTTTCTTTTCCTCAGGAGCATCTTTTCTTTAGTGACTATTCTCTCTCCTTTATCACTCAGTGGCCCCTTTGAGGCCAGAGATCTGATGCTGTGAAAGATCTTTGGTAGAAATATCTAGAACACAAGACTATGGCAATATTTCTAACAATTTGTGACTATCTCTCTAGAACATAACTATTGAAGAGCCATTGGGGTGATTGGTAGAGAATAAGCTTAGTTAGGCATGCTCTTGGGAAAGGTTAGTTTTGAATTCCCTTTGCTGAGAAAGAGTGCTCCTGAACATCAGAATTCCTTTTTCTACTGGAGTTTCCTATATACTGCTCACCCATAGGTCTCTGATATTGTTCATTTATCAGAATATTTTATAAGCACATCATTTTGATCAAGGCTAAAGATTTGTGGTAGTGGGGAAGACATATCAAGCAAAGAAAATGAAATGAGTAAAGGTGAGTAGGCATAAGGCCTGTATAAAGGATTTAATTTCAGACGGTTTTTAATTTCTATCTCAGGCAAGAAGACCTAGCTTTGTGCAAAGAGAGCCCTTTATGTATTTTGTAGAATTGAAACTGTTTGCTTGTAGGTCTCTGAAGAGTATTTAGGAAAATGTTACTTTGCAAAGTCCCAATATTTAACGTTTAGTAAGTAAATGCCCAGTTCTCAGGTAGAGAATGTTTGGGATAGGAGAGCAAGTGTCTGTTTGTAGAAAGGGGAAAGTAAAAGGTGAGGATATAGCCTGCTATAGTGGAAAGAAGACTGACTCTGAAGTAAGAATACCTAGATTAAAATCTCACCAATAATGCTTTTTTTCTAATGGGAATTTGGACAAGTCCCTTAATCTCCTTGGATCTTGGTTTCATCATTCATAAGATGAGGACTAGGTGTGGACTATGAAGTCCTTTGCAGCTCTGGAATTATGATCCTAAGGGATCAATAAAGAACTTCCTAACTAAGCAATAAAGAATATGGGAGTGGAGAAAAACAGTAGAGATAAAGTTAAATGAATTGTGTATTTTTTTTTTTTGCTTTCCCCTTCTTTCATATTTTATTGTTTAATCTTTTTCATCTGTCCATTTTCTTTCTTCTGTCTGTCCACTCCTGGGCTCCCTTTTTAGGGAAAAAAAGGTAATTTTTGTTTTTAGGATTTTATGAAGCAGAGGCATCAGGAGCTCCCCAGAATCTGCAAACCGAGGTCAGATTCATCCCTTTTGAATCAGAATGTATGAAGTCCAGCTAGAGAGCCTAACGATTTAAACAAATAAACAAGACAGCTGACAAACTGCTTTCCTAGATGTGGGCTCTGATAGAGGGAAATGGAAGATAAGGGAGAGCGAGATGATTAGGTGGAAAAGGAAGAGACTTAAAACTGCCTTGGTGCAGCTGCCAAAAAAAAAAAAAATCTTACAGTACAGGC
>CM053769.1:77597925-77610252 GCA_028658325.1 Potorous gilbertii
AGAGCGAGATGATTAGGTGGAAAAGGAAGAGACTTAAAACTGCCTTGGTGCAGCTGCCAAAAAAAAAAAAAATCTTACAGTACAGGCGGATTCAGAGGACACAGCTTTGAATGTATACTGCCACCTCTCGCAATTTACTCCGCCTATCCAGGCTAACAGTTTCCTCATCTATAAAAGAAATAGGTTACTTTTAATGGTTTCTCTGATCTTTCTTAGCTCTCTAAATTAGTGAACCAAAGAGCCTATGTGTGCTAGAGTGCTTTGGGGTTTTTAAGGGGTAGAACGGGTGGGGTGGGAGTGTGTGTGGGACATTAGGAAAACTGTGGGTAGTTGCCGTGGGGTAGATAGTTGTGTGTCCTAACTCTTACTGGCTTGGAGGGCTTGACAGTATGTGATTCCCAGCAACAAATGTTAGTACAGGAACACACACACAAACACACACACACACCCAGTCACCGACCAAGGGGGAGCACGCATGTACACACACACAGATGCTTAGACACACACACACACACACACACACACACACACACACACACACACGCACACCAACAACCCCGCCTCCAATTTCAGTCCTGGCAGGGGATAACAATTCTCAGCTCCCCTTTCCAGGGTTATTTTTGGCCGAGGCTGCTAGCTGATGGCAAAAGGTTTCAGCCCCCTCTCAAACCCCTCCCTGCCCTTGTTCAAAAGAGAAACCCGTGCGTGCAACGGTGCACTCCTGGGGAGAGTGGGAGAAGGGAGCGAACAAGTGGGAGGGCAGGAACGGCAGAGGTGGCGAGGGCATTCTCCTGAAATTCTCCCATCGCTCCCCCCCACCCCACCCCCTGCCTAAGTTTGAAGGAGGAGCTGGGTGGAGAGGAGAGCCCCAGTGGGAGGGCTTGTAAAGGGCGGACACGGCCTAGAAGGCGTCCCGGGAGGAGGAAGGCGGGGGGTGCGGAGGGAGGGGAGTGTGTTGGAAACCCCGAAGAGAGTCCAGCTGCTTGTCCCCGCCGGGAAGAAGCCAGGTCCAGAGAGGGCGGCGGGCTGGAGAGGAAGTTTGGCTGCCTCGGGGACAGGGGACACTTTCCTGGAAGGCTGCGGCTAAACGCTGCGGGGCAGCAGGGAGGGGGCGGGGGTGGGAACATCTGGCCACACCGCTGTACTTGAGGGGAGAGTAGGAGGTGAGGAGAGACCCAGCTGGGGAAAGGGAGAGAAGTCTAGCTGGGTCCGGGAGGAGTCGGAGCGCAAGCCGGCTTACAGACAGGGTAATCGGGGCCAGTGGCTCTCCGGGTCCGGGCTAGCAGGGAGCGGGTCTAGACAGCCATGGAGGGGAGTCCCATACCGGTGCTGACGGTGCAAACCGCGCCCTACGAGGACCAGAAGCCGACCGGGGGCGGGGGGCTGCGCCGACCCACCGGCCTCTTCGAGAGCCAGCGCAACTACCTGCCCAACTTCGTGCAGAGCGTCCTGTCGTCCATCGACCTCCGGGACCGCCAGGGCTGCACCATGGTGGTGGGCAGCGACGGCAGGTACTTCAGCAAGGCGGCCACCGAGATCGTGGTCCAGATGGCCGCGGCCAACGGGGTAAGTGTGGGGTGATGGACACCCTCCTCCTTCACCCCCTTAGCCTCCTCGTGCCTCAGCTTCCCCAGTTCTGAGTCTCCAGGTATCCCGGTGCGGCGCCTTCTCTCTATTGCTACTCGCCCCTCATTCCTTTCTTTCACTCATTCATCTTAACTACCATCCACGTTTTGCCCTGGCTTTCATTCCCACTCGACTTCTCTTTCCAATCTTATATCCTATCCTTTAAATCCCTGTTAAATACTCTTTTCCTCATCCCATCTTATTAAGGTTTCATTTAGTTCGTGCTACCTAAATCGAATTTTCCTAGTGTGCTGTGTCTCATTCTACCCCCATCTAAGCATCTTTAGCCCAACTCTCCCCCTCATTACTTTCCTTGATTTACAGCAAAGCTCCCCCCTCACCTCTGGCCCCCAGTTACTTTTTATTCTGCTTACATCGATCTACTTTTCTTTGTACTTTCCTCAGTCTCTTAAGGAAAGAGCCCTGGCCTCCCAGACAGAACTAGTTCTAATCTCAACTCTGCTTCTCCGTGTATAACTGACCCTCAGTTTCCTCATCTGCTCACTTGTAAAATGAAGGAATTGGACTAGATGATCCCATGTCTGTGGCACCCAACCTAGTGCATCATTTTACAACTCCCTTCCCCTCCTACCGTTTTTTGCCCCCAGAGATTTCTCTAGGTTTTTGGCCTCTGAAAACACAGTCAAATACTTGTCTTCTTTAAAGTAATGGAGACTTAAACTGATAGACTTTCTTTAACCTTTCATTTGTTCAGGTTGGGTTTGGGTCAGTGTGGATGACTCAGGTATATGCTACCCATTGATGACAAATAGAACATATTTGTAAGTGGATTGAGAAGAGATATGCCCAAAGATTTTAGGGTATAAGTCTAAAAAAAGTGATCCTAAGACTTTCTTGTCAGATTTTCTCTTGGCATTTGATTTATTACCTTGTGAACTGCTTGAGAAAAACGAGTGTTTTTTAGCTTTTTGCATCTCTAGCACAGCGTCTGGCACATAGGAGACAATTAATAAATGTTTACTGACTGATTTAACAAATTCGTGAATTCTCTCCCTACCCCCTTGACATTTACACGGTTATTTTCTTTCACTTCAGTATCAAAGTTCCTCTGCAGTATGTACCTGTAGACCTTCATTTTTTCCTATTTTCTCTTCCTCACATGGTCACAATTGCCCCTTCAGTTCACATTCTCTCCCCCAGAACCTGTGAGCATCTTGAAGTATCCTGTAAGAATCATCCTAGATAGGGTTCCAGGGACTCCAGAACCTAAATCTTTATTTTTAGATGGAATTGTTTTAAAACTGTTTAGGACTTGTTGGTGAAGCCAGACCTATCCTAATAAAACTTTTCTTTACGACAATTTTCTTTACCTCTTCATGAGCAGGAATGAGCCTCTTTAAAAGGGAAACAAAACCTGGTAAGGAATGCTTTTTCTTTCTTCTCCCTTCCTTCTCTCATTTTCTCACTGCAATTTTTTTTTAAAGGTTAACTTTCTGGTAGTGTGTGCTTCATGCTTACCCTTCCTAAGCATTCTACTCAGTATTTTAGGAAGTTTAGAAGTTTTTGATGAATAACCTGAGAGATTGGAGAAAATGAAAGGGCAGTTGTGAGAGATGACCACGGCAGGCAACACTGCTTTTGCGATACAGTGCTTACCTGTCTCTCTGTCCCATTTGGAATTGATGAAAGTTGGCTTTAAGCAGGGAGTTGGAGGGAAGCCGATAAATGAGCTTTCGCCCTGGTCTGACAAAAACATTCCCTATGGAATGATTGAGGATAACTAGCTTTGGGAGATGTACACCTTTCATTCTCCTTCTTGGGCCAATTTTTCAAGTGAAGGAGAGCGACAGAGACTGTCTGCTGCTGAGTGCACACAGGGATATTTTTGAAGTCCCTCTTGTTTGATTTGCAGGGGAAATATCCCAGTTTCCTTTATTGTAAGGTTTCCTTAGCTTCTGTTAGAAGCTTAGCCTCCCTAATCCAGTAGTTCTTAAGGGTGTGTTACAAGTTTCCAGAGGTATGCCATGAAAAATTTGATATATTAATTCAGATAAAAGAAAAGGTATACATTTTGTTTAATATAACTTGTATTTACTCAGCACATACATTGGTATGGTGCATGTGTCAAGCTCAAAATTTGCCACACCATGAGTTTGCAAAGAACTTGTTAAAGCAGTTACTCTTATTGAAGAGAAACCATTGTATATGTCTCTTGACCATCATCTTGTGTGGTCAACTTGAACATTCAGTGTCCTACTATTCTTCATAGCAAAGGATATTGTGCCACAAGTAAAAGAAAAAGAAAATTAAAAAAAGAAAAAACTTTGAAAAAAATATCATGTAAACCTATAGTCGTGGTTCTGACATTTTCCCACAACTCTAGGCTTTTATCTCCAATTGCTTGATGAGCATATCCACCTCCTAAATGTCTTTCCAGTACCCCCAACTCAATGATTGCACAATTTTGTCTCCTCTAAATTTGCCCCCCCACCTCATTATTGAAGGCATAATTATCCTCCAAGTCACTCTGCCTTGAAATATGTCATTTTTAGTTCTTCCCTCACCTATCTTCCTCAAACTCTAATCAGTCTATCATCATGACTTCTATTATATGCATCTCACCATCCCTTCTATTCCAATGGAAAGAACCTCATCACCTCTTACCTGGCCTACCCCTTTTCTAATCCATTCTCCACACTCCAAGCCCTATGGTCTTCCTAATGCACTACTCTGGGCTTGTCACTTTTTTAGTCCAAAACCTTCAGAGGCTCTCCATTTTATAGTGCCTGGCATATGGTAAGCTTCAAAATCCTTGTTGATTTGATTTAATGAATAAGGTATGAAGAAATGAAACTGGAAAGGATTTATAAAATTATACTGAGAAAAAGAAGAGGCTAAAAGAGGGGGATAGATAGTATCACTGCTCGGGTAAATGAGATAATGACTGATGATGGAGTTAAGATAACTCCACTCAACTTTTATTTTGCTTTATATATATATAATATAAACATATACTTTATATATATATATATATATATGTGTGTGTGTGTGTGTGTGTGTGTGTGTGTGTGTGTGTGTACATGTGTGTGCATGTGTATTTGTGTGTAAATATTTATTTCAGGGCAGCTAGGTGGTGCAGGTGATAGAGTGCCAGGTCTGGAGTCAGGAAGACTCAGCTTTTAAGTTCAAATAGGGCCTCAGATACTTAACAAACTGTGTAACCCTGGATAGATCACTTATACCTGTTTGCCTCAGTTTCCTCATCTGGAAAATGAGCTGGAAAAGGAAATGGCACACCACTCCAGGATCTTTGCCAAGAAAACCCCAAGTGGGGTCATGAAGAGTCAGACATGACTAAAATACATTTTTTAAAACCTTTATAAGGATAATCTTTGAATTGAAAAAGAGAACAAAATTGGTTAACAAAGAGTTGAACCTCACTATTAATGATAAGTGAGGAGATAACAAGAGAACTTGAACTGTCTTTGATGAGTCCAAGTCACTAGGCTCTGAAAGATCACATCCCAATCTTGAAAGAATTGGCAGATGTGATTCTGGGGTTAGTGATATTGGAGTCATTGAATCTAAAGCTGCAAGGGGCTTCAGAGGCCATCCAGTTCAACCCTCAGTTTTTCAAATGAGGAAGATGAAGTCCACAAGGTTAAGGGAATTACTCAAGATGACATCTTTGTTCATTCGTTTTCAGTGGTGTCTGACTCTTCATGACTCCATTTGGGGTTTAGGATGTGAACTCAAAAATACGAGTCATCCTGATCCCAAACCCAGTGCTCTCTCCATTTTTGCCACTTATCTGCCAAGATCACAAAGGTAGCAGAAATCCAAGGTGGCCAGATCCTTTGCTAAGTGCTTTGTCCTTTGATCCTCAGGAAGTAGGGAATATTAGCACCCTTATTCTATAGACAGGAAACTGAGGCAAACAGAGATGAAGTGACTTGCCCAGGGTCACAAAGCTAGTAAATATTTGAGGTTGGATTTGAACTCAGGTTTCCCGGACTTTAGACCTGGTGCTCTATCCACTATATTATACCGTCTTGTTGCCCTTAGATCTTAAGTCATCTGGATCTAGAGCCAGTAGTGGTTCCATAGTGCCATGCTTAATAGATGAGGCTCTGCATGATTTGAAAAACAAAAAGCAAACATTTAGATTTTCAAAAAAGGAAAGATGACAGAGTGTACAAACTCTAGTGCAGTAAATGTGGCTTCAATTCTGGGTAAAAATCTGGAATGTATTGTCAAAGAAATGGTTAGTGACTCTAGAAGGGGAAAGAGTGGTCCCAGAAAGGAAACAGTGGACACATGAAAAGCATGTCATGTGAGTTAACTTCATTCTTTTCTTGTCTATGATATCAGAATATCAGCAAAGCATTTGATAATGTCTCTCACAATACTCTAGTGGACAAGACAGACAAGTATGGGTTAGACAGGTGGATACAGGATGACCATTCACATTTAAAGAGGACTCATTAATGATTCAATGTCAATTGGAAAGGAGGCCTCTAGTGAGTTCCCTAGAAATTCCTATCCTTGGCCTAGTGCTATATACCATTTTTTATAAATGATTTGGATAAAGGCGTAGATGGCATTCTTTGAAGACTTTTAGATGACACTAGGTGGTAGGAGGCAAAGCTGATACTTCACTTAATAGGGGCAGCTAGGTGGTGCAGTGGATAAATCACCAGTGCAGGAGTCAGGAGGACCTGAGTTCAAATCTAACCTCAGATACTTGATACTTACTGTCTGTATGACCTTGGGCAAGTCACTTAACCCCAATTGCTTCACCCTGGGTCATCTCCAATCATCCTGATGAGTATCTGGATTCAGTTGACTCTGGAGGAGAAGTGAGGCTGGTGACCTGCACAGCCCTCCCTCACTCAAAACAAAGTCAAGTGCAAGTCATGTCATCATTTCTCTGATGGCATGGTCTTCTTTGGCAATGAAGGACAAACACACACACACACACACACACACACACACACACACACACACTTCAATTAATAGAATTAGGATCCCTAAAACATTAGGTCAGTTTAGAAAGTTGGGTCAAATCCAACAAGTGAAATTTAACAGAGGCAACTGTAAAGTTCCACAGTTGGCTAAAAAAATCACAAAAAAGCCCCCAAGACAGCAACAACAGCAAAATCTCATTTTGCATAATTAGAGAGCAGTTCATTTGAAAAATGATTTGGGAATTGTAGGGGATTGCAAACTGAAGATAAGTCAACAGTGTGATAGAGCAGCCAAAAATACTAACATGACCAATTCCTTTAAGAGAGAAATAAATTTTAGACTTCGAAGGGAAGTGATAGCCTCTTTATACATCTGGAGTATTGTTTTTGGTTCTGGATACCACTGGACATTGAGAAGCTAGAGTATATTACAAGACGTGTGACCAAGATGGTGAAAGGCACTGATCACACCATGGAAGAACAGATCAAGGGAACTGATGGGATTCAGCCTGAAGAAGAGATGACTAATAGGGATAGGATGTTTCTCTTTAAATATTTGAAGGGCTGTCTTGTAGTAGAAGGATTCAACTTCTGTTTAAAGTCTGAATAAATGTTTTTAAAGAGTGAGAAACTTTGTCTTTTTTGTAGGCAATTGGGGTTAAGTGACTTGCTCAGGGAGTGTCTGAGGTCAGATTTGAACTTAGGTCCTTGTGATTCTAGGGCTAGTGCTCTATCCACTGTGATACATAGCTGTCCTACAATTTATTTTTTTTTGATGGAAGATTTGGTGAAATATGTAAAGGACAGTAAAAATGGTATTTTTTTGGATACAGTAAGATTTTGTTAGTAATGATAGGAAATCAGGGACATAGTGTGTTTAATTAAAATTTCTAAGCTTCACTTAATTCTAAAGTTACTGCTTCCATCCCTGCTAAACTTCTTCTTCTTCCCCTTCTCCTCCTTCTTCTCCTCTTCCTCCTCCTCCACCACCACTTCTTCCTTCTTTTCATCCTACTTCTTCTTCCTCCTACTCCTCTAATAAGCCCCAAACTTTGTTGGTTTGAATTTTATGTTTTATTTCCCCCCTCATCTTCTTGGAGAGCTACTAATGATATGCAGGAAGGTCCAAAGACCAAGAACTGAAGCACAGTTGAGCAACGTCAAACACTAAAGGATTCGTGGTTTCATCTTTGCGGGTCCTCTGACACAGATGAGGCTCAAGAAGAGGGCTTTCGCATAGTAATGGTGATAGCAGCTCTGGGAATCTAGTTCCTCTTAACGTTGTGACGTTGTGAGGCAGGCAGTGCAAACATTATTGTCACCCTTTCACAGACAAGATAATAGAGTCCTACAGGAGATTAAGGGAAGGTGGAGGCAGGGATTCAAACCCAGGACTCCAGATTCTGTGCTCTTTCTACTGTACCACCCAACCTCTAATAAGGACCGCTTATCCTTAAGATAGTTCTTGTATATTGGAGGCTTGACTAATGTACTTTAAACATTCAAAAAAAGGAAATGTTTGGAATGGATAGGTGGCACAGTGGAAAGAATAGTGATCTTGGAGTTGGGAAGTCCTGAGTTCAAATCCAACCTTAGATACTAGCTATGTGATCCTAAGCAAGTCACTTAATCTCTCTATGTCTCAGTTTCCTTATCTGTCAAATGGGACATCTAGGTGGCACAGTGGATAGAGCATCAGGCCTGAGGTCAGGAAGATTCATCTTTCTGAGTTCAAATAGAGTCTTAGATACTTACTAGCTATGGGCAAGTCCCTTCACCCTGTTTGCCTCAGTTTCTTCATCTGTAAAATGAGCTGGAGAAGGAAATGACAAACCACTCCAGTATGTTTGCCAAGAGGACCCCAAGTGGGGCCATGAAGAATCAGATATGACTGAAAAGACTCAATGACAACAACCACAAAATAGTACCTACCTTCCAGGGATGTTTATGAGGATGAAATGAGTTAATATCTGTAAAGCACTTTGCAGACCTTGAAACATTTAAAATGTTTTGGTCTTGATTGAATGCTAGAAATAGAAAAGGGAGTATTTTTAAAAAAATTTTTCATATCCAAATCTAATATAGGTCAACTAAGCAAGCATTGTTTAATTTCTTCTGTTGTTGCAGAATAGGTAATCTTTGGGAATTTATCGTTAGGGCTGCTTGGGGGCACTAAAAGGTTAAGGTCGATGGACACACATCCAATTTAAAAATCAAGTTGATCCTTGTCTTCCTGATTCCAAGACTGTTTTTTCATGTCCTATGCCATCTTTATTATTCTGGATTCTATACAGAAAGTTTCTGCACAGAAAGTTTAAGTTGGGACAGGTAGGGGATGCAGTGCTACAGTGCTGGGGCTGGAGTCAGGAGGACCTGAGTTCAAATCTGGTCTCAGATACTTACTAACTGTGACCCCAGTGCCTAAAAAGAAAAAAGAAGGAAGGAAAAGAAAGGAAGAAAGAAAGTTAATATCATTCAGTGGAAACAGTTCTGGATGTAGCATCAGTGGACTTGACTTTACCACTTAACTAAGGAATCTTGAAGAAGTTCTTTCAGCTGGGTCCTCAGTTTCTTTATCAGTCATATGAGTAAGAATTGAAGGAATTGAAGATGTGTAACCTAAAGAAAAAATATTTGTGGGGAACATGATAGGTTTCTTTATGTAGGTAAAGGGATATGGAAGAGGAATTAGATTTACTCTGTTTAATTCCAGAGTGTAGAACTAGGAACCAATGAGTGGAAATTTCAGAGAGGCTAATTTGGGTTCAGTATAAGGAAATGCTTTCTAGCCATGAGAATTTTCCAAAAATAAAATGACTTGGTTTTGAAGTCGTAAGTTCCATGTGACTAAAGATGTCTTAGCAAAGGGTTGGAGAAGAAGGTACATCAGCATTAGAAATGGGAGTTGATTAGATGATCTCTGCAGTGCTTCGCAACTCCAAAATTTGATGAGTAACACCTAGAAATCACTGTTCTTTCCAAAAGCTGCAGGAGGCAAAAAAATCCCTCTCTCCATTTTCTGTCCCCTTCAGCCTCTAGCAAATGGTCTCTAGGAATTTGCTGTTGTTTAGTCATTTCAGTTGTGTCTGACTTTTCATGACTCCATTTGGGGTTTTCTTGGCAAAGATACTGGAATGGCTTGCCATTTTCTTCTCCAGCTCATTTTTATAGATGAGGAAATTGAAGCAAACAGGGTTAAGTGACAAGCCCAGGGTTACATAGCTAGTAAAGTATCTGAGGCTGGATTTGAACTTTCACAGATATGTATTCCTGACTCTAGGTCCATCTGTCTACCTACTGTGCCACCTAACCCATCTTCCTCCTCCTCTTCCTCAAATAAAGGCTGGATGATTTTTTACCACATAAGATCTGAAGAGCATTTCTTGATCATGTATGAATCCAACTTGAACTTTGATGTCCTTATCAACTTTGAGATTCAGTGGTTCTGAGATGGTTGCATTAAATGACTTCTAGGAAATTTTTTTTTTTTGGAGGAGAGGGGGTTATATGTTATTTTATCTTTAAAAGGAACTTCTGGTGTGATGCAGATCGATTCAGATTCACTGATGCAGATCAATACTTCAACTATGATTGTTGGCTTTATAGAGTTACCTGGGGGCACCAAAAAGGTTAAAGGAATTGCTTAGTCACACTTTAAGGTCATTTCTAACTATAATTTTATGATCCTATTTCCTTTAATTTGTGTAAACAATCAAGGGTTGACTTTTGTATGTTTGATCATTTTTGGACATTTAGGTTCTAATCTTTTCTATATAAAATAACCAGGACTTTTTTGGTAAAATTATTAAAGTTTCATCCTAAGTACACTTAAACTATAATAATAACTAACATTTATATAGCATGTACTATGTGCCAGACACTGTGCTAAGCATCTTAAAATTATCATCTCACCCAAAGTATAAATCTTTTACATCATAAAATAAGGTAGGTAAACTTTTAAGCACAAACCACACAGAGTATGTGAAAAAAGACTTATAAGTACAAAGGGTACACTGTATTACTTAGCTGTAATAAAATTCAATTTCCAAACATTTCCTTTGTTTATCTCACCCTGACTTACAATTTTGCCTGAGGCTCTTTCCCGACATTTTTTTCTGATCCGTTTTATATTTAAAGCATCTTCTCCAGTGCTCAATGCCAGTTTAGCCCTGACTATGGCTCACCTAAGTTTTTCAGCTTGATTTGTCTTTCTTCCAAACAGATCAACCTATGTATGGACACTTCCTTTTTCTCTTTTCTGGACTTCCTTTAAGCTAGAGACATGTGATATTACCCTTTCTGTCCCCAGCTGTTCCTAATTCTTTCTAAGATTCTCCTGGGGTGAATGATAAGTTATAATGGCATGTTACAACCTGAATTCTTAAAGGAGTCAGACTGTTCTGTAATAAAATCACATAGATGGAACACAGCTAGACTACCAAATCCTACAAGCACTTGCAACAACCACCAAATAAATTTTGCTATGCATGTAACACTAAAAAGGAAAATTATGCCCTTCTGACTCAGCCCTCTTCTAGGTAACCTGAGACCCATCTGGGAGGAGTGGATGGCTAATTTCCAGATGGATAAATGTTGATTGTGCATATGAGAGAAAACCTTTTAGGATTGTTTTCTTGAAGATCCCGAAGTCTAATGTAGAGTTTTGCTCTGACTCTGGTCTTGCTGTCCTGGGTACACGATGCTCCATCTCCAAACTCTGGGCATTTTCACTGATTGTCCCTCATGCTTAGCATTCTCTTCCTTCTCTTTTCCTTCTCCTAATTTCCCCAGCTTCCTTCAGGTCCTAGCTAAAATTCCAGCTTCTTCAAGAAACTTTTCCTGCTCCTCCATAATGCTAGTGCCTTTCCTCTGAGATGATTTCTAATTTATTCTGCGCATATCTTGTTTGTCCATAGTTGTGTGCACATCATCTCCCCTATTAGATTGTGAACTCCTTGAAGGCAGGGACAATTTTTGCCTTTCTCGGTATCCGCAATGCTTAGCAGAGTGCCTGGTACATAGCAGACTCTTAATTTTTTTTAATTTATGGAATAAAACAAGTAATTCCCTAACATAGTATAATAGAAAATATGACTGCCCATGAAACTGCAAATCTATTATATACAATTTGTGATTCTTTTAAAATATATAATAAAGTTATCATGTAAATTCCTTTTCCTCCTTTTTTCTCCCCTCCCACCTTAAAGATGGCTACCATTACACACGAATATGTATATGTATATGTTTATATATATATGTATATGTGTGTGTATTTATGTGTATATATATACATATATGTAAAATTATTCTATACATGCTTCTATTTATCAATCTTTTATCTGGATGCAGATAGTGTCTTTCTTCATCTATCCTTTATAGTTAATTTGGGTATTCATAATAGTCAAAATGACATTCTCTCAAAGTAATTCTTAATACAATTTATTTATAAATTATATACAAGTTATATAATTTAATACAATGTTCTCTTGCTCGTTTGTCCCTTCATTATTTCATGCAAGTTTTCTCCATTTTTTTTTCAATTGCTGAGGCTTTGAGATATAGAAGAACAATAGATTTTGAGTTAGAGGACCTGAGTTCAAATTTCAGCTCCGCCACTTAGGAGTTGTATGGACTTGGACAAATTCTTTGGTTACTCTGGGCTTGACTTTACTCATCTGTATCCGATCTGAATTTCCAACCCTATGTTTGCTCCTTATCTGGCAGTTATATGAGGAGAAGAAAGGCTTTGGAAAGGTTGCCTTCTGGTGGTAGG
>CM053769.1:77610752-77631348 GCA_028658325.1 Potorous gilbertii
GCTAATTTTAACACTCACTTTCTACCTTTAGGCCTTGGCTGTTCATCAGTCAAGTCAATAGCAGAATGACCAATGCTGTGATTGTTTGGTGACATTTGCAGTGTTGCTATTATTATTTGGGGATGTGTTATGTCAGCAGGGTTGGGATGGAAAAAAGAAAAGACTGACAGAAGAAGCCTTTGTGGCCAATCACTTTTTAAATAGGAAAGTGGAGGCTGAGGATCTTGTATGGGGCAATTTTGTTATGTGACCAATTAACAGGTGGGCACTGTGGTTTGATTTTGTTTCATCTGGATCTGGTGCCTGGGGAAGAGTAGGTGCTTAATAAATACTTGTGAATTCTAGATAAGAAACCACTATCAAAACAGTAACTATTATGCAGCTGAGTCTTAGAGTATTGTCTGGGGTGTGGAAAGATTAAATGATTTGCTTAGGGTAGTACCACTAGTATAAATCAGAGACAGAATTTGAACCCTGTCTTGCTTACACCGAGGCTGCCTTGCTCTCCACTACCATAAGGTCAAATTCAAATAGGAATGGGACCACTAAACCATGCATAAGAATCCCTCCTGCTGTACATTGACTTAGAAAACCTCAAACATTATCTATATTCTATTGTATTTTAATTTATTTTATTAAATATTTCCCAATGACATTTTAATCTAGTTCAGCCGTCTTGGGAGTATTGTCAGACACATGTGGACCACACTGCATGCCTATAGCATTTATCTGTTTAGAAAAAGAGTACTTTTAATGCCTTTTTATTTGATTTTGTCTCTCTTGTTTTCTATATTAGAGGCTATCATATTCTTCAGTGGTGTCAGTTTTGGGAATTGAGATCACTGGCTGCAAAACTACCATTATATATACACACACATGTATATGTACATCTGTATGTATATGTATGTTCAGAAATATACATGGGAGTATGTGTATGTATGTTTGTATCTGTCTTTATCTATCTATTTATCTATCTAGAGATAACATCAAGACAGCATAGTGCTTTGGAAAGAGTACTGGATCTAGATTTTTTTTTTTGAATGGTGGGTGCTTAATAAATCCTTGTTTATTGATTGATTGAATCCAGACTAGAAGCCATACAAGATTGCTGGAAGTTTAAGACCTAGTCTAAACTTCTTTCTGGAATTTACTATCTGTGTGATCTTGTATAAGTCATTTAACTTAAGTTTTCTCATGTATAAAGTAAGGGGTTTGAATTAGATGACCACTAAGGTCCTTTCCAGTTCTCCATAAGCAGGCTCTTTTGTAGAATATTTAATTATGGTGGGCACTACTTTTGCACCGATCACAATTTCTCCATACCTTAGTATATGGTATTTGTGACTTAGTGGCCAACTCAGGTGAAAAGAATTTGAACCTTCAACTTAGTAAAGTTGGTTCATAGAGTCAGTCACCAAACCTTTACTTGAAGTCTTTCTAGCTTTGTACTTGGGTAGCATAACTTTGGAGAATTTGGCTGCTTGCTTGCCACAGTGAGGCTTTGGAGGAGGATATTACTGATAGTAGATGCAGGTGAAAGAAGTAGTGAGAGTGTGACCCAGTGGATTAAAAGAGGGCCTCTGAATCAGGAGGACTTGGTTTCAAATTATACATATTGACATGTACTGGCTGTGTGATGCTTGGAGGTCACTTAGGAGGTCCCTAGAGTTTAGGCAACTTGCTAAGTTGAAAAAATGTAAACTTGTGTTGATATAGGGAGTTTCCTCTTCTGGGAGTTCCCTATATCGATGAAATCACACTAGTTCTTTTCACCTTCACAATATGTGGACAGTCTCTGCTCTCTTTGAACTCTGTGTTCATTGGAAGTATCGACATATATACACACACACATATATACTATATGTACAAATGGGTGTATGCGTGCTTCTACTTCAAGTGTGTTTGTATGTCTAAGTATATATGCCATTATACATTCATATTGGCATGGTGAAAGGCGGGATTTGTTTTTCAGTTGTTTTGCTTGACTCTTTGTGATCCCATTTGGGATTTTCTTGGCAAAGATAATGGAGTAGTTTGCCATTTCCTTCTCCAGATCATTTGATAATGAGAAAACTGAGACAAACAGGGTCAAGTGACTTGCCCAGGGTCACACAACTAGCAAGTATCTGAGGCTAGGTTTTGAACTCAGGAACCAGTTGTATAACAAGTATTTACCTTCTCTTGGCCTTGCTTTTCTTATCTGTAAATTGCTGGTGATAAAGATAATCCATCTAGAGGCAGAGGTGTAGTGGATAAGAGTGCTGGTCTCAGAGCCCTGGGTCAAAATTTCACCTCTGATACATATTGAGAATGTGACATTAGGTAAGTCATCTCTGGTCAAGATGAGGTGCTGAAAGGCATTGGTAGAGGGGATTTCTTCACCTGGGAATTTCTTATATGAATGAAACCATAGGTATAATCCCTATCCCTAATGAGAGTACCTATCTCAGAGGTTTGTTGGGAGGAAGAAATGAGACAATATAGATAACCTTAAAAGTATTCTATGAATGTCAACTATTCTTACTCTTAGAATAGTTTTTAGTTTTGATTCCCATATCGCCATATGTCTTTTCTGTTCTGCTCTTTGGAAACTGGTGGCATCTACTTTCCTTAAAACGGCTGCTTTCACTTCCATGAACTGATGAAAAGTGAAATAAACAGAACGAGGAGAACATTGTACACCATGACAGCAACATTGTACAGTGATCAGCTGTGAAGGACTGTTATTCTCAGGAAGATAATGATCCAAAGACAGTTCTGAAGGACTTATGATGAAAAATGATATCCGGAGTCTAAATGCCGATCAAAGCATACTATTTTTCACTTTATTTTTTGTGGGGTTTTTTGTTTTTTTATAACATGACTAATTTGGATATATGTTTTACATGATAGCTTGTAGAAAATTGCTAGCCTTCTCAGTGAGGGAGGAGAGGAGGGAGAAAATTTGGAACTCAAAATTTAAAAAAATGTTAGTTTATTTCCATGTAAATGGAAAAAATAAAATATTTAGTAAAGCAAAATAAAAGGCTGCTTTTAAAGCATTTTTCTCTGAGTAAAATAGAGGAGGAAGGATATGTAATTTTCATCTAGGTAGTTTTTTTATTCTGAGTCCATCCGTGATTTGGAAATCATAGCTGTTTTCATAAGGCTTCCTCTTGGCTTTGGGTACTCCCCAGGGTTACTGGCAAGGTCAAATTGTGGGTGGCTGTTGCAGCATTAAGTCAAGGTCATCTCCCTTCTTTCCTCCTCTCAGCATATCCAGTATGGTTTTTTGAGGGGGTAATACAAGTTGCTTCTCATTTTATCTTAAAATAAATTTCAATTGATATCTTTTGTTTTTATAACCCTTATATTTCCCAGTGTATTCTCTCTCCCTTCCAGAGAGCAATCACTTATAACAATGAATTTTTTTAAAATAGGAAAAAACCCAGCAGAACAAATAGCCTACTGAACAAATCAGACAGTTTATGTAGTGCTCCACACCTAAAGTCCCCCACCTCTGAAAAGAAACAGGAAAGGAGATACTTTCTCATGTCTCTTCTTAGGGCCAGCCTGAGTCCTTATAATGTATATGTAGCATTTGGCTTCGGTAGTTTGGTGGTTTTTGTTTCTATTGTTGAAATCATTGTGTATATTGTTTTCCTAGGTCATGGAGTTATAGAGTCAGAGATACCATGTTGCAAGGGACCTTAGGGGTCCATGAGTTGAACTCTCATTTTGTAGATTCTGTTCACTTGACTTTAAATCCTTTTATACAAGTTGTCTCATGGTCTTCTCTATTTCCTTGTATTCATTGTTATAGCATAGTGATTTCCCATTATCTTCATGAATATAACTTGTTGAGCCATCCTCCAGTGGATGGGTATTTACTTTATTCTTAAATGAAGTTTTAACTTGATTCAGAGGCTTCTCTTGAGGGGTATCTCTGAAAATCATGTCACCACGCTAAGGCCTTGATTTCACCATTTCCTTTACGGCTTTAAAATCTGATTTATAGTTATCAATTCTCATAGTCATGGCTATGGCTTTCCACCTCAAGCTGTCTCGATGTTCAACTGCAACAAATGCAGGAACCCCCTTCCCCCACCTCTGCTACCATGTCTAGGTCCTAATTTCTTGTTTCATGAGGATTTCCTTGACTAATTGACTGAAACATGTGAGAGATTACTGGGAGGAATGGACCCAGAAGAAGCTAAGTGACTCCATGCTAAGCTGATGAAATGTCTAAAAATGTACAGCTGCCCGAGCTCCCAGTGCTTACATGGATTCTGGCAGGGTAACTTTGTCAGGGTAACTGCTGCTGCAGCCCTGCGAAATGTTTGGGTGGGAGTCCTGGTCTTTTTCTGATAGGAACTCTTGAAGGCAAAGTGACAGATGCTGATGGGAGATATAATACACAAGGCACCACTCTGCCTTCATAAATAACAGTGAATTGTTGCAAATCTTGCTGAGTTGTAAGTCTTTGATTCCCAGAGGTATTTCCCTGGTGTCTGTGACATAAGTTGAAGTTGATGGTGCGTGTGTGTGTGTGTGTGTGTGTGTAGAAGCAGCACATTTGGCAGATTGAGCAAATGGACAGTGAGGTGGGTGATCTCTTTTGGAGGGAAAGAGACAGAGAGAAAGAGACACAGACATAGAGAGACAGAAAGACAGAGAGGAAACCATAGAAAGACAGAGATACAGAAACAGTGAGAGAGGCACAGAGAGAAACAGATACAATGAGACAGAGACTGAGAAACAGAGAGGCAGAGACAGTCAGAGACAATAAGAGAGACAGAGAGAAAGAGACAGAAAGATACAGACTCACTGAGACAGAGATAAACAGAGATAGACAGAGAAGGAAGTGCGCGCATGTGCGTGCACACAGACAGAGAAAATGAGAGAGACAGAGAACCTTAAAATATTGATAGTGGAAACTAATACCACCCACAGCACAGAGAAAATAAACGCTGTCCAAGAGAGACATTGTTTTTAAATACTGTGATTGTATGTTTATATTTTTATCAAGCCCTAAAGCAAATCTTCCTAGTGGAAAGTTTGTTCATCAGAGTAATGATGATGCCAATGATGTGCATGTGTGGATGGTGGTCGTGGTGGTGATGCTGATAGCTAGTATGTGTATATATATATATATACATATATATATATATGTATATATATATATATACATACAAAATATATTATGTATATATTATAGGTAGTACTTTAAAGTTTTGTAAAATCTTTACAAATATATCATTTGATTCTCATGCCAACTCTGTGAAGTAAATGCTGTTATGATTCCAATGTTTACAAATAGGGAAACTGTGACAGAAAGAAGTTACATGACTTGACCAAGTTCACACAGCTACTAAGTTTCTGAGGCCAAATTTGAGAGAGAGAGAGAGAGAGAGAGAGAGAGAGAGAGAGAGAGAGAGAGAGACGGAGACACACGCAGAGAAATAGAAAGACAGAGACAGAGAGACAGAGAGATACAGAGAGAGACACAGAGAAACCGACAGAGACAGAGAGACCGACAGAGACGGAGACAGAGAGACAAAGAGATAGAGACAGAGAAACAGAGAGAGATAGAGACACACAGAGACAGAGAGCTACAGACAGAAAGAGAGAGAGGGACAGAGATAGAGACAGAGAGGGACAGAGACAGACTGAGACATCTTTCTGGGGAGATGTTTAAAAAATGTATTAGAACCCCATCTTTCTGGAATGTGTTAAGTGCAGGCTGCCTATATCCTGGGGAAGGTGGCAATATTATTAACCCTTCTATCATTCCAAGCTTGTTGATGTATTTGTGCTCATGGATAATTCTTCAACAAGTCAACAAACATTTAGTAAACACCTGAAATATGCTTGCCACTGTGCTAGGCACAAGAGAGGAGGAGCGTAAAAACAAAACAGAAAAACACTCTCTACCTTCAAACAACACATAAAAAGAGAAATAAACATGACTTCTAGGAGGAGAAGAACACTAACTTTTAAGGGAAACAGAAATGTCTTTTCTAGGAGGTATATGTCAGAAAGGAATTAATGTGGAGCATGCAAAACTCGTAATCCTCACTTCTCTATACAGTGAGAAAATAATAAAAAAAAAAATAAAGAGAGGACAGGGCACAATTGATTTTAGCCCAGTCAAAGAGTAGACCTGGAATGCTTGTAACAGAACCCAAAGGGGCTGGTTCACTTTGAGGAATTTTTTACTACTGGCCTGTAGCTCAAATCCAGAAAAACTGGGGAAATGTGTACTTAATACTGTTAATGGTATACTGATACCAACTCCTCATGGTAGCATGTAGCTCACAAAATTTTTAAAAAGTGAAGTTATGTAAAGGCCAAATCAATACTAGACAAGTCCTTTCTGATTGTCAGGCACCTGAATCATAAGAGCATAACATCATAGATCTAGGTCTGGAAATTACCTTAGAGTCCCTCTAGGTCACCCCTCCCTCTGTTTTACAGATGGAGAAACTGAGGCAGCAGGAGACTAAGTTGTTTAAGGTCACACAGCTAGTAAGTATCAGAAGTGGCATTTGAATCCACACACTGTAATGTCTGTGGTTATGTTTTCTTTTTCAGGAGCTCACAAACACCTTAGTTTTTTCTAATCTCACTAAACTAAAAGAATCTCACTAAAGCAACTGGGTGGGGTATTGTAAATCACCCTAGGATCACTAGCCACAACTGGTGGACAGCGTAGGAGGGGGCATCACCTAGCCTGCTCTCCAATCTTGGTTCTCTAGTATATGGTTTATGAATTTCTTCATAATTGATACTGCAAGGGTGTATTGATATTGACTCCAAAATCATCAGATATAGAAATGTCAGGTATCTTAGAGACAATCTAGTTCAATCTCCTCTTTTAGCAAGCAGATGAGGAATATCATTCCCAGTGATGTTATAACCGGCTCAAGGTCACATAATTGGTAAGTGCCAGAGTAGAAACCAAGGAGCAGAGGCCTCCTAATTGCTAACCTAGTGCTCCCTCTAACACATCTTGCTTTATGTATGCAGTTCCTCCCCTTTTTCTCCATTTGATAGGGAAGAAAATATGTATTTACAAGTGAATTAAGTATTTGTCCCTTAAGGACTTTATTTTTATTGTTTTTAATTAATGGTTAGAATATACCTTCTAATGATTTCTCCAGTTATCCAACAAGTATTTTATTAAGCACCTATTATGCATCAGGAAGGGCAGCTATGTGGCTCAGTGGAAAAATGCTGGGTGGGGAGTCAGGAAGATCAGAGTTCAAATCTGGCCTTAGACACATACCAAGTGTGTGACCCAGGGCGAGTCACTTAACCTCTGTTTGCTTTAATCCACTGGAGAAGGAAATGTCAAAACACTCTGGTATCTTTGCCAAGAAAACTCCATGGCCACCATTGGTGTGTTATGGTCCATGAAGTCATGAAGAGTTGGACATGACTGTACACCAACAGTACTATGCATCAGGCACTGTGCTAGGCACTGGAGACACAACTATAAAGAACTAAATAATCTCTGCTCTCAAGCAGTTTTATGCTAATGGGATAGACAAAAAGTACATGTATAAGCATTTGCAGAACAAATATATATAGAATAAATAAAAATACACACACACACACACATACACACGGTAGTTTGGGAGGGAGGGCATTAGAAGTTGAGTGTTTGAAGAAAGATGTAGAAATCAAGTAGAAGATGACTCCTGACTGTATCTTAGAGGAAGAGAGGTACTCTATGAGGCTCCATTAAGGAGGGAGAGCATTCCAGGCCTGGGGGAGCGCCAATGTAAACCCACCAAGATGAGAAAACTGATTATTTCCAAAGTGTCTCTGTGAAAACTGAGGTACAGGTACAATCCTCTCAGCTTTGCAGTTGCTATTGAGTCATCGCTCAGTCATGTCCAACACTTTGTGACCATAATTGGGGTTTTCTGGGCAAAGATACTGGAGCTTTCCTTTTCCAGCTCATTTTATTTATAAGGAAATTGAGGCAAACAGGGTTAAGTGAATTACTTTGCATCACATAGCTAGTAAGTGTCTGAGGCTGGATTTGAACTCAAGTCCTCCTGACTCCAGATCCAGCACTCTATCCATTTCACCTCCTCTCTGCCCTATACAATCCTCTCAGGAGAAGTTCTGAAATTGGCTCAGAATGCTTCAGAACAGGATGAGCATGATGCTGTAGCTTCATGAAAACAGGGGTTTACAACCCTTTCTCTTGGAAGGGTCAGCTTCCTGTGTAGTACAAATTAGGCAGAGTAGCCTACTGCCAGCATCCTTTTCCTCTGATGTTACATCATTCATCTTACCCCATTTTCTGCCTCAGTTATAGAATTAATAGTTCTCGGGTAGGGGTGGGGCAAAAGGCCACTGGATGCCATAGCTCATGGGATCAGAGACTGCTGATCTTTGCTTTAAAGCAAAACATGTCAAGTCATGAGCTATGATACAGGATTATTTTCTTATCTTTGCCAGATTTCTGTTTTGCAGTTGTAGCAGTATGCTTGCCACACCCATGCTGCTCTTGGGACCATTGTTTAGGATGACTGGACAGGATCACCACATGTCACTGATTGCCTCTGATATTCAGCAGCAGAAATCCAGTCCAGAATTCCTAACTGTAGAGTAGTTGTTCTTCCAAGGAGAGTTTAAATATGTATTAAAAGCCTTTGGCTTCAAGTGATGGTACTCTATTAGAAATCTCGTCACTGGTAAGGGAGAAGAAAGGCAGTGAAAATAGAGGGAGTGTCTAGGGGCATGATGGCAGTTGCCAAATCTCCTTTCCTCTCCTCTCCTCTCCTCTCACGCAGCCACTACCCTGGTTCGAGAACTTGCCTGGACTATTTAATTGCCTCCTAATTGGTCTCTGCTTCAAATGTCTACCCACTCCAGTATATTCTCCATCTAACCACTAAAGTGATTTTCTAAAGTGCAGGTCTGACCATGACCCTCTCCACAATAAACTCCATCGGCTCTCTATTACCTCTGGAGCAAATATAAGCTCTTGGATTGGGTATTTAAAGCTCTTTACAGTCTGAACTTATCCATGAATAAAAAGGTATTTAAGTGCTTACTATATGCCAGGCACACTGCTAAAGCTGGAGATGTAAATATAACAGAGGCAAATTCCCTCCAGGAGCTTACATCCTAGGAGGAGGAGACCACATATGATGGGAATGGTGACTAGAGCAGAGTGTTTTGATCTGGAAAGTCACAGAGATGGTGAATGGAGTATAGGGCAAGAGACTGATATGCCTTCTCAGGAGGCAATGGTAGTATGGATTTCATTTGTATTTCCAGGGTAAAAGGTGGAAAGGATTGGGGGGCATGGGCATGGAATAGTATAGCAGAGTGAAACATGGTCAGAAGGCTTGGGCCTGCTATATCTATCTATCTATCTATCTATCTATCTAGTGGCCTTGTCCAGTGTGTGCTCACACATTCACGTATCAGGACAGCAGTCTCCTAGTAGCAGTTCTAAAGCCGAGTGTCATAACTGTTCCATGGCATGGTACCTATAGTTCTGATTCAAGGGGTTCAGCAATGTCACATGGTAATGATTGCTGACCTTTCTTTCTTTCTTTCTTTTTTTTTGGAGGTAATTGGAGTTAAATGACTTACCTATGGACACACAGCTAGTAAGTGTCTGAGGCTAGATTTGAACTCAAGTCTCCTTAAGCCTTATTGTACAGTACTCTCCTTTACTCACCTTGTGGCTTAACCGTACTGGCTTTCTTGCTATTTTTCATACACAATGCTATCTCCTATTTCTATACCTTTGCATTGGTTGTCCCTTGTGATTGTATGCCTTCATTACTTTAGCTTCTTTGACTCTCTGGTTTCCTTCAGGACTTAGCTCAATTCTTATATTCTACATCAGACTTTTTCCTGATCTCTTTGGCTGGTAATGTCTTTTCCTCAAGGTAACCTTGAATCTGCTACATTATATTTTGCATTTATCTATATATGTGCATGTTATTTTCCCCCTATTATAAAAAATAAGCTCTTTGGGGGCAGGTATTGTTTCACTTTTTTCTTTATATCTCTAGGCCGTAGCATCATGACTGAGTCTTGAGGTGCCAAGTGAATTCTTATTGGTTGATTGGTTGATTTTTAATTCATGTAATTGCATGCTCAAATGAGGGCCAACACAATGTTGAGTCCTTAAAGGTTCTAGGTATTTAACCATTGAAAACAGAGATATTCAACCACTGAAAATAAATGAGGCTGATTGAACTGAATTGATATAGGACAAAGAGGACAGCAGATTAAAATCAAAGGATGAATGAATGAAAAAAATTTAAGTGCTTCCTATGGGCTAAGCACTGTGCTAGGTGCTGGGGTTAGCAAACTAATCTAAAAAAAATCAAAATAATCCTTTGCTCTTAAAGAGCTTATTCACATACAAATAGGGGTAGACAACATATGTAGGGGAATGGTGGTCGGAGAACAGTGTTTTAGTTTGGAAAACTGATGTGATGAGTGGAGCTCTAGGGGAGTAGATTGACCTACATTTTCCAGGGGCAATGGAAGTGTAACTTAGCTTCCAAGCAAACCTGGGGAGCTGCCATGTATACAGAGAGAGACATGATTACTTATAGGTAGAAAGAAGGCTGAGCAAAATGCAACATATTTGTGAAAAAGGTTTGCCAAAGTTGGTTCCAGAGGGCACTCTAAAGAGGCAAAGGATAAAGTCTTGAAAATAGCAATCTCACCTCCCTCTCAGCTAAAGAGCTCATTCACTCTAGTGCATTTTCTAATATATTCTAGAGTCTGTATTACTCTTCCAATTTCTGTTTGCTGTTTTGCTTGGATAATGGGTTTACTCAATAGTAGCTATTTGTAATGGTCTTTTGTGTAATTAGCATTTGCTGGGAAGGAGTTAAAATGTCAAGAACAAGCTAAGGGCTACTTTCCTCCTTAAGATGGACCAGATTTTCCTTCTAGACTGAAACTTGCACCCCTAGATCATCGATCGATCTAAACATAATTCTAGTTTAGTATTCCTCAGAGATAAGAGAAAATAGTGCCCAGAATCCAGGATCTGCCTCCTTTCCCCAATTTCTGTCCCCCATCCCCATTTCCTTAGCTCTCTTGCTCTCCATAAAAGCAGACGAGGTCATTTCTATCTATGCCACTCATGATGTGTGTATGTACATTTAGATAATTCTTATGGACGCTACTTACCATAAGGTATTATATCTCAGAGCATAATTTCTGTGATTATGATTTTAGAACTAGAAAGTTGGGAGAGGATGGGAGGAAGATAGTTGCTAGAAGGTGCTGTAGGGAGATGCGTTTTCTAAGTTCTTTTCCAGGGCTAGGCTTGGTATAATTATACAGTGTTCAGGGTTTATTTTTTTTTCTTTTTGTCTTCATTGTTGTAGTCATTGTTTTCTGATTGTTAACTTCCCTCGCCAATCGTTCATACAGGTCTTCCCAAGCTTCTCTGAATTTTTTCTTTGCTTCTTATGGTATAATATATTCCATTACATACATGTACCACAATTTGTGTAGCCATTCACTGATGGATAGAAATCTACATTTTCCCCTTTAGTTCTTTACTTCCACAAAAAAATGATACTATGACTATTTTGGTGTATATGGGACCTTTCTTTCTATCTTTGGTCTCATTGAGGAGGTTATGATAAATATCCAGCAACAGCATCTCTGAGGCAAAGAAAAAAAGAATATGGACACTTTAGTCACTTTCTTTTTATGATTCTAAATTGTTTTCCAGAATGGACCACTTTACAGCTCCACCAATAATGTATTAGGGTGCCTCTCTTTCTGTGGCTAACACTGTATAGTCTAATATTGACTATTCTCAATCTTTGTCAATTTTCTCAGCATGAAATGAAATGTCAATTATTTGGATTGTATCTCTTATTTTTGTTATTTAAAATACTCTTTCTATAGGTTCACATATTTTACAAATGAAGAAAAGGATCTTAGTATCTTGTTAAGTATCTTGTTCAAGTTCAACTGATGGCATCAAAGGTGGGATTTGTCCCCATATTTTCTGATTTCAGCTCTTTCCCTTGACTTTTTGGGTTCCTGACTCAGTCCCAGTAGACCTTCACCCAAGCAGTTCAATACCCAAAGATTTTTGGCTATTACTGAATGTGAATCTTCATGGTTTAATTACTTTCAGATGCATTCAACTTGGATGATTTTTCTTTGGTTTAGATTGGTCGGCTGATCATTGGCCAGAATGGCATCTTGTCCACACCTGCTGTTTCATGTATTATCAGGAAGATCAAAGCAGCTGGTGGAATCATTCTTACTGCCAGTCATTGCCCTGGAGGACCAGGGGGAGAGTTTGGAGTCAAGTTTAATGTTGCTAATGGAGGTAGGTAGACTTAAAATAAATGGAACACATTTATATATCTGAAATATTGTGAAATGGATTGACATATAATGCCCATTTACCTATTTCCCCCTTAATAGTTGATCAACAAGCATTTATTAAGTACCTATGATATACAAGGTACTATATTAAGTACTGTAAAGAAAAGTTAAAACATGATCCTTTCGCTCAAAAAGGTAACATTGAAATGGGAAAGATTTTTTAATTCCTTTTTTATTTTTTAAAAAATATTTATTTTACTGTTCTTTTAAAAATATTATTTATTTTAGCTTTCTTTTAAAAATTTTATTTTTATTTTTCAATTACACATAAAACAACTTTTAACATTCATTTAAAAAAATTTGTTTCCAGTTTTCTTCCTTTTCTCCCCTCCCCACAGTGAGAAGGCAAGCGATTTGATATAGGTTATACATGTGCAGTCATGTAAAACATATTTTCATGTTAGTCATGTTATAAAAGAGAACAGAGACCAAAAGAAAAACCAATGGTAGAGACTCTTAATGGAATTATAGGTTCACATAATTTTAGAGCTGAAAGGGATTTTGGAGATCACCTAGTATAGGAGTCCTTTACCTTTTTTGTATCATAGACCCCTTTGGCAGTCTGGTGAAGTCTATAGACTCTGAGTGATGTTATTAAATATATAAAATAGAATACATAGAATTACAAAGGAAACTAATTATATTGAAATGCAATTGTCAAAACATTTTAAAAAAATCCACGGATCGCAGGTTGAGAACTCTTTGTCTAGTTTGAACCCTTCATTTTACAAATAAGGAAACCAGAGACTAAAGACAATCTATGATCTGATCAGGATCATTTCTCCCTCTCTCTTTATATAATACACATGCATATATATATATATATATGTATACACATGATCTAATATATGTATTAGAACATTAAAAGCACTCTGAAGACCTTGAAAGTGACCTGAACCAGGGTGATGATAAAGACAGTGAAAAAGAAAGGACATTTGTGGGATGCTTCAAAAAAGAGGATGTCATAAGTACACTTAGAGGTTGTGGGAGGGATCAAAAATGAATGAGATTTTTGAGCCTGGGTAACTAGGAGGATGATGGTGTTCTTAACAGAAATAAAGGCCACAGGAGAAGTCTTTAGGAAAAGGATGATGATTAATTCAGTCCTGGAAAGGTTGAATTTGAAGAACATATGGGACATCTAGATAGAATTGTTCAAAAGGCCCTTGAAGTGCTGAACCTGGAGCATTGGAGTGAGATTCAGGTAGAGATAGAGATTTTGGACTCGTTCACCTAGAGGTGATAACAATACACAGGAGTGTATCATGGGAAAGAGAGTGTGGAGAGGAAGGAGACTTAAGCAAAGAGCAGAACTGAGGAAGGTCAGCAATTACGGGATATGAGAAGAGGCATCAGTTGAAACAGAGCAGTAGCCATGAGGATAGGAGAATTCGGACAGTGCGGTGCCAGAAAAACCTAAGGATGAATAAGTGTCAAAGGGGGACATAGAGGATTGTGAAGGTGTCAGATACATCAGAAAAACAAGTGAGAAGAAAGACTGAGATTTGTAATTTAGGATAAGTTGAAAGTAGTTTCAAATAATGAGTGGGGACAGAGACCAGATTACAAAGAATTCAGATATGAATGGTTAGGAAGTGGGGGCAATAAGTATAGATCATTCTAGGAGTTTGGCAATAAAAAGAAGGCAATATTGGATAATAGTTTGAGGTGGCAGCAGGGTTGGGGGAAGGCATTTCCCTCCCCCAGTATGAATAGAGAAGACCCAAGTATTTTGTTTGTAGGTAGAAGGTAAAGAACCAGTGAAGGAGTGGTTAAAGTGAGAGCTTAATTTTTTTTTTTTACCCTTTTGGCAGCATGACGAAACCTGTGGAGCCCTTCTCGGAATAATGTTTTAAAATGCATAAATATATGTATTTTTACATACATATATACATACATGCACAGGATTGTGAAGGAAATGAATTGTATTGAAACAAAGTTTAAAAATATATTTTTAGAAACCAACTTCATGGGCCTCAGTCAAGAGCCCTTGGATTGAAGATCTAAGCAGGAGACATAATTGATGGGTCAGGACCTCATTGGAGATGGGGGGATGGGGTCAAAGCACAGAGGAGTTAATCTTGGAAAGGAGAGCAGGGGTTAGATGAAAATATAGAGAAATTTTTGGGTACGTAGGAGAGAAGTTGTGTGTATTCATCGTTCATTGCCAAAGAAGACCATGCTGTCAGAGAAATGATGGCATGACTTGTACTTGACTTTGTTTTGAGTGAGGGAGGGCTGTGCAGGTCACCAGGCTCCCTTCTCCTCCAGAGCCATCTGAATCCAGTGACCAGATATTCATCAGGATGACTGGAGATGACCCAGGATAGGGTAATTGGGGTTAAGTGACTTGCCCAAGGTCACACAATTAGTGAGTGTCAAGTTTCTGAGGTGAGATTTGAACTCAGGTCCTCCTGACTCCTGCACTGGTGCTCTATCCACCTACTTGAAAGAGAGAGAGAGAGAGAGAGAGAGAGAGAGAGAGAGAGAGAGAGAGAGAAAGTAAGTTGTAGGAGTTTGTGAGATGGCTTTAATCTTCTCAGTTAATTCAGAAGCAAGATTAGGGGCTGAGAATGAGCAATGCTTGCTAAAAGTGGGCAGGTGATGCAGTGGAGAGAGTGCCGAGATTCAAGTCAAGAGCACTCATCTTTGTGAATTCAAATCTGACCTCAGATACTTACTAGCTTCATGACCTGGACAAGTCAATTAACCCTGTTTGGCTCAGCTCCTCATCTATAAGAGGATCTGGAGAAGGAAATGGCTAAACCATTCCAATATCTTTACCAAGAAATCCCCAAATGGGATTGACTGGAATGCCTCTACAACAACAATAAATATTATCGACTTGAGGGTGAGGATAGTGCCTTTTACAAAATCTTTAAACCTCTAGGATCTTGTACAGTACTTTTGACATAGTAGGTGTTTAATGTTTGAATGAATGAATTAGGAGTACTGATGTCTCAGTGGGTGAAATAATATGAATTTATTCCTCAAATTGAACCTTTCCAACACTAAATTAATCTTCCTTTTCCTAATGACTTCTTCTATGGCCCCTATTTCTATTAAGAACACATCAACATCCTCCTAGTCACAGAGGTTCAAAATCTCAGTCATCTTTGATTTCTCCCACTTCTTTTTTTGAGGTGCTATTCTGATCTTTATTTTATTTTTTAAAAATTAATTTATTTTTAATTTTCAACCTTCACTTCCATAAGATTTTGAGTTTCAAATTTTCTCCCCATCCCTCTCCTCCCCCCTCCCTGACACAGTGTGCAATCTGATATAGGCTCTATTTATGAATTCATATTAAACATATTTTCACATTAGATACAATGTAAAGAAGAATTAGAACTAATGGGAGGAACCACGAGAAGGAAGAAACAAAATAAAACAGAAGCAAAAAAGAAGAGCAAATAGTATGTGTGTTTCCATCTCCATTCAGACTCCAAAGTTCTTCCTCTGAATGTGGATAGGATTTTCCATCGTGAGTCCTTTGGAGTTGTCTTAGAACCTTGCATTGTTGATAAGAGTTAAGTGTATCAGTCACTGTACCATGTAACTGTTACTGTGCACAATGTTCTCTTGGTTCTGTTCACTTCACTCAGTCAGTTCATATAAGCCTTTCTAGGTTTTTTGAAGTCTGCTTACTTATCACTTCTTATAGCACCATAGTATTCCATGATATTCACATACCACAACTTCTTCAACCATTCTCCAATTGATGGACATCCCCTCAATTTCCTATTTTTTGCCACCACAAAAAAGAGCTGCTATAAATATTTTTGTACATGTGGGTCCTTTTCCTTTGCTGGCTCACACAGGGTATGCATAATTTTATAGCCCTTTGGGTATAATTCCAAATTACTCTTCAGAATGGTTGGATAAATTCACAACTCTACCAACAATGCATCAGTTTTCCCAGATTTTCTTGAGCATTTATCATTTTCCTGTTTTCTTATGTTAGTCAATCTGATAGGTATGATGTGATACCTCAGACTTGTTTTGATTTTCATTTCTTTAATGGATAGTGACAGAGCACTTTTTCATATGACTATAGATAGCTTTAATTTCTTCATTTGCCTCCCATAATTTCTAAGTGTACTTATGACATGTGTCATGTATACATGACACGTGTCTTTTTCATTGCCTTTATCATCACCTCAGTTCAGGTTTCTTTTAAGGTTTTCAGCATGCTTTGAATTATCTAACACTTATATTAGATCATATACATACATACATGCATTCATGCATGTATGTATGTATAAAGGGGGGGAGAAGTAATCCTGAGCAAGTCATTGAATCTCTGCTTTCCTTATTGATAAAATTAAGGGTCTGAACTAGATAAAGAGTTCTTAGCTTGTATTTTATTTTATATACTTAATAACATTATTCTGAAGAGTCCGTAGGCTTCACTAATATGAATTTAGGTGTACCAGACCTGAAGGCTTTTGTGATTTTCTCTGGGAAAGCTTGACAGTTTGGATATGGGAGCAGTGAAAGCAGGTGATGAGGGTAGCAGAAGGTCAAGGTTGGTGACTGTTAGCTAGAACATTGCTTAAATACCATTCTAACCTAATGCCTCATTGTAGTGTGGAAGGAAATAACCCTAAGTAATTAAAGATTTTGCCAAAAGAATACAAGGGCTGGCTGGTTCTATCAAGCTGGAAAGACTGAGTAGGGGCCAGGTGGTGGATGAGATGTTGCAGTGTGAGAACTAGACTAGAGAAATTCAGAGAAGTCCATTGCCAGGTTGGCTACATGGTTATGAAATTTTTTGACTCCTAGAATCTCTTAAGTTAAAAAGGGGTTGTTATCTGAGTCAGTGGAAGTAACACTTACACTCATGAGTCCGTAATGTCAGAAGGGTCTCCACAGAACGATAAAGGACTCATGGAATGTGAGTCTTAAAAATGGACAGTGCATGAGCATTACTCATAACATCGTGCAAATATGTACAGCTTGCACCGTTCTGCTAATCCTACTCTGGGTATGAGAAATCGGTCGTGACTTTGGCATCAATATTCAGCCAAAAATATTTTTTAAAAACATGGATCATCCCAAAGAACACAGTATATTGGGTAGGGGCCAGGGAGAGATTAATACATTCTCTTATCCAGCAACCACAAAAACAAACACATAAACAAAGAAACTCCAACACGCTTTTCCAATTTTACAAAGAAAAAAGAAAAGGGATGGAGTAAGGAAGAGGGTTTGGGATTTGATCTCTGACTTCCTCAGTCTTCTTGTGTTGGTAACCAGCTCAAGTGGTGTCTTGGTCAGCCAACCAGGAGCATCATGGTACAACATGAAGAGTACTTGACTTGCATTCCCAGGGTCTGAGTTTGAATATAGACTCTTCCATTTAATACCTGCGTCACCTTGGGCAAGTCACTTAGTTTCTCTCTGGGCCTCAGTTTCCCTTCTTGTAAAATGAGATCTTGATGTTGTAATGTTCTCCACATAATGTGTTGAGATTGACTTCTTTGTATTAAATGCTCAGTGCTGGGCTAGGTGCTGGCTAGGAGTTTTTAGAAGTATAAAATATGGTCTCTGCTCTTTATTTTCTTGAGGAAAAAAAGCAAGATTTACACTTAGAAAAGAAACTAGTTATAGGCTTGATATCCCTTTGGTAAAAATAAGCATGTTTTAAAATAACAATTGACATTTACATAGGACTTTAACGTTTGTAAAGCATTTTCCACACATCATCTTTTTGTAGCTTTATAGCAATTCTGAGAGGTAGATGTTATAGGCAATATTTTCCCCATTTTACAGATAAGCAGATTAAGACTCAGAGAGGTTGAGATTTGCCTATGATGAGGAAGTCCATAAGCATCAGAGAGAGGATTTGAAGTCATGTTTACCTGACTCCCAGGGAGGATATGGTGTGTTCAGGGCAGGCTAGCACCTTTGGACTGATTACTCATCTGCCTTTGGTATGTGCCTGTCACCCAGTTCTCACCTGTGTCTCCAAGAAGTTATAGTACATGTAGAGACAAACCCTGGTAAAGTCCCCTTGGCAGATGAGCTAAATCCAGGTTGAGGGTAGCCAACAGGCTTCAGACCTGTTGGTGAGTTAGGAGAATGTGTACCCCAAGAATGTGAAGACCTTTCCTTGTGAGATGGACAGATGAGAACAATTTGTTCCAATGGTCAAGCACCAAAGATGCCAAGGTCATTCATTGCATCTCAGGTCATTGCCAGTCATCTTGACCTTTTTTTTTTGCCACTTGACTTCAGTGACTGAGAGAGAGTATTGCTGATGACTTTGTACAACTCTGCTTCACTTAAATCCAATTCACGAACAAGTCAAGATATCACATGTGATGCCACAATAACCTGACTCTAAGCCCAGAGTAAAGAGTAAAGAAGTAAATTTTCATGTTCTTTTCAAAAATAGTATTTTATTTATTTTTTCCAATTGTATGTAAAGACAATTTCCCCAATTATATATAAAGACAATTTTCAACATTCATTTTTGGTAAGATTTTGAGTTCCATATTTTCCTCACTCCCTCCCCTCCCAAAGATGGCAAGCAATCTAATACAGGTTATTTCATGTTCTTTTTGAGGGAGCATATCAAACATTTGTAGTTACATCCTACTTCAAAAATTAATTTGGGATTGACTGAAATATGATGTTGATTAAATAACACAGTGAGCTAGTAAAATGTAGATTATATATAACACTTTAGATCATATATATATGAATGTATATTATGTATAACCCTTTTCAAGGCTACCTGAAAAATTTGTTTTATTCTCAGATTCTTTTGGTGATCTTTATACCCTGCTTTCATCTCTTAGTCTGGATGAGAGTGGATTATACAACTAGGTCTCCTTGATAGGTGTACAACTATTTTCCACAGAGATGGATATTAAAAAATACCACAAACAAAAATTTCTTAAACATGTGGGCTAGTAATCTGAAATATTGTATTCTTGCTAAAGTGGATTTGGATATCAGAAAAACAGAGGCTATTTGAGTAATTTTCTGTTGAGTATAAAAGAAGATAAATGAATTGTTTTCTTTGCTGGTTGGGGAAGGGAGGCTATTGCTTCTGAAATTGAACTCTGTGTGTGTGTGTGTGTGTGTGTGTGTGTGTGTGTACTTGCTCTTTTAAATGTTAGGTCCTGCACCAGATATAGTTTCAGATAAGATCTACCAGATCAGTAGGACAATTGAGGAGTATGCCATCTGCCCGGATCTCCGAATTGACTTATCTCGACTAGGAAGACAAGAATTTGATTTGGAGAACAAATTCAAACCCTTCAGAGGTAACAGAATAACCCGAAATTCAAATGATATGGCATAGCCACTCTATGGATCATGGGAACTAGGATTGTCTTGAAACTATTTTTGTGTGAAAAACTGGATCAGAGATGGCTCATGTTGAACCAAGTCTCTGAAGAACAGCTATCAATGTATGACATCTGTGTGTTATTAAGAGGAAGGAAAGAAGAAATAAACATATGTTAAGTGCCTACTTTGTGCCAGGTACCCTGCTAAGAGCTTTATAAATGTAATCTCGTTTGATCCTGGAAACGACCCTGAGAAGTAGGTGCTATTATCACACCTTTTTTTTTTTTTGCCATTGAGGGTACTGAGGCTGAGGTTAAGTGACTTGCTCAGAGTCACACAGATAGCAAATGTCTGAGGCTGAACTGAGTTCAGGTCTTTCTGCCTGTAGGTCCAGAACCCTATCCACAGTGCCACCTAGAAGCCTGATAAGGAAACTTACTGGGTAGTCAAAGTTCCTTCAAAATCCATACCCCATTTGAGATTTCAAATCAAATGAAGGAACAGATGTAAAGTGTTTTGCAGTCCTTAAAACACTATATAAATGATAGCTATTATCATTTTTAGAATATCACTTAGAAAAGCCACATTGACTTCTCTTTTATGGAACTTTGGAGAATCTCAATAAACAGCCTGCCCAAACATTCTCTCTCTCTCTCTCTCTCTCTCTCTCTCTCTCTCTCTCTCCCCTTCTCTCTGTCTCTCTCTCTCTCTCTCTCTCTCTCTGTCTCTTTCTCTCTCTCCCTATCTCCTTCTCTCTGTCTTTCTCTGTCTCTATCTGTCTCTCTCTCTCTCCCTCTCTCCTTATTTCTCTCTGTCTCTCTCTCTCCCCCGTCTCTCTGTCTCTCTGTCTCCCCCCCTCTGTCTCTCTCTCTTTCTCTCTCTCTCTTTCTCTCTCCCTCTCTCC
>CM053769.1:77631848-77649975 GCA_028658325.1 Potorous gilbertii
AAGGAAGGAAGGAAGGAAGGAAGGAAGGAAGGAAGGAAGGAAAGAAGGAAGAAAAATGTACACAGAGCATCTAGGTAGCACAGTAGACAGAGAACCAGTTGTAGAGTCAGGAGGATCTGAGTTCAAATCTAGTCTCAGACACTTACTAGCTGTGTGACACTGGGCAAGTCACTGAACCCCAGAAAGAAAGGAATGGCCTTTGTCCAGAGACAAATCACTTCTCTAAGAAAGGAATGGCCTTTGTCCAGAGACAAATCACTTCTCTATAGAGATGCCTGGGTTCCAAGTTATGGATTTGCCACTTAACTAAGATGTTGGATTGTAAGTCAGGGAAAACATGCTCAAATCTCTGCTCTTATAGTTACTACTGGTGTGGCCTTGGGTAAGTCATTTAAATTCTTTGCATTTAACCCTTCTGATTTCTAAAGTGAGGGAGTTAGACTATGCAAACTTCAGAAGTCCCTTTCAGTACTAAATCTATAATTCTATATATTTTATGATTTGTAGTCCAATTACATCAGCAGAATATTGATGTTAACAAGAGGGGTTTTTTGCTTCACTGAACAGATGATAATCATTCAAACCGCTAAGCAATTTCCCAGATGCAATCTGGCCCCATCTCTTCAGTTCTAGACCAGTCCGTCTCCAGGGTCCATCCAAGGATTCCATGCTGATGGACTAACTCAATGAAATGTGTACCTAAATAAGTGGCATAATCTAAGCAACATGCCTTCATCCACTTTCTCTTTCCTGCCTTGGTAATATTACCTTAAGTTTTTATGAGATAGGGATTCAGCTCAATTAAATTCACCAAACACTTAAAATGCTACATATGATATGGTTTGTTTCTGTGTGGAGTTTATAATTAATATAGGAACCACTCAACACCCAGACATAATTATAATTCTATAGTGAACACAAGTGGATACTCCAAGGACAAAGTGTTACTTAGGTTCAGATGAAGGAAAGATCAAGAGCTCCCAATATCAGTTGCACACACATAGAGTACAATTTCACCTAATATTAAGGATCTTTTCATCACAGGATAGTCATCTGCTAATTCAGTATATTTTTTCCTGCTTTTTAAATGATTACTAGGACATTTTCATTAAGCAGAAATGTGCATGTCCTACTGACGGGGGTATGAGAAATGGGTGCTCCCAGGTGTCCAGATAGCTTCTTCCAGGCTTATCTCAAAAAAAAAAGTGTGCAACAGACAGTATCAAAGTTAGTACCATGAAAAACAACTTGGATTAACACCTTCTGTCCTCATCTATGAAGAAGTTCCCGGACCACAAGACTTGAATGAATGAATTTTTTGCCTTATAGAAAACTCAGTGAATTGAGCTGTTTAATGGTAAATATTTAACAAGATATGCATATGACACACTTGAAGGTTTAATCTTCTTTCTTAACATTTTCTATATCACTTTCTTAAATTTAGACAATCAACCAAACCATCCATCCAGTCCTGATTTATATATAGTATTTATTGATTTTCTAGGTGTAAATTCTCACTCTGAAAATTTAACAATAGACTCTTGCAAGATAATACAAGTTGACTCCAGATCATTCCTGCCCTTCCTTCTCTTCCTACCTCCAGTGGAAAGACTAGTACATCAGAATATGTGATCTTTGGAAGTCATCATCCTGACATCCCTATTTCCACCTTTTCCTCCCTCTTTCTCAGAAGTTTTTGAATTTGTTAACCTAAAGCAGGGATCTGCTTGAGTCTACTCATTAGCTTGTCATAGCCAAATGTTAGATTTTCTCTGTGAGTACATACACCTTGGAAATCAGCAAAGATTTCAGATCAGGTTTGGTTTACTGTTTTGTTGATTGTCTAGATTTAAGAAAAGAGCAGAGAAACCATTAATACAAATTAAACTTTCAAGTGTATTATGCATGTATAATATATAAATTTAGTGATATGCCTATATATGTGTATACATGCACACACATACATACATACATACATAAACATATGGAAAGTTTGCTGTTAAACATTTACCAGCACATCTCTGGCATAGAGAGAAACAGAAACCATGGCCAAGTTTCCTTTCTGATATTTTCTGTCCAAGATCTCTATTCTACTAAATCTACTGCCTCTTTTTCCTGAGGGTTTACTGATCTGTGCTATTTGCACCCTTTTGTTAGCATATCTGATATAACAGTCTACCAGGGAAGTATTTGCTCCTCTGAAGGACACTCTTCCCATTTTCTCTAACTGGGGTATCAGACCCAAAATACCTTCCAAACACTCATTTGCAATGAAAGAGCTCAGGAGCTACTTCCCCGGCCACAAAGAGTAGATAAGGAGCTATGTCTCAGTTGTCATGGCATACCTGTAGGCTCTGATCAATGTGCAACTGATCTGCACCTTCATCATTTATTTTCCCCCCAATATAATGTAAGTATCTCAAGGGCAGGGACTGACTCACTTTTGTATTTGTATCCCTAGGTCCCCCAGTACAGTGACTGGTACATAGAGTTAGGGATAGGGATTGTGCCTGTGATTTGATTAGTATAAGGAACTTCTAGGGCAGGAAATTTCCTTTAAAGAAAATGAAAGATCCTTTAAGTATGAAAAGAAATTATTGGCAAAGGGCATTTAGTAACCACTTCATCTCTGCAGGAACAAGTCTGCCATGTTGTTCCGTGAATTGTACAGGAACCATTGGGAAGACTTGGTGTTCACGTTGTAAAATTCAGAGTAATTTATGAAATAAATGATATGCACAGAATCTTCAATTGGTACTTTTGCTCAAAAAGTATCTTCTAGATAACAGCTTTCTACTGTTGCTCTCCATAGTATGAAAACTTTGCCAAACTCCACAGGCCTTCATGCTCTGGCAGCTTGACAAGGCATATGGTTCAGAGTTAGCTTGGGTGATCCAGTGTCTTCCTTATATCTTTTATGTCACTAATAAAAGTGACGAATGGCCATTAAATGTCAAAACTCTCAACTTTAAACATAACTTGAATCTCTGCCAAAGAAGAAGGTTTTACATGTAGTGTTAGTACATAATCCTATAACAGGAAGAGATTCGGTGAACAGTGAATTCAAAGATGTACAAAAATGAGTTGGGGAGCACTGTTACTGTTCTATTGGGGGTGGCCAAAAGATATGTTCCAATGTGTCAAAGAAAGGGACGGGGTGTTTTAAATACCAGAATTCAACAAGCACTTATTAAATACCTACAATGTGTACAAACTCTTAAGTCCTTGCCATCAACTCTTTCAATGAGTCTTAGAAGTGGTGGACCTTTCCATCTCCCCTCTCTTTCTTACATATTGTCATCCCCAATTAGACTGTGAGCACCTTGAAAGTAAGGAACCTACAGTCTAATTGTTTTTTTCTATTTTGCCTTCATAGAAATGCCTGATATATATAGTTAGTGGTTGATACCTTTTCATTCATTCATTCATTCATGACACTGTGTGCTAGGTACTATGGATAAAAAGCCAAAGATACAGAGCACAATCCTTGCCCTCTAAGAGCTTCTGTTCTATTAGAGGCATACATATAAGCATGAGTTAGTAATAAAGTATATAAAGTATTAGTAATAAAATATATAATAAATAATATAGTATAATAATGAATAATAGTATGTTATATGATATATTATACATATATGATAGTATAATAATAAATAATATAGTAACAAAATAATTTAACAGTCAGAAAATAACTGGGGGGGAAATAAGAAGAGGCCTTGCTGGGAACTGGCACCTGAGCTGTGTACTTTGTCTAAGTGCACAGCAAGATGGCACAGTGGGAACAATGTAAGGACTGGCATTAGGAAGACGCATCTTCTTGAGTTCAGATCTGGTCCCAGACACAACTGTTCACCTCAGCTAGAGAAGGACATGGCAAACCACTCCAGCATCTTTGCCAAGAAAACCCCAGATGGGGTCATGAAGAATCAGATACAACTGAACAACTGCAACAGTTTCTAAGAGGTAGAGATGAAGAGGGCGTACATTCCAGTCATGAAGACTACCTATGCAAAGGCCAAGAGGTTAAAAAGAGGGATTTAATTCAGGCATTTATGTGCCAATCATTGTGCTATCTACTAAAGAATAAAATAATCTCTAGCCCCAAGAAGCTTATATTCTATGAGGGGGGTAGAGGAGGGAAATAATATGGGGAAAAGCAAATACAAACATACAGAAAGTAAATAAAATTCCATTTCTAGGGTATGGGAAGAAAGGTATAGAGCACTTATAACTGAGAGAATCAAGGAAAGCTTCATGTAGAAGGTGACATTTGACCTGTGCCTTGAAGAGATTCCAAGGAGCAGAGAAAAGGAAGGAAAGCATTCCTGGCATGGGGGAAAGCCTATGTGAAAGCAAGGGAGTAAGGCATGGAATGTGGTATGTGAGCAACAGAAAGTAGTCTAATTTGGTTAAGACATAGAATCTTTGAAGAACAACACTAGGTAATTAATTTAGAAAGATGGGTTGGGGTCAGACTATAAAAGATTCTAAATACCAAATAAAGAACTTTATATTTTATCCCACAGGCAATAGGCAATCACTGAAACTTCTTGCGCAGGCAGAAGGCAAGGTCATACTTGTGCTTTAAGAACAGCAATTAGTAAATTGTAAAGTGGTAATTATCCAAAACAGTCTGATATTCTCTAAGAAACAGAGTAGGTGATCAGTAGAATAGAGTGGAACACAATCCACTAGAGTAAATGACCATACTAAAATAGTGTTTGATAAACCTAAAGATCTAAGCTTGGGAATAAGAACTCAACATTGACTGCTGGGAAAATTGGAAAGCAGTTTGGCAGAAATTACGTAGAGACCAACATCTTACATCACATAAAAAGATATGGTCAAAATAGGTACGTGATTTAGACATAAAGGGCAATACCATAAGCACATTAGGGGAGCATGGAATATTCTGCCTGTCAGATCTATGGATGAGAGAAGCATTTATAACCAAACGAGAGATAGAGAACATTGTGGGACATTAAATGGATAATTTTGATTACATTAAATTGCACAAAGGAACTAATGTAACCAAGATTAGGAGGAAAGTGGGAAAATGTGCAGAAAAATTTTTACAGCAAGTTTCTCTGACAAAGGCTTCATTTCTCAAATATATAGAGAACTGAGTCAAATTTATAAGAATACAAGTCATTCCCCAATTAATAAATGGTCAAAGGATAAGAACAAGCAGTTTTCAGAAGAAGAAATCAAAGAAATCAAAACTATCTATAGTCATATAAAAATACTCTAAATCACTATTGATTAGAGAAATGCAAATTAAAGCAACTCTGAGGTATCGCCTCAAATCTATCGGGTAGATTAATAATGACAGAAAAGGAAAATGACAAATACTGGAGGGGATATGGGAACCAGGATAAAGTAGTGTACAGAAAACTCAGAGAGGAAAGAGAAAATAGGAGGAGAGAGAAATCAACAGTGTCCAAAGTTATATAGAGGTCAAGGAGAATGACTGAGAAAATATCACTGAATTTCTCAATTAAGAGATACTTAAAGAGAGAAATTTCAATCTAATAATGGGTTCAGAAGTCAGACTGCAAGAGATTGAGAAGTGGGAAATAAGGAAAGGGAGACAATGGATATCAATAGCTTCTTAGAGGGATTCAGCGTTAAAAGGAAAGAGAGATGTAGGAATATTGGTTGAGATGATGGGAGGATCAAATGAAGGACTGGTTTTGCTTTAAAAATAGGTAAGTGTTGGGCATGTTTGTAGACATCAGGTATTGAGTCATTGAAAAGAATTTGGAGATGATTGAAGAGATAAATTCTAGGAGGAAATAGGAAGGATCAAGGGCACAAGAAGAAGGGTGGCTGTTAGGAAGGAAACGGAAGAAATAATATTGGTGAAAAGAGGGAGTTTACTATGGATGACTTCAACTTTCTAATTAAAGTATGAAGTGATATCCTCTGCCTGGGGATGTGGGGAGTGGAGTGGTTGAAGAAGAAAAGAGAAGAATTGGAGCTATAGAAAGGGTTATAAGTAATGAATCAAGGAATAATAAATTAACTCAATCAACCCATCATGTAATATCCCCCAGCTGCACATGAGTAGGAGTAAACAAGCAGATGGTGAAAGTAATCTAAGGTTGGGGTCTAGAAAGGCATGAGTAAAGAAAAGGTCCAAGAGCCGAAGGGGACACAAGGGTAAAGAGGAGCTGCTTAGCATTCAGATTTCAAAAGGGGAGAATATAAATCCAGGGCAGACATGATGGACTTAGAAAGCAGGGAGGGAGTAGAATGGCTAGAGGATGAAGATGAGGTTCAAGAGGGAGGAGACACAGGGAGCTGTAGGGATAGAAAGTTATAATCTGAAGGATAAGATTAATCTAAAGGGTATATAATGTCCTATAGCAGGAAATCCAAAAATTCTTAACCATCAGGCTTCCAGAGAGCAAAGCTTAGATTATAAATAAAGGCAAGTAGTTGGGAAACCCGAAGCTAAGCTTCCCACAAGAATGTCCCATGACACAATTTAGACTATTTAATATGAACCCTAGATATGATGGTAGATATTTGCCACTAAGGGGCAAAGTGATTTGCCCAAGGCCATGTGCTAAATCAACAGAAAAATTAAGAATAGGATTTAAGTCTTTTCTTGATGTCAACAAATTTCCCTCCCACAGATAGATTTGACAATGACTGACAAAAAGTGCTTGCAAATATAGGTTGCAGGATGGGGATGGTTTCTAAAAATGGGAGACGGAAGGATGCTGCCATCAGTATATTTTATCCCATCATGTTTCAGCAGTCTACTCAGGCAACTTAGACACAAGATGGAGTCAAATGAGCACAATATAAAACCAATTCATACAACTTAAATTTCTATGAATGAATAGTCCATCCAAAGCACTTCTGCACATCTGCTTATTTAGTAAGTGATATTTCCCACTATGCCCAATTGTGACATACAATGATTTCCTCATCAAATAGTAGCACACAGTTACAGAATTTAAAAATAACCCTTTATTACTCCAGGCTTTGCAGAATGACAGTTTATTTAGAGAGAACACTACTATGCTACTTCCTTAGTTGCCACAAAGAGGGTAGCAAACTAACCTGTCGGAAAATGAGTAGATGACCAACAGTAATGGACATCACACATCATGTTAAGAAGACAAGATACAAAGAATGATACAAATTCCAAAATGGCTTTTAATGCTTCAGTTATTTATTCTTCTGCCCTTATGGACTTGATAACAAAAGAATGAGAATCCAACCTCTTACTAATTGCCCCTTAACATTTCAATGTGATTATTCATTTTAATTCTTCTACGCTACATGACTAAGAAAAATGTATTTAATAGGAATGTATGTGTAGAACCTATATAAAATTGCATGCCATCCCAGGGAGGGAGTAGGGAGGGGAAGGAAGAGAGGGGGAAAATATCTAAAATATATAGAAGTGATTGTAGAACACTGAAAACAAATAAAATAATTTAGTTTTTTAAAAAAACATTTCAGTGTGGTTGCTTTGTCACCCAAGAGTTTCAACAATAATTTATCATTATTAAAAAATATGTTTCACTGTAAGTTCATATAATGCAAATTAGCCTTCTTGTTTTCTCCGTCATGTTAAATGAACTTCTCCAGAGAGGGAGATGATCTCTAGGTGGATCTTCACATAAGTATCCCAATTTTTTTTCTTTCAGTTATTACTCTTTAATGTACAGAGATTTTGCTAAAGGATCTATCATTTCAGTGTTTCTAGTGTGGAAATTCTCTTCATTGACCTATCTTTGACTTAGTAGATAATAGGTTCATAGATTTAAAACTGGACCAGAGGTAGAAAACAAGTATTTATTAAGTACCTACTATGTACTAGGAACTGTGTTAAACAAATACAACTCTCCACTCTACTATGCTGGAATTGCCTGAGGACCATGAAGCTTAAGTAATTTACCTAGGGTCACTTAGTAAATTTCAGAGTTAAGATGTCCAGCATTCAAATAAGACAATATTTGTAAAAAGCACATAGAACAGTACCAGACACATAATTATTGTTCATCCTTCATACTGGAAGAAGACCAATGACATCCCGATGCTGGAGTCAAGGTACAATGTGTTTGAATATGGCTAATCAACCCAATATGAGCCCAGAAGGTTCCACCACAGGTCTGAGCAATGGAGATGGCGTTGTCTCCAGATCTGCTCATATCATGTTTCCTTTGTGCTATTGTGATTCTGCTTTACTTAGAGAGCACAACACCTTTTCTGGTGCAGGCGCATCATGCTAGGTGGTCTCCCACATCTCACAAACAATACTCTGTAAACATTTACTTCCTTCCATCCTTTCCTCCCATTTTTGTTGCTACTATCACAGCCCACTCCCACTCCCCACCAAGCTACCCCACCACCACTACTAGTACTACTATTACAGCTTTATTGCTATTCCTTAATATTTGAAAGCAATCAAAGCATTCCAAGCAATAATCATAGGAAATTAAGTCTTTATGGTAGTGTAGTAAGATAAATATTCTAGACTGTGTGTCATACAGACTAGCCTAGTTTTTTCTTAAAAGGTATCAAAACCCTCCTAGAGAGTAATTTGGCTCAAGAGACCAGGGATCAGCCATTGAAGTAACTTCCTGGGGCCTAAACACAAAAAGCCAGTTCAGGAAGCATCAAGAGTTCCTCCCTCCAACTTCTGACCAGAAGACCAATATGGCTAACCTAGAAGCAGGGAAGTGATACCCAGATGAATCAGTGATCAACTTTTATGGAATATCCTTTCCCTGCTATAGCCAAGTAAACCTCCTTTTGTTAACTGATAGATCCACAATGTCCATTCTGTTCCAATCTGATACCTGAACTACTCACACAGATCAATCTGAGTGAGATAACAGGAATGGCTTTTTAGTGAGACTCCAAGGGACACCATAATAACTCACATTTATATAGCATTGCAAGGTTTAGGAAGTACATTGCTGTGAGGTCAAGCAAAGTAGGATCTTTTGATGGTTTTATTTATACCAAGAAGTATAATGCCTCTGAATAATGTGATTAAGGAGGATCTTTTCCATCCATTGTTGGACTTGGGAAGACTTGTAGGAAAGTCTATATCTTTTGCTAATGAGGCACTGGTTCTCAAGGGATGTGATGCCTTCTGGCTCTAAAAAAGTATATAAAGACTCTGATGTAAGGTTTAATTTGGGGCTTAGTTTTTGGAAGAAGGTTTGTGTGCCAGAGGGGACTCTGGGAATCTGCTAAGCAGTCCCCTGACTTTAAAAACCCAGGCATTGGTGCTTCCCTCTCCAGTGACTATGGTCAGACAGTTGGACCTGTCTGTTGAATTGTGATGTATGTATTGCTTACTATTAGGTTGGAAGCACTATCTGCTGATTTAGATTGCTCTGTATTTTCTCTGAAGTTCAGAGTGCTGACTTTTTCCCCCGAACTAAGTAAATGATACATGGACTTGATTAAAATGATTGTTAACCCCTCAAAAGTTGCCTTTCTTTTTAGAAAAGTAGATCAAAGAACCTGTGATAGCAGGCCACCTGTGTATGTTGAGGTGCTTACTGATACAATTGCTCACAACAACCTTGTGAGGCAGGTTGTACAAGTATCAATCTCCCCATTTTATAGATGAGGAAATAGGTTCAATGGTCTGCCTGCAGTCATATAGCAAGGTTAGGATTTGATCCCACATCTCTGCTCTCCAAGTTCAGTCTTCTTTCCTTTACACCTGGGGTTGGCAAATTAAGGTCTTGCCTTGGAAACCTAAATAAAAAAAAAATCTGGCCCTAAATAAAGTTATATTGTATTTTAAAATGTCAAAACCATTTTCACAAACCATACAAAAACAAGCATTAGGGCAGATCTGGCCCTCAGGTCAAAATCTTTGCATTCCTCATCAAGACCAGATACCACTGGTTCTTTTGAGAGGAAAAAAAAAAATCAAAACCTATGACATACACAAGTTAAAATGACCTGTCAAGACTCTGAAGGTGATTTTGCAAACAGAAATGAGGCTTTACAATAGGTAAAGCAGATCTTGCATTTCTGAATGGAAGGAAAGAAGGAAGGAAGGAAGGAAGGGGAAGAAAAGAAGGAAGGAAGGAAGGAAGGGAGGGAGGGAGGGAGGAAGAAAATAAAGAGCTATTAAATCTCCACTGTGTGCTGAGCACTGTGCTAAGTCAGTCGGGTAATTAAAATAACAGTGAATCTTAGGTATTCAATCCTGGATATATTGGAGTTAAGCAGTTTTTTTAAAGAGTTTTATAATAATATGCCTGTGCTTACTCTGCATCCTCACCAATACAAGTCTCTCTTCTCTTCCTGTCATACTTTTCCCTGATGACATCTTTTATTCCTATTCTTTAAAATTCTGCACTGTTTAAATATTACAGCCTGCTTACCCCGCCACAGACCCCCTTGGAGAGGAACTTACCAAAGGACCTGGACAAGAGCTACCTCCCTGAAGGGAACATTCCAATCAGTGAGGTCACAGATCTATTTGTGTATTTAATAAGATCATCCTACGTTTATTCATATGAGGTTTTCATGTAACATGTTTTGTTTGAGTCTCATGACAACTGTGTGAGGTAAGAATGTATTTTTATTACTATTATTCACATTTTAGAAATGGGGAAATAGACTCTGAGAAATTAAGTGATTTGTCTGATATCACAATAAAAGCTTAGATTTTAATCTAAAATACAGGTTTTCCAACACTTGTTCCAGTCATCTTTCCACTGCACCATGTGACTTGTAGGGATTAAAACAGAGATTGTGTGGGTAAAGTGAATCACTATACTGCATACTGACAGGTGAGTCAGTCAATAAGCATTTATCAAGTACCTACTACGTGTCAGACACTGTCCTAGCAATGAAGATACAAAGAAAGGCAAAAGATAGACAGATCTCACAATCTAATACAGGAGGACACTACATCAAAAGCACTATATACAAACAAGATGGATGCAGGACAAATTGGAGATAACAAATAGAGGAAAGTAAGTAGCATCAAGGAGAACAGGAAACACTTTTTATAGAAAGCAGGATAATTTTAGACCAATATGACCAAGCGAAATAGTTTGTCACACATACACACACACACACACACACACACACACACACACACACACACACACAGATACCCCAAATGGAAGAATAAAGGGCTTATGGTTGTAACATTTAGAGCTCTCTCTTCAATGAATGGAAGAAAGGAAGGAAGGAAAGACAGATTTTTGTCTTTGAGGTCCTTATATTTTAACAGAGGAAGACAACATACATAGTAGTAGAATGATGACCGGGGGGAGGTGCTTTGGTCAGGGAGGCCATAAGGATGTGGACTGAAGTTATGGAGCAATTGACTGACATGTCCTTTCCAAGAGTGGTAGTGTGGATTTGATTGTTGTAATCAGAGCAAAAGCTCTCAACTTCCAAAAACATGATATACCCAAGGCAAAAAATGATTTCTTTGGAACTGTATTTGGTCAAACAGCATTTTTTGCTTTTTTAAAATTCCAATTACAGTTTAACGTCTTACCCCTATCTAGATAGAGATAGAAAACATTTGGTATAGACTCTTTCTGAGGACCTGACTAGAAAACTACTGCGAAAGGTGACTAGGCTGTCTTTTCATTTCAGAATGTCATATTATTCTTGGGCAAATAACATCAGAATACAATGTGATGACGTTTATATGTCATCAGCACAGCTGAAGCAATAGACCGGCAATAATATGAGTTATTGGCTGAGCTGTCATTCTTCATTCTCAGCCAAGGTATAAAAATAAAACCAAACCAAAGAATGAGCTCCTAACTGGTCATTACAGATCAGTAAGAATTGCATAGATACTTGCAGCTTTTACATCGACATTCCCACAGGATGTGGTCGTTATTCAGTTCGTGTTTTAGACTGGTGTTGGCAATCATCTGCCTATGGACCACATTCAGAGCAAGTAACATTTTCTGAGGCTCTATGGTCTCTTTTTATTCATCTAGTGATGTTTTTCTGACCTTCAGCCCCAACTCCAATTCAATTCAACTGAATTCAATGCAACAAACATGAAACCAACTGTGGGAAAACAAAAAACAAAATAATCCTTGCCCTCAATTAGAGTACATTCTATTAACCCAAAATTCTGATCTCACTCTGATGTAGGATGTAAAAGAGAGCAAGGCAAATGAGTGACTTGAGACATGAAAACAGGCTGGTAAGTGCAGTGCAGGAGCCAAGGAAGGAAAGAGAAAGAGAAAGAACTTTATCTCCATATTCTTAAGATTGGGACAAAATCTGACCCTCTTTGGAGTAGAAATAGGTTTCCTGGGGGTGCCATGAAGAAAATGTAGTGGACTCCATTTTAGATTGTAAATCTCCCTAGAGATCAAGGCTCCTGACTGACATGCTTCATATGTGAGCCCTTCATAAGATGATCACATTGAAAGCTGATACAAGATGATGTAACATTTTGGGATGGAGTAAAGAGGAACCTTGGGGGCACTAGTAAACTTCCAATTTGTTTTTCTTTGAAAAACATTCCCTTTCAACCACAAATCAGACTCATCCAGAATGACAGGGGCCCAAAAGAATGCTAAGTCCAAGACTGAAAAACTGTCCTATCCTCTCATAAATGGGGCCCTTGTTCAAGTAAGCAGAAACTAAAGACACAGAGTAGCTTGCCTCAGGAAACTACAATGACCATACAACAATGGAAGTTTGTCTGAATAATTCATCAGCTTCAAGGGTACTTTGAATTGTAGGGCTCTGCAATCCTCATCTCAATCAGAAATACCACAAGTACAGGGAAATGTGCCATGGAGTGTCCTTTTTTTTTCTAGTCAAATCATTGTTCTTCTGAGGCTTTGGTATTTTAGTCCTTTTGCCTGTCTGACGTGTTTTTGGCACATTTTTGTCGTCTTCCTCTTTGTAAATAAATAAATAAATTATATGGGAAACCGCAGTCAAGACCTGGCCTCACCACTGAGGCTTAAAGTATTTCTTTTACCTACAAGTAAAGAAATTTACAAAGCATCCATCACAAAAATCCACCTGGGACCTGTACAAGATATCAAATTAGCCAAAACAAATCGGCAAGTCAGAGAGCTCCAGAATTCTGAATCCCAACCAGCATGCATGAATAATCCTTTTAAATGGTCACTTACATATCAGAACAGGTCCTTTGTGAAATTTCTAAGCAAAGCCTCCAGTTTCTGACTTAAACTGAGATTTACCGAGAAGGGGAGGATAAAGTGAAATCAAGAAGGACTGGGAAATTTCCACAAGAAAGAAGCCAAGTGGTTTCTATGGTCAAAATAAAAGCAGCTTCTCTTCGTCAGGTTTTTTGAATGGTTACAGGCCATCTCTTCTCTAGTAGGACAACTGCCTCAATGGGTTTTGCCGAATAAATGGTAGAGTGTCATCCTAATTTATAGATGTGGAGTCTCAAAGTTATAGAATATCAGGAATGAAAGGGCTCTCAGAGAACATCTAGTCCTTGCTATACCCCTAAAACAATCCCCTCTGCCACACACAGAAAGCACTCCTCCAGCCTCTGCTTAAAAACCTGCACTGAAAAGGGAAAGAATTATGACCTGAGTCACCCCCTTCCACTCCCAATGAGCCCTGATTACCAAGAAGTTTCTCCTTATATGAAACTAAAATCTCTCCAATGTCTTGCTCTCTGAGGCCAAAAGAAACAGGCCTAATTCCTTTTCTACATGAATGCCCAACAAATATTATGTCCACCATTCATACTTTCTTTAAGCAATCCTGGTGTGACCTAAGCCCCAGTCCTCATTTTGGCCCATTCCAATGTCAATGCCATTGGCATTTCTAGGAGATGATTCCCAGTCAGAACTGAACACAACTCTCCAAAGGACAGTTCTTTGAACAAAGGCAGTGCTTAATAAATGCTTTTTCACCTTATTCATTCATCTGTCCATTCATCCATCTAGCCATTCATTTCAGTTGTAGCAGTGTGGTTCCATGGTGTAATGGTTAGCACTCTAGACTCTGAATCTATCATTCTGAATTCAAATCTCAATGGGACTTTCTCTCTCCAGATGTGGTCTGACTAGGTCAGATTACAGTGGGGTTCCCATTTCCCTCATTCTTGACAATCCCTTCATATTAGCACAGCCTAAAAACTAACTTTGGGGAAAATGCCATGTCATATTACTGTTTCATTTTTAGCTTGCACTTCTTGAGGGGGGAGGATCCAGATGCTTTCTCAAACAAACTATTGTCTACCCACATCTCCCAGTCATGGATTCATACAGGTTTTTTCCTGAATCTGGGTCAAACTTTACATTGATTTCTCTTAAACATAATCTTATTAGATTCAGCCCATCATTCTATCCTGCCAACATCTTTTTAAATCCTGACTTTACCATTCATGTTCTACTTTTTTCTGCAGTATTGATAGTGGTAGTAATAGCAGCAGCGGCAACGTTTATGTAAGTCTTCAAGATTTGCAAAATATTTCACATACATTATATCATCTGATCCTCAAAACAATTCTGTGAGGTTGGTACGTTTTATATATGAAAAATCTGAAACTAAGTTGCACAATTTATAAAACGATATATAAATGGACTTGTTAAAGCAAAGCTGAAATGTTTGTCTCACTTTTCCAGTAATTAATGATCATATAATATAATAATAATTAGCTTTTATATATCACTTACTGCGTGCCAGGCACATTGCTAAGTGCTGCACAATCATTGTCTCATTTGATGCTTTAAGTTTTGCAAAGCACTTTACAAATATCACCTCATTTTATCCTCACAACAACCCTGAGAAATAGGGGCTATGATTTACCCCATTTTACAGATAAGGAAAGTGAAAGTAAACGAGGCAACATGACTAACTCACACAGTTAACTGAGGCAGGATTCCAACTCAGGTCTTCCATACTCCAATTCTACCTCACTTGTTTGCTACGACACATGTATTTACAAATTTGATAATCATGTTGTATCAATACTTCCAAAGATCTATAATTTTATTGGCATTGACACAGAATTATTAGGTGGTCTTCTACAGCTGCTATAGCCAAAAAAATGATTAATACCTAGTGACTGATGAGTTTTCTGGCAATGAGCTTTTTTGCACTGATTTGTCCATCAATGAGTCAGTATTAAAAAATATATTTCCAGCTTGATATGACCTGCCAAAGCTTTTATTCCATTAGCCTAGCTTTTAAGAGACTTGAAGAGTTCACTGTCACAATGAGACATCTGACTAGAACTTGAGTGGAGTATGGAGATCTAATTGTCTAATTAACCAGAAGGTTGAAAAGAATGCACAGCACTCAGAATAAGACATCCTGCTTCTAGCTCAGAAAGACAGTCCTTGCTTCTGTCTTAGTGTTTCCAGAAACAGTTTTAGCGATGTAATCCACTGCTTCAAGAACATTCTCACTGATTCATAAAGGATCATGGAATTATAAAAGTCCAGGGGACCTTCAAAAGGAAGAAATGAGCAACTAAGTCATACTCTCTCAGTCAGCCCTTTAAAGGTATTAGACATGAATTTTAAACTGAGGTTTGCCCATCTTCATTGAGTTACCACTAACTGTGAAATTGATGAGCATTTTGTTAAGTACTGACTATGCACCTAGCACTGTGCTTAAGTCCAGGGGATATAAAGAGGGCCAAATACAATCCCTGACCTCAAGGAGTTTATATTCTAGTACAAATATAAAATAAATATGAGGTCATTATGGAACAAGCAGTTGAGATCTGGAAGGTAGTGTTTTAAGTGTATTTCGAAGAAAGTAGGGGACTCTGTGAGGCAGAGGTGAGGAGAATGTGCTCTCCACTCATGGTGGACAGCTGGCATAAAAAAAGCAGATGAGTGCTGGAAATAAGGAATCAACAGAAGGGGAATGATGTACAATGAGGCTAGAAATAGAGACTAGGACCAAGAAGAGGAGAAGAAAGTACCATCAAACAGTTGATTCCTGTCCCCACAGGAAGCCAGGACTAGAGGTCTATTTTTACTCCTTTTATGTCAAGTCTGGACTATCCTGGTTTACTCACTACAAAAGTGTTTTCGCAACACAATCTTTCTGTAACTGGTAGCATGAGGAGAAAGTTCTGATTGCCTCCTCTTAGACATCATGCCCTAGAGGCTTGTGGAGGATGGACCATAGGAGAGGAAAAGTCTGCTTACAAAAGTAAGTGTCTCAGTGTATGGGTTGGGATACATGGAGAAGGGAGGGAGGGAGAGGCAGAGGGAGAGGGAGAGGGAGAGGGAGGGAGAGAGAGAGAGAGAGAGAGAGAGAGAGAGAGAGAGAGAGAGAGAGAGAGACAAAGAGACAGAGAGAGACCGAGAGAGAAACTATAAGAGGGTAGACCTGAAAGTCTGTGAGAGTTCTGTACAACTAGGGAAATGGAAATAGATGAATATGCAAAAGGATAAATAAGAGAAAGTTTACAAATTAAGGAGAGGAGACATAGAGGAAAAGTCTTTGAAGATATATATAGGATCATACATTTAGAGATAGACCCTGATGGCCATCAAAACCAACCCCCATCATTTTAAAGAGAAAAAAAACTGAGGCACAGAAAGGTTAAGTAATTTCTCCATGGTCACACAATTGGTAGGTGTCAAAGGTAGGATTATGAACCCAGGTCTTCCTCATTTCAAGACGAGCATCCTATTCAATGTTCTGCTTCTCTCTCCCAACCCAAGATGTTGTCATCTGCTTTATATGAGCACAGTAGATAGAAGTTTTCATTTTACTTTTCTTTCAAATTTTGCTTAAAAGATAGTTTCATGAAATTAGTAATTTTCTAATTTATGCAAATAATATATAAATATCAGTGACTCTCTCTTTTTCCCCCATACCCAGAAGGAGTTTTGAAAAGGCAAAGCTTTTTCTTAGGTAAGAAAAGTGAATTAATGACTACCATCCAAACAAGCCCCTATTCAGAATTCAAAATCTTATTGAAGAAAGATTTGGTTCTAAGATGATTCTTTTTAAAAAATTTTTAAATTTATAGAATAAAATCAGCATGTCCATAATATAAAATAATATAATAAAAAGATGATTGCACATAAAACTACCAATCTATTATGTACAACTTTCTATCCTATTTAAATGTATTATAAGGTTATCATGTAAATTTCTTTTTTTCTTCCCTCCCTAGAGATGGCTACATTAGACACAAATAGGTATATATATGCATCCCTCTACTTATCAGTTCATCAGAGATGCCATCTTAATATTATTTTCTGTGAGTGAGCTCTCCTCCTTTCTTACTTCAGCAAGAACTCTGAAAAAGCCTAATCCAATTTGAAATGAGACAACATGAATTCATCTTTGTTCTTCTGATGATTGCCAACCTAGTTTTTCTAAAAAGCAAAAGTTTGAGTGAATCTAGAATATTCCCCACCAGTTGCTAAGCAATACCATTCTTGATAGAAAGCTATAGCAAGTGAAATCAATGGGCTCAATCGCCACAAACAAAATAAAATGCAAGCCCTGAAATCCATTCCTTTGTGTCAGAAAATGAAAGCAAAAAAATCACACAAGATCACCTCCCTCCTATAAAATGGACAAGTTTTATGCAATCATGTTCAACAAGTAGAGGAAAGGAAATAATGGTCCCAAAGGCATGATTGAAATAAGTTTCAAAGAATGAAAAAAGTTCCAGATGAACACTTCTTCCTTACCGATCCAAGGCTGTACTGGTTGGCATGCTCCTCCCAAATCCTCGAACTCCCATCTGACGGAAATATGGAATGCAAGGGAGATTGGCAGCAATGATGGCCAGTGAATCGGAAGGACTCACAAAGAAGCCATTTTGGCCTAGGATCATGTAACGGTCCTGTAGGAAATGAAATATGGAAATTATCAAGCAGAGGCATTACAACAACCCATCCCAGTTGCCATGGTCTACTGATTCCCTGCCTCTCCTCTGCCAAAGAACCCTTGAAGGCATTTTCAGACCTAATGGTAGAGTTTCCAAGTTTGCTTCTCAATCTCAGGCTCTCTTAAAATACGGTTTTGCTTGACTAGAATTTCTTCAGGAAGAAAGGCTAATATATATTAAAATATCAACCTATCAAGAAACACCTATTAAGTGCCTATTATGTGCCAAACCTAAATAGCAGCTAGGTGGCTCAGTGGATAGAGTGCTGAGCCTGGAGTCAGG
>CM053769.1:77657832-77712350 GCA_028658325.1 Potorous gilbertii
AAGCAACTGATGTTTTTTCACTTTCTTAGATCTGACTTTATTTGTTTGAAAAGTGTTTTATAATTGTGTTCATATGGTCCCTGGGATTGTTTTGGCAAGTAAACTTCCAAATATTTTATAGTGTGTACCCTATCTTTAAGTGGGATTTCTTTTTCTATCTCTTGCTGTTGGGCTGTATTACTGATATGTAGAAATGCAGAAGATTTGTGTGGGCTTATTTTGTAACCTGCAACTTTGCCAAAGTTGTTTATTATTTCAAGTAGTTTCTTACTTGACTCTCTGGGATTCTCTTAGTATAGAATCATATCATCTGCAAAGAGTGATAACTTAGTTTCTTCTTTGCCTATTCTAATTTCTTCAATTTCTTTATCTTGTCTAATCGCTACAGCTAGCATTTCTAGTACCATACTGAATAATAGTGGTGATAATGGACATCCTTGTTTCACCTTTGATCTTATTGGAAATGCATCTAGCTTATCCCCATTGCATATAATGCTTGCTGAAGGTTTTAGGTAGATACTGCTTATTATTTTATGGAAAGTTCCCGTTATTCCTATGCTCTCCAGTGTTTTTAATACTAGTTCCTTTTTTTATAATAAGGTAAATTTAATTAGAATCTGCTATGTCACTATCAATAAAATGTTTATAATGTTCTATGGAGCCCTCTAACCAGCAGCGTTAACATATGATAAATACTCATTATATATGGAGTACTGTCCTCTGGTGTTCCCTCTTTCCCTGAATCTCCATTGTACTTCTTCATTTTGGCACCTAATTATCAGATTCGATAAAGTGACTTACTGAGGTCACTCAGATGTGTGTGTGTGTGTGTGTGTGTGTGTGTGTGTGTGTATGTGTGTTGGAGCTGGGGCTTGGATTAGTCTTCTGACTCTAAGCCCTATATATTGCATAACATAATGGTACTGTACTGTACAGCTAGATGGTGTGGTGGATAGAACACCAGACTTGGTATCAGGAAGATCTGAGTTTGAATCTGGCCCCTATTTACCTCAGTTCCTCATTTGTACAATGAGGGTGCACTGAAGGAAATGGCAAACCACTTCAGTATCTTTGCCAAGAAAACCCCATGGACAAAAGTCTGTGGGGTCATATGGAGTCAGACATGACTCAGTGACAATAACAACAAAACAATATAGTAGAAAGTGTATTTTCTCTGAAGTCAGAGGACCTAATTCAAATGTATGACATTAGGCAAAGTCACTTAACCTCCTTTCCTCATCTGTAAAATGAAGGGATTAGACTAGTTGGTCTGACAGAGCTCTCCCAGCTCTGGATAAGCTCCGGGCTTCTCTGACAGCACCTCATTTAAAGTTCAATCCTAACCCCATTGCCTGGAAGTGGATGGGCCATACTGGGGAAAGTTAAGTTGGGTGGAAGAGATGATACTGGGACCAGGGCCAGGATCAGTTTCAAGAATAGTTGGGTCATGGATAAAGCTGAATATGGGGTCATTTCAGATGTTTGGGTGGAAGGAATGAGGGCTCAAAGGGGAAGGGTAGAGGCTGGTGTGGGGAGAGAGATAAAGGATGAAGTGGACATGGAGTTGAGAGAACTCCCTATCTGTCTTTCCCTAAAACAAATACCTTGTCTATCTCTCACTCACTTCTTAGAAGACTCTTACAGGGACCATACTGTCTAGCTGTTACTATTATCAAATAGCACTGAAGGACTTCCCATGTGTGAATGTGTCAGTCACACATTGAAGAGTCCTGCCCTTGAATATTTTCTCAGCAAATAGAGAACATGCCTTTCATTTTCATGCCAAGAAATTCTCCATATCACTACTAGGGCAGCCTCATCGTCTCCTTTGAGTGCTTTTCCCCTTCTCATGAGACCTAATGGATGGAAATAAATATGTTCCCTGGACCACTCTACTGAATGTAAATCTTGCTGGAAAGCAATTTATTGTTCTCAGCTGTCAATCATATTTCTGAATGGTCTGTATCAAATCATTTGTTCCCTCTTGATTTGGTGTTCTTCAGAACAGTCTTTGTCAAATACATTGCTTAGATCTTCATAAGTCCCTTGACCTTAATGGTTAGAACTGTCTCTACTTAAGGACTTTCTCAAAACATGACCTGGCAATTTGAGTATCCAAATGCACACCAAGAAGAATGTTAACTTTTTGATAGGAGACATCATTCAATGAGAGAGGTTCAACTTTTCCTGTGGTGTGAGCAGACCACCATATATTTTCCAGCTTTACCTGGGACCACAAAGGTTCTTGAATCTGTTGCTGCTTGCAATCAAACCCAAGACATGGGACAGATTGAGTCTTACAAGAGAACACAGAAACCACTTCAGATTGTGAGGTTCTTGAAGGTAAAGACTGTTTAGGACTTCCTTTGGATCTCTAACACAGTGCCCTGAAGGTAGTAAGGGCTTGAAAAATACTTGTTAACTTGATGGGGCTTGATGGTTTTGCAGGTTGAAAAACCAGACTATTCTTGAACACCAAAGAACTGGGATAATCCCAGTGGAAAGAATTCTAGAGTTGGAATCAACCAATGTGGGTTTGAATTTGAGATTTTGTCAATTATTGTGTAACCATGGGCAAATGAATTCTCTTCTCTGGATCTCAGTTTCTCTTCTGGGGTTGGGCTAAATCAGTTTATCAAGAAGTATTTCCTTAGGATCTACTGTAATGACCTCTAAAGTTCTGTTCAGGTCTGGAGTTATGAAATGTGGTGTTTCTATGGTGCTTTACGGCTTCTGTGCCTTTGCATAGGCTATCCCTCATCCCTGGAATATTTTCCTTCCTCATCTCCATCTCTTGAAATTCCTAGCTCCCTTCAAGGTTCAGCTTAAATACCATCTCTTCCAAGAGGCCTTTTCTGATTCTCTCATTGATTATCCTCTCTCCTCCCTCCTCTCCCCCTCAAGACATTCTTTACCAGCCCTGACCCAACAACTATGCATTTTTTTCCTCAATTCTGGATTTAATTTTGTGAACATGGTATTTTTTCCTAGTAGCGTGTAAGCTCTTTGAGATCAGGAACTATTTTACTTTTGTATTTGTATCCCCTGCACTTGGCACATAGTAGGCACTTAAATATTTGTCAATTTATAAAACACTTTTCTCACAAAAACCCTCTAAGTGAGGAGACAGACTCAGAGACTAAGAGATTAACTAATTTGATGAACTACTGTGGTTATATTAATTTTTTTTCTCTGTGAGGAACTTATAAAAAAACCTTTTGGAGACATTGAGCTCATTCATTCACCCCATTATTCATGCAAACTAGATGGGGAGAAAGCATTGTTATTATTGCCCTTCCTTCTTTTCCCCTGCCAACAGAGAAATGAAAGCATAACAAGATTAAACTAAGAGGCTGAAAAGTTCATTGAATTATTCAAGTCTAATTTATTGACTATTAGCCAAAGATGACGAATTATGTCCTTGAGCAACTCTCGACCAACTTGAGAAACTCTCCAAAATCAGAGAAGGCTTTTGATCTGAATTAGTAGAAATGACTGTTTCTTGGATAAAGCATGGTGATGCTTTATTAATCTTGTTTCTCAATCTTATTCATGTGGAATGAGTTAGAAATGAATAAAACTTTAAAGCTCTATTTTTAAGTAAACTCATATTAGAAGGTAAGGGGCAGGGATGACAAACTGATTTCCTACACAAGGTATAGACTAGATCTGTAATTTCATTGGTTTAGGGAACTAAAAAATGAGGACAGCACTTGATCGCCAACTTATAATCATAGAAAATTAAATGACCCACAAATGATCCACAACCAGAGTTAAGACTTGAACCTAGATAGGTCTTCCTGACTCCAAGGTCAGCTCTCCATCTACCATGCCAAGCTACTTCTGACTTCCCGTCCCAGGGGTGAAAATGCTTGACATGATTTTGCAGAGAAATCAGAAACTCCCAACTCCAATTCAATAGAACTATTTTACTACTATGTATTTTGTTAAAACAAAATATGCAAAAAGTCCCGTATGGGTGGTGGGGAGTCGGGACTCTTCTCCTTGTATCTGGACAGGGAATATTCATCATCTGCCAAGGAAATTTTGTTTACCTCCTCTACCCTTGTCTCTTTATTCCATGTTGTTTTCAGTCACATCCAACTCTTTGTGACCCCATTTAGGGTTTTCTTGGCAAAGATATTGGAGTGGTATGTAATTTCTTTCTCCAGCTCATTTTACAAATGAGGAAACTGAGGCAAATGGCTATGTAATTTGCCCAAGGTCATACATCTAGTAAATGTCAGAAGTTGAATTTAAACTCAGATCCTTCTGACTCCAGGTCTGATATTCAGTCTGCTGTACCACCAAGCTGCCCTGTAAGAACATATAATTTATTTCCGGAAGGAACTTTAGAAGTCATCTAATTCTAGATTCATAAATTCAGAGTTGGAGGGGATCATAGAGGCTGTCTAACCCAACTCTCTCCTTTGACTTGGCCAGGTCAGAATAAATGATGGAGGTGGAATTTGAACCCAGGTCCTCTGCTTCAAAATCCAATGTACTTTCCATTTTATAAGATCAATGAAGTAACTTTGCCTGAGGTTACAAGAAGGAGTAAGTTGTAGAGCAGGAATGAACTCAGGAAGTCAGTCAGTCACTAGCATTTATTAAGTGCTTACTATGTGCCAGGCAAGTAAAACAGTGCCTGCCCTCAAGGAGAATACATTGTAATGGGAAAGAAAACAGATATTGGGGAATGGAGGTCCAAGAGAAATACCTTGGAAATGTTAATTACTGACTGTAATAATGTATTATAAAGTGCTTTGGAAACCTTAAAAAGCTATGTAAGTGTTAGTAGTTGTTACTGAGAAGTGTATTTTATACTATACTCTTTGCACTCCAAATTGTTAAAGTATATCGATGGATATTATACTTTCAAGACTGAACATTCCTTCTTCTTCGGCTCCAAATTGTCATGCCTATGGAAAGATATAGCCAAAGGTTTTGATGCTACATGAAAACAAAATTTCCAGAAATGTCTGAAAGGAAGCAACTGAATATTTTGGGGGTAGATAGGTCCTTCTTCCCTTTTAGTAAAAACTTTAGAATAAGATTTTCACAATAGGATCACTGGGTCAGCAGATGCCAGTTTTGTCACTCCCATTGTATATTGCCTTTGTATACTTTTCTTCATGAGTTTAGCAACAATGTGAGTTCCATAAACATTGTTATTACTTATTTTCAACCTCATAAAAATTACATTTTGTACTTTTAAAAATTTTCCAATTTAGTGGATATAAGGTGATACCTTAAGGTTATCTTGATTTGTATTTCTTTAGGGAATTTAAACATTTTATAAAATGTGGTTATTACCAATTTGTATTTCCTCTTTGGTAAATTTTTTTTTATGCTCTTTGACAGTTTTTCCATTGTGAAGAGCTTATTACTCACACAAATTTATCAATTCATTTTAAATTCTAGATGTCAGTCTTCTTTGTCTGATATATTATTTTATTTTCCCAGTCTGTTTTTCTTTTTAAATTACATTTTTTCAATTATCAAGCATTTATTTTCTTCTCCCTTCCACATTTTCTCTCCTTTCCCCACTACGAAATAATAAAGAAAAGCAGAACCTAGTAACTAATAAACATAGCCAACCAAAACAAATTCCTACATTAGCTATGTCCAAAATGTACATCTCACTCTGCATTTTGAGTCCATCACCACTACTGGTAAATGGGTGGCATTTTTTTTTGTTATGTTTGGTTCTCTGAAATTATGGTTAACCATTGCTTTGATCAGAATTCATACGTCTTTCAAAATTGTTCAGTTTTACAACGTTGATCTTATATTATAAATTGTTTTCCTGATTTCACCTTGCATCAGTTTTTACAAGTCTTCACAGATTGCCCTGAAATAATTTTTCTTTCAGTATGTAAGAAGAAGCCCCAGGAGCTTTTTGCCTCTGGCCTCTAGCCGGTTCACTCTTGATCTGGGCATCCAGAGGGACAACATTGGAGGCATGATAAGGGGTTCATTGCTTTGTTCTTCTCAATGAGGTTGTTGTTAAAGGGAGCACCAACCCCTACAGCATCCCCTAGTTACTCTTTTTACAGGAATGGGTGAGAATGGAAGTTCCCCCAAGTCTCAATGGGGGCCACTTGAGACATACACACCATTCCAGCTTGTTTATTGCCCCCAAACCTTGATGGGGGCTGGTCAAGTCACACATAGCATTCTAGATTGTGAATTCCCCTCCTAAGTCTTGATGGGGGCCAGGTCAGTGCAGACACAACTTTACATTCCCTCAAGCCTATGCATTCCCCACTTACTGACCAGTGCCCATTTGATTTATAGAGGAGCATACAAAGAAGGCAATTTGCCAACAATAGCCTCACAAGTAACTTTAGCAATGTCATGGTGATTCAGCATAAGGCAGGCACAGTAGGTATTTACAATTTAAGCACAACTGCTTACCTTGTCTTAAGATTATAACATGATGTGCAAGCATAGTGAGATTTTATAAGTCATGAGCCTGGGAGCTAGTAGATTCTATATGGCCATGGAGCCTGGAAACTACTATCTTAAAAAGAAAATGAATAACTAAAATCCATCTTACATACACAGCATCATAGAATTCTGTTATATTCATATAGAATAATTTGTTCAGCTATTCCCATATTGATGTGCATCCCCTTAGTTTGCAGTTCTTTGCCACCACCAAAAGTGCTGCTCTAAATATTTTTGTGCACAAAGGACCTTTTGCTCTTTCTTTGATGTCTTTAGAGGTGTAGGTTTAGGACTGGTCTTGTTGGATCAAAGGGTATACGCAGTATAGTAACTTTTTGTTAATGGTTCCAAATTACTTTTCACAATGGCTGTACCAAATTAAAGCTCCATCAATGTGCCTGTTTTTCTTCAGCAATCCCAGCATTTGTCATTGTTCTTTTTTGTCAGCTTTCAAAATCTGATGAGTATAAAGTAAAAACTCAAAACTGCTTTAATTTGCTTTTCTCTATTTATTGATAATTTGGAGCATTTTAATGGCTGTAGACAGGTTGGATTTCTTCCCTTGAGAATGATTTGTTCATATCCTTTGGCCATTGGTCAATTGAGGTATGGTTTATTCTTCTATATTTGATATACATACATATATATATGTATATACAGTTTCTTGTATACCTTGGAAATAAGACTGTTATCAGAGAGATTTACTGCAAAGATTTCCCCCCCTCAATTAACTGCTTTCCCTTCTAATTTTAACTGGGTTCCCTTAATTTTTTTTAATGGATATCACTTTTTTGGTGTGAAATCTTTTTACCTTAGTACAGTCAAATCCATAGATTAAAATTTTTTTTTACCAATTATATTCATTAATTACATCAGCATATAATTCAGTTGCCTTGGTTTGATTGATAAAACTGAGGCAATTGAGATAAATATTCCCCTTTCTTTCAGTTAAAAAAACCATTTAAAATATTGACATACTTGGTCTAGAGTTTACTGTAAGGTAGGACTTGAAGCGTGGCTCTTAACCTACTTTTTTTGCATTGTCATTATCCAGTCTTCCCAGTGGTTTTTATTGATTGTGATTCCATAGTTTGGTTATTGGTTTGTCAGACATTGACTTCCTTGAGTCTTTATTCTGTTCCATTTATTTATTTTTCTTCTGTAGCATAAGATAATTTTAATGAAGTTTCCTTTATAATAAACTTTGAAATCTGATGGTTCAAGTTCCCCTTCAACCATTCTATTTTTTTCATTGTTGGTTGCAACCGTATCTAGTTATGTGAAATAGCCTACTAGAGTTCTGATTGGCACTTGATTTTATTTGTATTAATCCTATAAATTAATTTGTGAAATGTTGACCTTTTTAACCATAGTTGTTTGACTAAGCCATATGCAGAAGATATCAGTTGATCCGGTCCTTAATTACTCTGAAGAATCAGTTTTGAAGTCTTTATGCAAATGTTTCACATATCTATATTAGGTTAACATCAATTTAAAGTGTTTTGTTATCAGAAAAGTTATTTCTCTATAAATTTCTCTTGATGTTTGTTGGCAGTCTATAGAAATATGACAGTATCTAGAAAAACCACTTTTATGGTTTGTCTTAAATTCTATCACTTAGTTATTTTTTCTTGTAGTTTACTGTCTTGGGTTATCTGATTATACAATCTAGTCTTCATTTCTTGAGATTGTTTCTAATGTTAATCTAAAGCAGCTGTAAGAAATCAAATCTTCCTGAGGCTGTTAGTAACCCTATAAGTCACAGTTCCCCAGTTTCATATACAACAGATTAATTTATGGAATTTCTAAGATTACTTGTGTTTGCAGAAATTGCATGCTCCCCTGTTGCTGGTCAAAGTACTGGAAGAGTCTTTAAGAAACGATCATTCCACAATCTTTCTATGAGCGTCTATTTAAAGCAGATTCTTACTAGCTGAGTTCTTCTCTGCTGCCCTCTTTTTTTTTTTTTTTTGACGAGGGTACAGAGATAAAGGAGGAAGGGAGTTGCAGTCCATAGGGCCAAGGATATATGTCATAGAGAAGGTTTTGTGATTTTAAAAAATTGATGCTAAAGTAGTACTCCAATCCCTAAGGAAATTGATAATAAGAAATTCATCAAGCACAAAGTGATAAGAGGACTTTCAAAAACATTCTCATTCAGGAAGGAAGGAACCATGCATTTATTTAGCATCTGCTCTCTGCTAGTCACCGTGCTAAAAGCTTTATAAATGTTATTTGATCCTGACAACAACCCTGGGAGTTAGGTACTATTATTAGCCCCATTTTACAGTTGGGGAAACTGAGGCAAATAGATGAAATGATTTGCCTGGGGTCACACAATAACGTTGTGAGGCTAAATTTGAAGTCAAGGGCAGCCTTCAATCCATAGCACCAAGAAACTGCCTTAGCACCTCTCAGCAGGCAAAACACACATGTCAACAAAGCAACAAACATTTATTAAGCACCTACCATGTTCCAGGCCCTCTCCTAAGCATACAAAGAAAGGAAAAAAGCATTCAGAGGAGAAAAGGGTGCAGCATATATGAGAGAGGTTACAAAGACACAACACACAGGATTTAGAGGGTTCTTTGCCAACTTTCTGGGCCTTCTTATGAATTGCTTCCCTCTGCCCACTCTATGGTTCCAGACACACTGGCCTACTTGCAGTTCTAAACATACAGTATACCCCATCTCCCACATTTCTGCCTTTACCCTGACTCTTGTCTATGATTGTAATTTCACTCTCTCCTCACCCCCCAGCCTCTTAGTATCCTTTAAGGCTGCTACAGTTCCACCTTTTATATGAAGCGTCTTTTAGATCTTCTAGATGATAGTGTACTCTTTTCCAGATGTATTTGTTTTGTCTGTCCTGTCTACCTATTTTTAGAGGTACATGGGGTCTCCCCACTACCAAACTTAAGCTCCTTCGGGCCACGACTTTCAACTTCCTGCTCATATTACTCCTAGGGTTTAGCATAGTGTCTGACACATGACAGGCTTCTAAGACATGCATGTGACAAATGAATTTGATCCTTAGGTATTTAGTTTATCTTTGATTCTACTGCTGCAGTATTTCTTGCATATGATCCCTTTCTCCCAATGCTCCTTGTTGCAAGTAGCTTAATTCATTCCCCTATTATCTCCCTTCTAGACTATGAAAAAAACTTCTTAATTGATATTACCTCCTAACTGGCAGCTAGGTGGCACAGTGGATAAAGCACTGAGCCTAAAGTTAGGAAAACTTGAGTTCAAATCCCATCTCAGACACTTACTAGCTGTACAATCCTGGCCAAGTCACTTAAACTCTGATTGCCTGTCATGTTTTATTGAAATTTATCAATGTTCACTTCTTTTTTAGGTTTGGGATAGCTCTCTCAGCCTAAATAAAATATGTTTCTTGCATGCCCTTTCTTCTTGTTCAGTCATTTCAGTCATGTCCAAGTCTTTGTGACCCCATTTGAGTTTATTATTTTCCCCACAAAGAAACTGGAGTAGTTTACCATCTCCTTCTCTGGTTGGTTTTACAGATGAGGCCAATAGGGTTAAGTGACTTGCCCAGGGTGAAACAGCTAGTAAGTACCTGAGGCCAGATTGGAACTCAGGAAGATGAGTTTTCCTGACTCCAAACCCAAGACTCTATCCACTCCACCATCTAGCTGCCACTGGCATGCCCATCCTACATGTAAATTGATGGGTAGCATCATAGAAGCTATTTTCCATGAGGTGGATATGCTTGGGCTATTATTACCTGAGAATTTATGCTTCATCCTAGGCATGGTTAACAGTTATAGAATCCCAGAACTACAAGGGTTCTTAGTAGTTATTTATTCCTTTTAATACCTGAAACATGAACCTAGGAAAACAATATGATTTTCTTTAGTAAAAATAAAATTCTTTATTAAGATAGCTATGTTTAAATATTAGCTGATATTAGTATGACTTTATTAAGTGGTACACAATATGGAACAAGATTTAAAGAAATAGAATGCCTAAATACAATTGAGTTCACTTTCTAATTGTGAAATATCTCAGTTCCTACTTAATCTAAGTGTGACTGGTTTTGGATTGAATAGACATAGCTAATTAAATCTGCATTGGAATTGGATCTCCTTGAAGCTTTTTTGAATCTCTGGAACTTTTAGTCAAATATCAAAAATCTTGGCCCCTCATGAAGTAACTAAGAATTCTCTAGGGTCCTAGTTGAGATATGTGATACTGTGGGCCTGGGACCAGCTGACTGATGTTGGATCAGGGAGGTGTGAGATTTGCACCTTTTCTCTAATGGAAAAACATTCAGTGGGTTAGTTAAAAGAGTGTGAAGAGGTCAGAAACAAAGGATCAGGCCATATAGTAAAGTGGGTCAGAATGCCAGGCAGCAAAAAGATCCAGGTGTGGAGACAAAAATTAGTTGTGAGCCCAAGCCATAAAAGAGAGGAAATGAAGGATGTCAATAGAAGGGGTTTAAAGCAGTTGCATGGAACAATGTGTCTAACTCTGTAGTTGGAAGCATCTGTAGCATTTGTAGAATTAGGGTCCTTGGAGATAGCTTTGCTTTGCTGATTTTTCTGATGCATTCTCCTTTTCATTTTCCCTCTTTTATTTCTTCCTCTGTCCTCCTTCTCCTTCTTCTCTTTCTCCCTTCCTTTTTTTTTTTAAACCAGGAAGATGGTTTCACTGGTACTGGGAACTTCTAATGAGTAAAATTCCTTTACCAGTGCAGTTCATATACCTTCTTAGAAAATTGCTCGTGGGCTTTCAGAAATTAACTTACCCAGGGTTGTATGTCCCTTATGTGTGGGCCTTGAAACTAGATCTTCCTCACTAGGGTCCAGTTCCCTCTTTTAGACCACCATACCTACACACTTAATAAATGGTAGTTGATGACTTGCCACTCCCTAAAAGTTTTTTGATCTGGCTTGACTAAGTGACTCTCTCTACCCCCTAACTTTTTCTCCTTCCCCTGTACCAACATGTATATTCTAAAAGGAGGAAAGCTATCTATAGCTTTTAATTTTCTATCATCAATATCTGTCATGCCCAGATGGAAAGATCTCTATTTTCTAATGACTAATTTCTAATGTTTGTCATTACTTTGTTTTGCTTGGACCATTAACATACCATTAACAAGCAGAAAAGGGAGAGAGTACAGATATAAACTTGGATCACTTGGCCTTAACTCTCAAGTCCCAGTTATCTCTTTTTTTCTCTGAGTTAAATAAGGCTTGTGTAATTCCATAGTCTATTCCAGGAGTGAGGAACCTACAGCCTCAAACCTAGGTGTGGCCCTTTAGGTCCTCAAGTGTGGCCCTTTGACTGAATGGATTAAGATGTGGCAGGTTTCCCACCTCTGGATTCCTTTGTTAAGGGGAATGTGTTTGTTATGGCAAAGGCATGGAAACCTGTCCATGATTAATTACTGTTGTATGTCCCCCATTCCCAAAGAAGACCATGTCATCAGGAAGGTGATGCCATCACATGCAAGTGAATTGGATTTAAGTGAGGGAGGGCTGTGCAAAGTCACCAGCCTCATTTTCTCCTATGCTTGAAACCTTGCCTATAACTGACAAATTGATGCTGCCCAGTTCCAGAAAATCATTCAGCATTAAATCATTCAGCATTATTGTCAGCATTCTTTTAAAGAATGCTCTCATGAAGGCAAATATTAGGTTGATTGTGATTTGAGCTAAGAATAAATTGAATAACGACCCCACTATAAAGTCTGGAATGTCAGGCTTGAGCCTCTCTTTCCACTGCAGCTCAAATACCTCCTTGGGCATCTCTGGCTACTTGGCTTCCTAAGATAAAATGCATTAGAGTTTTAACTCAAGCTCCTAGTGAGATATTTAGGATTTGAAAACTTTTCTTTTTGAAACTGACTTTGAATACAAAGAGAGGAAGTCAACTGAACTTGTTCTAGATTGAACTAAGGTTTGTTTATTCTGCTTAATTCAGGAGCTTTATGAAAGATCAAATGTGCTCTGTCTAAATCATTTAAAAGCAGCAAACAGAGATTTATTCCTAGACCATGATACTCACCAAATATCAAATGTCACAGTGATGTCACAGTAGAGTTTACTTAAAAATGAAACATTTAATATATTGTAACTTTGATACCTGAATCTATGTGGTCTGGAATGTAATCAGAAAGGGCATTCCTTCCAGTGTGAAGATTTTGACCCATTCTGTGTAGTGCTTACCTAGGTCCTCTTATACATCCTACAAAGAAAATCTACCCAACATGCTAAAGACCTTTCTTAAGGTGTTATACCATTTTGTGAGTTTCCATGAAGCCTATTGTCTACCATGTGCTAAGCCTTACTTGTGTTACATGATTGGCATCTCTCCTCTTCCAGTCATAAATTTCCTGCTCATATCTCTTTTTGCCCTTTCTGATATGTAGATCATCCTTAGTAATGCTGCAGCTTTCAGCATGCATTTGCCCATTACCATTTTTATGGCACTCACAATTTTGTTCTTGGTGTTTTGGGATTCTCAGGCATATAGCATCACCAAAGAGATATTGGTCTTAAGAAGTTGGGGGTTGTGTCAAGAATTGGCTTGTAATTTAACCTGAAAAAAATAAAGAGCTATGGAAGTTCTTTATGTTGCTCTGTTCATTCAGAGGTAAAGGGTTATAGTTAAGAAAAAGTTAGCCTATAAGAACTGTACTTACTCTATTTAACTGCGTGAGTTTTGCAGATGTCTGGAATCATACTATATAGCCACAAGGTCCTTATGAGACTCTTGAGAAGGAAGCCCAAGTTTATATGGCAGAAAATGTCAAGATGATAAAAAAGAAATTAACCCAGACCAACGAAGGTATAGTTTAGAATTTGGCATAAGTAAGGAGGGAACAGTTTCAGCAGAGTGATTGACCAATAGAAATCAGACTGCAAGGATTTAAAAAAATGACTGGGTGATGAGGAGTAGAAGCAGCCAGATCAGATGACTCTGTAAGTCTGGAAATGAAAAGGAGGACAAATATTGGAATGTATTTTGAGGAGAAAGAATGTAAAGTAACAATTTTTTAAGAATGAGGAGAGCCTTAGCTTGTTTGTAGATGATGAGGAAAGAAGTTAAAGATAGAAAGCTCCCAAAGAAGGTTTAAGAGAATACAATTAGGAGCAAAAATGGAGAGGAAATCGCAATCTTCCTGGGCTTTAGTCTCCTACTCTTTAAAAAGAGAAAGTTGCACTAATTGATTTCCAAGTTCTCTTCTAATCAATTAGCTAAGCAATCAATTGACTAGCTCTCATTAAGCACCTACCATGAGCCAGTCTTTGTGTTAGGCCTTGGGGATACAAAGACAAAAGCAAAACGTCCATCCTTCTGATAAGCTGTTGGTGGAGTTGTGAACTGATCTAACCATTCTGGAGAGTAATTTGAACTATGCCCAAAGGACTACAAAACTGTGCATTCCCTTTAATCTGGGAGCACTACTTCTAGGTCTGTATCCCAGTGATATAAAAAAAAGTGGAAAAGGACCTATTTGTACAAAAATATTGATAGCAGCTCTTTTTGTGGTGGCTAAGAATTGGAAATCAAAGGGATGTCCATCAACTGAGAAATGGGTAGGCGAGCTGTGGTATATGATTGTGATGGAATATTATCGTCCTATATGAAATGACAAGCAGGATAACTTCAGAAAAATCTGGAAAGATTTACATGAAATGATCCAAAATCAAGTGACTAGAACCAGAACATTGTACACAGTAACACAATTTTGTTAGATGAAGAACTGTGAATGACTTAGCTATTCTCAGCAACACACTGCTCCAAGACAATCCCAAAGGGCTAATGATGAAGCATGTTCTCTGCCTCCAGAGAAAGAATTTATATTGTTTGGATACAGCCTGAAGCATGCTGGTTTTTACTTTCTTTTTTTATTTGATTCTTCTTGCACAAAATGACTGATATGGAAATGTTTTATATGAATGCACATGTATAACCTATATCTGATTGCTTATCATCTCAGGGAGGGATGAGAGAAGAGAAGGAAGGAGGGATAGAATTTGGAACTCAAAACTTAAAAAAAGTCAGATGTTCAAAATTGTCTCAATTGGGAAAACATTAATTGGGAAAAAATAAAATATGTTAAAATTGAAAAAAGTTACTGTCCTCAAGGAGCTCACATTCTGTTGAGGTAGATAATATGCTTACACATAAGAACATGAAAAATAAATACATGATATTTTGGAGAGGGAGGATACTAGCAGCTGTGGGATCAGAAAAGTTAATGAGCATGTAAGTACTGCTCGAAATGAGCCTTGAAGGAAAGATGAGGGTCTAAGAGGTGGCAGCAAGGAGGGAATGCATTTCAGATATGATGAACAGTCAGAGCAAAGGCATAGAGATAGGAGATAGAGGATCATGTGTAAGGCATATCAGGAAAGCTGGTTTGTCTGAATCCTAGAGTGTTGGAAGGGTCATAATAAGAAAGTTCAAGACTAGGATGTAAAAGGTTTTGATTGCAAAATAGAGGAGTTTATTCTAGAGGTAATAGGGAGCCATTGAAATTTATTCAGTAATATGAAGGGTGTGACATAGACCTGCATTAAAGGAAACTCACTTTGGCAATTGTGGGATAGATGGATTAGAGAGGTGAGAAACTTGAGTCAGAGAGACCAATTAGGATCTAATAGTCTATGATTGTGTGAATCATTCTGCGAATAGTATGCTTTGGAAGCAGGATCACATAGACTCGCCATATAACTGCTCTAATTGGATTTAGAACTAGAAGGAACCTTGAAGATCATTTATTGCACAACTCCATGCTGCATTAGTGGTGCAAAGTATGTATCCTTGAAACTGGAGGCTTTTGGGGGGCAGAAAATTAAACTTTGCACACCTTTAAATATAATTTTCCTCTCTTATAAACTTAGTCCATGACCATGGGCCCATTGACTCATCTTATAGTCATAACTCCTTGGCCCCATCATACTTTTTCCAGTGCCCCATCCATGCCTTCCTGATGCCAGAAACCAAAGTGGGTTCTATGTTCATGTTTAGCTTCCTAAATACGTTTACCCCTTCCTTAGATGAGAGATGCTAATCATAATCAACTCATATTTATACGATTTGTCCTCGAATTTCCCCAGGAAACATTATCATGATTTTTTTCAAAGAAAGAGCCAGTAAGCTTAAATTTGACTCTTGGGAAAATTCTTGAGTGAATCATTAAAGAGATGATAGTGAACATTTAAAAAGAGAAGCTGTAATTACAAACAGCTAGCAGAGCTTCCTTAAGGACAAATTATTTTAGAATGGCCTTGTTTTCTTTTTGACTGGTTTACTAAACTGATAATATGAACATTGTAAACATAGTTTACCTAGATTTTAGCAAAGAATTTGACAAAGCATACTGTTTTTGTATAAAATATGGAGAGATGTAGATTAGATTAATAATACTGTTTTATGGATTCCAAATTGGTTGATTGGTCAGGCTTAGCTCAGTGAGTAGTTAGTTGTGGATGCTTCATTGTCAGCTTAGCAAGAGATCTTTACTGGAGTGCCCTGGCATATCTATGTTGGGCTGTGTGCCATTTTACATTTTAAATTAGTGACTTAAAAAAGGGCATAGATGGTATACTCACCAAATTTGAAGATTAACACAGAACTAGTTAAAGTTCCCAAAAGCCTTGACACATTGGAGTATTGGGTTGAATCTGATAAAATGACATTCAGTAGGAATGAATGTAAAGTCTTACATTTGGGTTTTTAAAAATCAGCTTCACAAGGTGTATTAGCAAGAGCTCGGCATACCCAGAATGGCCTGCTAGCACAGATTCTTTGATCTGTTTTGCTAAAGGAAAGAAAACTTTTAAAGCAGTCAACAATCTTACTTTAATTACATTCACTAATTGAGGAGAAAGGTGTATCAGTAAACACCCTGACATACAGAGGGGAATCTGCTATCACAGGTTCTTAGACCTGCCTTTATAAAAGGAAAGACAATTTTTGAGGGGTCAACAATCACTTTTGATCAAGCCCATCTATCATTCACTTAGTTCAGGGGAAAAAGTCAGCACCCTGAACTTAAGAGAAAATAAAGAAATCTAAATCAACAGATAGTGCTTCCAAACTGTCTGACAGTAAGCAATACATACATCAGAAATCAACAGACAGATGCAACTGCCTGACCATACATATGTAGTTAGCAGTGAGAAAGGCACCAACATCTGGGTTTTCAAAGTCAGGGGCCTGCTTAGCAGCTTCCCAGTGTCTCATCTGGAACACAAAGCTTCTTCTAAAAAATTAAGCCCCAAAGTAAAACCTTAACCTCAGAGTATTTATACACTATTTAGATCCAAAGGACATCCTAACCCTTAAGAACCAGTGCCTCATTAACAAAAAGTGTGAGCCTTCCTACAAATCTTCCCAGGACTCTTAATGGGTGGGGAAGATCTTCTTTAATGACATTATTTAATCAGAGACACTTGATTACATCAAAACAAAAACAGCAAAAGAGTCTACTCTGCTAGCCATCACAAAAGGTCAGCACCCTGAACATGGAGAAAATACAAACAGAGAGATTAGCACAAAGATCAGCAGACTGGGCTCCTACTGTGTGAATAAAGTAATACCGATACCTGCATACATCACTGGACTGGGAGAGCACAAACCTTTGAGTAGACAGGGATGGAGGTGGGGAGCTTTTAACAAACAGCTACTCAGAGTCCAATTCAAGAAATCACAAGATCCTTCTCATATGCAACCCCCCCAAAGCAAAATACAAACCTCCCAGTACATATAACAAAGAATCGGTCCATGATTGGTTCAGAGTCAGTAGGCATGAAACTTATGTGACTCAGCACCACTGTGAATTATCAGGGTTCAAAGGAAATCAATCCTTCAGATGTTTTCAATGAACCTGGGCAACTGACCTCCAGAAAGAAAACAACAAAAAAAATCACTTTACTTTGGCTTTCACATGGTTATTTTGAACCCAGGTGTAAGTCTTTGCATTTATTTTACTTGGGTTTTAGAAATCAACTTACAAAGTTGATTTTTAAAATCTAAGAATTTAAGAGAGGCAGAGCTTCCAAGAACAAATAATAGCTCTATTCTCTGACCATATCTAAAGCAGTATATTCAGTGATGTATGCCAAAATTTAAGAAGGATTTGATAAGCTTCAGAGTATCCAAAGAAGGGAAGCCAGAATGGTGAAGAATGCTGAGTTCATGTCACCTGAAGATTGATTGAAGGATCTGGGGATATTTACCCCCTAAAAGATGGTTCAAATGGGGTATGACACCAGTATTCAAGTATTTGAAGAGCTGTCATGTGGAAAATGGAATAGATGTTTTCTCTTTGGCTCCTGAAGGAAGAAATAGGAACATTGAGTTGAAGTTGCAAAAAAGCAAATTTTGTGAAAGTTTCCTAACAATTACAGCTGTCTAAAAGTGAAATAGGCTTGCTACAGGGGTAGTGGGTTCCTCTTTATTGGAGGTCTATCAGCTGAGTCTAGATAACCACTTGTTGGGGATGTAACAGGGGGAATTCTTTTCAGGTATGGGTTAGATGTCCCCTAAGGCCCAGCTTTTGAATTCTTCTGTTTTCCTATATAGTACTATTCCTATATTGTACTATTCCTATATTGTACTATTTATAAAATTTCTTGCAAGAACTCTGAGGGAGGTGATTCAAATAATATTATTATGGTTTATTTTTTGAGGAAATTGAGGCTTAGAAAGTTTAGGAGATATGTCTAAAGTTGCCAAGGTAATCAGTGGCAAAGCTGAGCAAGAAGAGTAAGACCTCTGTCATTGTCTTTCCTCAATACTATGTTGCCTTGTAGATAGATACAGTGGGAGGACTGGAGGCTTCATTGTACTTCCGGGATAAAAAAGAGCTTAAGTGGAGGCTTTGGGGTATTTTACTCTAGCAAGTGCATTCATGAGTACAGTCCTCTTCCCTCTCTCCTTAATGATTCCCATTCCTCTGCCCCTTTAAGAAATCTAGAGACTGCCTGGTAGACAGGCATTCTGGAAATATGTGCTGGCCTGGAACAGAGTATTTAATTCTAAGGCTCAGGGGTACATGGATAGCTTCAGTATATTAATTATTGTTCCAGTCCAATGACGTTTTTCAAAAGAGCTTTTTTAGATGAGTCCAAAAAGGAAATTTACTCAAGTAAAAAGAGATTTCACATTATCAGTGTTAGGCTCTAAGAATTTGAGTTTCGAGCTTAATTTTACTTAAGTTCACTTCCCCAAGTTGGAAATTTTAAAAAGAAAGTGCTAATTCGTTTTGATGCTTATTTGCTTTGAGAGCACTGTTTTGTTTTTCTAGAAACATCTCAGTATTTTAGAAATATTCCCAGTGTGGTGTGAAGTGCTTTGTGTATATGTTTTGTGTGTATTGAAAGAGCTTATATTATGAGATTTCTCCTGTGCTTATTTGCCCACCACTCCGTTAAAGTGGGCTATGCAGAGGATTGCTAAGAGAGGTAATAGATTCTTCCTCACTAGCAATCTTCAAGCAAAGATTCGGTGACTTCTTATGGATGATGTCACGGGTATTCTTGGTCAGATATTGGTGAGACAATGATATTTTCCAGTTTTCCCTTCCAGTTTTGAGATTCTGTGAAAACTGTTTTGTACATCTGAGATTACTTGGCCCTGAGAGACAGAAAAAACTAGTCTAAATGGACTTCATAATAAGTAAAGAACCCAACCTAAAGAAAGTGAATTATTGCAAGAGTGGAAAATGGTGGCGTAATTTATACTTAGTCTAGTCCAAGAGGTTTATTTGTGTCCATTAGAGAAATAATAATAAAGAGTAAAATCTACCATCAAGACATAAATGAACTATGTCTCACAAAACCTAGGGTCCATCCAGAGTTTTCTTGGCTTTATTGGTTCCAGGCTTAGACAGACATAGGATGAGAGAACTTGCTTTGAGTCATCAGAAGGCATGGATAAGCCTTGTTATAGATAACAAAATTCTTTGTAGCTAAAAAGTCTCTATCACTATAGTTGGCTAGAAATGAAAGATTCCTTCCAGTTTTGAGAATTAATGATACATTATGTGTGTGTGCATATGTGTGTGTGTTTGATTACGTGTGTATATGTATTTGCCTATGTGTATGTGTGGGTAGGGTGTGCCTGTGTATGTATGTGTTTGCCTGTGTACATATGGCTGCATGTTTGGAGGGAGGGAAAGAGTCAGGGATGAGGTTAGGGTACATAGGGAGGGACTAGGGCTGTAGTTTCTTATTTAAACCTGCTCCCCTCTCTGACGCCCAGTTTGGGTAACCACTTGCCTTGAACAATAAAACAGTGAAAATGAATTGGCTTTATAAAACTGCTGTGATATTTGGTGACTGGCAAAATAATTTATTATAAAGAAAACAATAATCAAAACTGTGCAAGCAGTCGGTTCTCTTTGGTCTTGTGTTTTTTGCCAACAAGATGAACTTTCTATCTTCTAGCTGGAGAAACATCCTCGGGTCCTCCACTCCATGTGCTGGAGCTCCACATTCCTGTACTTTTTTTTTGCTTCATAAACTAGAAGGGGATGGTACCATTTTAATACTTGACCATATATGGGGGAGAGGCTGAGCTGTTGTTTAGTTCTGCCCTAATGTCAGGCTTGTGTGTACATTTGAAACCTTTTAAGGGAATGCAGTGCCGTGCAGGGGGAAAATGACCCCAAGCAGCCCTTCCTTCCATTTCACGTGGTGCTGGGGATGGCTTGCAAACTCTGTCTGTGTGACTCAGTAGTAGAAGTCAGGAAAGAAGCCTAGGGTTCGGCATGCAGGAGGGAGACCACAGAGGACTGCTTTATGATGAATTATCTTTGTGTTTAATTAAAAGTTCATGTCACACCTTGCCTGGGTGAGTTTTTAAAGGAGTGGCAGCATGAGAAATTTCTGAGCTATACATCTAGAAAGCACGTAGTGGATAGAGCATGTGACTTTGCGTAAGGAAGACTTGAGTTTAATTTCTGCTTCAGCTTCTTTCTATCTGTGTGAACTTGGACAAATCATGTAACATCTCTGTTCCTCAGTTTCCTTATCTATAAAATGGAGTTAGACTTGATGCCCTCTAAGTTCCTTCTATGTTCTTAATCTATGATCTTGTCATCCTATCACAATTTAGATGTCATACATCCTTATGGAGCTGCTGTGTTCCCCATCAGATTGGGAAATCAGCCCCAAAGCACTTAGATAGCATGTAGATCTATCCATCTACCAAGTTTTTTTTTATTAGTATTAAATATTTTTCAATTATAAAGCCTTTATTCTTTTTCCTTCCCATCTCTTCCCGCAAGAAAACTCTTATAATGAATCAAGCATTTCTATGTACTAGGAATTATGGTAGGTCCTGGGGAAACAAAAATAAATGAAACCATCTCTGTTCAGTTGTTCCAATCATGTCTGACTTTTTATGATTCCATCTGGGGTTTTCTTGGCACAGATACTGGAGATGACATTTTCTTCTCCAGCTCATTTTACAAATGAGGAAACTGAGGCAAACAGGGTTAAGTGACTTGCTTAGAGTCACACAGCCATTAAGGGTCTGAGGCCAGATTTGAACTATGGAAGATAAGTCTCTATCCTCTGCACCACCTAACTGCCAAAACAGTCCCAATCCTCAAGGGATTTACAATCTATAAATCAGCAAAAAGGACAATTACGTGTGGTAGCTACTGTTTTAAGGGAGTTTTGAAAATTTTGTCCACAGTACTGGAGGCTTTTTATGTATAAAACTTAGGTATATTGTGACTTTCTTTACCCAACTCATGATACAGTTTGGGTTTCCTCAGCACATGATAAGAGTTTATAGGATTCTTTCCATGTTATTTCAGCCTGACTTCACAGGTTTAGAGCATGAGGGCATCCCAGAGATCATCTAACCCAACTTCCTTGTCTTCTAGATGAGAAAATGGGGGTTCTGAGTGATATTCACCTAAGATCTACTCAAAGTCAGACTGGTAAGAAGTATCAGAGTGAGATTTTAATTCCAAATCAAGAGCACTTTCCACAGTATCATACAGTGGTAATGGGATAGCTCTCCATAAAGCAATTAAAGACAATTTTCTATTCGGGCCAAAGCTAAATTTCCTTGGGCAAAGAACACGAAAGATAACACTCCAAGAAATAGTTGGATTCAAGTCAGCAAACATTTATTAAATGCAATGCAAGGTATTGTACCAGGCTCTGGGGAAATGAAGACAAAAAGGAACTTCGTCATTGCCTTCATGGAGCTTACAACTCTTACTGGAGGTCAGAATTGGAAACTGACTTAGAAATCATCTGCTTAGTCATCTAGTCATCTAAGTGATTAGATGGTACAGTGGATGGTGCTGAGAGCCTGGAGTCAGGAAGACAAGTTCAAATCCAGCCTTAGACACATGACCCTGGGCAAGTCACTTAATCTCTGTTTACCATAATTTCCTCAACTGTAAAATGGGGACAAAAATCGCACTTACCCAGCAGGGTTGTTGTGAGGGTCACACGATGTAATTTTTGTAAAGCAGCTTGGCACAGTGCTGGGTACATAATAGGTGGTATGTAAATGTTCATTCCCTAGCCCTTAAGTGGTCTAACCCTTTCCTTTCATAGAAATAGAGCTGAATTACAGAAAAGTGAAGGGAAATTCCTAAGGTCATACCCCAATGCTCTTTCCACTCCATCCTGTTGAAGAACACTAGTGTGGGGGTCAGGCATTCTGAGTGCTAGTCTTCTTTCCATCACTAAGTAAAGTTATGACCGTGGAAATGTCATTTTATTTCTCTATGCCTCAGTTTCCTTATCTGTAAAATGAGAGAGACAGAGAAGATGGGACAGCTACATGGCATAGTGGGTAAAGGGCAGAGCATGGAGTCAGAAAGACCTGAGTTCAAATCTGAACTCAGACACTTACTAGCTGTGTGACCCTGGGCGAGTCATTTTATCCTCTTTGTCTCAGTTTCCTCATCTCTAAAATTAGCTGGAGAAGAAAATGACAAACCATTCCAGTACCTTTGCCAAGACAACCTCCAAAGGGGTCACCAAGAGTCAGATAAGAGTAAAACACTAACAGCCACTAGAGTAGGTGACTTCTAAAGACCTTTCTAATGCTTACATTCTATGAATCAGTGAAAGTAAGAGCTAAGAAACAGCATTCAGGGGCTGTACCTAGCAGTAGATAAGAAGGGACAGTTGGATAAAGACAGCTGAGAGGGATAAATGATGCAAAGCAGAACACTTTTCATTTGCAGGAAAATGGACTGTGTTCCCAGATTGTCCTTCAATCACAGTTCCAGTTCTTGGGTTGATTTATGCCTCCTAGAGCAATATTTCTTGGTAAGACTCCTGTCAACTGAAATGAAAATGGTTTTGAAGTGCGGGGAAGCCCAGCCAAGCACAAAAACATGAGCTGCCTTCTGCACTTCCAAGCTGGGACTCTTACAGTTCTGGGTCCCTGACTCACTCAGTGGACCACTTGTACTGTAAAAACATCAAAGACAGCACTAGGTCAGTTATTCAAAGTGAGAGCACAGTATTTGGGGTTGACCTTCAGCAGAAGTGTGTAAATGACCAGGTTTTGTTTCCTGCACTTTGCTCAGTTCCTGACACGTAGCAGGTGCTTGGTTGTTGTTCAGTTGTTTTCAGTTGTCTGATTTTTTTGTGACCCCATATGGCTTTTTCTTGGTAGAGGTTCTGGAATGGTTCACCATTTCCTTCTTTGGCTTATTTGACAGATGAGGAAATTGAGGCAAACAGGGTTAAGTGACTTGCTCAGGATAAAACAGCTAATAAGTGTCTGAGGTCAGATTTGACCTCAAATCTTTCTGATGCCAGATCAGGCAATCTATCCACTGCACTAATAAATATTGATTGATTGGAAACCTTCCTTAAAGTTTGGTGAATCTTTCTCCTATAGTATCACCCCCTTTCCCTAGGTTCCTGCTATTGTACCTTATCACTTAAGTACCAGACTTTACTTACACTCTCAAGTGGCTCTCCAGGGTCCTAGGGTCCCTTCTGCTAGGGTCCCATTCATTTATCATCAGCTGCTCTGTTTGAAACATCAAGCCTCTTCTAGGGTAAGCTTATCTCACCCTCAAGGGGCCTGATTCTGCTTTGAGGCTCGATGCCTCCTCCGCACCCTCAACTGTCTCTCCCCTCTGATTGGAGGGCTGGAGAGCAGAGCAATGAACTCCTTCCCAGTGCATCCCTTTTATAGAGGGCTCAGACTTTACCAGATAATTTCATTTCCTATCTATTGTTAACATCATGCACCCCCTCTCCCTTCTGGGTACCCTCTGATGACCTCTTTGCACCTTCTTCAGCTTCTGTATGTTGTCTTCCTGTATTAGATTGAAAACAACTTTCTTTTTCTTATTTGTATCTCTGGCACTTAGCAGAGTGCCTGACACATAGTAGGCTCTTTATAAATGCTTTTTGAATGATTGACTGCTAGTCCATTAAACAAACATGTATAACTGCTAGTCCATTAAACACTTATGTGTGAAGGAAGGATAGAAAAAAGTCCCAAGAATTTCTATCCTTGCCTTTTCTTTTTGCCAGTTCATCAAAGCATATTTTCTTCAATAAAAAAAACTCACTGTATGTACATTGCTTACAAAAAAGAAGGGGGGAATTCATGTTAAAACTTTCTCTATGTTCAAGAGCATATTTGAGAAAAGCTGACAGATGGTACTAGGGTAGTATGTACATAAAATTAAAACAAATAGTTTTATCAATGTCTTTTGTTTTCTTTATATATGGTGGCACAGTGGAGAGAATGCTGAATTTGGAGTCAGGGAGAACTGAGTTCAAATCCTACCTCATACCCTTACTGACTGTGTTATGTTGGACAAACCACTTAACCTTTCTCAGTCTCAGTTTCCTCATCTGTAAAATGGATATAATAATAGAACCTTCGTTACAGGGTTGTTATGAGGACCAAATGAGAGAAAGTGTGAAAGCACTTTACAAGCCTTAAATGCTATATAAATACTAGCTGTTATTGTTGTTCTACACCATGTCTCCCGCCTCTGATCCATCACCCTTTTCTGCCTCATCCTCACTCGGCTTTCCCTTGAAACAGAGTAATCATTAAGCCAAATAAATGAACACAACCAAGTTGTGTTGGATTGTTCATACGGAATGCTCATGCAGTATTCCACACCCAGAATCTTTGCCTCTCCACTGAAAGGACTATCGTGCATCTCATTTATTTTCTGAAGTTAGGGTTGCTCATTATAATTAGACAATAACCTACTTTGTTTTATTGCTCTTTTTCTTTATATTATTCTTTATATTATTGCACATAATATTAGATTTATTTGGATCCTAATTTGGTTTATTTTATTCTTCAGCAGTTAATGTAAATTTTCCTACATTTCTCTAAATTTCTCATATTTTTTTTCCTCATAGCATGTCATTCCTATGCTACATTCCCTCATTGATGGGTACCCACTTTGTTTCCACTTTTTTCTCCACAACAAAATCTGTTGCTACAAATATTTCGACATATATTGGTCCTTTCTATTTTTTGTGATATTATCTGTTCCTATGAGTTTAATGATCACCTCTATGTAGATGATCAACAGATCTATAGGTCCAGCCCCAACTTCTCCCCTTATATCCAGACCCACATCTCTAATCAACCACTGGACATATATACCTCAATCTTCCACCAATTCCTAAATAGTTTTAATTACTTGTTTAATATTTAATTTTCCCCCAATTATATGCAGAAACAATTTTTAATATCTATTTAAAAATTTTTGAGTTTCAAATTCTCTCCCTCCCTTCCCCTTTGTCCTCTCCCCTCACTGAGAAGGCAAGAAATTCATATAGTTTGTATGTGTGCAGTCATGCAAAAATATTTCCAAGTTAGTCATGTTGTGACATCTATATCTTAATAAATCCAAAGTATCTTCCCGTTAAACTTGCCTTTCCTTTTCTGCTTCCCTCTTTCTATTGATAATTTGCTTCTGCCTGTAATCATGTGCCAAGTACTGTAGATCTGACTTTGGCAATATCTCCCTAATTCCACTTGCACTAATTACCATCCTATTTTAATTACTTAACACTTCTTTCCTGAACTATTGCATTAATTTCCTCTGCTTCCATTCTTCCCTTTCTACAATTCCTCCTTTAAAAATTGTCAAAATAAAATTCTTGAGACACAGACATGCTCATGTCACTCTCCTCAGAAACCTTTGGTGGATCCCTATCACCTGTAAAAGAAAATTCAAACCCCTTTGCCTGGCCTTTAACCTTCTCCATTAACTGACTCCAACCTAAGTTACCTTTTAAACCTTTTTTTATATTACTCCACTTCATAGACTTAACTGGTAGTTGTTCCCCAAATGTTTTCTTGCTCTAATGTACCTTCGTTTATTCACACTGAGCACATTCCCTCCTTGGCTGGGTCTTGTGGAATTCTCTTCCTTCAGGGTTCATCTCAAGGGCCTCTTCCAAGAAACTTTCCTCCTTCCTTCCAGCTTACAACGTTCTCTCCCTCTTCAAGTTTTCCTAAGGCCCTTTGTCTAGATTCCTTATTTATATTCATGTCGTAATCTTTTTAATGGTAGGAACCCTACTATTTTCCTTATGCAAGCGTTCCTTGAACTTAATCCATAGTAGGTGCTTAACAAATGAAAGAAAAGAATGTTGTGAAATCATAACCAAGTTTGAGCCCAGAGAAAGAATAAGAGAAGACACTTCACACTATTGCTTTGCAGAGGAGGTAGACTATAGGTATAGAATACTGCAAACAATGTCAGTTTTCCCATATTTGCTGAATTGCTTCCCTCACCTCTTTTTTATTCTTTGTCAGTAAGGGATGGTTCTCTGGGAGGGGAATGGGGAAGGAAAGCACTGGAAATTGTAGATAATATTTTTTAAAAGTTATCAATTGATTAAAAAATGTTTTTGAATTGAATCTTTTTAATAGTCAAAATAGTAATACATTGCCATATATATATATATATATATATACCCCATTTCTCCAAACCCTTGTTACTTGTTCCCCTGAAACTCCTACAACTTTTTAGAGTAAGGTCCATTTTCATAACCTCCTCTTGGCTCCCAGCAATGCTGTTCCCTCTGCTTTGATAGACATAAATGTTATTTCAATTAGGAGATATCCTGAAGAGGCAAAGGGTACTCTTTTTTGGAATAAAGAGATTTGACTTCAAATTCTTATTCTGGCTAGTTATGTGACATTGGGAAAGTCATGATTCTTTTCTAGTACTATCTCAGTACTGTCACATATAAAGGGAGTTGGACTACTAGATGATCTTTTCCAGCTTTGTGATTCTGTGGCCGATATAGGCCCTGGAGGCAAGGAGAAAAGTTCAAATACTGCCCCAGAAGCATAGTCTCTGTGTAACCCGGGGAAAATCTCTTAATCTTTATGTACCTCCGTTTCCAAATCTATAAAATGAAGGTGTTGTTAAATATCTTCTAGCTTTAAATCTATGATCTTATTATATTACTGTGTACAATGATCTCCTGGTGATAATACACAATAATAGCAATATTATATGATGATTGACCATGCAGTACAGTGTGTACAGGGGAGACTAGCATTTCTAGTGTGAGCCCTTTTCAGGGCTGTTCATTCATCTTTGGTGTCCACCAAAGCTCTCACTTGTGGTCCAAGAAGTAGTAGCATGCACAGAAGCTATATTGTCTTGGAAGATGAGGAAGTTGAAGGTAACCAGTGAGCCCGAAATCATTTGGTTAAAGGGATGTCTACCCCAAGCATATGAAGATTTCCCCTGTTGGTCTAGGTGGATGAGAACAGTTTCTTCCAATGGCGATGAAGGCAGCTGAATCAGGTTCTGTGGAGTGCTTAGAAGTTGTTTAGACGTTGAAGATGCTAAGGTCATCCACTGTAGCCTGAGTAACTGCCAGTCATCTAGACATTTATCTTTCCAATGGACTTCCAATGACTCTGAAAGAGAGAGAATGAGGGTGATGACTGTGTAACTCTGCCTCACTTAAATCTAATTCATAAGAGATTCAGGATATCTCCCTGTGATGTTACTGGTAGTCTTTGAAAACAAAGGACCAGAAATAATACAAGACAATTCTGAAGAACTTGTGATAAGAAATTCTGTCTACCTCCAGAGAAATAACTGAATGCAAATCAAAAATACTTTTAAAAAATTTTATTTTTCTCTGTCTTTTGGTCTGTGTTCTCTTTGGCAACATGGATAATATGGAAATATATTTTGCATGACTGTATACATATAATCATATCAAAGTGCTTGCCTCTCAAGGGGACGATGAGGAAGGAGAGAGGGAATTTGGAACTGAAAAACTATTAAAAAAGTGTAAAACTATTTTTTTCATGCAGTTGAGAAAAAAATAAAAACATTCTTAAAAATAATGTTTTGATCTTGTGATTCTATAATGTTTTCTATATTGTCATAGGCTATCTAAAATACTTGGGGTTCCTGGCCATTTTTAAGTGCTGGAGGAGTTTATTCAGATGCCAGATCATTTGAAAAAGCTGTCATGATCCTTCTACTTAGACTGAAATGACTAATTGACAGCAAGAAGACACAAAAAGTACATTCCTTAGAGAAGAATACAGTAGTAGCTAGGGGATCAGGTACTACCTGTTGTAGAAGGTGGCACTTGAACTTAGTCTTGAAGGAAACTTGGGAGGGTATTGCAGGTATAGGGAATAGCCTATGCAAAGGCAAAGAGTCAGGAGATGGAATGAGAAGTAGTAAGTAGAGCAGTATGTTCATAGTGTAGAGAACATGCAGAGTAATAAATATAAGAAGACTGGAAAGGTAGAAAAGTCTGATTCTCTTCTCATTGAATGACAGACTTTGCTTCCTAAGGTGCCAGCAATCCAGATATAGAAGTGTTCTCTATCTCTGTCTCTCTCTGCCTCTGGTCAGTTTGGTGATCTTTCTCAAGGTTCCTGGAATTATACCAGTCCCCTTACCAATGTAAGTCTAGCTCTGAAAGCTTCAGTCCTTTTTAAGATGCCTGGGTAGCAGGGTGGAGGAGTGAGATGCCACCAGAAGGATCAATCCATGTTCTCTCACTCCATAGTCCTCCCATATTTCATCAGGTCTGGGGACTGGGCCAGCTGTGGTTGTGAGAAGCCTTAAGCTGTTGCGCATCAGGATTAAGGGAATGTAGATTAATAGGGAGTTGGATTCAGTCCTAAAGGACTTGCTTGACTTGCAGCATATTTGATGAGGATTAGATTATAGGACAGGGAGGATTGTTGATGGTGTTGTTTATAGATCACTGACTTATGAACATCTGACCCCTATATATATAACTAGTTGCCAGTTCTTTGGTAACATTTATCCCCTTCCCTGTCCCCCCTATCTCCCAATCTTCTGTTTCGTACATTCTGCTGGAGTCCCTGCTGCTAGAACTTTGGTGAGCCTGAGGGTCCCTCCCACTTTCCCAAACCCATACTAGTCTTGGAGCTTGGAGCCTGCCTGCATAATTAAAAATCATGAAGAATAGTCAAAATGACTTTGTCATTCAAAGTTCTTGAAAAATAGAGCTGTACAATCATCTTTTTTCATGTACGATCATTTTTTTCCCTATTCTACTATGTTATGGAAATGCTTGTTTTATTTCTTAAATTAAGAATAAAAAATACAATTTAAAAAAATGAATAAATCCCTGCTTTCAAAAGCAGTTTAATATAGGGGAAAGGACCCTGGATTTAGAGCTAGAAGTCTTGGGTTCTCTCTTTTTACTCTGCTTTACTAGATGTGTGACCCTGAATATGATTGTTTCATCTCTTTAAGCCTCAGTTTTCTCATCTGTAAAATGGGAATAATGATATGTATACAACTTACCTGTTAATTTTTTTTTAAATGTGCTTTGTAAGTCTTGAAGTGCTATATGTGTAAAACCTTTTTTTTAACTTTAGGTCCAGAGCTGTGATTTCATTGTTACAGGGAACTTCCCCATGAGGACAAATTGAAACAGTGGATAGAATATTGACCTTTGAGTCAGATATTTCCTAGCTGTTTTACCCTGGTCAAGTCACTTAACTTCTCTTTGCCTTGATTTCTTTACCAGTAAAATGAAACCCAGGGCAGCTAGATGGTAAAGTGGATAGAGCACTGGGCTTGAAATCTGCAAGACTTATTTTCCTGAGTTCAAACCTGGCCTCAGACACTTACTAGTTGTGTGATCTAGGGCAAGTCACTTAACCCTGTTTGCCTCAGTTTCCTCATTTGTCAAATGCGCTGGAGAAGGAAATAGCAAACCACTCTGTATCTTTGCCAAGAAAATCCCAAATAGGATCACAAGGAACTGGATTTGACAGAAACAACTCAACAATAACAAAATGAAGCCTCAATGAAATCAGGCCTTGAAGGTCCTTTCCAGCTTTGAATCTATGATCCAATGAAAATCCATATACTAATGCAGTTCATCAATTCTTGTGCAGTTTATGATCTTAGAGAGCTGCCTGGAGAAACTGAGAAATTAAATGACTTACTCAGAGTCACAGGGACTTGAACTCAGGTCATACTGACTCCAAAGTCCACTACTACAGTATTTCATACTGTCTTTCAAATGTGAGTAGTAGTGTTAGTAGAAATAGTTGTTGTTATTCACAATAAGAATGAATTACTTTGCCCACACCTCAGTGGTAGTTCAACATGGGATAACACTGTGGCATCAGATTCTCAGAGAATGTGTTTCTGTATGTAGCATGAACATATATATTTTCCATATTTTTATGTGATAGAATTAGAATGGCATATTATTGTCTCAGTACTTTTTTTTAACATCTGAGATAGGAAATAGAATGCAAGGATGCCGTATTTTTGATGAAAGCATTTAAGCCCTATGTTCTATATATTTTAATCTCTCTCAGCTGGCTCTTCTAAGTCTACTTTTAGTCAGTCGCGATGGAATTCATTATTAAATATCAAGGTACTTTCAGAGGAGAGAAAGAGAGGGAGGTAACTTTTAGGATGTCTTCTGATTGGACTGAGAACAGTAGAAATTGCAAGAAAGAAGCATTGAATGCATATTTTAGATTAGTCTTTAATATCAAGTAAAAGTGAACATGCTGTAATTTCATTTTTTTTCCTTTTAGGTGAGATGTGTACTTTTGGTCTCATAAAGGAAAGATAACACCCTACTAAAGTTGTGAAATTTAGCCTTGTCTGATCCTCAAATTAATTGTAAGAGAACATATATCTTTTCTGTCCTGAAAATCCATTTTCAGGGATTTTTCAAAACTGATTTGATAGGTCACATGTTTGATGGACATGTATGGAATGTTTGTGATATATGTTGGCAAGTCTTTCTTGCTAATGCTATCTGACTGATAGGCATTGATAGAGAGCTGAGAGTAACTGATAGAATAGAAGGATAGAATACTTTAATAGATAAGTGATAATGTTTTGCTGAAGAAAAACAAAATCCTTTGTGCTTATAGATCAAATATTGTCCATACTTTGTTTTGGAAAAGGATCAATGATATGATATGATGTCTTGACTTGCCTGTGAACTGGATTTAAGTAGGTAAAGTTGTGCAAAGTCGTCAGTCTCACTGTCTTTCAGAGTCATTGAATGGGATGGGTGGGAGAAAGAGAAGATGGGGAAAAGTGAGTCTTTTATCTTAGAATGTGGGTGTATTTTGATGGTATAGTGATGTTCAGGGTCTGAGAGCTATAATACTCTGCATGCCAACCACCACTGCCCCCTGCCACATGGGGCTGGAGGAAGCCTAAAGATGTTATTGGAAAAAAATCCCTCCTTTTCCTAGTTGGAAAAACATGGAAAGAAAGATTCTTACTGCCAAGGTTAAATACAAAAATAGAGATCCTTGTTCAGGTATGATTTTTTGGGTAGAATCTAAGTTCCTTTCAAACTCAAATTCTGGGATTCTGTGCTTTTCCTTTTACTGCCATCTTTCCACATATAAATGCTTGAGACCTGTTGAGTCAAGAATAAAATCTTTTTATGTTTTTGATTTTGCTATCAATGTTGTTTTTCCCATGGAATCATTCGTCTTTTAGGTAGTCTGTTTTCTCAGAACTGTTTCATTAAACAGAGGCCTTTTAGATAAAACAAAGAGTAGAATTAATTTGGAAAGCTTTTTCATTTCCTTCTGAGTGTCTGCAGAATGAACTTCAACCTTGATCAGGGATCAGCATTCTAGTGAGGTTAATTTCTCCTTCCCTTGTGTCTAATCTGTCTTAAATTCTATGCTTTTGAATCTGAAGTCAGCTTTTGGTGCCCAAATCAGTGGTACAGATTTCTGAAACTCCCTTAAAGATAATTTTATTCTTGAGTATTCCTGAGCTAGCTTTGTGGGCATCAACAACCCTGGGGTTATTACTTACATTTTTATATATTGAGATCCCTCTTAAGTCATTTTGTTCTTTGACTGGATCTTTGGAATGATACCTCCACAGTTCTAAGTATTCCAAAACAAACTGACAACTGCTCTTAATACATATAATCATTCAGTCCTGAGAAATATTTTTAATGAGAGTCCTGTGGACGTGGAAGCAGACGTATTTGTCTGGGAATGTTTCAAGCTTCTTCCTTTGGGCTCTGAAGCACTTTTGGCCTAGGGAAAAGTTCCATCTTGCTATCATACAATATATGTCATTCCCATATAGGGGAGCTTAAATGAAAATCTTGAAAACTTTTACACAGGGTTAGAGATTCCTTCACTCTGATGCTGGAGAAAAAGTTAGCAGCAGGGGAGAAATGCTTGCATTACATTAGACAGAGATTCATTCTGGCATAAGACAATTATCAGTATTGCTATCATTAAAAAAATGTTGCTAAAGAGCTACATATCTAAATGAAAACCACTAAGGACTTTGGAAAATGCCTCAGTTATTACTTAACAGCTTGGGAGAGTTAATGAGTATGTATAGACACTTGCCTTTGGTAGATACTTGCTGAGCTTCAGGTTTGATTTCTGGAATTTTTAAAGAATTCTCAGTAACAGACATTTTTCATCATTGTCAGCAAATCAGTGCAGCCTCTTCTTTCTTTTTCCTTCTCATCTACCTATCTTGTCACCTGTTAAGAGAGGGCAACAGTGAACTCTTATGGGGGAAGAAAACAAAATAGGAAATTTCATGGTCTTGAGTCTGAAGTAAATGTCAGGGTTTTTTTTTTAATAGTGAATTTTAATTTGACAGGTTGGAGCCCTTAAAACAGGGCTGTTTGACAGCTGCTAGCTATGTACCTGGGATTACATGCTGCCATTAGGGTGCCTGAAGTTACTTAAAGCCTTCTCATGGCTTACATCCCATAGGGTAGGAATTTCAAGGTGGCCCTGAAGTATTTCAGTGATGAGAGGGGATCACAAAGCCCAGCTTCAGAATTATGTTTGTAACAGAATGAAGCCACCAGAAGCTCAATGAGGAGGGTCGATTGATGAGCAAATGTAGTATGTGTGGAAAAGTATATAGATATAGTGGAGGCAAAGCTAGTCTGAGAGTCAAGAAAATTGGGGTTCCTGTCCTGCCCCTGGACACATACTGGTTTTGTTACCCTGGACAAATCCCTTGACCCATCGGTGTCTCAGGTGACTTTCTGGAGTCCTTCTGATGCACGAGCGAAGAAGGAAACTATCTTTTTCAGTTCTGTAGCTTACAAAGAAAGTCAGAAATCTTTTTTTGAAAAGAAAGCTGCTCCAGTTTTACACTCATCTGGAATAGAAGTGATTGTAATCAAGATAGATTATGAAGGACAAGCCAAGCAGCTGCTGGAATTAATGGATTGACATCTGGAGAGGGAGGTCCTTAGGAGAACCTCCCTGCATTGATGAAATCCCAGGTCTGGCCAGAAAACAAAATCTAATGTGAAAGACAGAGTGGAAAAAAAGCAAGAGGCAACTGTTTGCTTTGGGGAAATAGATGATTTTCTGCAAATTCAATAGAATTGCGTCATGGAAATAATACAGATTCTGGAGCCCTGAAACACGGGTACAAGTTCCAGTCTTGTCCTTTAGCACTTGTGTAAGCTTGGGCAAGTAATATCACTTGTCCATGGTAAGCTCAGTTTTCTCGTCTGCAAAATGGATGTGTTGGCTTATATGATCTCTAAGATATTTTTCAACTCTGAAATCCAGCAATTTTCTGGTATCAAGGATTAATGACTTTTGTGGGAGTTTGGAGGCTGGTAACATCTTCTGGGTTTTTCTACTTGTTCACAATGAGATTTTGTAAAATTTATTTTATAAATTCATTTAACTTCTCCTTTCATTTGCATCATAAAAAAGTAGACCTAATAAAATTTCTTCCTTAACAATATCTATGTAGCCTCTTCTAAGAAAAATTACTGTGTGAACAGAACACAATATATTAATGGTTTTTTGAAAGAGGGCATCCGAGGTTGTGAAAATGGCATGTCTTAATTGGAGAAACAATATCAGTTCCTGATAGGGTCTTTTCACTTATGAGATTTTGATAATTTCTTTCAGAATCCTTCCTTCTAGGTGTTGTTAGAGTAGCTGATCACTTTGAAGAAGGGGGATGTTTAACTCAAAACAGTAAAAGGGGACAAAAAGGAAATCCTCATTTAACCATTCTGGGACCAGCCTCAGAGGATTCTGTTTGAATTAGGTCTACTACTCTCTCCTAGGTAGCCAGGGATAGATTTTTCATCTATTTGTGAGTATGGTTGCACCATCCATGAGCATCATGGTAGGAGTACAAATGTCATGATTTCCCCAGATACTGAGGTTTAAGATTAATTGATTTGAGTCTACACATGTGATTAACCCTGGCAACTTAGTTGACTTATCTCTTTCTCTGATGTACAGTCAGTTCCACGAGACCAAGTTGTGTCCAATGCTTCCAAGATCAGTTTCCATTAAAATCTACCTGTATTATATACTAAAGAATATACAAAATTATGTCTATTTTTTCCTACTTTAGTGGATGATGGTGATTTCCCAAAAACACCTTGTCTCTTCCAGGTGAGACACATTGAGCATAAAGTTATCAAGAAGAAAGCTGTAGCTAAATATAATAAGAGACCTATTGGCATCCTGAAAACAATCCTCATGGGAAAATATTTAAATAAACAGCTGAGTCAGATGGAAATAGAGAATATTAGGATAACAATTCCAGAAGAGGTCATTGCCACCAGAAAGTAAAGAAGAATTATCTCTAAGAGACTCAGATTTATTAGATTATATAAGGAAGTGATGGCGACTGTGCAACATTTATTGCAGATTATAAAAATTCAGTTGCTGTTCAGTTGTTCTAGTGGTGTCCACCTCTTTGTGACCCCATTTGGGGTTTTCTTAGCAAAGATACCAGAGTGGTTTGTCATTTCCTTTTCCAGCTCATTTTATAGATGAGGAAACTGAGGTAAGAAGTGTCAAATGACTTGCCCAGGATCATGCAGCCAGATGAGCCTTCCTGACTCCAGATTTGGTGCACAATCCACTATGCCATCTAGCTGCTTTTATGCAACTACAAAAATTAGTTAATTTATCTACCTGTGTGACAGTCCACGGAGCATTGACTATGAAGGAATCATATCAGAATAGTAACATGTGTTGGAACCATTTCTATCTGAACTTCTCTAAAAAGATGATTGGGCAGTGCTCCTGCTGCTGCAAACTGATATTTATAGTGTTTGGAAACTTATAAAGTACTTTATATATTGCATCTTATCTGAGGTTTACAACCACATGTGGTGTAAGCTCTATAGGTATTATTCTCTCCCTTTTACAGATGAAGAAACTGAGACTTCAAGAAATAAAGCCATTTACCCAAGGTTACTCAGTATTTCTGATTACACGTCCAGCAATCTGTCCACAAGGCCATGCTGAAAATAAAACATTGTGGACCACTGTTGTAATGAAACTGCCTATTTGTTCTGGAAACCATTTTCTAGGTTGTTCAGCTTTTCAGTTTATATTCAGCTTTGCCCTGAGGCTCATCCTTAGGGTGAGCAAGCATATGGGGGTATTTGGTGGTTGGTCAGTATAGAGTGGAAAGGGAAGCTGGATAAGCTGAACAGGCTTTGGTCCTTCCTGGTGGTCAAGGAAGGGATTAGTGGAGTTCTGGGGCCTTTGTGGTTATGAAGGGCTGATATAATCACCAGAAAAGCCAACTCTATCCCCAAAGCTTCCATTGTTAAGCAAGATTATTTTCCTTAAGGTGAGGGGCTCAGAAGTATTTCATTGCCTCTCATCCCCAGACTCCCTGTGGGAAATATTTAGTGGTCTGTGTCCAATCCATTTTGAGAAACCCTGAGTTAGAACAGTTGGCTAAAGAAGGCCTCTTGGGTGTACACTTGCCTTCTGACTCTGTTGTATATGACAACATGATCCTTTGCAGTTGATTAGAAGCTATGGTTGTTTATTTTAAGTAATCAAAGTTGCTTGGTGTGTGTGTGTGTGTGTGTGTGTGTGTGTGTGTGTGTGTGTGTGTGTGTTTAATGAGGTATGCATGACCATAAACTGTCTCCTGCACTTTGTCAGGTATTATGGATACATCAAACACCCCTTTAATGGCTCTGGAATTTGGACTGTGGTAGCTCTTTTAAGAAAATACATCTTCAGGTCTCAAACTTTACAAAAAGGTGTGTGTGTGTGTGTGTGTGTGTGTGTGTGTGTGTGTGTGTACATGTGCGTGTATATATGTATGTATGTGTTTGGACCTGGAATTTCATCAGCATAGAGAACTCACTGTGTGGGAAATCTGTCCACCAATGCAGCTTGGCAAATCATCTGTCCCTTATACTTCTGCCTCTGAGATACAACACTGATTTCTACCTACTTTCCTTTGAAATTAGCGTAAGCACAATTTTCTATTAGAGGCTACTCCTGATTTCTCCAGCTTGTGGATTCCTTCCCACCCCTAACAATAATCTTGTCCTGTTTTGAATATATTTTGCATATGCATGTTGTCTCTCCTTGATAGCATTTAAGCTATTTAGGATAGGGATTGGTTTTTTTTGTTTGTTTGTTTTGCCTTTGATTTCCAGGGACTTAGCATAGTGCCTGGCACATAGCAAGTACTTAAAATGATTACTGATCATCTAAAGACTTGACTGCAATATTGTGTTATAAATCCAGGATATGTTATAGGCAGCACCTAAAGCCAGGTTTCCTGACCTCAAGGGAGGCATTCTTTAGACTGCCTCAGCTTCCTTCCTTCCTCCTTCCCTCCCTTTCTTCTTCTTTCTCTCTCTCTTCCTTTTTCTTTCTCTTTTTTCTTTCCTTCTTTCTTCTCTTCCTTTCTTTCTTCCTCCCTTCTTTTCTTTTTCCTCTTACTTCCTTTCTCTGTTTTTTCTTTTCTCTCTTTCCTTTCTTCCTTCTTTCTTTTTCCCTTCCTTTCTTCCATTTCCTTATTGCCTTCTTTTGTTCCTTCCTTCTTTTTTCTTTTCTTTTTCTTCTTTCCTTCTTTTCCTTCCTTCTGTCTTTCCTTTCCTTTCTTTCTCCATCACTTCTTCTTTTCTTTCTTTCTTCTTTCCTTTTTATTTTTCCTTCTTTCCTTCCTTTCTTCCATTTGCTTCCCTTCTTTCTTTCTTCTTTCCTTCCTTCATTTTTCTCTTTCTTTCACCTCTTACTATCTCTCTATCTATCCCTCTATCAATCTATTTATCATCTATCCTACCTATCTATCTCTCTTTGCTGTGAGGGGGCAGGTAGCATGTGTATATATACACACATACTAATTTCAGGTGTATATATGCACACACAAACATTTTTATGTATTTATACACACCCATAAGACATAAATTTCTTTTTAAATTTATGGTCATGGCCCCATCTGGTTTCTAAGCACAATTGACAGTGATCAACCTAGGAGAAATTTTGCTCATGTGAGGGACCTTAAAGATCACTTAACATTTTACAGATAAAGAAACTGAGGCCCCAAAGAGTTAATGTCAGGCAATAAATAGAAGAGCTTATTTGTACCCAGTTCTTCTGGCTCCAAGTCAGTGCCCTTTTTTCTACATCATTCAGCCCATTATATACATCCTCTTTTAATTGGTTACTTCAGCCATGTTTGAGACTGAGGATGTATATGCAATCCTAGACTTGGAGTCTTTGGCCTCTCATTTAGCACAGGGTCTAGGCAGACAGGAAGAGAGAAGCTGAAGGAATTCCTGGGGAATATTGTATTCTCCTCACCAGACTGCTTTTCCTTTAGAGCAATCATTCAGAACCGCTATTCATACTGAGATGGATCTCAGAGGATCTGACAGAATTCCTGATTAGATGAATGCTTTTATTTAGTGTACAGACTGGTACTGTAGGGTCATTTTCTTTAACTATTAACCATTAAAAAGAGGGTCATTACTGCATTATAGAGAGAGTCCCATTGTTGGAGTTATGAAGGGCTGGGTTCAAGTCCTATCTTTGATATGAACTGGCTTTGTAACTTTGGGCAAGTCACTTAGCTTAGTGGCCCCAGGCAACTCTAAGACTAAAAGTGGTAGGTATGCATCACTGGGGGGAATTTCTATACTGGGAGTTTTCTGCACCAGTGAAATCATAAGTACAGGCTAAAACTCAACTGTTATAGCCCATATTAAGTTCTGACATAAATTCAAATGCCCGTTTTACTGTTTACTACTGATGGGATCTTGCCCAAGATGCTTAACATTCCCTGGTCTCAGTTTCCTCAGTAAAAAATTTTCTTCCTTCAGTAAAATGGGGAGGGCTGTGAGGGATGGGGGAAGGAATAGACTATGGTCTTGGCCATAGTGATTTCTAAGATTCCTTCCAGCTCCAACTTCTTGTCCAAGGTTTCGATGGCATTAAAATTTTATTCACAACCTTCAATGTGAATAGCACCCTCTCAATTTCCTTACTGTTTTTCCCTTCATTTAATAAAGACATTTTGAGGAAGTGGTTTTGGCCAAGCCCAGACAACAGAGACTCCAGTGTTTGGTGGCCCTAGGGTAAGTAAAGTTTTTGGCTATTTTTGAACTCATGATGTTATAGTCATTCTGTTGTGACAGGCCCAAGTTTTGATGATGGCCTTTCTTTTACCTGAAAGTACAATTGTATAAAATAGTAAGTGATAGTGATGGAAGGAATTTAAGATGGGTGATTGTGAAAGGAAGACAATGAAAAACCACCTTAATTCATATTCATAAGACTGGCTATATTCTCTAACTGCTAAATCCCATGCAATCTTTTGCCCTAGGGGCCGTCTCAGTCAATCCTCTACAGGCAGCAAAGATGGTGTCATGGAATACACTCATCAATAAACAATGGAAACGCTGAAGGAGAGGGAATTTGAGTGTGTTTTGTTCAATGTCTGATTAGACATTAACCAGAATGCCTTGGATTTTGTTGAATTCCTGTCCCAACAGTTCATTTTCCCATAGCTTATAAACATGACCAAACCCAACATGGAGTTATTTATAAATATTATAGAATAAATAGGTGAATGTGCATGTGTGCGTACGTGTATATGCGTGTGTACATTTAACACAGGGTGAGCCCTTGGGTAGAAAGTAGGATCATGGAATCATCAAGGGGATCATCTCCTACATGATTTTCAAGAAAGCAAGAGTTTGTGGTTCTCAACGATATCTGAATCTTAAAGTTGCCAAGCTCCTTTTGAAGTCTATGAAATAGCATCCCAAGGGCATTTGGAGGCTCATGCAAAATTGTCATAATCAATTTTCTCTTTGTGTCCTTATTCTGAATCAAGCTAATTCAGAATAGTTAATGACGGTTCATCTTCTAGTAATTAACTATTGTGTACAATAATGACAATGACAATACTTTCCATTTAAATCATGCCTTATGCTTTTCAGAGTCCTTTTATCCATAGGTAACTTATTTAGAGCTGGAAATGAGTGGAGGCATTTAGTCCAATGTCCTTGTTTTTCAGATGAGGAAAATGAGCACTAGAGGGGTTGAATGACTTGTCCAAGGTCACAAAGATAGGACATAGCAGAGCTGGAATACAGCAGAGAACCTAGGTCCACTGACTCCAAACCATTGCTGCTATCCCTGCATCATATTGCCCCACTTCATCTCTTTTTCTGTGTTTCTTGTTCTCTCTCTCTCTCTTTCTCTTTCTCTCTCTTTTTCTTTCTCTCTCTCTCTCTTTCTCTCTCTCTCTCTCTGTCTCTATTTCTTTTTCTCTGTCTTTCTGTATCTCTGTCTCTGTCTGTCTCTCCTTAGATTAGGAAAAGTTAGAGCAGAGCCATAACCAGGTGTTTTTGCACCTGGGGCAACTGTGAAGATTGTGCCAAGTAGCACTAAAAACACTGTCAATGGGTGGATGGTTTGACATCCTCCCCTTTCAGGGAAGACAAAAATATCAGAATGCTAAGAAGGAGCTGCTGGGGAGGCTATCCAGACAATAGTGTCCATTTGGTAGCTTCTTATTTAGATGAATTATTCTTGAAAACTCGGTGCTAAGAAGAATTATTTCTTTATGCTTGTCTCAAGAAGTTTGATTATTGGAGGATAGGGCTTAGAGCAATAAACCTTGAGGCAAGCAAATAAGGTACCTGGGGAAAGGGGGCTGAAATAGAGCTTGAAATCCAATCTTCCACCTTCCTAAAACTCACCTTTAAAATATCATGTTAGGGAAGAAAGAGACCTTATTCTGACTTCTTCACTTTAAAGGGGAGGAAATTGGGACTGGAAGGAGAGGAAGAGACTTGCCCATGGCTCCACCTCTTACTGAAGTTCATGCTGAGTTGAGGTGAAGTCAAATGGGCTTCAAATCTAAGAGCTGGAGGAGACCTTGTCCAACCCCTCCATTTCACAGAAGAGGAGACAGATGTCCAGAATTAGTGTCAGAATAGGAATTAGGATTCAGTTCTCTTGACTTCCAGTTATATTCTCTTTCAGTGTGATTGTTGAAATTTGACCTGGGATGGAGGGACCAGTCCTTCTTGATCTCTTGACTCAGGACAAACAGCCAAGCTAAGAGAGCCATCAGTTTTTCCAGGGGCATACTGGCCAGTAAATTCACTTTCTTCTCCAACTTAGGAAAGTTTAAGCAGCTTATAATAACTAGCATCTCGAGAATCCTTTTTAAAGTTTGGAAAATGCTTTCCACATATTATCCAATTTGATCCACACCACAACCCTATGAGGTAGGTGTTATTGTTAATGCCTATTTTACAAATGAGGAAATTGAGGATGCGAGATTAAATCACTTAGGGTCATGCAGCTAGTAAGTGTCTGAGGTATGATTCAAGCTAATTCTCAGTCCAGCACTCTGTTCACTGCACCACCAGCTTAGAAATAAAAAGCTTTAATGCAAAGAAAAGTTCTGAGGATGAGACTCCCAGAGGCAATCTGTACTGCTAATGAGAGTTAGAGATCTTCTCCACCATTAATGTGCCTTGGTTAGGGGAGATTTGTTGTTGTTATTGGAAGGCCCACACATTTTGTTAATCTAATGAGGTATTGGTTCCCAAAGGTTGTAATGCCTTCTGGCTCTGAAAAGTGTATATACATATACACACATATATACATACACACACACACACATATACACACACATGCATACATACATATGTACATACATACATATACACATATACACATACATACATACATGCTCACACACATATGCACTATGAAGTGGTGAGGTTTTACTTTGGGGCTTAGTTTTGGAAGAAGGCTCCTGTGCCAGATGAGACTCTAGGCAGCCACTAAGGAGCCCCCTGGCTTTGAAAATCCAGATGTTGGTGGTTCTCTCTCTGGTAACTATGTATGTATTGCTTATGGTCAGACAGTTGGAAGCCCTGTCTGTTGATCTTTATTTCTCTGTTTGTATTTGCTCTTAAGTTCAGGGTGCTTTTTCCCCTGAACTAAGTGAATGATATATATGCTTGATTAGATTGTTGACCTCTCAAAAGTTGCTTTCCCTGTAGAAAAGGAGATCTAAGAATCTGTACAGCAGACCCTCCTGTGTATGCCAATGTCCTTGCTATTACACATTCTCGGAAGAAAACATGGTCCTCAGTAGGGATTGGCTCCCTCTTTTGCCTTACCATGCTTAAAGTGCCCCCCTTCTTCTATACTCAGACATACTGAGAGACTGTGGAGACCTTGTAGGCCTGGGGAAACATTTTCCCTTCCTCTTCATTGCTCAACTCTTAGCTACAGGCCTGGAGAAAGTTTGAGGAGATGAAGGGGCAACATTTTTAGGGAAAGCCAAGGTCCCTGGGATTGGGAGACAGAGGTATTTTTGGAAAAGAACAACTCTTCGTAAGAGGCAGATAGACTAGTCATCAATTTTATTGACCAACTGACCATATTCTTGTCTTCCCTCCCTTTCCTTTGTGGCCCTCATTCTAAAAGTTCTTCCCTTTCCATAATATATTAATGCACATATTCAGCCCCTTCCCAGTTTACCTTTGTTCCACGGGTTGCCCCCACCTCCTATACAGAGGGAAATGTCACTGAGGGGACAGGACTAAATCAGAGAGGGCCTCCCTTTCCACTTCTAGGCTGGGTTAGGACTTGACCCTACCAACTTTCTCTCTGCCCATTGAACACTGTATAGTAACTAAACTAGTACCACCTCAATTGCCATTTTCCTTGGCAACAGTTCTGTCCCCCTTTCCCAAACTTTCTCTTTTGCAGTTCTACCACCACCTTCTCTGACAACAGGCATAGCTCAGACCTTCTTCCTTAGAAGAATGCAGTCTCTTGGCTGGGGTCCTGGAAATCTTCCAATCTGGGACAAATTTCCTGAACTTGAACAACCGCACAGACTGAGCAAAGCTCAGATGCTGTGCCCTAGTTAAGGTTCTGGGTTACAGTGACCACCAAATTTATGAAACACAATACTACATTACTATTTCTGAAAGGTATGATTCCTGTTCATTTTCTCTTCCCTAATTGTTTAGGACATTGCCATTCAGAAGGTTATCTTTCACCCACCCTATCCCTATTAGTTGCTGGGCAGGGGAATGTGAGGTTAATGGTGGGTGGGGGGAAGAGTTAAAGATCTTCCCTGTCCATTAAGAGGCATCTTTTGCTAATTTCTAATGAGACAATTCTGAAAAGACTATATATACTCTGAGGTGAGGTTTTACCTTGGGGTTTATCTTTGGAAGAAGGTTCCTGTGCCAGATGAGACTCTAGGAAGCTGTTTTAAAAAGCCCCCCTGACTTTGAAAACCCAGACGTTAGTGCTTCTCTCTTTGGTAAAGATGTATAAGTTGGAAGCCCTGTCTGTTGGTCTTTGTGTTTGTAATTTCTGTTTGTATTTTCTCTGAAGTTCAGGATACTGACTTTTCCATCTGAAATAAATGAATGATATATGTGCTTGATTAAAATTGATTTCTGACCCCTCAAAAGTTTCTTTCTTTTTAGAAAAGCAGGTCTAAGAACCTGTACAGTGGGGCCTCCTGTGTATGCTGGGGTTGTTGCTGTGACAGAGAATTCTTTCAGTTTGGGTTCTTAGGGCCTAAAAGATTAAAAATGAATGGCTTTAATTCACACTTAAAAATAAAAGTTGGGTTAAGTTGCTGTTCCCTAAAAATGGTATAGTATCGTGTAAAAGAACACTAACTCTAAAGTCAGAGGACTTGGGTACAAATCTTACTTCTGATTCTTAGCTACCCCATGTGATCTTGGAGAGATGACCTGAACTCTGGGCCTCAGTTTCCTTATATGCAAAATGAGAGACTTGAACTAGATCACTTTGGAGATGTCTTCCAGCTTCAAGTCTATAATCTATTTCTTGAAGTCATAGGACAAAAATCAAATTTTCTTTTATAAAAGAGAAGGGATAAATAAGGGATAAATAGCTCCTTAAAAAGGAAGATTTAATCTTGAATGAAGGAATGAAAAAGAAAGTATTAAGTACTTACTATGCGTAAAGAATTGTGCTAAGTTTTGGGGATGCAAATAGAAAGTTAAGATGGTTCCTACTCTCAAGGAGCTCACTTGCTAATGGGGGAGACAGGTGTGTATGGTTTCAATTGCAAGGCAAAATGGACAAATCTTCTGCTGCTGATGGTAAAGAAGCAAAATGAATGGCAACATATCCTCTTTGATGTCATTTCCCCTGAGAAAATCATATAAGTTTCTGATGATGACTCATCTGATAGTGCTAAAGACTACTGGTAAGAACTTTATTGTTTGGATGATCAATAGTTGGGGCTGTAGGACCAGCAAAAGCAGTTGTCAGGCCTCTTCTCTAAGATGATGGCTCTGAGAACTGGTCTGCAAGAAAGTAGGTATAGGGATATGGTTGGGGGGAGATTGATAACATTCTCAGGGTTCTTGAGCTTACCTGGAAGATGGTGTTGGTAATGTCCAAGAGAGTGAGCCCCTTGGCCCAGGCTGGAAGCAGGACAAATGACCAGTCTTGGGATCACTGTTGTTCCCAAGGCTTTTGGTTTCAGGGTCCTGGTCACTCCCTCATCTTCCTCCCCTTCCCTAGTCCCACAGTGCTGAAAGGTGTCAGTAGATAACATGATTTTCCTATTACTAGTCAGTTTCCTTCAGTTTCCTTTTCTCTTGTTTTTCCCTCTCCTGGCTTTTCTCATCAAACATCTCTGTCTCAACCTGTGGCAGTCATGGAGCAAAGAGTAGAGCAGACCCTGGATGTGGGTTCCCTTGTATGTTTGTGGCTTTTGTGTCAGGGAGACACAAGTGGGGCCTCCTGCCAACAACCAGCCTAAAGCCTGGTATCTACTGAATGCTGTATTTGGGTTGGGTCCCAGCTTCAGGAGAGGGAGGAGGGAGGGGAATTCCTTCCTGGTTGAACCAAGACAATCAACTTATGAACAGGAACGTGGGATCTAATTACCCACAGAGTTATCTTAGCTTGCATAGCTGCAACTGTCATTAATAGTTATAAAAGCATCCGGTCCTTGAAAATCAAGCAACAGCCTGAGTCTTGATGACCTTCTGACGATAATTTATTGGTGAGGGTGGGAGCCAGGGAAATCCTCTTCTCCACCCCCTTAAATGTTTCATTCCTTGGCATGGAACATCCACTGATTCACTTGCCAGAGAATGTGATTCCCCACACCCTGTACCCCTCTTTCATATCCCACCCTGCATACTGTATTTAGTAGTAGTTTGCACTCTTATTTATTAAATTAATTTAATGTGTGTGTGTGTGTGTGTGTGTGTGTGTGTGTGTGTATGTGTGTGTGTGTATTTAACATGCTCTTTACACTTTTATGGTTTCCATTTGACTTTGCTGGTCTTAGAAACTTATAGGTGTTTCAGTAATTTCAATTAGTTATCTGTTGCCTTTGTCTCAAACAGATGAAAAAGGGAAAAAGATTGACATCTCAACAATTGATATTTCAAGGACACTACATTTGGAGACCCTGGGTTCAAATACTGACTCTGCTACCTAATTGTGTGTCCTTAGACTAAGTACTTGCTCACTTTGACCTCAGTTTCCTCAACTGTAAAGTTAGGGATGGTGGTGGTGGATTGTTTGACCTGGAGAAGTAGCACAGTATAAAAACTGCTACCCCAGGAGTCAGGAAGACCTGCCTTAGATACTGTGTGGCTCTGAGCTAATCACCCACCCTGTCGTTTCTCATCTGCAAAATGACAGGGTTTGACTCAGTGACCTTTAGGGCCCTTTCTAGTTCTATGGCTTTGATCCTATGGCTAGATGGCCTCTGAAGTCCCATCTACATCTAGACCTCTTGTTGTGTTTGTCCTTCATTTTTGAAGAGGCCCGGGACATCAGAGAAATGATGACATGACTTCTACTTGACTTTGTTTTGAGTGAGGGAGGGCTGTGCAAGGTCACCAGCCTTACTTTCTTCTCCAGAGCCTTCTGAGTCCAGTGGCCAGATATTCATCAGGATGATTGGAGATGGTTCAGGGGTTTTTCAGATGAGGGATTTGGGCAAGAAAGTCCCTTTTAGTTCTAAACTTATGACCCATCAAGTAATACCTGGGCCTTAGAAAAATGGATACCTGGGGCATCTAGATGGTGCAGTGGATAGAGTGCTGGCCTTGGTGTCAAGGGGACCTGAGTTTGAATTCATCATCAGATGCTTACTAGCTGTGTGACCCTGAGCAAGTCACTTAACCCCAGTTGTTTCCAAAAAATAAACAACAAAATTGGATACCATTCACAGTAGGTTTGAGACTTCAGTTTTCTGAATTTTTAAACATTTGAATTGTGTCAAGATTTCATGGAAAAGGGGTGACCCCTAATTTGTGAGAAGTACTTGCAGACCTTTCTTCCTCTATCCTCCCACTGTAATGCTCAGAAGAGAATGACACTGAGACAGGGGGGAGAGTTCAGATCCTGCCCCTGAGACATACTAGCAGTGTCACTCAGGTTTCAGGGATCTCTCAGACTTGAAGATGCAAAGCAGGCACTGATCTGCCTTGAAAGTGAGTTTCCTCCCTGGGAATGCCTTCCACAGATAAAATTACAAGTTGAATAGTTAATAGAAAGACATTTCTAGAAGAAATATTACCATTATGATGCCTTCTCTGTTGCCTCTCTGTGTTTCTATACAATTCCCAATATCTACCCATGCCCTTTTAGAACTCACAAGTCTCATAGCCTATAAGTGGGATCTGGGTAAGGATGTTTTCTTTTGGTTGCCTAAATGGTTCAGAGTTAGGGAACCTGCAGCCTCAAGGTCACATGTGGCCCTCTAGGTCCTCAAGTGTAGCCCTTTGACTGAACTCAGACTTCACAGAACAAATCCTTTTATTAAGGGATAAAGTAATGGATACTTTAATCATTAGATAAAATACTTGAGTTGAGGTCCCTTCATGACCTCTGCTAACCCCTGTCTCTCCAGAATTAATGAAGGAAGCAACATAACATGTTAGGAAGATTATTGCCTGAGCTCAAGTTCAAACTCTGAGATGTACCAGCTGTGGCCTGGGATCATTGTCAGTGACTTTTAAAAGCTCCTAGAGAATGGAAGGAGAGATACCCCAGCACTGGAAGATGTATACATGCTGTCTTAATTTTTTTCCTAAAAAGAAGAAAGAATAGGTTCTGCAAATAACAAGTCAATGAGTTTGAATTCTATTCTTTGGCACAATTTTATAACTGTTATTATTAAAGGGAGGGTTTGTGGACATTTAGAAAAGGAAATACTGATCACTTTGAGCCAGAATGGCTTTATAAAAAGAGGACATGCTAAATTAACTTAATTTCCTTTTTTGACAGAGTTTCGAGACTGGTAGACCAGGGAATTGCTATAGATATAGTTTGTTTATTTTTTAACAAAGCATCTAATTTATTATACTTTTCTTATGAGAAATATTGAGAAGTGTGGGCTAGTCGTTAGTACAATTAGGTGAATTCAGAAATCCTTAAATGGTCGAACCCAAATAGTAGACATTAATGCTTCTGGAAGTCAATAAACATTTATTAAGCACCTAGAATGTGCCAGACATTGTGTTAAGTACTGGGATACCAAGAAAGGCAAAGCACAGTTCCTGTCTACAAGGAGGCCAAAATCAATTGTCAACTTGGAAGGTCTCCAACAAAATATCCTAAGCATATTTTCTTGTCCTAAGGTGATTTAACATTGTTTTGTTCTTAGGAAATACCTTGTGTTACGATACAGATGGATGTCATTCTTTTAGCAGCAGATGGAAAAAACTAGACAAAATGGTTAAGATATTGGACAAGAGAGTACTCGTATTCCTAAAAACTTCCACAGACTAGTATGTTGAGGCTAATCTAGAAAGATTAATAGCGATACATGTCATCTTACATTTAGGTTTGAAAAATCAACTTCACAAATACAGAATGGAAGAAGTCATGGTTATATGACGGTTTGGCTGAGGAAGATCCTGGGGGTTTTCAGCTGACGGCACATATGAATGAATAGAGTGATACAGCAATCACAAAAGCTAACGTGATTGAATATGTTGCGAGGTGTAGAGGCCAGTACTATAGAGATGATAATTCTCCTCTCCTCTGCTACGATCAAACAATACCTGAATATTGTGTTGAGTTCTGGGTGTTGTATTTTAAGAATGATATTAATTAACTGGAGAACATTCAGAGAAGGTTGACCAGAATGGCAAATGACCTTGAGATAATGTCATATAAGGGGTGGTTAAAAAACTGGGGGTGTTTAGTCTGCAGAAGAGAAGACTTTAGGAAGACAAACAGCTGTTTTTTAGTGTGTAAAGGGCTGCAATATGAAAGAAGGTTTGGCCTTGTTCTGCTTGGCCCCAGTCAACAGAGTAACAGGTCAAATTGCATAGAGACAAGTTTAAGTTTGAGGTAAGAAAGAAAACACCGTTCTAATAATTAGTTATCTAAAAAGAACTCTCCAAGAGCTGTCTTTAGAGTGAAAGGATTTCCCTTCCTTGGAGATCTTCAAGCAGAAGTTGGATGCCCAGTTTTGCATATGTTGTACAGCTGACTTTTATTCAAATATGGACTGAACTAGATAGCTTTGAGAGTCTGCAACTATAACTCCCATTTCTATGGTGCTTTAGATTTACAAAGGGCTTTCCTTACAACAATCTTATGAGATACATTAGGTTATTTATTAGCATCTCCATTGTACAGGTGAGAACACTAAAATGACTTGCTCAGACACGTAGAGCTAATAGTATTATAGTCAAAAGACATGGTTTCAAGTCCCGCTTCCAAGTCCAGTGCTTTTCCCATATCCTGCTGCTTCACTTAACTGCTATATGCCTCAGTTTCCTCTTCTATAAAATGGCGATAATATTGGCTTTGTCTACTTTATAGGGCTGTTCTGAGAAAGCCACTTTGTAACTTTTAATGTGTCTTCTACCTGCTCGCTGTTATTATTAATATACTTCCAGAAACACTGAAATGACTTAGTCTGCTTACACTAAGTGTATCTGGCTTGTACAAGATCCACTCATCCCTAAGGTTTTCCAAAAATGGTCAAGTCTTAAAAGTCCTTTCTCATTGTAGAAGTTAATATAAGACAGAAGGGGATTTATTCTCATTTTTCCTTTTATACAAATTTCATCTATGTGGATATTCCTAATTCTGGACTTTGCAAGCTGTAACTTTTAAAATTTAGTTTGATAGGCAGTTAGTTGTGAATTCTCAGGGACACCAAAGGGGCCCTAGAGCTATTGTGTGCCTTGTCTTCATATGTAGAAAATATTCAGGGATAAGAAATGTCATTGACAAGAACTAAGAAAAGGCGGTACTGTCAGGGATGGAGGAGATGGTGGCAACAGTGACATGAGACATAATCCTAGGAGAAATCTCCTTTCTCAACTAGCTACAAGTTGTGTGGGGCAGCTAGGTGATGCAGTGGATAGAGCACCAGTGCAGGAGTCAGGAGGACCTGAGTTCAAATCTCACCTCAGACACTTGACACTCACTAGCTGTGTGACCTTGGGCAAGTCACTTAACCCCAGTTGCCTCATTCTGGGTCATCTCCTGATTAATATCTGGTCACTGGATTCAGATGGCTCTGGAGGAGAAGTGAGGCTGGTGACCTGCACAGCCCTCCCTCACTCAAAACAAAGTCAAGTGAAAGTCATGTCATCATTTCTCTGATGGCATAGTCTCCTTCGCCAACGAAGGATGAACACACACACAAGTTGTGTGCATGAAGACTTGTCACATCTGCCTATCCAGTGAGTAGGTTCACGTTGAATGGGGCTTAATCTTTGGTTGGAGATGTAGGTTCCCAAATCCATTAGCCTCTGATGCTGTATTTGAACAGGACTCCACCCCTTAGAGCATGATATGGTTTATTAAAAAAATTAAATTAGATTTCTTTTTTATCCAACTCTTTACTTCCTAGCACCTTAAATTGAAAAGAAAAAGAAGAAAAATAAAACCTTTATAATGAATAAGTGTAGCCAAGCCAAAAAATTCCCATGTTACCCATTTTAAAAAATGTACCTGATATAGTTTTCATAATTTCATTAAGCAAATAGACATTAGAATCATAGTATAACATAATGTGTGAGCTGGATGGAAACTTAGATATGATTTAGTCCAACCCTCCATTTCAGAGATGAAGAAACTGAGGGCTAGCGAGATTAAATGACTTTACAGCTGAAGGTCAAACAGCTAGATGTATCTACTATGTGCTTAGTTGCTTTTGTGGGGCACAAAGCTGAATGAGATGTAGTTCTTGCCAACAAGGAATTTATAGCCTAGTAGAATGGATAAACATTATAACATTAAATGCAGTGCAAAGCAGTAAGTAATAAATATTACAAGAGTTCTATAGTAGTTTATTTTAAAATTTTATTGATGATCTTTTGGTTTTTTATGTCACTATCCCTTATCACCTGCTCTATTTCCCACTTTTCCACCACAGAATCCATCTCTGTAAGTATAATCATGCAAAACAAGTTGACATATTAACTCTGTCTGAAAATATATGCCTAATTATGAACCACTAGGCCATCACTTCTGAGAGGTGGGAGGCATACTTTGCTATCAGACTCACATATGGGTCATTTTCCTTATTCTTTAACTCCTCAGGGGAATATATCAAGCAGTGGTATTGTAGCATCAAACTATCCATGCATTTTAGTGATTTTGTAATTATAAATTGTTTTCCAGAATGATTAGAATGATTCCTAACTCCAGCAGTCCATTAATGTGCCTGTCTTTATAGCTCCTTCAGTACTTACCACTTATATCTTTTGCCATCTTTGTCACTCTGACTAGATGTGAGGTGAAATCTTAGTGGTGTTTTAACTTGAATTTCTTATTTTATTTGTGATTTGAAGCACTTTTTTATGTTGTTGGAGAAAGTTTACATTTCTTTTAAGAATTACCTATTCCTATCCTTTGACCATTTATCTATTGGGAAATAGCTGGTTGTTATAGATTTCTATTAAATAAATGTCTTGGATATCAGACCTTTATCAAAGACATTTGCAACAGTGTTTTTCCCAATCAACTCCTCTTCTAATTCTAGCTGCATTGATTTTGTTTATACAAAAGCTTTTCAATTTTACGATTGAAATTGATCATTTTATCTCTGTCTCTTATTTACTTAAGAATTTTCCCACTAATCAGAGTATTCTAAGATACCTCCTTCCATTTTCCTCTAATTTTTTTCTATCATGTGATTTTTTACATTTAGACCATGTATCTATTTGAAACTTATTGTGGTAGATGATCTAAAATGGTGATCCAAACCTAATTTCTTCCTGCTTGCTTTCTGGTATTCTCAGAAATTTTTGTCAAAGAGATGGTTTTTATATTAGACCTGTTGTGATAGTTTAAAGAAATGTGGTGGATCCCTTCTGACTGGTGACAAGGGTGACTTCTGAGAAGTGACAATGAACTGGAGATTGTCAAGTGAATGTTATTGTAATAGATGAAGATGGCAAAGTGGGTACTCTAGGCAGAGGCATAGATATAGGAAAGAAAAAGCATGTTAAGGGGATATGGTTTTTATGAGACATAATTCAGGTTTCCACTTTTTTTCATTTGTAAAAAAGTAAATTTTTGGTAGCATGTGAAAGATCTGAAAATTTAAAGTTTAGTGATAAACTTTGAAATAAGGAAAATTGTGATCACTAGAAGCTAACATAGGCTCACAAAAAATAAATCATGCTAATCTCATCTCCATTAATTTTTAACTTTAATTTTATTTTTAATTTATGGAATAAAACTAGCATTTCCATAACATAGTACAATAAAAAGATGATTATACATGAAACTGCAAATCTACTGTACACAACTTTCTGTTCCTTTCAAATATATAACAAAATAATCATGTAAATTTCTTTTTTTTCTTCCTTCCACCTACCCTGTCCTAGAGATGGTTACCATTAGGCACAAATAGGTATACATATGTGTGTGTGAAATTATTGTATACATACTTCTATTTATTGATTCCTTTTCTGGATGCAGGTAGTATCTTTCTTCATATGTCCTTTATAGTTAATTTGGATATTTGTAATAGACAAAATAACTTATTTGTTCAAAGTCATTCTTAAAATAATATTGCTTACTCTATACAATGTTTTCTTGATTCTGTTCATTTCATTTCTTCATTGTTTTGTGCAAGTCTTTCCATGAGCTCATCACTTCTTAAAGCACAGTAGTATTCTATCATAATCATATACCACAATTTGTTCAGCCATTCCCCAATTGATGAGCATCCCTGCAATTTCCAGTTCTTTGTCACCACAAACAAAGATGCTATAAACATTTTGGAACATATAGATTCTTTCTCCTTTTCCCTAATTACCTTTTGAAATAGTCCAAAGAGTGGAATTGCTGGGTCAGAGGGATGATACAACACTGGATAGATTCATGTTTGGTTGAAGAACTTTGCTAAAATAGAATTGATCAACAGATGCTACAACAAATACTCAATAACATTAATAGATATTAATTAATAAGTAGTCATGTTAGTTGATCAACAGATCAATGTCAAAGCAAAGAGTGATTTTTAGTGACATATATTTGGATTTATTTTACTAAGCGTTTTTATCAATGATTTAGATGAAGGCATATGTTTTTAGTTTTGCAGATGATACCAAACTGGGAAAAATAGCAATAACATAAATGATGGAACTAAGTTCCTAAATCATATTTAAAGGATGCAATGATGGGTTGGAAGAAACATAATGAAGTTTAATGGAAATGAATGCAATGTCCTGTATTTAAGTTTTAAAAAATCAACTTCATCAGTACAAGATAGAGGAGAGTGATGGAATGTCACATAAAAAGACTTGTGGTTAACCATAAGCTCCATATAAGCCAACTCTTGACTGCTCAAAGTCGTAATGGTTTTCAAGGTTATATAATAGAGTATGCTGTTCAGGCTGTGTGTCTGGCATCCAACAGCCAGCCTCACCAATTTCAATGAGTCTTATCTCCACTACTTTGGTCACCAAGCAATGATTTATTTATTTATTTTTGTCTGCAATATTTTTTTAAGGGCAGGTGTAGAGGGGTTGGTTGAACGATTGCACCCTCTGGGAAAAACACAGATTCTTTGAAGTATTCCTGTTTGAAACAGAAGATGAATATTGTGTTCAATTTAGGTACACTTGTCAAAATGGAGAATATATGGAGAAGAGGTGCCGGAATAGTGAGAATGATGAAAACTGTCATATAAGAAATGGTTGAAAAAGCTGGTAAGGATTAATCTGAGGAAAGAGTAGTTGTCCTCCAACATCTAAAGGGCTATCAGGTGAAAAAGATAGTAGACTTAATCTGCATTACTCCAGAGGGCAGAAGTTAGGACCAGTAGGAAGGAAGTGCAGGGAGATAGATTTTGGTTCAATATAAGGGGGACTTTAAAAAAATATTGTTAGAACTGTCCAACAGTGGAAATGTTCAAATAGAGGGTGGATAAACAGCCACCTGTTAGGCATTTTGTCTACTAGATTTCTGTACAGGGTAGGCAGTTGTTAGAAATGACCTCTGATGTTCCTGCCCACCCCAAGATTTTATGATTCTATTTATATATATATATATATGCTCTACAACTTTGACCTTCCACACGATAGCCAATTTTCTGCTACTACTTTTAAAAGCATTCTGGAAAGGTTGAACACCATTGACTCACCAGAATCTCTTCAGGGGTAGACTGCTGATATGAAAATATATAGGACCATCCTTTGGCTACTAACTTAGTGTGAAGGGCACTGCTATGTAGTAGGGTTCCAGAAGCCTTTTGAATTACTTGTTGACAGTCCTCTTGCAAAATGAAGCCTACATAAGGGGTTGAAGGATAATCCCAAGAATGGTGTTTCAGGGTCACAGCTTATGGTAAGAAGGGGTATGACAATAAACAATATTAGGAAAAATAAGAATGAGCAGAGAACTGTGCAGAGTGATTTTAGAGTAAATTGATATCCCAGAATTAAAACAAGTTTCATGAATTTGATCCTAGAAAGAAATGAAATTTGGGTGATACAAAGATGGAATTGGAACTTGCTTCTCTGGAATGAGATGGACTATCAATCATCCTCAGTCTACTTCTCTGAGAGATATCTAATCTAAATTTACATAAACTATATCTAAAACTTCTTCCTAAAAGAAATGTATTCTTGCAATTCTATTTTTTATGAATACATTTGATTTTACTAAAATAAAGAGCTCTAGCTTGCTCTGTCCCTCTAAAATTGGGGCCTAGGATCATTGGAGAGCTGGATTTAGCCACAATCCAATAAAAAGCTGTAATAAAATGATTCATTGAAGATAACTAAAGATTCTCTTTTGCAGAAGTACGCAGGACTGATTTTGAAGCAGCTGTGAGTCTGGTTAGATTAGGAAATTCTGACTCATGCTAAATCATAAAAATAATTACCAACCCTTAATTTTGTCGTTTCAGACTGGTGGTTTGAATCTTTGATGTGATATTAAAGATGTGGAATTTTCATGCCCCACCCTCTTTTGAAAGACACCCAGAATTATTTATCTTTCTTAGAAATCTGAAGTCTTCCTTTCTTACCAGTTTTCATTATTTCTAAAATTTCCTGAAGCTCTAAAAATTCCTGTCCTAACCTTACTGAATCATGGTTGGCATATCAGTGAGAAACCTGACTCTACTCACTGGGGTGTGATGATGATAGATACTTAGGGTTTGTTTGGATAAAAAAGCAATAAAGGATTTAAAATATTAAAAATCAATGAGACACTAAATAATTAAATCCTAAAGAACTGATGGGTCAAAGAAAAATCATAGAAACAACAGAAAATGTTATTAAATAATGTGCAACAATGAGACAGTGCAGCCAAACTTATGCAATGCAAGTAAAATAATCCTTAGGGAAATTTTTTATTTCTAAATCAACAAAATAGCGGAAAAAATAATGTTCAATTCAGATGTACATTTTATTGGTTGAATTAACCACTTTCACCTCCTATACCATGGCATGATATCCTAAAATTTATAATACTAACAGTAACAATTAATTTAATAAAGCACCTTTATAGTGCTTTAAGGCTTACAAAGTGATTTACATATATTATCATAGTTTATCCTCACAACAACTCTGTGAGTTAAGTTTGGCAGATATTATTGTTCCCATTTATGGATAAGGGAACTGTGGTATGGAGAAGTTATGTCTCTGATCACAGGCTTATTAAATGTCAGAGGTGAGGTCTGATCTCCAATTTACTTGACTTCTAAATCTAGCACTTTTTTTCACCACATACATGAAATTTATCAAATGATGCCTCTAAGTTTATCCACAATAGGTACTGGTCCAGTAATTTCTGGACACTTTTAT
>CM053769.1:77712450-77738395 GCA_028658325.1 Potorous gilbertii
GGAAAAAAAAATCTAGGTTCCATTCCAACCAGTGATACTTAATGTCTGTGTATCTGTGGAAAAGTCACTTAACCCCTCTGAGCATATGTTTCTTCATGTATAGGATAGGTACACATACATGCACATATACATATATACACATGCATATACACATATATACATATACTAATATATGAATATATAGTAGAATATAATTCTACTATATAAGATAATCATGTAGAGTTGATGTGAGGAAAGTACTTTATAAGCCAGAGATTTCATATGGACATTTCCAAACCATACCACTGAAGCAGTTATTACCCTCCCCTCTTCTAGCTCCTCTTTATGTGTTTTGTTGTCCTCAGAATAGAAGTTCCTTGAAGTCAGGGATTGTCTTGTTTGCTTACATTTGTAGCCTCAATGCTTAGTATAATGCCTGATATGTAACAAGTACTTAGTGCATCCTTTTCATTCATTCATTCATCCTATATTATTATGAAGGGTATTTGGCAGGAATATCATGTGTCTTCCTGAGATTCCCTGACTCTGAGGCCTGGAGATTTGTATACATACATACACACATGCATCTATACATGTTTGTATGTAGGCACATGCTCACACACAAACACACATGGATGCACATACGTAAATTCATACGTATAATTGTGTATGTGTGTGTATATGTATATTGTATATGTGTATGTGTGTGTGTGTGTGTTCATTTACAACAGTGACCTGCCACTTAAGGGCATGCTTTAGAATCCCTTCTTTTGAGCATCAGCACATTTGGGTGGGATGTGGCTGCAAAAATTTGTTTCAACCTTTTCTTCATCCTATTTCTCCTTTTATTAAAAAAAATAATCCAGTGAAATGATCTCCTTTGAATGGTGTGGTTGAGTTTTAGCCAAATTAGTAAACTCCCTTAGCTCCTCCTGAAGTTGCTTTTCATAGCTCAGTGAGGTTGAATTCCAAGTGATTTCATTCTTGAGTATTTGCTAGTCTTAGTCCCTGGAAATTTCAGGCTGGTCTGCATGGGACAGATGGAGGGAGGGAGAGCAAGGCAGCCTGTCCTTAGTCAGTATTTCTAATATACATGATGTAAATCTCTGTTAAATACTTTCTCTTAAGTACTTAGGTTTATTTAGGTCTGATCTCACTGCTTAGGTTCACCAAAGTTCCATAGTTTTTCCTGTGCCCAGTTTCAAACACAAGTTGAAAAGTGTAATATTGTAAAGAATAGTTGTAGACTTCCATATAATGCTTATAAGTATGCAAAATACTTCTATGTGTTTATCTTTTGAGCTGCTCACAATAACCCTGGGAGAAAAATACTACAACAATTATTAATACCAGTCTTATGGATAAAAGCTGTGGTTCCAGAAGTTAAATGATTGCCCATGGCCACAGAGCTATTAGTCAAGGCAACAAGTATTTATTAAGTGCACACTATATGCTAGGCACTGGGAAAACAAATAGAAGTAGACAGAAAGATCGTTTCTGCCCTCAAGAAGCATATATTCTAATGGGAGAAGAGTTCTAAGAAGAATGAAGAGATGTAGCCTGCGCATTTTTCTAAAATGGAGGTTTTAGGAGGAACCAGCCAATCAAAGGAAGGGTTGGGGCAGAGTGTTTTTCTAGGGTGAGAAAGTCAGAAGCAGAGTCAGTTTCCAAGTTGAGGAGACTGTAGGATGCAGATTGAACTTGCAGGGTGAGAAGGCTGCTATGGCACGGTGTATGGCACAGTATATGGAATTAGTAGCAGAACCCAGAGAAAATATTTATTAAATTGCAGAGATGGGGTGGGTTCTGTTTTTCTGATTCCAAATCCAATGCTCTATCAATTTCACCAAAACTCTTGGTGTCAAGGGGACAGCTAGGTGGTGCTGTGGATAGAGAACCAGGACAGGAGTCAGGAGGACCTGAGTTCAAATCTCACCTCAGTCACTTGACACTCACTAACTGTGTGATCTTGGGCAAGTCACTTAACCCCAATTGCCTCATCCTGGGTCATCTCCAGTCATCCTGATGAATATCTGGTCACTGGATTCAGATGACTCTGGAGGAGAAGTGAGGCTGGTGACAAGCACAGCCCTCCCTCACTTAAAACAAAGTCAAGTGCAAGTCATGTCATTATTTCTCTGATGGCATGGTCTTCTTTGGCAATGAAGGATGAACACACACACAACTCTTGGCATCTACATCTATGAGTATTTGGGGCTCAAAGCATCAAGTATAGTTGGTATGACAGTACAATGTTACTTTTTGTTTCATGGAGTTATCGCATCTTAGGCGGCTATATGAGATCTTAGGATGTCTAGTTGGTCATTTTCCTCTTCAGGCTGCTAAACCATCTATCCAAACCATTTATGACTGATCAGCTGTGTAACTGGGCAAGTCACTTAAATTCTGAGCTTCAACTTCCTTATCTTTAAAATGAGGAGGATGAACTCAATGACTTCCAAAGTCCCTTCCAACTCTAAATCTGTGATAATGTGATACTTTACTCAACTTCATATAATGAATGCCTTCCAATATGTAATGCCAATGTGATACCCATAGCAGCTGCTATGAATATGCATATGTATTTATGCATATGTATTTCCAGAGTAGATTCACAAAATATAATAAACTCTCCTTCTCAAAGTCAAAACCAAAGTATTTATTTAGAGCATCACTATTAAGATACCAGAAGGTAAGATTTAGCAAGGCACTCATTGCCAACCCAGAGTGCCAAGATCTTAAGCATTCTTTCTGTTAAGCCTGTCCAGGAACAAGTTCCCCTAGGCAAAATTCCTCCCTCTACCCTGCTTACCCTCTCTTCTCTTCTCTGCTTCTCTCTCCCCAATGTTTCACCTCAGTTAGCATTCTATTGGGCAAGCTCCTCCCATTCTTTTTCATAGGGCAAGCTCCTCCTACAATGGGTTCCTTGTGACTCAGGCTGTATCACAGCTGTGAGCTGGGATAGAGCTCAAAGTGTATCACACAGGTCTATTAATGGACTGGGAAGATCTTCCTATTCCATTAACATTATACAATAGAAGTAATTTTATTTTTTGTTTTGTCTTCATACATTTCATTTATTTTTTATTTTGTATTTCAAATTTATTTTATCTTCAATTCACAGAACAAAGCAAGCACTTCCATAAAAGTACAATAAAAAAGATGATTGCACATGAAACTGCATATCTACCATGTACAACCTGTGATTGCCCTTCAAACATACAACCAAGTTATTATGTAAATTTATTATTTTTCCTCCTCCTCCCCTTCGCCAGATATGATTTTATCTTTATAGAGTCTTATAGCTGTTGTTATTATTTATTTGTCCTTTGTTTTCTAAATAGACCAATGACATCCAGAGATGATGTCTTGACTTGCCTGTGAATTGCATTTAAGTGAGGCAAAGTTGCACAAAGTTGTCAGTTTTACTCTCTTTCAGAGTTGTTGAAGTCCAGTGGCAGAATAAAGTCTTATAGTAGTTGGGTGAGAAATAGGATTGGTAGTTGCTATTAGCTCTAAGACACTAAGGCATAGACGTTAAGCATATGGTTTTACGGTCACAGGCAAGTCATCATTAGGGCTGAGAATCGAAGTCGTGTCTTCTGGCACCATTCTGAGTTGTGCTATATCCACTGGTGATTGCAAGTTTGGAATAGTGAGAAAAATCATCACCATCTGCTGAGCCTGTCATTTATTTCATAGATATCTCAGTCCATTCCATCTATCCTGGAGCTCAGGGGCATTCCCAAAAGAGTCACAAAGTCTAGTAATGCTAAAAGCAATAGTCTGTAGTGTAGGCAACATTTTGACTTATAACAGAGGAAAGCTTGAAGATTAATATGAGACATCTGGGCACTTGGAGCTGGAGAACAGGGATAGAAAAAGAGGGACCCAAAATAAAGGATACCATACATCTGAGTTATCAGAGGGAGGAGGATACAAGAAAATCTGTCACCAGAAGGGAAAAGTTAGAGCTAGGTACCAGTAGCAGAGGTAGTGGTAAGAAGTGGTTGCAAGTAATTCTATTGCAACAATCTCCAATACAATTTCTTTTTAGAAATTATAATGATGCTTTGAAAAGGATCATCATCTATATTTCATTTAAAAAAGCTATAATGTAAATAAAAGCAGTTTGTTACCATAAAGTATTGAATAAATAACTACCTAGGGTATAGAATTAGAAGGGAAATCCCAATGCCTTCATTTCACAAACGAAAGAACTGAGACCTAAAGAGGTAAAGTCAAGGTCGCACAGGTAAGAAGTAGAATAGAATAAAATCAGGCATAATGGTGCTCCTAATAGCCACAGAATCATGGAAGCGTCCTTAGAAGTCATTCAATCCAACTCCCTCTTTTGACTATTGAGGAACCTGAGTCCTAGAGAGTTTAAGGGACTCACCCAAGGTCATATGGGTAGTAAATGGCAGAGCTTTAATTCAAATTCAGTCTCTTTGACTCTTTCCACTATCCCAAAATGTTGCCCATGAACCTAGTTTAATGGATAAATGAAGTTTCTTTATATATTTCTAAGCAGAGGAATGCTGTCAAAGGCTTTCTAAGTGGCCCAATTCAACACTTATTAAATTCCTATTATATACAAGGCATAGTGCTAGAAAGTGAAGTAAAGAAGCATTTATTAAGTGCCAAAAGAGTATGCTAAGAGTTTAGGATGAAAAGAAAGGCAAAAAGATAGTCCCTGCCCTCAAGGAATTTATATTCTAAAGGAGATAGTCATTTCTGACTCACCAGGAAGTTCAGTAGATAAAGTATTGCCTGGAGTCAGAAAGACTGGAGTTCAGAATATGCCTCAGTCATTTATAAGTTGTGTGTCCCTAGGCAAGTAACTTAACCTCTATTTGTGTCAGTTATTATTATAATATATTATATATTATATAAAATTAAATATAAATATTATATTATTATATAAATATATGTATTATTATATAAATAATTTTCAAGTTGTTATTAACCATAGAGCAATACCCTCAGAACAGAGATTGTGGTTTCTCTTTTTTTTTCATCCTGGATGGTTGTACTCAATTCAGAATTTACTTTGAAAAAAATATTAAGTAGGTTGAAATTTTCACTTAAACTTGTTGATGCTCTTAATTTGCCTTGTAGCACTTCCGCTCTTAAGAGAAATGACTAAAGGTATAGTGAAAAGATCCCTGGACTCCAAGCTAGTGGATTTGGGTTCAAATCTCAATCTGGATATTTTTGAGCTGTGTGAATTTGGTCAAGTGACTTACCCTCTCTAGGTCTCAGTTTCCTTATCTATAAAATAAAGAAGTTAGACTAGATGACTTCAAAGGTTTCTTCCAGCATAAATTTATGATCATATGATGGTGGACTTAACTTTTCTGAACTCTGATTTCCTTCTCTGTCACTACTTACCCTATAAGGTTGTTCTGAACAAAACATTTTGACAATCTTTATTGAAAGGATCATAGATTTAGAACTGAATGAGGATTTAGAGGTCATTGCCAGAAATCTCCTTATTTTATGTCTAAGGAAGTAGAGACCCAGAGATCAAACTGGGCAGAACTGGGGCTTGAACTGTTGGAGGTCTTTTGCCTCCATAGCTACAGTGTTTTTCAAATGATCATTTTCTCAGTAAGTGGTTTCATATGCTTATGCCTCCTTTTCTTCGTTTCTGACCTGTTTTGCAAACTTCCTGAATTTCAAGAGACTCTTAAGAATTTATATGAAGGGGGGAAAAATGTTTTTGCTAGCACTGGCCAGAAGAATGCTAGCAGGGGTGAAGAAGTAGGCTATGTTGACAGCATTACCAGCATTGGGAGAGCCATTTCTCTGAAGGAGGTGGGCTGTCTGAGCATATGTGCAATGCAGTATGAAGTGAACCAGAGCTCAGCAGTACCGTGACTGATAATTCTCAGGAGCCTCCTTGAGCAGACTGAAAATGGAAACTCCCTTTTGGATCCTCTAAAAACTATCAACCTCTGTGCTGGAAAAAGATGGGGTCCAGTAAAATTGCAGCATTGTCTGCTAGTGCAACAGTTAGGGTTCTATTGTTTCCCCGACCCTCTTATGGTCTGATAGAAAATGATAGGGAAGGAGGATATCTGCATGACAGCAAAGGGGGCTAAGGAATGATGTCTTGCAGCAGGTTAGCATGCAGGCCAGAACCTAACAGCATGTGGGAGAATCCCAATGGTCTACAGCAGATTAAATTAAATTTAATTCGCTAGTCTTATAGATTTCAGGGTTTCTTATTTCAGTGACTGCATGGAGACTTCCTATGAGCAAATCCTCTCCTCCTGATTCAAATGTGACCCTTTGAAACCAAAGATCAGCACTCTTACAATTATATAGGATCATAAATTTAGAATCAGAAGACTTGTTAGTTGCTATTGAGTTTAGACTCTCTCATTTTACAGTTAGAAGAATCAGGATACAGATTAAAAGACTTATCTAGAGTCACTTAGTTAATTAGTATCTAAGGTGGGATTTGAACACAGGTCTTCATAACCCCAACTCTAATACACTGTCTACTATATCATGCTGCCTCGTAAGGGAACTTGCTAGGATGCCCCAATAAGAAACACAGTTCCAAGTTGTATCTAGGGGACGTGCCCCAAGTTATCTGTTCTAGAAGAACGAAAGGCAAAATTTAGAAGATAACCACCATGAGATTCCTCTTTATACTGTGGCCTGCTAAGGTCCTTAGGGAGTCAGTTTCCTCAGCATAGTCCTCTGTGAGAGAGAAATGGGGTTAGATAAGTGTAAAAGGAGAACTGTCTCACAAGCGCATTTATATATAATTGTCTCACAAGCATACTTCTCTGGAAAGTATAGACCTGGGGTGAGACAAGGAGTGGCAGGTGGCAGACACTATCCCTTGCTCCAAACATATAATAGCTAGTCTTTTTTCAGGTAATCCTAATGATGTTTCAGATGGGGGATGGGGAATCTGTTTTTTTAAATTATTTTTTGTAAGTTATATATTCATTTAGGCTTGAGGAGGTAGCTGTATGAGGATGTTTGTGTATGTGAGAGGTTCAGAACAAGTGAATTCAGTATGTCACAGCGGAGAAGGACCTGATCTCTAGTTCAGAAAGATCTGGATTCATTTCTCCTCTGGGACACATGTTGATGGCTATGTGACCCTGGACAAGCTCATTAAGTTCCCAGCTTCTCACTTGCCTATCAGCAATGGTAGAGTTTGTTTATACATAGAGAAGCCCTCCAAATCAATGAAATAAAATCGGACCAGATCCATGATTATGTCAGGCAAGCCTACAAATGCAAATGGATACTTTCTGCAACTTATAGTCTGGAGAGTTGGTTGGGATGCTGAGACATTATGTGACTTGCCCAGGATTATACATTCAACGTTTGTGTGTTTCAAAAGGGAGGGATATTGAATTCAGTTCATCCTGATACTGATCCATTATGTATGTGTGTGGGTGTGTATATGTGTATAATACATATATATATATATATATATATATATATATATATACACACACACACACACACACACACACAAAATATGTGTATGTGGGTTTACATATATACATTTTTTTGTTTTTGTTACTTAGTTATTTCAGTTGTTGCTGAACAACTCTTCATGACCCTGTTTGGGACTTTTTTGGCAAAGATACCAGAGTGGTTTGCCATTTCCTTCTCCAGCTCATTTGATAGATGAGGAAATTGAGGCAAACAAGGTTGAGTGATTTACCCAGGGTCACACAGCTAGTAAGTGTTTCAGGCCAGATTTGAACTCAGAAAGATGAGTCTTCCTCACTCCAGGCCTGTCACTTTTTCCATTGTGCCACTTAGTTGCCTTATGTACATGTGTGTATAAGTATATATACAAATGCCTATATATGTGTATGCATACATATATGTATATGTGCACACACAGATATAGATCTATTTCTAATCTGAAAGTTGGAAAGACAAATTACATTAAGCACAAATGGTATTAGGGAAGCAGGGAGTATAGTTGAGTTGACAGTTCTCTGAATGTGCCCCTTTGGTAATAACATTACCCTAGGCTCTTGCAGTCGATTAATATAAACCAGAGATAACAAAATAACAAGTTTGTCCATGACATTGAACTGAAAATATCTTAGAATGCAAGCTCTTTGAGGAGAAAGAATATCTCACTTTTGGATTTGTATTTTCTGTACTTTGAGCACTGTCTAGAAACTAGTCAGTGCTTAATAAATGCTTATTTATTCATTTAGGGTACCATATTTTAAGGAGGGCACTGATCATCTTGAGAGCAGCCAGAGGTCCATCAGGAAGGTGAAGGGAAATCAATGTGAAATATAATTAAAGGAAACCTGCTATGTTGAATATGGGAAACTTTAAGGGAAACATAATAACTATTTTCAAGAATTTGAAAGGCTATCATATGGAAGAAGGATTTGATTTGGAACTTTGAGCTTTTGAGATCAAAGCAATGAGTGAAAATTGCATTGGGTAAAATTTTAGTTTGGTATAAAGAAAATAAATCTCATAGAGTCACCATGAGTGGAATGGGTTACCGCAGGAGTTTGGGGGTTCCCCATCACTAGAGGTCTTCAAGCAAAGGCTACATGACCATTTATGGGGGATAGTGTAGAAAAGATTCTTTGCTAACTCTATGACCTTGGAAGCCTCCTGTCCATTCATGGGCCACTAAATTGTTTTTCAGTCTATTTCACAGCTTACAAATAAGTTTTTAAATTTTTTGATAAAATTATAAAGCTGAAAGAGATCTGAGAGATCATCTAATCCAACCCTCTCATTTTGAGGAAACTGAAGGCCAGAGAGACTATGTGAAGAAGTCAAGTACCTCTAACTAATTGGTGGATGAGCTTGGGTTAGAATTCAGGTTTTGTGTCTTCTGTCTCACTTCTCTTTCCTCTGTTCCATATGAAATCTCATGTGTGTAAAGCAGCTAATTTAGGGAAAATAGTTGGTTCTTACTGGCTTCATAAAAAGCACGATTTAAGTCATGTGCTATTAATTCATGTCTCCTATCTTATTAGCAGCTGAAAAAACCTGCCAGAAACTTCTATTGAGTGACCTTTGAATGGTTTTTCTAGATCAGCATAGTTGGTTAAAGTCTTCACAAGTTATTTAGGCAAAAAGGCTAGGAGAAGTCATGTTCCTGTGGCTGACTATGGAATGAGTCACCTCCCTGAGGAAGGCCCCATGGCATCCAGCTAGAGCCCAGAGTCCCTTCTCCTTTACCACCAAATTTGAACAAAAAAGAAGAGATCTAGTTCATACCAATCACCTCGAAGCATTCTCTTCCAAACAAGAAGGTTATTTTTATGTTAATCATTTTAAGATACTTTTTCACAGCCCCTTAGTGTAGGTGAAGATGGGAAACTATTTAAATTTTTTTAATCAGACAATTTCTGATTAAATTTCTGAATCTGAGTTTTAGCCAATGATGACTTGATCCATTAGCAATGTGTGTGGTGTTTCATTAATCTTTAGTCTTCTTCTGAGTATGGGATGACACATCATCATTAGTATTTGGAGAAAAATTCTTGGAGGTAATTGGGATAGTTAGATAATCAAAGACATGCATGAGAGTACTTTTTTAGTTAAAAGAAGACAAATGTCTACAGGGAACAATGGACATGTTTATGGATAAAGCACATCCCAGTGTTGACAAATGATAGAGGAGAAACTAGTGAAAGTTTTAACAAAATGTAATCTTTATTTATACTAACTTCCAAGTATGGGAATTTTAAGCCAAGAAAAAAGGAACAAGGACAACAGTTATGACTACAGTGAAGTAAAGAATATTCTGTCTTGGAGGAACTTTTATTTCTCATTGTTTAGGTAATGATAGATAAAGCATTTATTAATCATTTTCTATATGTCAGGCATTATACTAAGTTCTGAGAATACAAATAGAAACAAAAAAATATATGCTCTTTGCCCTCAAGTTTACATTCTAATGAAGGAAAAGAGTACATAAAAGAGAAAGGAAAAGGAGAGAGTATAAAGAAATTACTCTAGAGAGTCCAGAACATGGCAGGGAGAGGAATGAACATGATTGGCTTGGACATTTCCTGAAAATAGAAGTTTCAAAGGAACTCACCAATCAGAGGAGAGGACCAGAAGGAGGAGAAGGGGTTGGGAATCTTCCAGGGTGAGACAGCTGTAGGGATGGAGGGTTTTTCCAAGGGAGAAGGCTCTTGGGGATGGCAGAAAAGTCTAAAGAGCCAGGAGGAGAGCCAGCTTTAAGAATATGAATCAGTAGCCCTCTGCCTCCCACAGAGGGGAAGGAGTTTATATTTCTTCAACAGAGGCAAGATGGGTCAATGCATTACTACATTGTATCTCTGTACTCATCTGAACTCTGGTGTCTTTCCATGTTTTCTTGTGCATTTTTGTGATCGTTGTGAACGCTGTTCTCTTAGTTTTGCTCAGTTTTCTTTGTATCGTAGGACCAAGTACCTAGAGCTGGAAGAAACCTCAGAGCTCAGTTCGTAGATGTCTTCTTGTCACTACCCTTTTCTTCCTCAGGCATATAGACTGCACGATATAGGAAAATGAAAGAGTTAGCTTTTGTACCAACCCAGCAGGCTAGCCGTATAGTTAGATAGTAGTGAACACAGAGAAGATGCAATGATCTGGGAATATCAGTAGATTTAAGTCTAAGATGCGCTCACAAAAGGCACTGGTTGCTTGAATATACCAAGTGGTATTTTTACAAATTCAGTTTAATGTTTCCAAGCACCAGCTTCCACTACAAACTGCTTGAAACTCCAAGTTCTGCCTTTTTGACTCAGATTACTTGTAAGTGAAGCAAAAATATAGTTCAACTACCTCATATAGACATTAAAAGGAAGGTTGTTTCTTCCCTTTCCCAAAAGCACACCAAGCTCTTCCAGAGAAAATATCAATGTAATTGCCATGGAGTAATCAGCCCAGATCAGCTTCAGTCTGTAATGGGGATTAGATCAGCACAGTTTTTTTTTCACCTGATTCTTTGACCCCATGTGAAACTTGGCAAATCTTTAACTCTTTACAAGGGAAAATCTAAACCAAGAGAAAAATGAGTAGGCTGTTGGCTGCCAATGGTTGGGGTGTTTTTTGAAGCAGTTAAAAGCACTTCACATTTCTCTGATGCTAAATTATGACATCTTATCACATAAGTTTAGCAGCCACCAATGTTTAGATTTCCAGGTAATATAATCCAGCTGAAAGTTACTATTATTATTTAAGAAGCAAAGCTCGTGTCTTAGGACAAGGGAGTATTTTGCTCTGGCCAGTAAATAAATGTAATTTTTCAGCTATAAAAGGACAAAAGGTTTTGAAGTGGTCCTGTTGGACAGTATTTCCCAGCCTTGTTTTTTTGGCAGCCAATCATGGAGCTGTACCAATGCCTTCCAAATGACTTCCATTTTTGTATCAGTGAGAAAAGTTTGTTAGATGAGGTTAGAGTAACATGATGGTGTGATGAGTAATGCCGAGGATCCACTTTACAGAGGCAGCCATGGGCACTGGCCTAGACATTTCATCAACTGCCTATTCATCAGTACTGGCAAGAGCTGGACAGGTAATTCATTTTCCTTTTGATTTAAACCACCTTGGCTAGTGCCTGCCTCTCATTGTGTAGGTGCTTTTATATCTTGCCACAAAAGTTCCCTGAGCCAACCACAAATAACATAGTAGATATAACAAGGAGGAGCAATAGAATTGCAGCTAGGTGGAACAGATGTCAAGACAGCTTTTCTGCACAACATCAATGAGGATGATTCAAGAATTTTCTCTTTCATTTCTTCATTCTTCTCCCTCCTTCCTTCCCCCCTTCCTTCCTTTCCTCTCTCCTTCCCATTCTCTCCCTCTCTCTCTTCCTTATTTCTTTTCTTTTCTCTTTCCTTTCCTTTTCTTTCCTTTTTTTTTTAAAACTTCCCTTTATTTCTTCTTTCTTCTCTTCCACTGTATCTAATTAGGGCTAATCAGAATCTGAGAGCACTCAAAGACATAATCCATTTTTGATGAATGATATCTTAGTCCTAAAAGCTTCAAATTGTCCCTGGACCTACATGCTCGTTTTCTGAAAACAAATGACTCATAACTTCCTGTCATTTTTTTCTGTGATATAATGTAATATGGTGGTAAGTGTATATACCTGGATTTGAAATACCTTCATTTAGATTATGCCTCCTTTACTTACTGTGTTATACTAGGAAGGTTAATTAAGTTCTCTTAGTCTGTTTCCTCTTTTGTTAAATAGGGTGGATAAGACTTATACTATCTATTACTTAGGTTTCTATCAGGAAAGTACTTAAACCTTAAAGAGCTAAAAAAAAAACCAACTATTGGCCTAATAGTAAAATAAACTAATAGCTAGTTATCATTTGTACTTGGGGATAAGAACAATAAGTGTCAGGTAAATAACTGGTTCCTTGCATCCTTGAGGGAAAATATATATGACCCTCAGTTGGATGTTTGAGCAACTATGCAGTTAGTTTTCCTGTTTTCTCTATTTTTAAAAACTTATAAAACCATATAACTTGCTTTAATACATGTGTTTATGCATATATTATATATGTACATATGCATCTATGTAATTCAAAATGTCTCCCTTACTTTCTTACCTTTCTTCTCTTCTGTATTTTTAAATTAAATTTTATATTTTTTCAATTATTGAAAATCCATCCTCTTTTCCACCCACTTCCCCCCACTTCAGGAGAGAAACAAAGAAAAGTAAAGCCTCTTACAAATATATATAGCTAAGCAAAACAAATTCCCACATTGGCCATTTTTTAAATGTCTCAATTCCTATTCTGAGTTCATCCCTTATTTGTCAGAATGTTGTTCTCTGGAATGGTGTTTGGTCATTGTGTTGACTGGAATTCCTAAGTCTTTTAACGTTTGTCTTTACAAAATTGTTACCATATAAATTTTCCTCCTGGTCCTGCTCCCTTCACTCTACTTTAGTTAGTATAAATTTTCTTCAGTTTCTCTGAAACTGCCCCCTTCATCATTTCTTACAGCTCAGCAGTATTCTATTACAATCACGTACCATAGCTTGCTGAGCCATTTCCCACTTGATGAATACCCCTTCAATTCCAATTCTTTGTCACTGCAAAGAGAGTTTATGCAGTGTGTTTTCCAGGGAATTGGCCAATATTGATGAAATTTATTTTACAGGTCATTAATGGAAAAAGTGACTTTTTTTGTTTTTGTTTAAATATATGGTCACATAATTTTTTAGAGCAGAAATAACATATTTAGGACTTTAAAGTTTTCAAAGTGCTTTATGTATTTTATCTCATTTGAACAAAGTATTAACAACAATAGTAACATGGGGCAGTGCCCGGCACATGGTAGGTGCTTACTAAATATTGATCAACTACCTTGACTCACGATGGTCTTGTAAGGAAGGCATTTCAGATATTATTTTCATCTCAGGTTTATAGATGAGGAAAACTGAGGCTCAGAGGTTATAAAGCGATTTGTCTGTGGGCCCACTACTAAGTGTCAGAGGTAAGATCTGAACCCAGGTTTTCTTGGCTCCAAGTCAACACTCTCTCCACTATGATTTATTGTATGGAGCACTACCCATTCACACTCATGTTTCATTTATTAAAAGCCTTCATGGAATTAATTCTATTTCTCCCCTTCTAAATAGCAGTAAGATTTGTCTCCATATCTGAATGGCCTTACTATGTACATGCATATTATCTTAGTTCTTTTTATCTCATTCATTACAGATAGGAAACATCATATGTGTGTATGTTTCTATATATATATATATACATATATATACATATATGTGTGTACATTTTATTTGAAATGCAATCACTTTTATCTTTTGCAGAAACACAAATGGATATCGATATTAACTCAAAGGATGTAGTCAGTTATTTTCATTGAGAATCAAACAAAAAATTCTAAGCTAGACTTCTGATTTTGTTCAAAGTTTGCCTTTACCAAGAAAGATTAGCTCTAAGCAGGGTCTTTCTATCTCTCTTAGGTTCCGATCACCTTCGTGAAAAGGATGGACTTTGGGCAGTCTTGGTCTGGCTTTCCATCATTGCAGCCCGAAAACAAAGTGTGGAGGAAATTGTTCGAGACCACTGGGCCAAATTTGGTCGTCATTACTACTGCAGGTGAGGGTTGGATCAAGGTTATAAATGTGGGCCTTGGAGAAACATTTTAGAAAGTGGTTCTCAGTCATTGCTCTGGGTGACTAGAATACCTGTAGGGAAGTTTCAGGGTAAGATACTAGGGGATCATGGGGAGTGGTTCTGTGAAGCAGCAAACTTAAGTGAATAGCAGAAGTCTTTGCCAACTATGGGCTTTATAAATTTTGCTGTTATTCAGTTATTTCAATTATGTCTGGCCTTAGACACTATTTGTATGGTCCTATGCAAGTCACTTAACCCTTTTTGCCTCAGTTTCTTCATCTGTAAAATGAGTTGGAGAAGGAAATGGCAAACCACTCCAGTTTCCTTGCCAAGAAAACCCCATGGACAGTACTGGATAGTCCATGGGGTCACAAAGAGCTGGACATGATTGCATAACAAAACAACACAACTTGTACTGTTGAGAGTTGCTAGAACTTGGTGCTTAATTGAGTTTCAAGTAGATTTAAAAATAGGTTTTGCTCTTCTAAAGAATCTTTTTCTGCATCTTGAAAGGTCATGCGCTGACATAAATATCAGAGAAAAAAAGTAGTCCATGACATTCCCAAGTAATATCTGAGTGACTTTGAATTCTAGTCATGCAACACTCAGTGAAAATTAAACATTAGTTTGTTGGCGATGCCTGCTCAGTCTTGAAGGTTTGAGATGCAATGAATGCCTCCAAAATACTTATTGTGTCATTGAAATGAGAAATCTAGGGGCAGGTTTCTTTCTTTGTTCATGACAGGGGCCAAGAACTTGGACTCTTATGCCTAAGGGACCCAAGGCACACTCACAACACATTCTGATGGAGTTTTTCACTGTATTGCCAATTTCTCCCAGCATAATAGCAAGGTCTGATTATTCCCTGCTTGACAGTGGTTTTCTGTCTCCCAATTTGAAGAGGGACCATTTAGTCTGCTGCCAACATTGGGAAGAAATTATGTTATGACTAATGTGTTTATAATTAATCTGGTTTTTTTATGCCAAGGGTCAATGCTCTAATCACTTTTTTCAAAACAAGGGCCATATAAGAGATTATGGCACAGGGACAAATTCAGTCTGTATGAAGATGTATTGAGACATTAAATTCTTGCTAAACAAAACATCATGTGCATTCTAAGGAAAAGAAAGGAGGAGTAGGTTCAGTTGTGTCCAAAAGTTGTGTCCATTTCATCATGACCTCATTTGGGGTTTTCTTGGCAAAGATACTGGAGTGTTTTGCTATTTCCTTCTCCAACTCATTTTACAGGTGAAGAAACTGAGGCAGACAGGATTAAGTGACTTGATCAGTCACACAACTAGTAAGTAACTGAGGCTAGATTTGAACTTACAAAGATGAATCTTCCTGACACTAGACCTGGCACTCTATCCATTGAACCACTGAGCTGCCCCAGTGTTGAAGATAAAAGAAAAAAAAGTCCCTGTCCTCAAAGAACTTACACTCTAATGAGAGAGACATACAAATAACTGAGAGCATACAAGATATTTTATTGTTGTGGTTGTTATTTGATTCAAGAAATGTGAGAAGTAGATGGAAGGTGCTCTGAATGGAGGAGGCATTATAGCAGCTCAGGGTGGGATTAGGAGGGGAAGAGAAGAAGGCCTCTGCAAAAAAGGAACTTGAACTGAATCTTTAAAGAAGGATGAAAGGGCAGACCATTCCAGATGGGGCGACAGCTTGTACAAAGATGGGAGATGGAGCACCATGTCTGAAGAACTAAAAGCTAGCAATGCTGGATTATAGAACACATGAAAAGGGATAAAGAAGACTGGAAAGATAGGAAGAAACCAGGTTATACAGAGCTTTAAATGCCAAAAAGAGTTTATGTTTGATCTTGGAAATAATAAGGAGCCACTGGAGTTCACTGAGCAGGGCTGGTACTTGGGGAGTTAACACAATCTGATTTATGCTTTAGAAAAATCAACTTGGAAGGTAAGTGGAGGATGGATGAGAGTGGGGACCGTTGCAGCAGATGAGTAAGAAGGTTATTGACATAGTTTGGGCAAGAATTGATGAAGGTTTGAACTAGAGCTGTGGCAACGTAAGTCAAACAAAGGGGACATAAGATAGAGATACTTGGAAAATAAAAACAAAATGTGTCAATGGACTGCATATGTGAGTTGAGTAAGATTGAAAAGTGACACCCACATTTCAAATATGAGTATCTAGGAGGATGATCATACCCTTGATAGTAATAGGGAAGTTGGGAAGAGAAGAGGGTTTGGAGAGAAAGATAGTAGTAGAGTTCTGTCTTGAATATGTTGGGTTTGAGATGCCTACAAGACATCTAGTTTGAGATGTCTAAAAGGTGATCTATGACTGCAGCTCAGGAGAGAAGCTAGAGCTGAATATATAAATCATCTGCATAGAAATGATAATTGAACCTAGGGGAAGTATGAGATCAACAAGTGAAATAGCAAAAAGAAGGGAAAGAAAACAGATGCCTAAGACAGAGCCTTGGAGAAAGTGTGTGTGTTCATCCTTCATTGCTGAAGAAGACCATTCCATCAGAGAAATGATAACATGACTTACACTTGACTTTTTTTTGTTTTTTGAGTGAGAGAGGACTGTGCAGGTCACCAGCCTCACTTCTCCTCCAGAGTCATCTGCATCCAGTGACCAGATATTCATCAGGATGACTGGAGATGACCCAGGATGAGGCAGTGGGGGTTAAGTGACTTGCCCAAGACCACACAGCTAGTGAGTGTCAAGTGTCTGAGGTGAGATTTGAACTCAGGTCTCCCTGACTCCTGCACTGGTGCTCTATGCACTGCACCACCTAGCTACCCCTAATTATGAGAAGGAGCAGTTAAGATAAAAGAAGAATCAGGAGAGAGCAGTGTCATGAAAATCCAGGGAGGATAAAGCATCCTGGAAAAAAACGGTGATCAACATTGTCAAATGCTGCAGGGAAATCAACAAACATCAGAATTGAGAAAAGGCCATTAATTTTGACAATTAAGAGATTGTTGATAATTTTCAGAGAGTTGTAGACAGGAAAGAACACTCGATTTGGAATTGAAGAGCCTGAGGTCAAATCTTGGTTTCGATGGCTTGATAGAACACTTACTAAACGCTTGCTGTGTGCCAGGACACAAGTGCTAGAGAGACAAATACGAGTAAGCAAGGCTGTTCCTGCTCTCAAGGAGTTTACTTCTAATTTACTACTTGCATAACCTTAGGCAACCCACCTATAATTCTCTGGACTTCAGTTTTCTCATCTATAAAATGAGAAAGTTGAACTACAGGATCCCTAAGGTCCCACCCAGCTCCTAATTTATTGTCCTGTGAACTTTAGCAATAGCTAGAAAGACTTCAGCCATTTAGTTCTTTCTGGCTTTTAGTTCTGACATTTAGTTCTTTCATATGTATGAGTAGGCTCCCTCTTTAGGCAATTTCTCTCCAAGACCCGGAAATAAGATCATTTGCTTGTGTCCACAGTACTTCCTGCAGAGCACAGGTGTTTTTCCAAGGCCTTCCATGTGTTTATTGGCTTAGCCAGATCTTCCTGGCATCCTGTACTAGAGGATACAGCCAGGTTGATATGGCTGCAGGGTACTCAGAAAGAACATTCTGTAGAGTCACTGTTTCCCAAATTGGGTTTCTGGGAAGAGATAACACAGTTTCAAAGGTTCTATTTGTATTGTGCGAGGGCTTTTTATTAAGTTTATTATAAGAAAGTGCTTATTTTCTGTAGGGTTTGCTTGGGTGTGACAATTGCAGAAAGTGCCTGTTGATTGCTAGGGATGGAAATATGATCTCTCTCTCCTCACTTTGATGAGATGTTTTTCAGCTCAGTATATTGCCTGGAAAGAGTGGTAAAAGATCAGATAACTTTAGAAGTTCTTTCCAACCTTCTGCTTCTATGATTGTTGTCACTGTGTCTCTCTCTTCATACCAGGTTTGATTATGAGGGGCTGGAGCCAAAAATGACATATTACATCATGCGAGACCTGGAGGCCTTGGTCACTGACAAGTCATTCACTGGCCAGCAGTTTGCTGTGGGGAGTCATGTCTACAGTGTGGAAAAAACAGACAGCTTTGAGTATGTGGACCCGGTGGATGGCACCGTGACCAAAAAACAGGTACTGGATGGACGTTAAGGCATCTGGGAACACTGGGGAAGAAACTGCACTTGATGTGTCTCAAAGTGGTAGCCACTTTTCTTTTTAAGGAAGACTTCAATTCTGCAATTCAATTAAATAAATATGCATATGCTGGGTGTTTGGGAGAGAGGCAAAGTTTAGATAATGTGATCTCTGTTTTTATGGAGTTTATTGTGTAACAAGATAGAATGCATTCTCAAATAAACATAATTAATCAATCAATCTTAAATATTTACTATGTATGTTCTACGTGCTGGAGACACCACGAGGATTAAAGATGGAAAAAAAAGAAATAATCCCTTCAAAGCACTAACATTCTTTTGAGGAAGACAACCTGTATATACATAAGAATATGCAGAACAAAAATATGCAAAGTAAATACAAGGTAGTTAGGGAAGGAGATAATTGATACATAAAAGCATAAGAGGGTAAAAGCATAGTATTGGCATGAGACTCTGATGGGAAAAAATCATTGTTGACAGGAAGCACCTGGGAAGGCTTCAGGCAGAGCTTGTATTTGAGGGACTCAGAGGTGGGTAGAATGAGGAGTTGGAGGGTAAGGGTTAACGATAAGGTAATTGGGACAGGGTAAAAAGGGGCTGAGAAGGATGATAGTGAGTAGGGAAATTCATAAATAGTAATTATAACTTCAAATGGGAATGAACTCACCCATAAAAGGGAGACAGTAGAAGGGATTCAAAATCAGAATCCAACAAGTTATTGTTTATAGAAACCTATTTAAGAATGAGAGATGCACCTAGAGTTATCTGAGATACACTTTAAAGGATGGGTAAGAATTCTATGGGAGAAAAAGTGGTATAAGGACCTGGGGGGATGGAGTGAGCAAAGGCATTTAGGTAGCTAAGTAGTGCAATGCATTAAGTTGTGCGGCTACCGTCAAGAGGGACAGAGTTCAAATTCTGTCTCAGACTCTTCCTGACTGTGTGACCCTACACAAGTCATTTAACTTCTCTCTGCTTCAGTTTTTTCATCTATGAAATAAGGGTGATACTAACAGGGCCTACCTCCCAGGACTGAGGCAAGGCAAAATGAGATAATATTTGTAAAGCACTTGGCAAGATCTGTATGAATTCTAGTGCTGGTCATGATAAGATATAGATGGTAGCAGGACATTAAGCAAATACAGGGAAATGAGTCATTTGAATTGGCTTGAGTGAGTGCAGGTGGGCAATATGAGCTGGGGTGGGAAGGTAGGATGCTCCCAGACAGGGGAGGACCAGCCTAGGGAATTGAGCCTCATTCAGTAGGTAATTTTAGTATTAGAGTGACATACAAAATGTGAGTCTGGAAACAATGGGAAAGACGGGGGGGGCGCAGCAGGGAACAGGACAAAGCATGCAGGAAAATGACCTGTTAGGAGACCTATAGTCTAGGCAGGTAGGAAAGGGGTCCAAGGGCGTGACAGCGAGATAGAGAAGAGATGGGAGTGAGAATGAGGAAGGAAAGTTGAGAGGATGGGGTAACTGGTTGGATCTGAGGATGGAGGAGAGGGGAGGGTCAAAGATGTCACTAATGACTGCTAAAGAATTATTCAAAAATATTAAGAGTTGGCATTTATATTTATAATATAAAATATTATGTTTTAAGACTTGCAAAGTCTTGTCCTCACAACAACCTTGTGAATAATAGTGAAGCTGTCATTGTCCCCATTTGACAGATTAGGAAACCCAAGTTAAGAGTCGTTAAATAAATCACTTTCCCAGCCTCCCAGAGCTAAGTACATATCTGAGGCAGGATTTGAACTCCTACCTTTCTGTTGCAAGGTCACACTGGCAGTTTTTGCCATAGGTAAGTTATGAGTCCAGGTGATGTGCCCTAAGGTCAAATAGTAAGTTTCTGAGGCAGGATTTGAACTCATGTCTTTAGACTCCAAGTCTAGTATTTTGTCTCCTAGGCCACTTAGCTACCTATAGTACAATTCCACTCCAACTCCTTATTTTACAGATAAGGACACTGAGGTTCAAGCTAGTTAAAGGATTGGTTTAAGGTCACTCAGATCGTGACAGAGGTAGAATTCGAACCCAGGTGCTTTGATTCCAGTCAGTGTTCTTTCCATTGTACCAGGCCCTGGATCAGATCCCAGACAACTGTTAACAAAACTCTGCTTCTTCCCTCCATTGCAGCATAGGCCCAGATCAGGTGACAAAATTATTACAAAATCCTTTAAAGGTCTTACAGGCTTTTACCATGGGAGAGCTGATAGCTCCTTCATCTATTTTTTACATGATGGTGTAATTAAAATGTTATTGAAATTGAAACCTTACTGATTTGGGACTTTGCTCCAGAACCTCAAATAAAACCCTTGGAAAAAGCTGTTTTGGAAGGCAGCAAATCTGGTTGTAGCCACCTCACTCTTTCCTATGAGCTGACTCATCAGGCACTGTTTCTCAAACAAGAAGCCATCCTTGGCCATCCTTATTAATTGTACTCCAGTGGTTCCCAATCTGATGAAGTCCTGCTTCTCAGTCCTTTCTATGGACCCACAGGGAAACATAAATAGGCAAACTTGTGCTCTGTGAAGTAATACCATAAGATTGCCCCTGGTACCCACATTTGAGAGAAGTAAGCTCTACAGGGATGATACTGACTGACATTAATCAACAAAGAACCTGGCTTAGTGATAACTAAGATTTATTCAGGATTCCCCAAAAGTCTTGGTACCATTTTAAGCTACTAAAGATTGTTGTTTTTTAGTTGATTAGTTATGTCTGACTCTTCATGACTCCATTTGAGTTTTCCTTGCAAAAAAACTGGAGTGGTTTGTCATTTCCTTTTCCAGCTCATTTTATAGATGAGGAAACTGAGAAAAACAGGGTTAAGTGACTTGTCCAGGGTCACATAGCTAGTAAATGCCTGAGGCCAGATTTGAACTCAAGTCTTCCTGGCTTCATCTTTGTGAGTTTAAACAAAGAGTCTGACATCATTGAAAATAACTGAACAACAACCCCCTGGCTCCAGGGTCAGCAATCTATCCACTGCACCCCCTAGCCCACTAAAGATTACACTAAGATTTTGAGACCCTCTGTAGAGGGCTTTAAAGTTTGCAAAGCACTTTATATAGCTTGTGTGATTGGATCTTCACAACAACCCTAGGATAGACACTGTTATTCCCATTTTACAGATAAGGAAGATAAGGCTGAAGAGAGGTTAACTGAACTTGTTCAAAGTCACATAGATAATAAGTGTCTTAGGAAAGTAATCAGCAAGCATTTATTAAGCATCTACTTTATGGGACAACTAGGTGGTGAAGTGAGTAGAGAGAATCCTAGTTCAAATCCAATCACAAATACTTGATACTTACTAGCTGTGTGACCTTGGGCAAGTCACTTAATCTTGATTACCTCACCTCCCCCCTCCCCCTCCAAAAAAGAAAAAAAGAATCTACTTTGTGCCAGGTACAGTGTCAAGTGCTGGGGACATAAGAGCAAAATACAGTGCCTGCTTTCTTGAAGCTCATAATCTAATGGGAGACAACATGCAAACAACTATGTACAGAGACTGGAAAAGTGTGTGTGCACTGGAGGGAGAGGGGAAAGTAATAAAGAGCTTTAGATGCCAAACAGAGCTTTTATACTTAATTCTGGAGGTGATAGTTGGAACCAGTTTATTGAAGTTAGAGTAAGTTAACTCATCCAAAATCACCCCTGTCAGAGGTAGAATTTGAAGCCAGGTCCTTGGTGGAGGGGGTGGGGGGGGTGACATAGTCATACCTGTGCTTTAAGATCAGGTTGACAGCTGAGTACAGAATGACCTGGGGTGAGCAGCAAAGGGGCCAGTCAGAAGGCTATTACCTTTGTCCTGACATGGGGTCCTGAAGTGCCACACCAGGACAGCATAAGTTTCATTGGAAAGGAGTAGATACAAAATAAACAAAGACATGACACAATTGGCAACAGCTTGTATATGGGGGATGAGAGAGAGTGAAGAGATGAGGAGAATGGCCAGGATGTGAACCTGAGCCACTGACAGGACAATGGTGTCCTCCTTGGAAAGAGGAAAAATAGAAGAGGGAAGGTTTGGGGAGGGGGAATGATGGTCAGGATTTAAGGTTTGAATATGGTATCTCAACTCTTCTTGACTTTGTGACCATTTCTGGTTCTTGAATTATTCATTCACACATTCTTCTAGACCTTTCTATGAAGGAACTTACAACTTTTCTCTCTATGCAATGATTTATGAAACTGGGGCAAGAGGCCAGGTCAAATGACCAAGTCTGGGGCCAGGCTGAGGTTGCCTTTCATTAGGTCCTGTCTTGGGGCTGGGGATGTTGATTAGGACTCGTAGCAGCTATGTGCCATCTACTGACTTCCTTCCCTTTTAGCATGCCTGGGCATTCCTGATTCTCTGCCAGCTCAATATGTGATAGCCAGTTTCTCTCTGTGTTCCTCATGAGAGGTGGAGATAGCCTTCCCCATCCCTCACCCCTGGCAATTAGAATATTGCTTCATTTCATCAAATGCCCTCTCCACCCTGCCAAAGGGAGGAAGGGCCTGCCAATCACTGGCTTCTCCAATGACCTTGCCTTTGTTAACCATGTAGGAACCAATTGGAAATATTACATTGTAATTTTCTACTGAGTTTTGGTTTTTTATTGAGCATGCTTATCAGTGAACTGTCTGTAGGATCATTTTTAGGCTTGCTCTATAAAAAGACAATTTTTTCATCCTTCTATAGGTTAAAAAAAGTTCTGTCTGAAATTCCACAGTTCCAATCCTTGTCTATTTGTCATACACAGAACGAATGAAAACAAATGAATTTGGATTCCAGGCCTTTCAGAGAAACTCAAAGATAAAGTCAGAGTCACTGCCATTTTTATCTCATCTCAGTTCTTAATATATGTCCATATGGGTCTCAGTTTCAAGTATAAAGAAGCAGGCTGATCTAGGGTCTATCTCTTGTCTGTAATCTATCTCGTTCTTCCCTTTTGTCAGTTGAATTCTATGAAAGACATTTTCCTTTCATAATGCTTTTTCTTTCTATAGACTTCTATCACCTGAACAGCTAAGCTCATCTTTACTTATATTTCTGTTCTTTTGGTCACATATTAGCATCTTTATGATAACTTTAGGAGAATGGATTGAATTATCGTTTGAAGTAAGTAACACCAGTATGGGATAAACTCTCAATTATATTGGCAGTGAGAATTGGTAATTGAAGCATTATCCTTACTTATTTAGTCATTGTGCTGAGTTTAAATAAGCCCCATTCCACTTCTTTTATACACATTTTTCTTTCCTCCAAAATTAATACTCATATCCCAATTCACGATTATTCTAAATTATCCTTTCCCCACAATTTAAAGCAGAGTTCCTCCTTCCTTTTCACTCTGGGTCTTCAATCTAACTTTAGCTAACTTTAATTTTGACTTTGTACAAGAATTAAAAAAGGGTAGTAGCTTTACAGTATTTCTAAATAATATGTGGTTTTAGTTTAATGATAAAATAAGATGCTTTGTAAATCTTAAGTGCTAGAAAATCTTAGTTGTAAAGATCGTGGTGGAGACTTGAAAACTTCTCTTGACGGTATTAATCTTTTAAAAACAATTATCATTTATTTTTAACATTTAAAAAAGTTTTGAGTTTTAAATTCTGTCCCTCCCCTTAGCTCCTCCCCTACCCATTGAGAAGGCAAGCAAAATTGTATCAATTATACATGTGAAGTCATGCAAAACATGTTTCTACAATAGCCATATTGCAAAAAACAGCAAGAAAGAGAAACTGAAAAAATTATGCTACAGTTTGCATTCAGAGTTCATCCGTTTTCTCTCTGGAGATGGACAGCATTTTTCATTATGAGTCCTTCAGAATAGAACATTGTACAGGTCAGGATAGTTAAGACGTTTCATAGTTGGTAAATATTACAGTAAATATTGCTACACCATGTACAATATTCTTCCTAGTTCTTTTCACTTTACTGTGCATCAATTCATATAGGTCTTCCCAGATTTTTCTGAAACCATCCCTCTCATAATTTTTTATAGTATGACATAGTATAATAGTATTCCATCACAATTGTATACCACGACTGGTTCAGTTATGCCTCGATTGATCGTACTCTTTGCCAGTACAATATACATATAGGTCCTTTCACTTTTTCTTTTTAAAAATCTCTGAGATTCAGATGTAGTAGTGCTATTTCTGGGTCAAAGTGTATACCGTTTTATATCTCTTGGGCATAGTTCCAAATTGCTCTCTAGAGCACACAACTCTACCAACAGTGTATTGGTATCCTAATTTTTTCATATCACTTCCAATATTTATTATTTTCCCTTTCTGCCATATCAGACAATCTGGTAAGTGTGACGTAGTGCCTCAGAGTTGTTTTAATTTGCATTCTCTAATCAATTTAGAGCATTTTTTTCTCAGGGCAATAGATAACTTGGATTTCTTTCTCTGGAAACTGCCTCTTCATATTCTTTGCCCATTTATCAATTGGGAAATAACATGAATTCTTCTAAATTAGATTCAATTCACTATGTATTTGAAAAATGAGGCATTTATCTGAGACAGTTGCTATAAAATTTTTTCCCTTCAGTTTTCCTACTTTCCTTCTTTTCTGGTTGCATTGATTTTGTTTTAAACAAAAACCTTTTAATTTCACATAATCAAAATTATCCATTATACTTCCCATAATCCTCTCTATCTCTTGTTTGGTCATAAACTCTTCTTTTATCCATAGATCTGAAAGGTAAAATTTTCCTTGCTTTCCTATTTGTTATATTATCTTTTATGTCTTCCATTTTGAACTTATCTTGACCTATGGTGTGAGATGTTGGTCTATGCCTATTTTGTGCCAAATTGACTTTTGGTTTTTCTACCAAATTTTTGCCCCCAAAGCTTGGATCTTTGGGTTTATCAAACATTAGATTACTATGGCAAATTTCTACCAATTGTCTACCTAATCTGATCCATAGCTTTATTTCTTAGTCAGTACCAGATGGTTTTGATGACTGCCACTTTGTAATATAGTTTGAAATCCGATACTACTAGACCACCTTCCTTCACATTCTTTTCTCAGTTATTCCTTTGATATTCTTGACCTTTTTCTTTCCCAGGAGAATTTTGTTATTTTTCTTTCTAGAGTTGCAAAATAATTCTTTGGTAGTTTGATTGGTATGACATTGAATAAATAAATTAATTTAGGTAGAATTGTCATTTCTTGTATTGACTCAGCCTACTCATGAGCAATTAATTTTCTCCAAAGGGTTAGACCTGTCTTTATTTGTGTGAAAAGTGTTTTATAATTGTGTTCCTATATTTCCTGGATTTATCTTGGCATATAGATTCCCAAGTATTTTATATTGTCTGCAGTTATTTTAAATGGAATTTCTTTTTCTATCTCTGCTGTATTTTGATGGTAATATATAAAAATGCTGATGTTTACATGAGTTTATTTTACGTCCTATAACTTTGTTAAATAATTATTTCAACTAGGACTCTCTAGAGTTTTCTAAGTATAAGATTATATCATCTGCAAAAAGTGATAGTTTTGTTTCCTTATTGCCTATTTTTATTTCACCAATTTCTTTTCCTTATTGCGATAACTAGCATCTCTAATACTATATTGAGTAACAGTGGTGATGATGGACACCCTTGTTTTACCCCTGATCTTTTTGTAAAGACTTCTATTTATCCTTATTGCAGATAATGCTCACTCTTGGTTTCAGATATATACTGTTAATAATTTTGAGAAAATTCCCATAGATTATCATGTTTTCTAGT
>CM053769.1:77738895-77814181 GCA_028658325.1 Potorous gilbertii
TTCAAATCCAGTCTCAGACACTTACTAGTTGTGTGACCCCAGGCAAGTCACTTCATCTTGTTTGCCTCAGTTTCCTCATCTGTAAAATGAGCTGGAGAAGGAAATGGCAAACTACTCCACTATGTTTGCCAAGAAAATCCCAAATGGGGTCACAAAGAATCAGACATGACTGAAAATTGACTAAACAGCAGCAAGATGGACAGTGTGGATACCCAAAGAATGTCAGAAGACTTAAAAGGAAGGCAGATCTGCAATGCATTGACTTGATGACAGAGGATTTATGGAGTAACATGGAAAACAATCTCACAGGAAGAGAAGGAATGGATAGTTTATGATTTTCATTGCTAGAAGGATACCCACATTGATGAGTTCACAAGTCCACTGAAGTATGTGGTGTGTGTGCGTTTATGTACATAAGTATATGTAATAAGAAGGAATAATAATATATTTTGATGCATTTTTTTAAAAATAGGGTTATTCATTTGTCCTGCAGATAGCTGAGAGCTTGCTTTGCACACAGTCTTTGATATAAACCAAAAAATCATAATGCATCATGGATTATAGTTTAAAAAAGAAATAGTATGTGTTGTAGTGCTAATAAGAGAAAACACATACCAGAAGGAGGTTTAGAGGGAAGACAACTTTTGGAACTAATGTGCTAAATTTTGTGTATACTTAAACAAAATTTTCATTAAGGTGCTTCAGTAAAATACAGATGCCAAAGTATAATAAATAGGCAGTGTGACTTCCTACCAAATGATGAAAAATTCAAAGAAGGCTGGCTGATCACAACCTCTCCGTGCTTTTTCATTTGGTATGATTCTGATTTATGCCTTTTGTCAAATCTTCCGTTGAAGACCTATCCAATGTGCTAGAGTGGTACTCTCATCCTTTTAATATCTGAGGATGTACTAATGTAAGTTTGTGTTGTGTGTGTGTGTGTGTGTGTGTGTGTGTGTGTGTTACTGAGGGTGGAAGCACGCCTTATAAAAAATTTAGTAGACTCTTCTGGGCTACTCTAACAGGTGAATGGAGTGGCAATTGATTATAGAAGTGCCTCTACCAGAGTATTTAGGGGAACCATATAATGATGATGATGAAGATAGTATTTATATAGTGCTTTAAGATTCACAAAACACTACATACCTTATTATTTCATTTGCTTCTCACAATAACCTTGAGGGAGGGGATATTATTGCCCTTCTTTTACAAATGAGAAAACTAAGAGAGTTTCAGTGACTTGTGTAAGGTCACACAGCTAGTGTCTGAAGTCCAGTTTGACCTCAGGTCTTCTTGACGCCAAGTTCAACTACTCCACTATCTTTGCCAAGAAAACCCTAAAAGAAATCATGAAGAGTCAGATAGAACTGAAAAACGACTAAACAAAAAAATTTACTAAATCAAAAAAGTGAGCTACCATATATATAAGATTTTTAGTAGCAAAGTTTAATACAAAAAGTGACTTCAGGCTAACTCCTTCAGAAAAATGATTTAGCCTTAGCATCCTGCTCCTGGACAGGTAGATGGTGAAGTATTTAGAGGGCTGGGTTTGGATTCAGAAAGACATCCAACCTCAGGCACTTACCTTGGGCAAGTCCCTTAAACACTGCTTGCCTCAGTTTTCTTACCTGTAAAATAAGGATAATTTTCACATTTTCTAGAGTAATTTTGAATATAGTTGTAAAGCACTCAGCACAGTACCTGGCACTGTGTAAATAGTAGTGGTTTATTGTTTATCATTCTTAATAATAATACTCTCATTTAAAATTAATCCAAGTTTACACTGTGTGTGTTCTTTTAAGTTGAATACTTGATGCTATTAAAATATGCTTGTCAGAGAAAAAGAGATAATCTCTTATAACACCTTTACAAATAATAAATTATTAGAAATAGTATATTATATATATATATAACATATTATGGTATTTATAAAAAACACCAACCCAGCTATTTATCATGAGTCTTTCTTGGTCTCTGAGTGACCTACAGGCAAACACAGATTCTCATTTTGTCTACCCCTTTCTTAGTTTCACAAAAGGAAAAAATTTTTCAGGCAGCTCAGGATTTTTTTTTCCCCTTAAATCTGGTTTGCTGCCCAAGCCAGGAAACCAGCAGTGGAAAAAATTATTTCACACATGTCTCTAGAGATAAGACAGAATCCTTCTCCATCCAAAATGATGTTAAAATGTATTGGTGATAAGACTTTTTCCCCCTTCTGTGAAAACATTCAACATAATCTTCTCCTCCTTTAGGACTCCAGAGGCTCATTCAGAGATCAAGAAGGCACTACAGAAGCTCTAAGAGACAAAAGTCAGATCGCTGGCATTGGCCTGAGTTAGTTGGGTCGGGTAGAATTGAGTATGTGTTAAACTGTAGAATGTTAAAGCTGGCAAAAGTCTTAGTGATCATTTGGATCAACCCTGTCTCATATTATAGGTGAGGAAATGAGGTCCAGAGAAGTAAGAGATGTGTCCATAATTTGCTATCAAGTGACAAAACTCAAATCTTCCGACTCCAAATTCAGTATTATACTCATATGTAATATATATATATATACACACACATATACATATATACATATGTAGCGCATAATTTACATATTTATATAAAATTATAGTTGCTATATGTTTTGTTATATATTGTATTATTAATACAATATATGATACAATTTAATATATTATGTTATGTAATGCCAAGGACATGTAACCTATTGATACCCTTTCTCCTCTGGCCCAACCCTCCCCCAAGAAAAATTATAGTAACCACAAAACAAATCCAAACTCTTCATACTTTACTATAATGCTATACTATAACATACACACATATCAGTCTAAAAGCATTTACTAAGTGCCTACTATTTGCCAGGTACTGTGCTAAGCATTGGGGATACAAAAAACTAGTCCCTCCTCTTGAGGAGCTCATAAGTCTTATGCAGGAGATAACATGAAGCATCTATGAATAAAACAACTATAAAATAGGATGTGTTGGGAGATTGTCAGTAAAAGGAAAGCACTAGAATTAAGAAGGATTCAGAAAGACTTCTAATGGAAGGTGGCATTTTAGCTGGGATTTGAAGGAAAGCAGGAAAGCCAGCAGGTAGAGATAAGGAGAGAGAGCATCCTAGGCACAGGGGACTGTCAAAGAAAATGTCTGGAGTTAGGAGTTGGAGCATCCTGAATAAAGGACAGTAAGGAGGCCAGTGTCACTGGTTCATAGAATATATGGAAGAGAGGAGGGTGAAAGGAGACTGGAAAAGGAAAGAGACACGTTATGAAGGGCTTTGAATGACAAGCACAGGATTTTATATTTGGTCCTGGAGGTAAAAGGGGTCGGATTCAAGGGCCTCAACCTCCCTTTCCAGCTCTAAATCAGTTGAATCCTATCCATGTAGACAAAAATATGTGTGCCACTGAAAATGGTTTGAGAGATCTGATTTCCTTGAGGTCAAAGCAATTTAAAGCGCTAATGTGTATTATGCAAACCATCTTTTCTTAGATTTTCTTAATGAGGATATCTCTCATTATTTTTGTTTTCAAAATCCACTCTCACATGATGCTTGGGTCTTGGATTTTGGGTATGAAAATTAATAATAATAGTTTGGCATTCATAAAGTACTTTAAGGAATTGTAAAAGCAAGGACTCTGACATACACAGGAGGGTCTGGGGTCACAGGTTCTTTGATCTGCTTTTCTAAAAGGAAAGGCAACTTTTGGGGGGTCAACAATCACTTTCATCAAGAATATGTATCATTCATTTAGTTCAGGGGAAAAAGTCAGCATCCTGAACTTCAGAGAAAATACAGAGAAATAAAAACCAACAGACAGTGTTTCCAGATGCCTAACATAAGCAATACATGCATCACGGATTAACAGACAGATAAGTTTGACCATACATAGTTACCAGAAAGAGAAGCACTAACTTCTGGGTTTTCAAAGCAGGGTGATGGTGGCTGCATCGTGCCTTACTAGAGTCTTCTCTGGCCAAACACTTGCAATCAGTCAACCCGAAAGTAAAACCTCACCCCATAGTCTTTATACACTTTTCAGAGCTAGAGGGCATCCCAACCCTTAAGAACCAGTTCCTCATTAACAAAAGGTGTGAGTCTTCCTACAAATCTTCCCAGGCCCATTAATGACTAGGGAAGATCTTTAATCATGTTATTCAGAGGCATTTAATTTACTAAAACAAAAAATGTTTTATCAATACAGGAATGCAAGACGTTTTGTTTTTTGTTTTTGTAGTTTTTTTTTCTTTTTACAACTACCTAGTGAGGCAAGAGTAGCACTCTTTTATCATTGTTTTACAAAGGGGGCAACCGAGGCTCAGAGATGTTCAGCGATATGTTTAAGGTCATACAGATAGTATGAGAACTACGATGAAAGGGGTTGGACCAGAAGGCTTCAGAGAATCCTTCCAGTTCTAAATCTATGATTCTTGAGCTTGGACTCACATTATGTTAGTAATCTTCTCTCCAGCCCTGGTATCCTGGTTTGGTTGGCTCCTATATAATTCCTTTATTGTGTTTAAGGCCGTAGATAATACTGAAAAAGGTTGCATTAATTCAAATAACATTCAGACTTTCAATATACTTGTTGAAAACTGAATAAATGTTGGGGCTCTATGCTGTTTTTCTGCTATATCTAGCAGTTTTAATCTGAACTTTGGAAAAAAGAGATCCTGCCATTCCTGGAGTGCAACTTTAAGTAACTGGACTTCTTTTTCATGATTCTCCTAACACTTGGGTTCTTTGATCAAGAAAGGTCCCAGAAATACTGAAATCCTACCAGTTCTGAAGTCATTTGTAAGTAGCACTTTGGCTGGTGTTAGAGCCAATCAATAAAAATTAAAAAAAAAAAAAAAGCAGGCTGCACATAAATGCATGCCGATGGGTTGATGTGGAAAAATAAATCCAATTTAATTAGGTCAGTTTAACTGTGAGGATATTAGTATCCCTTTAAGCTATGAAGGATAGCTAAACATTTTGATGTTGCTTCCAGAATAAGAAAGTAGCCATTTAGAGCTGGAAGGAGATTTAGACAAGTCCAGTTCCCTTGTTTTGTGGATGAGGACACTTGGGAGGCATAGAGAGGTTAGGTGAGTCAGAATCATGCAGCTATTCAAGTCTAGCCAACCAGCATTTATTAAGCACCTACTATATGAAGCTAGGTGGTACGGTGGATAGAGTACCAGTGCAGGAGTCAGGAGGACCTGAGTTAAAATCTCACCTCAGACACCTGACACGCACTAGCTGTGTGACCTTGGGCAAGTCACTTAACTCCAATTGCCTCATTCTGGGTCATCTCCAGTCATCCTGATGAATAATATCTGATCACTGGATTCAGATGTCTCTAGAGGAGAAGTGAGACTGGTGACCTACATAGCCCTCCCTCACTGAAAACAAAGTCAAGGGCAAGTCATGTCATCATTTCTCTGATGGCATGGTCTTCTTTGGCAATGAAGGACGAACATACTACATGCAAAGCACAATGTGTTAGTGTCTGAGTCAGGATTTGAATCCACCTTCCTGACTCCAGGTCCACTTCCCAATGTTGTTCAGTTTGCCATGTAGCTTCTTTGGAAATGAACTCAGAGAAAAATACATTTTGAGTTCTGGGTTGGTAGCTGGTTAGCTTTTAGAATTAGTATTTTTTTTTAAAGAAAAACTGTTTTCTTTATTTCTGCACTATGTGAGATCTATCCAGAAGCTCTGTCGATTCTTTCTCCTCAGAAACCCCTACATCTGTACACATACAACATTTACTGTGGTTCAGATCCTCATCACTTCTCACCTGGTCTATTGCAATATATTCCTAGTCGGTCTCTCTATATCCATGCTCTCCCCTTTCCAACCTATTCTCCACACAGTTGCTAAATTGAGATCCCTGCCATGTCACTTGTCTGTGCAAAAACCTTCCATGGCTCTCCATTGCCTTTGTTTGGCATTTAAAGCCCTCCACCATCTGGCTCCAACTTGTCTTCCCGTTATTGAGTTCATATCACTTCTCTTTATGCGCTGCTGCACGCTCCAACTGAAATAGCTACAGTCCGATGTCTTTGTACAATCTTCTCTCTCCTGCGCTTAGTCACTGTACCTTTATCACTCCACTCTGGAAACCTCACTCCTTCCCTGTGAAACTCTCCACTCACACATCAAGGACCACATTCAAGAAACCTTTTCGCGATTCAGTTGTTAGTGCCCTACCAAAAACATTTTATGCTAATTTTAATCTGTGAACATTATATTTAGTTCCAGGAAAATGGATGATTCTTGAGTGGAGAGACTATCTCAGTTTGTATTTTTATTCCATTGCCTAGTACGGTGTCTACTTAGTGTTTCCTGCATGACAGATATAAATCACCTAAAGTAATGATGCGATTCAGTTGGAAAGGCAATATGTATAACTGGAAAATATACTAGATTTTGAATCAGGAGTTGTTGCTTAGTTGTGTCTGACTTTTCATGAACCCATTTGGGGTTTTCTTGGCAAAGAGACTGGAATGGTTTGCCATTTTTTTCTCCAACTCATGTTACAGATGAGGAAACTGAGGCAAATGGGGGAGTCATACAACTAGTAAGTGTCTGAGGTCACATTTGAACTCAGGTCCTCCTGACTCCTAGGCTGGGTCTCTATCTATTGTGACACCTATGGGCCACCCCCCCCTCCAGTAACTAAATCAAATATTAATAATTCTACTTATAACAGTGGAAACTTGGGTATAAATAGGTCTGTTCACCACTCTGAACCTCTGTTTATATATCTGTAAAATTTGGAATTTGATGATCTCTCACATCATTTCCAGTTCTGGAGTGTTTGGTCCTGTGTGAAAAGGTATTGTCATTACCCCAATAATTTTTGTAACATGATTTTTAAAATATTTTCCAATTGTGGTTATATGCTCCACTGAATTATCCACATTCTCACTTGATTACCAGGGCTTCACAGAGGAGAAGCTGACTGGAGTCAGAGTATAGTGAAGGGGTAAGGAACCTGCAGCCTCAAGGCTACATGTGGTCTTTTAGGTCTTGAGTGCGGCCTTTTGTCTGAGTCCCGGTTTCACAGAACAAATTGTTTTATTGAGGGGATTTGTTCTATGACATTTGGATTCAGTCTGCAGGGTCCTTCCTCCTGGACCATAACCAGGGAGTGGAATTTTTCTCCCTACAAACAAAACCCACCCCTTTCACTATCACTCTAAGCCACTGAACTGAGGCATAGAGACTGTACCTCTAATAATAACTTGCCTATCTCTTTTGTCACTCCCTGGAGTGTGACCTGCAGGCCTAGATAAATCCACCCTAATTGACCTTCCTGTAGACAGACCTTGGAGGATTATGAAAACGGTTATTTACAATCAGTCCTATATGTAGAGAAGAATGCATTAACAGACTACTTGAAGAAAAGGGTGCCAGGTTTAATTCATTATCTATATAATTCTATATAAATATATCCTGTATAATATATAATTTCCTATGTAATTCAGACTTAACTGATATAACCAAAAGTTGGAAAAAATGTCAAAAGTACCTTTATTCATTTCCTTGCCTAATTTACCATAGTCTAGTGAGGGCAGTTAAATGGTGTTTTGTTCATTTGTTCATTTGTTTATTTTTGATAATTGGTAATCTTGTAATGTCTTTAGGAAAATTTTTAAAGCTTAATATTCTTTAGACAGCTCTACTGTTAGAAACATGGAACTCATCATGTTGGATTTTAAGTCAGAGGACCAGGGTGACTGACATATTCCCTGTGTGATCTTGCTTAAGTTAGATGACCTCAGTTAGGCCTCGGTTTCCTAATCTGTAAAAGCACGGGTTAGACTAGATGATTCCTGATGTTCCTTCCCGCTCTAAACCTGAGATACTTTGACCTCTCAGGCAGATTGCTTAACCCACCCCGAGTCTCAGTTTGCCCATATCTAAAATGAGGATAGTAGCACTGACACCTCCCCACCTCATGAAGTTGTTTTGCAGAAAATATTTTGTATACCTTAAAGCATTATGTAAATGCATATTATTGTAACTACTATTTGAGAATGGAATTTTTTAAAATCCCAGTGAATTAGAAATTCTTGTCAGGTGAATCCTGACAGCTTTGCTCTCCTTGCCCAAACCTATTATTATAAAGAATAATGTCTAGCTTCCCTGGGTCGTGGGAGCTATCTAAGATATCTCAGCTGTGGTTTGGTAGAGCAGAAATCTAAAGCCTGCGGAAATGTATCAGCTGCTATTTCCTTCTCTGACACAAATGCTTCTGCATGGGTATTTGTCAGGCAGCTATCACTAGGAAAAAGAACGACAAAGGAGAAAAGCTGGAAAATAGCACAGGAACCAACAGAGGAAGCTACCCCCGTTGATTGGGTGGAGCAGGTATGAGTCCAAAACATCACACGGATGTCGTCAGCTTTCTTTTAACAGGAAACGAGTGCCAGATGAGAAGTTGGAATGGGTGGCCTGTTGTGCCTTCCTTGGTTTTTAGATTCTATGTGAGCTAGGGCTTCTGGATTTTATGCTCCTGAGAGGAGTTATTATTGGATATTGGGGCAGTTGCCACTGAACGAGTGCTTATCGTGACCTTAGTAGGCAACAGGGGACTTTGGAAAGAGCACTGGTCCTGAAGATAGAAGAGATGAGGGCAGGGAATGGCTTTTGCCCAGAGTTTTCCAGCAGTGCCTGGCACATAATAGGCACTTGGTAACTGTTTATTGCCTAATTGAAAGAAAATGCCTACAATCTCTGTATCCTTCAGTATAAAAGAAAGGACTCCGATATACACAGGGGTCCTACTATCACAAGTTCTTTGATCTGATTTTCTGAGAGAAAAAGTAACTTTTGGGGGGTCAACCATCACTTTAATCAAGCACATATATCATCCATTTAGTTTAGGGGAAAAAGTCAGGCACCCTGAACTTCAGAGAAAATACAAAGAAATCATAATCGATACACATGGCTTGTAGCTGCCTGACCATAAGCAATACATACATCACAGATCAACAGAGAGATGCCATACATAGTCTGACCATACATAGTAACATACTGTACATATGTAGTGACATACAGAGTTACCAGAGAGGGCATCATCAACATCTGGGTTTTCACAGCTGGGGGTTGCTTAGCCACTTCTCAGAGTCCCATCTGGCACACAAACCTTCTCAAAACCAAGTCTTAAAGTAAAACCTCAGAGTTTAGAGTTTTTAGAGCCAGAGGGCATCCCAGCCCTTGAGAACCAATGCCTCATTAACAGAAGGTGTGGATCTTCCTACAAGTCTTCCCTAATCAAACTACCCTTAATGGACAGGTCCATAATGGGTGAGGAAGAGCTTCCCATTAAGAATCAAAATTGTATTAACAATAAGCAAAAATGCATCATCAATACATTTGGTAAATCACTTTGCCTCCCTCTGCCCCAGGTTCCTCAGCTATAAAACGAGGGTGTTGGACAAAGTGATCTCTGAGTTTTCTAGTGGTCTCTGAGGCTCTAGAACAAGATGTGTGAACTTTGGGGCAGACATTTTGACTTTCATTCAGGTTTGTGGGTTAAGGGTTGACATCTTTGCAATGTTGAGCTGTATAAAGGACTAGGACATAATCTGGGAAAGTTTTACATTCTCTCTCTCTCTCTCTCCTACTCTCTTTCCCTCTCCCTCTCTCTGCTTCTTTTATATATACACACACACACACACACACACACACACATATATATATATACACACATTTATATACATACATGTATATGTATTTATACATATATGTGCATGTATGCATACATATACACACACATATATGAATATATATTTAAAACATTTTATTTTAGTTTTGGTTCCAATTCACTCCCTTCCCCCTCCCCCTTTTCTACCCATTGAGAATGTAAGAAAAATAAAAATTATTTCAAAAGTCGTGCAAGACAAATTCTCACATTAGCCATGTCCAAAATAACTATCCATCTGTGCATGTGTATACATATGTATTTATTCACATATATGAATAAATAATAATATAATATATAATAATATGTTCACTTATATGTCATAATCTGTAGTCCCAGTTCATCAGTTCTCTAACTGAAGGTGAATTGCATCTTTCATCATGAGTCCTTTGGAACTGTTGATTTACGTGGAATTATGTTGATCAGTTACTAAGTCTTTCAAAATTGATCATCTTTAAAATATTACTGTCACCATATAAATAGTTCTCCTGGTTCTGCCCACTTGACTTTGCATCTGTTTATACGAGTCTTCCCAGGTTTTCTGAAACCATTTCCTCATCATTTCTTATAGCACAATAGTATTTGATCGTATTCACATACCATAGCTTATTTAGCCATTCCTCAGTTGAAGGACAACACTTCAATTTCCAATTTTTTTGCCACCAGAAAAAAAAGCTATTATAAATGTTTTTGTGCTGTGGGTTCTTTTAAGAGGCTTGCTTTAAATAAATTCTGAATTGAGAGCCCATGGTTTAACTCTGTGATATAAACCGAGAGGAACAGATAGTGCTGGGCAGTCTTTTCACTGGAGAAGGTGTCAGTTTAATCCAAGGCTTTTTTAGTATCCTTAGGAGATTGCATGCTGAGAGAAAAAGAGAGAGAGAGAGAGAGAGAGAGAGAGAGAGAGAGAGAGAGAGAGCGAGAGAGAGAGAGGTTGCTTTCCTTATATGAAATATGGTTCACATGTTATACAGTAATACCTTTCCTGTTACACTTTACAGACATATTATTTGGAAATCCTGTGGGAGATAATATATAAAATAAGGCGATCAAGGCAATGGTGCTGGTTTTGGATTCAGAGGGAAGGGAATAAGCATGTACATACTCATTACTATGTGCCAGAAACTGTGTTAAGTGCCAGAAAAATAATTATTTGATTCTCACAACAGGCCTGGAAAGTTTCCCCATTAGCAATTGAGGAAACTGAGGCAAATAGCAGTTAAGTGACTTGCCCAGGGATGTGCAGCTACTAAAGGATCTGAAGTCAAATCTTCCTGAATCCAGACCTAGCACTCTCCCCATTGCAGTACATAGCTTCCAATAAAAGACCAGAATTCAAATCACCGCTCTCTCCTTCTTACCAGTGTTGCTGATCTGTCTCAAGCCTCCTCACCTACGAAATGAGGGGATTGGTTCTTGAGCTCGTTCGTAGACCCACACAATGGTCTGTGGTTAGATTTCAGGGGTGTGAGAATTTAGAGGAGAAAAAATTAAATCTTTGTTTTTATTAACTGCAAACTGAAATCTAGCATTTCCTTCAATTATGGGTGTAGGCCACAAAACGTTCTTAGAAGGGGTTTGTGGATTTCACCAGGCTGCCAAAGGGGGCCATGACACCAAAAGGGCTTAGAATTCCTGAACTAGATAATTTAAATTCAATTGCATCTTTAAAATCCCACTCACAATTCACTCATTCCTAAATTCGCTTTATTCTACATTTGCTTTTAATAATGTCATGTATGTGTGGCCATATATGACATGTCAATGTAACATATATACATGTGTTTCATATACATATGAGTGTATATCTATATAACATAATTAAACCTGGTTCAGTGTTTTGTCCCATTTTCCTCTACAGTGGTCACTAGTTTTGTCTTTGGACTGGATAAGACATTGTTATGATTGTAAAAATGACTTTGGTTAGCTCATGAATTCTCCTTTCTTGCCTGGTAAAATGTTTTTTACTCTTTAAACAAAAACAAGAAAAAAATCTGGCAAAATTTCATGAGCCAGAAACATGCCCAGTTTCCTACCCTGATTAATGTGTGAGTTTTGCTCCATATTAACTCATAAAATATTTGTTGGGCCCCAACTATATTTAAGGTACTATGCTAAGATATTGGGGAGAAGGTGGTATGCCAGTTTATCTAGAGTATTTATTAGAAATTACTTTATCAGATGTTTCAGGGGACAGAGCTTCTTCAACAGGAAGTCCACATATGGGACAATACTATTTATGTCTTTATAATTCTAAAACAGAAAACTGTGGGAAAATATTAAGTTTCAGGAAAGGTCATAAGGAATTTGGAGCTAATGTTTTGAGTCTTTGATGAGTTTAACATCTTCTGAACGCTGAAAAGGATCTAGTTCAATTTAATTCAAATTAATAAACATTTTTTAAATGTGCCAGGAAGGTATCTGGCAAAGTGGATAGTGTGCCAGTCCTTGAATTAGAAAAGCTCATCTTCCTCAGTTCAAATCTGGCTTCAGACACTTACTAGCTATGTGACCCTAGGCAAGTCACTTCACCCTGTTTGCCTCAGTTTCCTCATCTGTAAAATGAGGTGAGGAAGAAATGGCAAACCATTTCAGTATCTCTGGTTAAGAAATCCCCAGATGGTGTCATGAAGAGTTGGACATGACTGAAAAACAACTGACCTGAAATGTCTTGCCAAGACAAAGAAAAGACAAAATTGACTCTGAGCTTGAGGAGCTTAACAGTCTATTCAAATGGAAGTTTCTCCAATGATGACTTCAATAATCTTTCACATTTCTTTTAAAGTTTTATTGAAACTTCTTTTGAGGGGAAACAGCCATTTCTGGACATATTCTTAACCCAGCTGCCAATTGAATCTTGCCTTGTAACAAGAAAAGCAACCAATCAAAAGCAATGATGAGAATATGCATCTGACAAAAATGCAACTGACAACATTCAGTCTTCTATACCCATAGTTTTTTCTCTCTCCAACAAAAAGAGGGAGATGTATTTTCTTTTTACTTCTTCAAGGACAAGACTGGACTTTATGAAAAAAATACACTTGAAATATAATTTTCACTGCTAATGCCAGCTACTCAGAGTATTCAGTGCCCTGGCACATAGTAGACAGTCATAAAGACTAGCTGAGTGACTGTTTGTAAAGTGCTTTTGTCAACCTTAAAATGATATATAAAGTTCAGCTATTTCTTCACTGTGAGTTTTCTGGCCTCCTCAAGTCATGGTACCTATCCGGACAGCTGGTGGTGGTGATTTCAGCCGGAGGGATGATGAAAGCGTGGGTTTGTCACTAATATCATTCATGTATTTATACTGGAAAATTTCCTAGTTCCCTCAATTGGTGCTTGGGCCTTTGTTGGCCCGTAGTCTATGTTTCCCTCTCTTATACAATACACATCAGTTCTACGTAGATCAGAGGTTTCTTAATCTGGGGTCCATGGAGCCCCAAGGGGTTCGTTCGCAGATATAGTTTAGAGCATTCACGAAGCTGGATAGGCAAAAATTTACATCTTTATTTTCATTATCTCTAATTTAAATTGAGCATTTTCTTCAATTATGAATGTAGTCAGTAATCACAGTAGTGTTAACTCCATCAGATTGCTAAAGGGGTCCAAGATTAAGAACTACTGACACAGAGGGAGGTAGATATCATAGTAGATATAGTGTGAGATTTAGAATCAGAAAGAACTGAATTCAAATCCCATCTCAGATAGGTGCCAGCTATATGAGTGTGGGCAAGTGGAAATGTAACCCCCTTGTGCCTCATGTATGAAACAAGGATAGCAAAAGCCCCTATTTCATAGAGTTGTTTGGAGAATCAAATGAGATAATGTGTAAAATGCTTCACAAACTAAAGCTCTCTGTAGTATACTTTCAGTGTATACAGTGAGCCAAAGATCTGCTTTAAGGTGGACACAATATTATTGTTAAAACTATTAGTACTGGCTCTTAAGTGTTTGGTTTCATTGTCCTGTCTCTCCAAGGGACCTGGATCTGTTCTCTCACCAAGATTCCGTCCCTCTCGACTCTATGTGCCTTTCCCTGTGTAGTTCTTCCTGGCATAAACAAATGTCCTGCATGATTGGAACCTGTAAGAACATTGCTTCCTCTGGGTCCAAAGTGGAATGTCCAAGTTTCTTTCATCATTGATATGTTTCAGTGTGAAGGACACTGGGACTTAAGTGCCATGATATACAGCCCTTGGTTAGCTGTCTTCTTTTAAAGTAATTGACTCCTTCACCCCTGAGACTTTTGAATTTTCCTGGCCTCGTTCCTTTTCCCATATTGTTTTCTTTCTTTGAGGAATTCCCTTAGAATAGAGTTCTCATCAGAGACTGGTCAGCTATTCTCATTAAATAGCCAGGAAGGAGAGAAAAGCAGATAGAAAGATTTCAACTCACATGTGAACAACACTCTCTTTTTAGTATTCTCATCTTACAGTATTTTGTTCATTCATTCCATGAAAGTTTATCAGGGACTGTACTGAGGCCTATTTTCACACTTGGGTGGGGTGGGATGGGGTGGGGGAGGTAATATAAAGTATAGATAGAAGATGGTTCCTGTTCTTTACCACACAGCTGGATAAAATAGCTTGCATTTGATCCTCACAGCAACCTTGTGATTAGTACGGTTGTTCTTGTCTCCATTTTATAGGTAAAAAAAAAAAACAACCTAAGGTTACTCAATATCAATCCACTTATGTGCAATTAGGTCTGAGTCATTAGCCATTCACTGATTCATAACCTGAATAAATTGAATGAAAGGGTGCTCATGGTATTTTTCAGGTGTCATTAGTCCAATGAGACTGAGATAGGGGTGCTAGGCTTTGAACCATCAAGCTGAAAAAGTTGGGTATTAATGGAGAAGTCTGGGAAAAGAAGGACAGAGAGAATCCCAGGCAGCTAGGTACACTGGACAGGGTATTGCATGTAGAGTCCAGGAAATCTGAGTCTGAATCCTGCCTCAGATATTTACTAGATATGGGACCCTGGACAAATCAGTTGATCTCTCTTAGCTGCATTTTCTCCATCTGTCAATGGGGGTAAATAGTAATCGGTGGTGCACTGATAAATGCAGAATAGAAAAATTGTGCACAGAACACATTTTGAAGTTTAATCTACATCATCAACATTTTCTCTATCATCTTCTGAAGTTTAGACAATCAACAAAACAGTAAATGAAATCCTGACTTGTAGCATTTACTGATTTCTGAGATATAACTACGCATACTGAAAATGTAACCATTTGCTCTTGAGAGCTTGCTGGAGCTGGCTCCTGCACATGTCTGATAACACCTACTTCACAGATGTTGTGAGCCTCAAATGAGATAGCCATGGAAGGAATTTTTTGAACCTTAAAGGACAGTATAAATTCTAAGTATTATTATAGTCACAAAAAAAGAAGATTCAGGGAGAGTCCTTAGAGATCCTCTCTTCTAACACCTTCATTTTACAAGTGAGAAGAGATATCCCACAATTGTGAAGTGATTTGAAGTTACAGAACTAGTGAACATCAGCAGGTAGGTTCAAGGTAGGGATTTATAAGGGGGCAACTGGGTGGTACAGTGGATAGAGCACCAGACTTAGAATCAGGAAGGCTCATCTTCATGAGTTCAAATCCAACTTTTGACAGGGATCCTAGACAAGTCACTCAACGCTATCTGCCTTAGTTTCCTCATCTGGAGAAGGAAATGGCAAACTTCTCCAGTATCTTTGCTAAGAAAACCCCGAAATGGGGTCATGAAGAATCAGACATGACTGAAATGACTCGACAACAACAGGGATTTACAAAGGAAACAGAATTAGAACTGGTCAAAGCAAAGCAGCAACATTTTTGCCCATATGTCCCATCTCATTGACTAATACTTTGAGGTAAGAATGAGAGTGGATCAAAGGTTTGAAGACATGTCCAGTGACCCTTTTAGAATCAGCAGAGCAATCAAGGTGGGAAAAGATGCAAGAAGATGTATTTATAGAAGACAGTGGGTATGAAGACCCAAAGGAAATTTTAAAAAATGAAGAAAAGGACCCATATATACAATAATATTTATAGCAGCTCTTTTTATGGTGGGGGAAAAACTAGAAACTGAGGGTGCTTAAATTGAGGAATGGCTGAAGAGTTATGAATATTATATGAATGTGATGGAATACTATGGTGTGGTAAGAAATGATAAAGGGGATGATGTCAGAGAAACCTGGAAAGATTAATATGAACTGATGCAGAGTAGAGTGACCAGAACTAAGTACAATTTGCAAATACCACCAATATCATAAAAACAAATAACCTTGAAGGCTTTAAAACTCTAATCAACTCTAACCACAACTAACCATGACTCCAGAGCACCTGAGATGTGAACCACCTCCTGCCAGAGAGGTGATGGACTCAGAGATCAGACTGGGAAATACTTTGTGGTGGGATCTGGTCAAGGTGGGAATTTGTTTTTGCTTGACTAGACACAAGATTTTGTTTTTCTTTCTTTTTTCAGTGGTCAAGGGGAAGGTGGGAATGGGAGAAACATTAACATCTGTTAATGGTGATTTTGGGGAAAGATAATTAGGAGAAGAAGCAATCATATGAAAAAGCTTTGCATTGCTTTGAGTGCTGGTGTAGTCTAGACAGACCAGAGCGTCATAGTTCACTATGTGGGAGGTTGGGTACATAGATCCAAATTTGCAGCAACTCTGCTGTGGTGGTTCACATTTCCCCTTCTGTCTCCCTTAATTTTGTGTGCAATCTTAGTTGGTGCCCCTTTAGACAGTGTCATTGGGAACTCTTCTGTCATGTTTGAGTTCCTATAGTTATCTTGCACAGTTTGCGCTCTTGTTCTGTAAATCTCCAGGACACAGAATACGTCTAAAAAGGGGTTTGAGTAGTAAAGATGTGTCCTACAGATTTAGCCTGATAGCCATCAATCTATCTGACCATCCACAAACAAGTTTAAGCCCCTCTGACTAGAGAATATTGTCCTATGGTGGGCAATTTGGTGACAATACCATGAAATTGACATTGACCACACAGATGTTTATTAAATGCCATTCCAAACAATTCCCTCCATTTTCTTTTTAATTGTCCCTTCACAAGAAAACATAATCCTTTCCGAGTCTGTACATTTTCTTCCTATGCCTTAAATTTCTGTGAAATGCAACAAAAACAGGAGTAGAATTTCGAGGCAAGTACAGAACAATAAGTAGCTTCTAGGTCACATTTAGCATAGACCTGACTTTTTTTGTCCACAGACAGCTCTACTTTCTTTGGGGACATCATTATATGCTGGTTTTCACAACTGGTTTTGATTTTGTGTATGCATTTATTCATTAACTCACTTGTTTTGTTTCTTTCCTAGGGGCTCCGGATCATTTTCTCGAATGCCTCCAGGCTCATATTTAGGCTCAGTTCATCCAGTGGCATGAGAGCTACAATCAGAATCTATGCAGAAAGCTATGAGAAGGACTCAAGCAGTCATGACAGGGAACCACAGGTAACAGAACCAGATGTTTCTTGGCATCTGGCATGTGTCTGGCCCTAAGTTCTGAAATATTTTATGCCACACAGTTCTTGTGCTATTTCAGAAGCATGTTGGGGTTTTTGTTGGTTGATTCGTTTTCCCTTGGTGGGGAGAGGGTGTTTGTGCTAGTTTGGGAAAGAGGACATATGGGACTGAATTAGGATGTTGACAAGGTGAGTGGAAAGAAGGGGGTAGGTGGATGCAAGAGATATTTTGAAGATAACAAATCTCTTGGAAGTGACTGAGTGAATATTGGGGAGAATGAATGAAAAGCTGAGGTTCAAATCAATCAGTAAGAATTTATTAAGTGTCTACTACGTATCAGACATTATTCTAAGCACTGGGAATACAAAGGCAAAAATTAAGCAGGTTTTGTCCTTAGCGAGCTTATATTCTATAAAGAGAGACAACATGTAAATATGTAAATAAAATATGAGAAACGAATACTTGGTAGTTCGGGATATTCATACATTAGCTGCCAGGAGGTTCAGAAAAGACTTATAGAAGACAGCACGTGAGTTGACTATTGAAGGAGACAAAAGATTTCACAAAACAGAGTTTTAGAGGGTAAAGCATTCCAGGCATGCTGCCATCACAGCCATCACAAAGGCACTGAGAGATGCATGTACATAAAGAAGACCAGTATGGCTGAATTTAGAGTTTGTGAAGGGGAGTAATATGGAAAAAGGCTGGAAAGATGTGCTCTTGTGAAGGGTAAGATTTTATATTTGATTCTAGAGGTATTAGAGAACCACTGATATATATGAAGTATGAGGATGACATGATCAAAATTGTAGCTTAGGAAAACTATTTTGGCAGTTGAACAGAAGAAGATGGATTGGTTTGGGGAGAAGCTTGAGGTCAAAAGGACAAACAGGAGATTATGGCAATAATATAAGAGAGAGGTAATGAGAACCGGAACTAGGGTGGTGGCTATGTGAAAGGGGATGTATGCTAGAGATATTGTCGAGGTAAGAATGACAGTTTGGACAACTGACTGGGCACGTGTGGGTAAATGAAAATGCATCAAGGAAGACACAGGTTGCATACATGAGTGACTAGGAGGATGGTAGTACTCTTGATCCAGGAAGCATGTTTAGGTTTTCCCTTGAAGAGTTCAATAAATTAATTCCCAAACTGGAAGATAAAAGCCACCTTGCCTCATGGTGATAATTTGCAGCCATCTAGCAATGATAAATTAGCCCATCATTCCAAGAGTTCTTATTGGAGATGTTACCTTCCTTCCTGGGCTAGGCACAAATGTTTATTTTGATAATGGCTAGTGTGATAAAGGGTAGAGATACAACCTGAACCAGATTGAAATGTAATTGGGAAATGTTTAACAAAATAAAAAATATAAGTGGACAAAAATAAGTGAACACCATCTAAGTCTAAATATACAGGCAGAGATCCTTCTGAATGGTTTAGTGGCCCCATTTCTATTTGAGTTTGGCACCATTGGTATAGGGAATAGGAGATAGGGGATACGGACTATGCCTCCAATTGTGTTCATTCTCACATTAGTGGTTCTCAAACTTTTTGATCTCAGGAAGTCTATTACACTCTTAAAAAGTATTGAAGACACCAAAAAGCTTTTGTTTATGTGGGTTATGTCTGTATCAATATTTATCATATTAGAAATTAATACTGATAAATCTTAAAATAGTTTAGATTTAATACATATTTATTAAATACCTGTTAAGTACCAGGCACTGTGCTAAAAAAGGCTGTCTCTGTCTTTAGACTTTACACTCTAAAGGGAGAGACAACACAAAATTAGGCAGGGAAAGGTGCTAGTGACAGGACAGGGGGTACCTGGCTTAGGGGCATCTTATTTTGTGGAGTTGAAACCAGAAAGGGCAGATATATAAAGTGGAATGAGTTGAGTTGAGTTTGGTTTTTACCCACTATAAGGAAATACACTGGGAGGAGTTTGGTACTCCAGCCTCCAGACCTCCAGCCAGAGGGAGAGGAGGCTGTGGGAGGTGGTGTCAATGAAGGCTTGAGTTAGTGGCAGGGTGATGAGTTTAGAAGTGATGAGCTTATTGAAAGTGGAGCAGTTGAAATCAGGCAGGGCAGCAAATGAAAAGGGGAGAAAAATGTATTTTAAATACCGATAATAACCTCAATACATTTTACATGTTATCTGCAAATCTCTTTAATGCTTGTTTTAAGAGAAGACAACTGAATTCTAGCTGCTTTCCACATACAATGTTTTGCAATACGTTGTCCTTGTTAAAGTATACGAAGAAAATCTGGCATCACACATATATAGCTGGAAAAAGGAGGGATACTCTACTGTGCAAATGTTTTAGTATTAGTATTAAAATAGTTTTGACCCGAAGGAGCTCCTGAAAAAGTCTTGAAGACCCCCAGGGATTTGCAGACCACACTGGGAGAAATAGGAAATTCCCTGGGGAAATTCCTTCTACCTGTGCAGGTTTGATATAAGATCACAGAAGTTTTCCATATCTGCAAAACAGTTACCATGTTGCATTGTTAAATTCTCTAGCTAGTTCGCTCTTTCTTTCTGTCTCTCTCTCCCCACCTCTCCTCCCTCTCTCCCTACCACACTAATTACAGTGTGGTAAAGTCTAACCAATTAGTGATATTAACATAAGAAAGATATTAACATAAGAGTCAAAAATTTCTAGTCATATAATTGTAAATATATAGTTATAATACATTACATATGTTGTATTACATACAACATATATTTGTAAACAGATATATATTTGTGTGTATATGTATATACATATATACATACATATACATGCATGTATATATACATATACACTCCGCTTTATATTTTCTTCACACACATACACACACACACACACGCACACACATACACATTGTGTTTGTCCTTTGTTCTTGAAGAGGACCATGACATCAGGGAATGATAACATGACTTGCAGTTGACTTGGATTTGAGTGAGGGAGATCTGTGCAAGGTTACCAGCCCCACTTTCTCCTCCAGAGCTATCTGGGTCCAGTGGTCTGATATTCATCAGGACTATTGGAGATGGCCCAGGATGCATCGGGAGACCCTGGTCCTTTTAGATTAAAGTCTTTTGACCCAGGATGCAATGGGAGACCCTGGTTCTTTTAGGCTAAGGTCTTTTCAGGTTCCCACTTTGAATGAGGTATGCCCATTCAGTGAACAGTCCTCTTTAAGAAGTGAATCAAAGGATGGCCCCTTTAATAAAAAAAAAAACAAACAAACAAACTGGGAGGGGAAGACCCTCAGGGTTTCTGGCCAAAAGAGAAACAGTTAGTATTTACTGTACACATACATTATTATACTTGAGTGCACACACACACACACATATACATCTCCCTTGAAGATGAAACTCATACAACTGCTATTAGAGGTTTTTGTGTATATACTTGATTCCTTATGAAGATATTCATTGATAATTTATATTATACTCAGCTGTCAGTGTGTTTGTTTTCCTATTCTGTATGTAATATATAATTTATTAAGTAAAATGTTTAGGAAATCCCTTAACGGATATTTCCCACCCTCTTTCTGGTACTCTTTTGCCTTAGTACACACAGCTGAAACACAGCAATTTCCAAAACTAGAGATATAAATTAGGAATTCCTTATAGGGAGAAAACTATAACTGGGTCAGGGAACTCTTGAAAGATGGGGAGGGGAGTTATCAGACCCTCCCTGCAAGAAGCACTGTAGCAATTCTTGCCACTAAGTCCTTGACTTTGGGTCAATAGACTATTTCAGCTGGAGAAACCAAAAACACAACAACTGCTTTTGGATCCAGCAAAGCAGTTGGTTTAGAGACAGGTGGTTATGCTCCAGTTTTTTTATTCTAGGCCTCTTCCCTTAGATTTGTTGCAGATGTATGTTTATAGATTGACATGGGCGAAACCTTTTGGTTTTATTTTTAAAGAAATATTTGCCAGTATTTTAATGAAAAAATAAGCTGAGCCCCTCTTTTCTCCCTCCCAGTGGACACAATAGTAGGTGAGGGAGGAAGATGGGAGAATGGAGTGGAGTCTCTATCAATAAGAAGAGGAAGAAGAGAGATTGAGCTGAACCTGGGTAGTTGTCTGGCACCCTACATACCTATTCCCCTTAGCTCAGAGATCCACGGGAGGGCCCAAGCACCTTGGAATCCCATTTCCAATTCCCCCTCCAATATTCTGTACTACCTCTCAAACCCATCCAACCCATTCCTAACTAAAGGAAAGAGGATATACTAGAGATAGAGATGGCAGGAGATACAACCCAACATCCATTTATGCCTTCTCTGGTAACTACCCTGAATGACCTCCAAACTGTCAGCACATACTTCTCCCACAGTCCTACTCTGGGCTTCCTCTAAGGATAAGGTACTGTCATCATCTAAACTTTCCCACTTACCTCTTCCCTGAAAAGAATACACTAGAGTACTAGCAACAGCCCCTTATGTTACCAACATATTAAGTGAATGATGGCTCCTGAGTTATGTTAAATAGGTCAGTTAGAGAAGCTTCTTCCAGGCATAGTTCATTGAGTTTTAGATCTTTCAAGCATACATTCTAATCATTGTTTTTTCTATAATAATGGGCCTCCTTAAATTGTGTCATAAATTAACTGCATACTAATTTCTAACCATTTACAAAACACTTCTAAATCAAGTTACAAATTAGAGCAAGATTTAAAGAAATATGAATGCCCAAGTATATGTCTTCTTTCTCTAAACTTAACTGTTTCAATCACTGTTTAAACTTGAGTTTTTAACTTTCATTACCCTATGGTGCTAATGACATCATCCCTTGTCTGCTCTCTCTTTTGGGGTAAGTGAGAAGAAATCCTTGGTTTATCAAAGAGAAAGGACCTGATACTAGCTGTAATTTTTATTTGAATACCTAGAATTCAGCTCCACCATAGACCTGGAGTCCTAAACTGCTCCTTTAGCCATTTTATCTTCCTTTTTATTCCATGTTCCAGAGGAGAGAGAAGGAAAAGTCAGGGTTCATAGTGGTTCTACTTACTCGTATTGTTCAGTCATACCTGACTCGTTGTGACCCCATTTGGGGTTTTCTTGGCAAAGATACTACAGTGGTTTGCCATTTCCTTCTCCAGCTTATTTCACAGATGAGGAAACTGAGGCAAACAGAGTGAAGTGACTTGTACAGGGTCACACAGCTCGGAAGTGTCTGAGATCAGATTTGAACTCAGGAAGATGAGCCTTCCTGACTCCAGACTCAATACTCTATGCACTATGGCCCCACCTAGCTGCCCCAGTGCCTATTCTCAGCATACTAATATACTCTTAGTTGAGCACTTACTAAACAAGAATTGGCTTAGGAAGCTATGTTTCTTCTGCATTATACCATTCCTGCCAATTCTATCCATTCTCTGTGTATAGGGTGGGTTTTTTTTTTCACAGATGCTTTAAATTTCAGCTAGTTGATTTTCTCTTTGGCCACTATTTCTTTCTCAAAGGTATCAAATCTTTTTCTTTTCTGAATGTGTTAAGACATTTGAGCAGCACTAGTTTGAATCATAGAATGAGTTCCTCATAAGTATTCATAAATAGTTTGAGGTAAGTGATTGGGAAACTGTATTATGAACATAATCCCATATGATTCAGAATTATCTCCTATGGTACCAAGGAAAGCATGCAATTAATAATATATGCATTTCCACTTATAGGTATATATCTTAGCTTTCCATTTAGAGCTTTTCATATTGCAGTTATAGGAGTGTTGCCTCTTTCAAAATGATATTCTGTTTCTCACCTCTGTAGTACTCCCTCTGTGCACCTCCCCAACTTAAATTCACATTCATTATAGAGGTCCCTAGAAGGTGACCTAGGTGACCTAGTTCTAGAACTACCTTAGGTTCTAGATGGTTGTAAGTTCTATGGTACTGGCTCTTACAACTATAGCTCACATTCCACAACCAAAGTTGTCCCCCTAACAGTTAACCAGAAGATACAATTCGTTCAAAGCAATGATATTTTCTTTTTCTTTTCTTTTCTTTGTTTTCTATGATTCAATGTTTTATTTTTTTCCCTAATTACATGTGAAAACAATTTCAATATCCATTTAAATTTTTTTTTCAGTTTTAAATTCTCTTTCTCATGCCCCCTCTCCTCCCTCATTAAGAAGGCAAGCAATTTTACTGAGACTCTACATATGTATGTACAAAACATATTTCCATGTTAGTCATGTTAGGAAAGAAAACATAGAAAACAGAAAAAACATCAAAAAATAAAGAAAACAAAGAAAAAGTATGCTTCAATCTACATTCAGATTCTATCTGGAGATGGATAGTACTTTTTATCATAAGTCCTTCAGATGTGTTTTGGGTCATTATATTGCTGAGAAGAGTCAAGTCATTCACAGTTGATCATTGTACAATATTGCAGTTACTTTGTACAATGTTCTTGTCCTGTTCACTTCATTTTGCATCAGTTCATGTAAATCTTTCCAGGTTTTTTTGAGAGTATCTTCTTCATAATTTCTTATAGTGCAATAGTATTCCATCACAATCACGTACAACAGCTTGTTCATCCATTTCTCAACAGGTGGATATTCCCTTAATTTCCAATTCATTCCCACTATTTAAAGACCTGTTTAAAATATTTTTGTACATATAGCTCCTTTTTCTTTTTCCTTTTGATGTTTTTGGGATACAGACTTAGTAGTGGTAGTGCTTGGTCAAAGTGTATGCATGGTTTTATAGCCCTTTGGGCTTAGTTCCAAATTACTGGACAAAATGGGTGAATCAGTATACGACTTCACCAACAGTGTATTAGTGTCTCAGTTTCCTCACGTCCCCTCCAACATTTGTCATTTTCCTTTTGTATCATATTAGCCAATTTGATAGGTATGCAGTGGTAGTTCAGAGTGTTTTAATTTGCATTTTTAAACGATAGTGATTTAGAGCATTTTTTCATATTGTTGTAGCTAGTTTTGATTACTTCCATCTGAAAATTACCTGTTTATATTCCTTGAACATTTATCAACTAAGTTTATCAACTGAGGACTCTTAATTTTATAAATTTGACTCAGTTTTGTATATATTTGAGAAATGTTATCTTTTTCAGAGAAATGTACTCTATAAAATGTACTGTAAAAATACATTCATTTTATAAATTTGACAGTTCTCTATATATTTGAGAAATGTGGTCTTTTTCAGAGAATTGTACTGTAAAATTTTTTTCACAGTTATGGTTATTAACTGCATTTCCCTCCATTCTATCCCTCCATTTATCCTATTCTCTCTCTCCTTTCACCTTGTTCATCCTCAAAAATGTTTTGCTTCTGTCTTTTACCTACCCCAATCTACCCTTACTTCTATCAACTTCCACTCCTATCTCCTTTTATATCCTTACCTTCTTACTTTCCTGTAGAGTAAGACAGATTTCCGTAACCAAATAAGCGTCTATCATTCCCTCTTTAAGTCAGTTCCAATGAGAGTAAAGCAATTGTATTTTCTAAGAATGAATACAGACAGTAGCTACACAGCATGACATCCCCCCCCCATGAGTCTGAAGTGCCATCTTTACAGATACACACAGTGTAAGATTGTACACAAACTTAAAGTACAGTGTACTTGGAGATACACATGTAGGGAATATATGTGACTAAGGCTACTCACTCTTTTGATACTAAGGTCTTTCCTATGGCGTCTCCTCACAGCTACCTTCTGGATGTATTATCTCTGCTATACAGGTTATTCAGCTGGACTCCCAGGGTCTACTCCTCACAGGGCACAACAACTCTATGAATCCATAGTTAGCTCCCTTCTCTGCTGCCAAGAGTGATGCTCCTTATGGTGTCTCCTTATCCCAAAATGGCTGTTTCTTTGTATCCATGTGCGTCTGGAGTTCGTGTTTCTGCCTTTTTATCTGTGCCTCAAAGTGTCAAACTGACTGTCCAACTGTTGGATGAGTTTTGCCTCCCACTAGGCAGGTAATTCTAGCTGCTAAATGCCATGGCCACTGGGGGTTGGGGGAAGAAAAGAAAATTCCCCCTCCCAACAAGGAGGAAAAGAACTAGGTTTTACCCCAGCTGCTAACTCTATCTTCCATACATTCAAACTGATTTTTTAAGGACCATCTGGGAGCATGGCCAATCATTGCTCATCTAAGCTCCTTTCTGACTCATTTGGACAGAAGTACTTGTAATTTATAAAGGGAGAACATATTAACACATCTGTGATGACATCTTAAGCTACATCAACTGAATTGGGGTAGGGAGAGAAGCTAAACTTCCCTCACATACACATACCATACTTCTGAAAGATAGGTTTTGTCTATCAATGTGTGTGAAGAATCACAAGAATCTTAGGGACAGAACCTGAAGGGTCACCTAATACAACTCATATCTCACTAGGGACCCTTGATTATTTGCTGTTTGGACTCTGTTTCAAGTCCATTCTGTGTGAGGACAGCTCTAATTAAAAGATTTTCTCTCCCCACCCCACCCCTCTCTCTATTTCTCTTATATCAGGTTGAATTGTATTTCAAAATATTGTTGAAATTTCTATTTCTTTTATTCTGGGGCCAAGAAAAACAATCTTTATCTTTTGCATAATCGCTATTAAGAGCTTGAAGAAAACGATCATGTCTCCCCCATATCCTTTTCTTCTTCAGACTAAACAAACCCAAGTTTCTTCATCTAATTGTCATACAGCATAATTTGCCATGGTTCTGAGTCTCCTCCATCTTCCTGCATCGACTTTCTTGGTTTTCCTATTCTAAATCATAACTGACCATTGTTTTCTAGGTGTGGTTTAGCCAGGGCAGAAGACAGTGGGATTTTACTCCTCTTTTTGTAGCTATTTTGCTTCTTTTAATGTGGTAGTTAATCTTGCTGGCTGCCTTGACACAGTCTTAAGTCATGATGGGAATTCATCCTTCCAAACCTCTCAGGTCTCTTTCACATGAACTTTTGTCAACATAGCATGGTTCCCCTATCTGGTATTTGTGCGTTTTTTTTTTTTAAGTCCAAGTGTTTTACATCAGAATCTTATTAGAGTCAGCCTGAAATTCTAGTCTCTTGAGGTCTTTTTGGGTTCCCATTCTACCATTTAGCACATTAACAGTAATGTTCATCTTTGTGTCATCTACACATGTGATGCATGGGCCATCTACCCCTTTAAGTTACTGATACAGATATTGAACTGAATGGAACTGAGGACAGAGCCCTGAAGATACCACTTCACTAAAGATCTCCCTTCAGGGAGCCATTTATCATCATTCTCTGGGTCTAGTCATTCAGTCAGACACAAGTGTACATGAGTATATATTAGGTGGCAGGATGAGTCCTTGTATACTTAGGTATTTGTAAAATGGGGTAGGGGGAGATTCAGATTAGGTGATTCTCACTTTAAGATTTTAAGGGTAAAAGGAGAAGAGAATTCTAAATGCTTGTGAGACACAACTTTGGATATTTCCTTCCTCCTCTTTGGCCAAACTAAATGGGAAACAATAATTTTTTGTGTGTAGGGTTATATTTGTTTTTCTACAATTAGTGAGCCTAGTAACCCCTCTTATATTATTCTAGGCAATTGTTCAGTTGTTTCAGTTATATCCCATTCTTTGTGACGTCGTTTGGGGTTTTCTTCACAAAGATGCTGGAATGGTTTGCTATTTCCTTTTCCAGTTCCTTTTACAGGTGAAGAAACCGAAGTAAACTGGGCAAAGTGACTTGCCCAGGGTCACACAGCTAATAAATGTTTGAGGCTAGATTTGAACTGAAGAAAATGAGTCTCCCTAACATCAGATCTGTTGCTCTATCCATGGTGGAGAAGCTAAATAATTGAAATCCATAGAAAACTCCCACTTCTCATGAAACAACTTCCTCACAATTTCGAATTCCTTTTCATCAATTTTACTTAAAAAAAAAACTGGAGATAATGAAAAGTTTAAAAAAATTAACTTCTTTGAATTTCACATTTTTCCTTGCCCTTTCCACCCTGAGAGAATTGCTTTTGAGCAGTGAAAACAACTAAAGGAAGAGGAAACCACTAAGGGCTTGGACAATCCAGTAACTTTAATGAATTTTGGTTAATAATCAAGGTTGGACTGGAGTTCTTAGGCTGAGCTTTGTGTGTTCCCACCACACCCTTCCTCATGACCCTTATTGTAACATGATGTTTGGCCTCTATATTTCCTTCAAATTCAGGGATTTCTAATTCTATCTCTGAGAGGCAGTGATAGGATAGAAGGATAGAAGGCAAGAATAGAAGGGCTGTCCTCTGAATCAGGAAAACCTCCAAGTCCAACTCCACCTCCTGAGAAATACTTACTGGCTGTGTGTGACCCTGGGCAAGTCACTTAACCTCTCGGTACTCTGGTTTTCTCTAAGACTATACATTTCAGAACAGTTTCTGATCTACAGCAGTTAAGGGAGTTTCTGAAACTGACATTCCCTAATCAAGAGTGGGGAACCTGTAGTCTCAAGGCCACATATGGCCCTCTAGGTCCTCCAGTGTGGCCCTTTGGCAAACTTCACAGAACAAATCCCCCAAGGGGTTAGGATATTTGGATTCAATCAAAAGGCTACACTGGAACACCAAGTGAGCCATATGTGGCCACAAGGTCACAGGTTTTCCATCCCCATGATGCCAATGAAATGACAGGTCTGGAACGACAACAAAAATTTGTTAAATTTTACTTAGGGGTTCTTAAACATGAGGGGGTTTTCCATCTTTAATTCAGTTATTGACGTTCCAGTTCTATTTATATCACATTCATTTGCTGTGGAATGTCGTAATTAGATTACCCTCTCTCTTATGCTTGATAACAAAAAAGATAGCCCAGAAATGGCCTACGGGCCCAGTGGATGGAGCTCTAGACCTGGAGACAGGAAATCACCTAGGCTTGCTTCAGTTTCCTCAAGAGTAAAATGGGGGTGATAATTACCACTTACCTCACAGGGTTGTTATGAATATCAAGTTAGATAATATTTGTAAAGCACTAGCATAGTATGTGTCAAATAGAAGTTACTAAATAAATGCTTCCTCTTCCTTCCTTTCCTCCTTGCCTCCCTCCCTTCCTTCTTTCCCTCCCTCCCTCCTCTCCCTCCTTTCCTTCTTTCCTTCCTTCCTTCCCTCTTCCTTTCTTCCTTATTAGGAAATGTCATCCTTAGAGTAAGCCTCCCAGAAATGCTAATATCTCTAGATTTATATCTCTAAGATACCTAGAAATGTTTACATTACGATAAAGATTGATTCTCTAGTGCAGCCCTGTGAGCGCTCAGGGAGTAATGAAAATAGGAGCCTAGATATAAAAGTGAAAGGGGCGTAGGTGAACCCCTTCATTTTACAGAGGAGATAACTGAAGCTTATGTGTGTATGTGTGTACATGCATATGTGTGTAGAGTGTATGTATGTGCACGTGCATGTGTGTATGTGTGCACATGTGTATGTGTGTGCATGTATGTGTGCGCACGCGTGTGTGCATGGCAAACGCTTATCTGTATATATTTAACTCTTCATTGGGAGTTCCCTATAGCAATGAAATTGTAGTTCATCAGTCTGAATTCCGAACTCTTGATATTCTATTATTTTTCCCTCTATATCCTGTTCTGACATATTTCTTAACAAGCAGGTGTTCTTTAGTCTGTGATAACCTCTGTGGTTCCTTTCTTGCTCTGTGTGTGTCTATATCTGTCTGTATCAGACATATGTATCATTTGTTCCTGTTCTTTCTTCTACTTTACCTAAACTAATTCTAATTCTGATTCTATAATTCTAATCTTGATAATAGGAAAGAATAGAAAGCATCAGAGAAGAAGATTCGAATCTAGGTCCCCAGACTCTTTCTACAGCACTATTTATAGTTCAGTGGTTTTTCAGTTGTGTATGACTCTTCATGACCCCATTGGGGTTTTCTTGGCGAAGATACTGGAGTGGTTTGTCATTTCCTTCTCCAGCTCATTTTACAGGTGAGGAAACTGAGGCAAATAGGGTTTTGTGACTTGTCCAGGGGTCACATAGCTAGGAAGTGTCTGAGGCTGGATTTGAACTCAGGAAGATGAATCTTTCTGACTCCAGGCCTTGTACTCCCTCACTTGGCTGTCCTTACTGCACCATGCTAACACCCTAATAGCTCACTCTTCTCTTCTACTTTAAAGTTTGCAAAATGCTTTCTATATAGCATCCCTACAAGATAAATAGTGCAATTACTATTATCCACAACTCACACATGAGGAAATTGAGACTCTCTAAAGATAAGGGACTTGCCCATGATCACCCCATTTATCTTAGGCAGGATTTGAATGATCAAATACTATTAGGATTAACTCTCAGATTTCAGAATCTATGATCTCAGTTTGCATTTTAAAAACTTCATTGATATAATTTATTCTCAGACCATCTTCATTTCTGAATATATCCCTCCCTTCTATAACCCAGAAAGTCATTCCACAGAACAAAGAATTTTAAAAATAGGGAAATAGGTTGTTTAAAACTAGCACGTTGACTAAGTCTGACAGTACATAAATGATCTTTCTAATTTGTAGTTTCTATATCTTCAAATAAAGGAGGTAGCAATAATTTCTTCTCTCTTCTTCTGGGAAATGTGGTGTGGTGAAGAGAAAACTGACTTCAGAGCCAGGAAGGCCTGGGTTCAAGTTCTGTTTCTAACATAATTTGGGCAAGTCACAACTTCCAAGTGCTTTGAGCAACTCTCTAAGACTAGAAGTCATGAAGAAGATGTTTCCCTGCTTTAGTAGAGGTAGTTACCTAGGCCAGTAAAATGATAGATTCAGTCCTTTTTTCTTCAAGAAGTTTATGAGACAACACTTTGCAAAAAAAAAAAAGATTTCCAATTCATTGTTTTCTCTGAAAATATAATGCAATAAAAAACTTAACTTTGAAAAAAATGCACTTTGCCAATGAGCATCTACTACTTCGGAATGTATTGGGTCGGTGGGTTAATGGCCCTGGGAACTAGTCAGTTACTCCCAGCATTGACACATCTGTGGGAGCTTCTGCTAACTATGCATACTCCTTATGTTGGAGTGAACAGTTCTGGGAATGAAGACGATGATTGATTCCAACATATGTTTCAGCTCTTGACCTTCATCTTGAACCTGGTTTTCTGAGTCATCTTTGAGGGTGGTTAAATGTAACTGTGGTCTGTGAAGAGCAATTATTTCACTCTTTATAAAACTCATGAAAGATGAAGTGAAAAGGAATAATGTTGTAACTTAAGTAAAGTGAAATATGGCACTCTCAGAAACACATGCCTGTATATGTTTGCATATGTATGGCATTAGCCTAGGCTAGGTAGTTGGGAACTCAGAGAGTAAAATTAGAAGTGTAACTAGTTTTGATAAAATAGAGGAAAGAACAGGAACAAATATATGTATAAATACATGTCTGATAGAGATAGACTAGGCAGGCAGATCGATAGATATATGTACAAATAGAGCTAGATATGAACCATAGAGTTTATCAAAGGCAGGTGCAGGTGGTATTTTTAGGACATAAAGACCAAAAAATGCCTAATTGTTAAGAAATATGTCAGAACAGAATGTAGAGGGAAAAGTAAAAGAATATCAAGAGTCCTGAATTCAGGCTGAGAACCTACAATTTCATTGCTACAGGGAACTCCCAATAAAGAGTTAAATATATACAGGTAAGTATTATACACACACACACACACACACACACACACACACACACACACACATATATATATACACATACATATATATATATATATATGTATGTATGTATGTATCTACACACACACACACACACACAAATAAGTATATAATACATGGAAAACCATGAGGTAAGACTCCCATCATATTCCATACTCTGAGTTTAGACCCATACTAAAGCTCTGTGTCTGATGCTGAAGAAAAATGTGGAAGAGGTTTGGAAATGGTTCCAAGACAAGGCAAATGGGTTAAGGATTAAACTATAGGACTAATTTAAAAATCTTATTTTATTTATTTTCATTACACTTTGAGTTTGAAGTAGTCTCCCTCCCTCCTTCCTTTCCATATTAGAGAACTGGTCAACATTTGATATGCATATATATGTGGAATCATAAACAGTAAGACATGAAAGTTAGAGAACCTTACTTAGTTTAGAAGGGAGAAGACTAAAGGGTGATAATGGCTGTTAGGAATGTAAAGGATACTAATAACTATTTTCCAAAAAATAAATGAAAAAGAATTTGAGGAAAGAACTCCAACTGTGAGAGAAGGGATCTAAATTAACTTCAAAGGAAAATTCCCTATCAGTGAGAATTCTCAAACATTAGAATAGGATATAGAAATACTTTGCAGAATTCTCTTTTCTATAATCTATAACTATAGATTTCCATCAAGGTTGTTATGAGGAAAAATCTTTGCATATCTTAAAAAACTCTACAAATGTGAGGTGATTTTTGTTTACTACCTTTTTTATTACAACCCTTAACCCCACCAGTACACCATCCCAACCCCTCTCAACACCACCATGACAGGAGGCAAAATGGCATAGTAAATAGAGAGCTAACCTCAGAGCTAGGACGACCTGGGTTCAGGTCCTATCTTGGACACATACCAACTGTGTGTTTAACTTCTTAGAACTCTAGGCAATTCTTTAAGACTCTAATTTGCTGAGAAATATTACCTGCATTGATAAAGTGAGTTTACTCATTTAGGAGTTCCCTATACTAATAAAAATGCAAATCTGGCTCCTATCTTGTTTTACTATTAAGATATTGCTATCTTCAGGTTGGTTTTAAATATGTCATTCCCAAAAGGCAAAAGCTGTCTTGAGATCTTTTCCATATTTAAGAAATTATGATTCCATCATTATCAGTTTCAAAAATAAGGTCAGATATGTTAGATTTCCCTCTAGTGGTGTACAGAAGCATTTAACATGGGTTATATTTTAATCTAGGTCACTTGGAATTTACAGGATTGACAATTTGGTGCTGGAAGGGACCTTCTAGATAATATAGTCCAGGCAAATTTCCCCTCCCCCCTTATTTATAGAAATGGAGAAACTGAATCCCAGAGAGGAGAAAGTGATTTTGCCAAGGAGCAACAAATAGTTGATTTGAGCCCAGTCTTCTAATTTCGGATCTAAAACTTTTTCCCATAGATCATGGTACATTGGGAGGAAATGAGAAAGAAGAGAATGTTTAGGGTTTTGGCTCTTCAACCACTCCAGTTGGATGGACATTTGGAAAAAAAGAATCTATAACCTTTTGATCTTCCCCGCTTGCCTGTCAAAACTTGACTTCACACTTTGGTACTGATGTGAATTGCTTTAGCAGCCTATGGAACTAGTCTTTGGATATATATCCGCATTGCTTATGAGAAGCTTCAAATGGGCTGAAAAGATCACAAGGTCAAATTAGCATCTTCAGAGGGTGGTGTGAGTATCAATGGCAGGGGCAGACACATAACAGTAGCTTGATGAGTATTTCTTTTTAGTCTGAAGATGAACCCTAACCACTTCCCATCCACCACCACCTCCACTGCCTCCCTTTATATGAGAAGACTCCTCGGGTTATTCCCCATATGAAACTGCTGAATTTCTAGTAAGGATTCTTTCTCTGCTCTGTCCAGCGTCCTACATAAACAAGTATATATATATATATGTGTGTGTGTGTGTGTGTGTGTGTGTATGTATATGTATATATGTGTGTATATATGTGTGTATGTATATGTATATATGTGTGTATGTATATGTATGTATATATGTGTGTATGTGTTTGTGTGTGTGTGTGTATATATATGTCAGGAAGTGTTCATTGTCCCCTTGAAAACTTTACTCCAGGTGGTCCTTTTAGTCCAATGCCCTCACTTTACTACTGAACCACTCTGAGAAGCAACACTTCAAACTTTCCACTAGTTGTCATAGTGGATAGGGTACTGGATCTGAAGTCAGAAAGACCTGAATTGAAAACCAGCTTCAGATATGTGTGATCCTGGACATGACACTTGACCTCCATTTGCCTCAGTTTCTTTATCTGTAAAATGGAGGCAATAATGATACAATACACCACCAATAATACCTACCAGCTAGAGATATGAGGATCAGAGGAGAACATCTTAAAAAGCACTTTGCAAGCCTTACAGTGCTATCTAAGTGCTAGCTATTCTTATTATTCTATTGTTCTACCAAAACGTGACTTCTTTGGAAATATCTTCCAGAAAGTCATTGTTAGATTCGTTCTGTGATATGGCCGGACAGCTGCAAAGTTGGATTTTCTAACCTTTTCTGGACATGGGAAGGAGAAAAAGACCCCTGTTGATCAAGGACTTCTATTAAATATTCCTATTGAAGAAGGAATTCACTGGAAAAGAATCTTTTGGATGATATTCTTTGATTCCCTTAAGATTGCTGAAAAGAATCATATTTTTAAAAAGACATAATTCATATGCTATAAAGGAAATATTCTCAAAATACAGCTCAGAAAGCCCCTCTGTGGGAAACATCATTTTCACTTACAAAGGACAATCTTATTTCCCTGTAGCTATAAGGATGTGTTGCTACTAGAAATATGAACGCCCAGTTGGAAATCAGGATTCTGTCCTCTTTTCTAGTGAACTCATCAAGGTCAGTTAATCTGATATTGTTCAATCAATTTCAGTGGCTCCCTATTGTGTCCAGGATCAAACAGGACAGTTTCTGGATTTTAAAGTCATCATTACCTGGTCCTATCTACCTTTCCAATCTTCTTACACCTTCTTCCTTCCCTTTCACATACAGTGAGATCCAGTAACGCTGGCATCTCTGCTCTTCCTTACACAAGACACTCAGTCTTCTGACTTTGTCCATTTTCATGGGCTTTCTGTGATACCTGTATTCATCTCTGCCTCCTGAATTCCCCAACATCTTAAAACTTCCAGCTAAAATCCTACTTTGTGCAGTAAGCCTTTCCACAAGCCCCTTCGTGCCTTTGCTTTCAGATATATACTCCTATATGTATGCTTGTATGTAGACACATACGTATATGCATTTATGTGTATGTAATATATGTAATATATATTTTTGTATATATCTTGTGTGTCCATAGCTGTTTTCATGTTATCTCCCCCATTAAACTACAAGCTGAGAACAGTTGTTTTTTGTTTTTGTTTTTGTTTTTTGGTTTTCTTTGTATCCTAATACTTAGCACAATGCCTGGCACATAGTAAGTGCTTAATAAATATTCACTTGACTTGATTTGACTGGTCTTGCTAGTCTAAGTTTTTCATAGCCTAGAGAGTTAAAATAAATGAATTTTCTTTGGTGATGACTTTGAAGTCTCTGGATGAAAGATGTTGTATAAAGGTTTGTTGTAATAACTTTACCTCCTGTAAATGAACCTGACATAGTAGAAACTAATGCTACCCCAAATATATCCCACAACCCTAGCCAACTGACTGAACCTTTCAACAAAAAGATACCATAGCCTCTTGTCCTGCTAACCCAAGGATTCTTCTCACCAGTGTGACCCTTTCAGCTGGAATAAGCCATTTGCCTTCCTAATAATTCATTTGCATCTTGGGAAATTAATCCTGAAACTTATCCCTGGAGTTGTCCATGATCTTCCCTGGAAACATTTGAACTATAATGGTTATCCAGCAAATAAGGGTTTCTGTGTGTGAAGGCCAGTTTGCTTGGGTCTTGTGCTAGTACAGCATTTTTGTTTAATTTACTATTGGCATCAACTCTTGTTTCCATCATCCTAGGTTCTATCACATTGGCCCTGATTGGTTTTCCTCCTGATCCTAAAAATGATTAGGAACCATAGACACAATTGAATGGCATCCCATCATTCTTTATATCTTAGGAAACTGGTGGGAGGTTTGGTGAGATCTGGAGTCTGTGCCCTAACTAATAGATACCCACTAACTGCAGAGCTGGAGGAAATCCACAAAGCTATGCCTTTGGGTTCTGGTTTGGGAGGCTTTGGGTTGGCAGAGGAATTCTTGAGATCACTTATGTCAGACAGATGCTTGGGTCCTTGAGCTCAGTGATTTAGGAACAAGAGGAGGAGGGAGGCTGATAGGTCTGTAAGGGGAAAAAGAGGCAGAGAAAGGGTTGTTATTGTTCAGTCATGTCTGACTTTTCTTCCTATTCCATTTGGGGTTTTCTTGGCAAAGATACCAGAGTGGTTCATCGTTTCCTTCTCCAGCTCATTTGACAGGTGAGGAACTGAGGCAAACAGAGTTAAGTGGCTTGTCTAGGGTTACGTGGTCTGACACTGGATTTGGACTCATCAAGATTAGTTTTCCTGCTTTCAAGCCCAGTGCTTGAGCCAATAGTTGCCACAGAGAAAATGGTAAGGGTGAATAAAAATGTGTCAGCCCTGGAGGTTGGTAAAGATGCTCAGGTTTAACTACATAGGATAAAAGGATTTACAGTGGGGACTTCAGACACATTCTAATCTAACTTTATCATTTTATATTTGAGGAAACTGAGGCCTGGAGAGGTGAGGAGACCTGTTCAAAGTCACACAGTTGATACATATCAGGGCTTGGACTAGAACTCAGGTCTCCTGACTCCAATTCCGGTATTCTTTTATTTACAGAAGGTATATAAAGAGGTTCATCTATTTTGACCATTCTTGTTCTTTCAGCTTCTTGGATAGCTGGTTGGACAAGGAAATGGGTTCCCCTAACCTAGTACTAATTGCATTGACAGTACATAAATACCTAGCATAGGATGTTGGTATGCCCAGTGCCCTGGTAACTTGGATACCTTGATCTTGGGTCTAGGTAGCAATTAGATGTTTTCAAAATACTTTGCCACTCTCTTAGTTGGTGATTGACAATTTTGCCCTTTCTATCTCTCTGAGGTAGTATGGTATAGTGCTAGAAAAATAAAGAGACCTGATTTTGAATCCTGAGTTCAAAATTTACTATCTGTATGGTCAAATCACTTAACCTGCCTCAGTTTCCTCATATGAAAAAATTGGTGTAATGATAATGAAATTTACACAGCCTAATAGAATTTTTTTAAAAAAATAAATGTGCTTTGTAAACCTTAAGCCACTATATAATAATAACGGTTAGCATCTATGTGATGTTTTAAAAATAGAGTGATGACTGGAACTCCTTTGGGGCTTGTTACATATGTTATGTTATGTGATTCTCACAAAATAAATGTCAGTAATTATTATTTCCATAATTTCTTCCTTTTATGACCCTTCTTCTAAAACATTTAGAATTCATGGGTCTGAGTTTCTCACTGCACTTGAGGCAGTTCAAAAGATAGATTGTCACACTTCTTATGGTACAAATCTACTTTACTCTTGGCTGAATGGTATTATCTCATTGAGCAGAGGAAAGAGATTCAGAAGGTGGGGAGGCTGTGGGGTGAAGTGCTGCTGTAGGAGAACTTTTCACAGCTGCAAAAGTGAAGCATTGCCTGCCTACAACGTGTTGAGCACCAAAAATGATCTCTAAGAAGTTGGATATGCTATGTTGCCAAGAGTATTACTGGTTAGCTCCAGGGAAGCAAGCCTCAAATGGAGTTTAAGTGGCAAATTCCCCAAAAGATAAAATTCCATTTGTATTTTTAGAGATGTTAGAAGGAATTTAAAGGACTTTGGAAAAGATATGATGCAGCCCTGGAAACTGATTCCCTAAGACACTATCTCAAGATAGAACTTATCCTTCCCTGATTTTTTAAGTTGTTAAAAGGGCATTTCTTAGAGTATTTTTGCACTCATGGAATTAAATTACTTTTTTAGGGTCTTGGTTTCTTTTAGGAGATTTGCAGTTTTTTTATTTTTGTTGCTATTTAAAGCAATTGCTTACACATGGCATTCAGATGATCAGTGAGTGATTCAAGTATGCCTAAGGAGAAAGAAAACATACTTAGGAAGAATATAAGGATGAAAAGAAAACTTCAAGGGAGAGCCACTATGAATAATTAGAAATCTGTAACCATGTAATTAACAATCTGCAGTCAAGCCATTTAAAGTGTTCTGAGACTTAACCAAATTTAATCCCAACTGGTAGTATGGTATAGGGGAAGGAGCACCAAACTTAGAATTAGATCAGGGTTTGAATTCTGGCTGTCTCCTTCACTGTCATCCATTTGACCATGGTCAAGTTATTTATTTTTCTCATTTCTTCAATTATATATAAAATGAGAGAATTGGACAAGTTAGTCTCTAAGTTTCCTCCAGATTCTACTGTGAAAAACATTTCTTTAGTAAACCCATGATTATGTAATTGGCAAAATTTTAAAAATCATTTTTTTTCATATTTTAAGCTGGTGAAGGTCATATGGGAAGGTCCATCTAATTTCCAATGATTATACTTCTTTAAGTCATGTTCTATGAAAATTTTGCCATGTTGTTTTAAAACTCATCCCTGACTCTGTATGAATTTAGCTATTTAGCGGGGTGATTCTTGAATTCATGGTATAGTGTATATATAATTTGTACTAAAATTTCTCAAAATTATAAGTCATATATAATTCAATATCCTCTGTGCACAGGTTAAGCATTGGAAAAGTAGCTTGCTTTCATCATGCTACTGAATTCATTTTGGACAGCGTTTGGGGATTTTACTTGAGTTTCTTCCTAATAGAATTTGATTCCCTCCAGGATAGATTTCCTTAGTATGGGCAGAAATGCCAGGATGTTGTTGATCCACTCTCCCTCTTGGAAAAAAGTGATTTCTTGATCTAAGCAGATGCCTGGTTGCCTCTAGAGGGATCCAACCCTACTTCTGAGATCAGTAAGCAAAAAAGAAGATAGAAAATGTTCTATGAACTTCATTAAAACAAACAGCCATCTCTTACTCCATGGTGTTATATGAGTCAAACTGAAAAATTTTAAATTGTGAGATGAGAATCAGAACAAATTCCAATTTCATCTTATCAAAACACTAAGCATTGCTAAGAATTGTGTGTAGAATGCCTAGCACAATTGCAATTGATAGGGAAAAGGCCACTCATTTAAAATATCTCACTATTGTGCATACAGTTGGTCCATTTCATTGCTGAAGCTATGCATTCCCCTCCAGAGGGTAGAACAAATCTTTTTCATTGCTCTCATAAAAATGGATATCACTGGCTCATAAATTTCAGGTGATCTTTCTTATCTTGCTAAGAAACATGGCATTAAATCATTTATTATTTATTTATTTTTAATTTTTTTTCTTTTTAAATTGAGTTCCAAAATCTCTCCTTTTCTCCCACCCCTCTTGCATCCACTGAGAAGGTAAGAAAAATAATATCAATTAATTATATGTGTAAAATATATGCCAAATGTATTTTCATATTAGCTATATCACCAAAAAAAAAAAAACAAAAAAGAGTTTTAAAAAGTTTGAAAGTTATACTTCAATTTGCACCGAGTCCATGGAGTCACAAAGATTGAACAATTATATTTCCTCTAATAATTTTCATTAAAATAAGCATAATTAATCAAAGTAGCATCTCATATTCACCAGTGAATTTGCAGTCCAAAGGTTTAGTGAACTTCAAGGGTCAAGTTGTTACTGATAGTCATGTGAAAATTCAGCAATCCAGTAATAACTCTGATGAGATTTTACTAGTTTGTCAAAATCGTAATCCTCTGAGAGAGAGGAAATGCACATTGACAAATATAGCATGGTGGCCTATATATCATAACTACATTAACAATAAACGATAAGGTTATTTCTAAAAATATATCTCCATAGAGCCTGTCTTTCTGTTTTCAAAGAACAATTTCTATGCAAGGTAGATTTTTTTTGCTCATCCTATTTTCTGTTTTCAACCTCTTCTGTAGCAAGCAAGTACTTTTAATAGGCAGCTATGTCCAGACAATTTAGAAGGTTGACATAGATAGAATTTATTCTCATAACTTGTTTGCAAAAACCTTGTTTGGTAATAGCCAGCACTTATATCATCATTTTCAGTTTTCCAAAGTACTTTATAAATATTATGTCATTTTGTCCTCACAATGACCTTATAAGGTAGGTACTATTTTTATTACCACGTTATAATTGAGGAACCTAAGGTAGGCAAGGCTAAATGACTTGGCCAGGGTCACACAGCTTGTAAGTATATTTTAACTTGGATCTTCCTGACTCTAAGTCCAGGACTTTACCTGTGCACCATCTAGGTGCCTCCTAGTTAAGAAATTCTCACTCTCATCAAGAGCCTTGGACTTGTTTTTCAGAATTTTTCATATTCTTTATTTCACATTCCTTAGTTCTCCCCAATTACTTGTGCCCAATCACAGATTCTTATTCAACTGATGTTGCAAGATAAGATTTGTTGTGGTGCTTCAGCTCCTTGGCAACTCTGGTTTATAAATTAACCTATGTTCTTTATGGCCCACTGACAAACCATTAAATACAGTTTACATTTTAACCCTATATCATTTTTGCCTTCCTATAGTATGTGGACCCAATCACATAGCTAGTTTTGAACTTAGGAAGATGTACTTTCCTGACTTGGCCACCTACCTGTCCTAATAATATTAATTAATATTTTCACTTGAGTTTAACACCTTGGAGAGCACCCAAAGCCTGGGGAATGGGTTCAAATATCACCTCTCATATACTCTGACTGTATTACCTTAGACAAATCAGTTAACCTTCAGAACTGGCAGAAGAGGTATTAGGAGAAAAGGGATGTGTGTGTGTGTGTGTGTGTGTGTGTGTGTGTTTACAGTCAATGCAGAATAAACAATGTATATGGCAGTTGTGGGAAAAGTACTAGGGTTGGAACTGGAAGATTTGAATTTGAATCTTAACTTTGCTTCTTAATATCAATATCAACTTGGGCAAGTAAGAGAGCCTTTCCAGGGCCCAGTTTCCTCCTTACTATGATGATGAAATTGTAATAAATCCTCTCTAAGGTCTCTTTCCACTCTAAATTCTAAGATCGAATGGATTTATCACAAATGTACAAAGGATCAGACTTATCCTGCCTAGCTCTGGAGGACGGGATCAGGAGTGATGGGTAAAAGTTAAGAGGCAGATTTGGATTTGATGTAAAGATAAACACCTAAGTATTAGAACAGTTCCAAAATATGATGAGCAGCTGGAAGGTAATAGGTTCTCCCTAAATAGAAATGTCCAAGAGGACATGGGATGATTACAATACATCTATCATAGTAGAAGACAGAAGGTTGTTTGTTTATGTCCTTTACTCACTGCTGGAGTTTCACTTCCCTGGATTCCTTCAAAACTCAGTTCATATACTCATCTCCTATAAAATGCTTCGCCTGCTCCTACAAGCTGCTAGTTCCTTTCCTCTGAGATTACCTTCCATTTGCCCAGTATACATCTTGAATCTTGTTGTCATTTCCTGTCATGTTGGACTCTTCTTGTCAAAGATTCTTGAGCGGTTGACCATTTCCTTCTCCAGCTCATTTTACAGATGAGGAAACTGAGGCAAACAGGGTTATGTGATTTGCCCAGGGCCACACGGCTACTAAGTATCTGAGGTCAAATTTGAAGTTGTGTCTTCCTGACTCTAGACCTGGTACTCTATCCACTACGCCACCTAGCTACCCTAATAGTAATAGCTAACATTTATATAGCACTTACTGTGTGCCAAGCACTGTACTAAACACTTTACTAATATTATCTCATTTGATACCCAGGGAGTTAGGTGTTATTTTTACCTCCGTCCATCCAATTCATGTCTTCACAAGCCCATTATGGGGTTTTCTTGGCAAAGATACTAGAGTGGTTTACCACTTCCTTCTTCATCTCATTTTACAGATGAGGGAACTGAGGTAAATTGAGTTAAGTGACTTGCCCAGGTTCACATAGCTAGGAAGTATCTGAGGTTGGATTTGAACTTAGGTCTTACTGACTCTAGATGCAGCACTCTGTTGTATCACCTGCCTATACACCCTCATTTTACAGATAAAGAAACAGATTAAAGCAAACAGATTAAGTGACTTGCCCAGTGTCATACAAACTAGCAAATGTCTGAGGTCATATTTGAACTCAGGTCTTCCAGATTCCAAGTCCAGCACTTAGTTGCACTTAAAAATGCTTTTTTATCCATTTATTTCACATTTTTTCATTATAATGCCATACTCAGCTACCTCAGAAGTAGCAACAACTTTTCTAGAATGAGCATGGAATGTGGGGGCAATGTATTAAGGATTGTCTTTGCCTACCCCTCTACATGTCAGGAAATACACAATCCCGGTGAGTGCAAACATTTGTTTTTTTTGTGTTACTTTTCAGATTGGGTTTTTGCCCAAATCTCTCTGACTCTTGCAACCTAGGTTAAATTGTAGAATCTTTTAAGAACCGCTTTTTCAACTAACTATTATTTTAGAGAACTACGTAAGGAGGGATAGTGTCCAACATTAATGAAAGGCTTTTATTTTTCTTGCAAGAGAGAAACTTTCTATAGTTATAACTATTGTGCCAAATATAATCACCCTTTAAAAAAATAACAACTGACCATGGGGATTTATATCATGGAAATGTTCCTTTGGAATTCATCAAGGGATGTAAGGCAGGCAAATCATAAAGCAAATGCTGGCAAGGTGTTTTGGGTGAGTCCATCAAGGTTGAAAAAAATGGAAAGAATAGCAACTTTTAGTTTGTTTTTGTTTGGTTCTGGTTTTAATTATGCAGTTTCTTTTCTGTTAACCATTTTATAGCAATGAACTTGATTCGAGTTTCTCTTGATGTTCCCATCCATATTTCTCATAAAGACAAACTCTCAAATAGATGGTAAATATCCACCATCACCCCCCACAAGAAAAGAGAGATGTGTAGGAGCAACTGGGAATAAGAATGTTGCTAGAATAAAATACTGCCTTTCCACCTTTGTTAATAAGGAGGAAATATCAATGAAACTACAGCATCAATTAAATTAATTTAATTAAATCAATTAAATTTACAGAATAATAATAACAAACTCTACAGCATAAGGGCAGTGACTGAAGCTGTCTAGATTTGGCTGCTGCCATCACCAGGAAGGTAGGGTAATGAGAACTCTTCAGCTAAAGGAACTCTATAGGACCTTGGAGTATAGGACCCATCCTGGGGTATGTCCAGGGACTTCAGACACAAATTTCTACTTTTTATCCTTTCAGTTCTATGACATCATCCACCTGTTTCTTCACCTTGACCTGTTTCGGTCTAGTTCTTACCCTCACAGGAACTTGGTACAACCTTCCTGCTTTCTCCAAACTGCAGGGGTTGTGGTGATCCCCTGCTCAAGCCTCAACTCTTGTTAGAACTCAGTTCTTCTCAAGTGGAAGGTGGGAAGGAGAAGGATATAGAAAACGGTAACGATGCCCCCTTTTGTAAATTAGTAGCATCAGCTCATTTATTTTTAAACTATGATGCACCAAAAACAGGACAGTGGGATTTTCCTTAATATCTTTCAGATGTATGAGTAAACAGATCCTTTGCCAGGTTAGAGCCTCTCTCTCTGTTCTCACTACCCTGTCACAATTCCTATGCTCATGGAGCCAAATGGAGCTCACATTTGAATAAGAGAAAAGTCAGCTTCATGCAGTTTCATTTATATTTGTATTTGACATCTAAACACTTTCCTTTGACTCCTGAAATTCCAAAGCAATTGACAAAGACAGGAAAGTGTAGATGAGAAAACAGATCTTGTCTGACCAGTCTGGTTTTTGTTAGGTTTGTCATTCCTGAGCATGCTCAAAGCTGTAGATTTTTGTTTTTTTTTTTTGTTTTTTTGTTCTGCTCAAGTTTTTTCTGGAGTGTTTTAATCACTTTAAACTTTGAAATTATCCCCCTTCTCCCTTTCCTCACACAAGGACTTTTGCACAGGTTTATATTCCAAGAGCCAGTCCATGTGAGCCAGCAGCAATTTAATGTTGTTTCAGTTTATCCTCACTAATCTTTTACAATGTCCATATTGGTTAGCAACTACAGGTCCATTCCAATTCAAGATTACTAAACAGGTTTACACCATGGAAAAAAGGTGTTTTCTTTCGGCTCATGGTGAGTTGATTTATAATAGAGGTAAATCACTCCCACGTTCAGTATTTCCATTTCAGTGTTTTATTGTTGAGGGATAGTTTACTTTATCACTGGAAGCCTAGAACCTTGTAAATTAATAGAGAATCCACCCAAAATTCTTATGACTTAGTTGTTGGCTACATTATATTTGAATCTTAAAGATACCTACTGAAGGTTATTGTAATTAGAAACTAGCCTTTAAGTTTTGAGATGTTGATTATAGAGTCAGATAGAATACGATTCGTTAGGCTTATAGCTTTGGAGGAAAAAATATTTTTCCTGCTCTTGGCTAGCAGCTGGATTTTGATGAGAAACCAAAAAAAAAAATTCCAGGAAAGTGGTTTTGTTTGTTTATTTTACTTACATATCAGAATAAGCGTATATTCCCCCAAATGGTGTACTGAATAAAAAAAAAATAGTTGAGTGAATTTAACTGGTATTCATCAGAATTTTATTTCTTTGACTTTCCAATAGTAGTGCCGCTGCTTAAGAATTAGAAAGTAAGGATTTTTTCCACTCATAGATCAGTGCTATGTTTTATCCACTGTTAAACCTCAGTTGCCTCATCTGTCAAATGAACTGGAGAAGGAAATGGTCAACCACTCCAGTATCTTTGCCAAGAAAACCCCAAATGGGATCACAAAGAGTCAGACATGACTGAAAAATGACTGAACATCAACCCAAAATATTGTTTTTCTTTCTTTTCCACCACCTGTTTTCTTACCTCTCAGAGAGATTTTGCAGACTGTGTCCTCTTCCCCTCTCCATTCCTTAAACATTTAATAGACAGAATAGTGTAATAGATAAGTAGAACCAGCAAGACCCAGGTTCAAATCCTGCCTGTAACATATACTGGCTATATGACCCCTGGGCAAGTCCTTTAATTTCTCAATGCTCTAGGCAACTATTTAAGGTATAGTAAAACTTCCAGCTTCCATCAGTAGAATACGGCCTTTCCTCACCTGGTAACTCCCTATATAACGGCAATTCCCATCCTTCTCTTTGACCTCATATAGTTAATTTAATTCTCCCTTACACAGTGCTTCTCATAATGTGTACGTACTTTTTAGTCTTTCCTTCTCTTCTCTCTTCCATTCATTCAGTCCATAGACATTTGTTGAGCAAGGAATTCCTTGGGCAAGACATTATGTTAGATACCCAAAGGTAAAAGTGCACAGTGACTGGTATATAATAGGTACTTAATAAATGTTTCATCTCTCTATCTGTCTCTCTATCTTGCCTGTCTCTGTCTTTTGTCTATCTTGCCTATCTCTCTGTCTTCTATCTCTCTGTCTCTCCATCTATCATCTACCTATGTGATGCAGTGGCTAGAGCAATGGGATAAGAAAGACTTCCTGAATTCAAATCCACCCTCAGACACTACTGGCTATGTGACCCTGAGCAAGTTGCTTAACTCCATTTGCATCAGTTTCCTCATCTGTAAAATGAGTTAGAGAAGGAAATGGCAAACCACGACAGTATCTTTGCCAAGAAAACCCCAAATGGGATCACAAAGAGTTGGACACAACTGAAAAAAATGACAGAACAACAAAAAATCTATCTTTCCAGCTACAATCTATCTGTCTCTCCAAAATAGCCCCATAAGTTCCCAGAAACCAGAACAGCAATGATAAAACAAAAATCCAGCTATGATATGGTAAAAGAAGTTTTCAGTGAAAAAGTAAAGGAGCAAGAAGGAAAGATTGGGAGCGAAGTAGAAAGTAAATTGACAAGCTGAACTGAATCTGAGTTTGAGCTGCTTGAAATCAGAGCTCTGGACTTCTTTTATACCAGGCTACATGCTCACTTCATCTCTCTATACATATACTTTACTTAATATGGAGTAACTATATTCATTATTTACATCTTGGATACCCTTGATAGTACTCATGACACAACCTTGAGGACCTTCACAAAACCCTCTAGCTATCTCTTCTCTTCCTCATATTAAAACCTGCTTCTCCTGTGTGTGTTTGTCCTTTCTTGCTGAAGAAGACATCAGAGAAATGATGACATGATTTGCACTTGACTTTGTTTTGAAAGAGGGAGGGCTGTGCAGGTCACCAGCCTCACTTCTCCTCCACAGCCATCTGAATCCAGTGACCAGATAGTCATCAGGATGACTGGAGATGACTCAGGATGAGGTAACTGGGGGTTAAGTGACTTGCCCAAGGTCACATAGATAGTGAGTGTCAAGTGTCTGAGGTGAGATTTGAACTCAGGTCCTCCTGACTCCTGCACTGGTACTCTATCCACTGCACCACCTAGCTGCTCTGCTTCTCCTGAAGCCCAATGAGATGAAGGTTCATTTTCTTTTTTATATGTCTAGAACTGAAGATAGTACTCACATTTAATAGATACTAAATGAATATTGGTTTTGAACTAAAGTCAGTTGAAGCATCCATCATTCAACATAAATAAGAACCCATGTTATTCAACTATATTCTTTTTCTGTTTTAACAGCTATTCTTGCAATAGCATGATTTTGCACTATCCTCTTATTACAAATGAAACCAGTTTTTTTAGCTACTGGTGTCAAAAATTGGATAGACCCATGTTTTCTCAGTGTATATTGTAATCCCTGCATGCTTTCTCACCCTGTGTAATTCTTGCTCATAGAGGATCCATTCAATAAATGAGAGGCCTTTTAAGTCTTTTAACATTCCATGTATACCAGGATTTAAATAGGTATTTATGGGTTGGCCTGAGAACCTAAGCACTATTTATAGCATAATTTCAATGGAGCAGGGTATTCTGAGTTTCCAACATACAAGAACCATTTTAGAACACATCTTATTTGTGAGTTGGAAGATTTGTACCTATCTATAGATCTATATTCATTGATAGTCACTATTTATCATCCCATAAATGGAAAGTGGAAAGTGGTCAAGAGCCTAGTATCTTAAAAGAAATACAGGGATATGTGGATACCACTTTAGGCTGTAGGAATTCATAACTGTAAAACTACAAACACAGCATATAACAACTTTGTTTAAATGCTACCTCCTCCAGGAAGCTAAAACTGATTTCTAGCATTTTATTTTTATATTGCTAATATACTTCCTAGGCAATATTTTGTAATATAATTGTCTATTTGTATCTTATCCCTCCTCTAGAACATAAGCTCTTGAAGGCAGACACCATATCTTAGCTAAACTATAGCATCCCTACCACCTACCCAGTGCTCTCCAAAGAGTTGTTTTTTAGTCATTTTTTAATCATATCTGACTCTCTGGGACTCCATTTTGGAGTTTTCTTGGCAAAGATACTGGAGTGGTTTGCTGTTTACTTCTCCATCTCATTTTATACATGAGGAAATTGAGATAAACAGTGTTAAATGACTTACCAAAGGTCATATGACTGATAAGTGTCTGAGGCTGGATTTGAACTTGTCTTCCTAACACCAGGCCTGTTGCTCTATCCACTGCACCACCTAGCTGCTCCACTACTGCAAACAATAGAGTTCACTTCAAATTTGTTGAAGAATTTGTAATTCTCTCTGAGACACCATTTATCTCTATATCTTTTCTAGATCTATAATTTGATGGCCAAAAAGGATTTACTTTTTCTCTCAGGCTTCCATAACTTCGTGTGCATGTGGGTGTGCATGTGTTTGTGCGTGCATGAGTGTGTGTGTGAGTGTGTGTATCCTGGGGGTGGGGAGGTATAGAATGGAAGAGATTATAGGGGAATAGAAGGAAAGGTGAAAGGATAACATTTATGGAATTTTCTTGATCTTTCTTCTTTCATACGTAAGGTCCATGAGGAGTGCTGGTTTTTGAACCGAGAACATCAACAGTAACAACAGTAGCTAGCATATATTTTAAGGTTTGCAAAGCTCTTTAATAATAATATTTCCTTTTATCCTACAATAACCTAAGAGCTGTTATCCTCGTTTTGCAGATGAGGAAACTGAAGCAGACAGAGGTTAAGTGACTTGTTTAAGATCACACAGCTGTTAAGAATCTGGTACAGGATTAAAATTCAGATTTTCCTGGCTCCAAGTCCAGTATGCTATCCACTGTGCCACCTTGCTGCCTAGCCTGTAGGGCTTAGCAATTTCTTGGAAAATAAGAATGAGTGCAGTTGTTCACCATGTTTCTTTTCTTCATTCCAGGCTGTGCTCAGTCCTCTCATAGCCATTGCCTTGAAAATTTCCCAGATCCATGAGAGGACTGGCCGTCGGGGCCCCACTGTCATCACCTGAACGAAGGAAGCCTTACTGATCCGGGGCCACAAGAGAGCACCAGGAAAGAGAGCTGCCTTTGCTGATGCCTTCTTGCTACGTTTTTGCCTTATATGACTTTGAAAGGGTGTTTTGTTGATGGGGGGAGGTGGGTGGGAAAAGAAGACTTCAATTTCCTTTCAGCTTTAGCCAGTTGCATTGACTTACCAATGCAATTGTGTATTTAGTAGTCTGTTAAAGCTGCAATATCTTTTTAGATTTTCCCTCATAAGTAACTCACAATCAAGAATTAAACTTCCTTCCTCTCCATCTCTAAAGCTCAGCAGTCACAAAGAAAAAAGCAGTGGGTTAAGAAAAAGTTGAGTGCCCTGTTTGTTTTATATTAGATCAACATGACAAAAGGTTTGGGATTCATGAGAGACTAAGAGCAGGGTCAGTGGTGGAGGGTGCTAGATGAATTTAAAGACCACAGACTCCCTTGGGCAGCTCAGAAGCAGGCACCCAAAGCAGTTGGAGCTCCATAATTTGGAAGAGGATTTCAATGTGACTCTCCCCAGCAGACCCTATTGATCACCAGCTGCACACCCCTAGCAATCCTTCTCTTCCTGTCTTCTCAATTCCCCACCAAAGCTTCCTTTAAAACACACTTGCACTCTTCCAACAGTACATATCAATGGGGTATTTCTCCCCATTTATTTTTGAAAGAATGGTATTTCAACCAAAATATTGATTTCTTTCCAAAGTTCTCATAAACTCACAAATCTGTCATTTGTTGGCCATGTAGGGAAGTTTTTCACTGGGAAAACCTTATGGGAATGGACATTTTTAATTCTTCCAAGCCTTGAACATATCCCACATGTTTAGCACAGGATCATAAGACACATGTATTTGTATTGATTCATCCTGGAAGGTCAAAATCCCCCAAGCTCCACTATCTTGTTGATTATGCTGAACAGTGGATACCTTCTGAGCCTACTTCACAAAGCAGGGCATTTGTCAGTTTGTTGGCCTCACTCTCTCCTTGATAGGAGCCAAAAGGAACACAGAACCAATAGTAAGGTATGAAATAGATGCTGGGAGCGATTCACATATAGACCTGGGGACAGAAGAAGCGGGGATCCTCATAAGAATGAGGAAAAAAGATGGACACATCTTGCTTTCTTCACTGGGGAAAGGATACTGCAGCTGTAGTGACATGGCTCTGTACTCCACAAGAAACACAAACACATTGTGCATGAGGCTTGTTTGCATATGTTTTGCTTCCTTGGGAACAACACACTCACGCATCAGCTCACCCATTGAGATAGCCTGATGTAGTCTGACTGTTTGGCAGAATCTTGTGGCTATGGTCAAGGTGAGCCCAGTTAGGAACATTCCCCAGGAAGTAAAGATTTTCCTGTTTTCTATCTATGCTTCTGTTAAAAATTGCAATGACATTTAGTAGTTAATAAAACAATGGAATGCTGTATTTCAGTCTTCTTCAAGGGTTGTGGATTTTTTTCCCCCACTATTTCTCAGTGATACTTTATGTAGAAAGAGATTCTTAACCTTTCCTGTGTCATGTACCCCTTTGGCAATCTAATTAAGCCTATGGACTCCCTTTTCAAAATATTTCTAAATGCACAAAATAAAATACATAGGATTACAAAGGAAATCAAGTATATTTAAATATAGTCATCAACATAATATTTTTAAAAATTCATGGTCTCCATGATAAAAACCACGGACTTAGTGAAAGATGATTGCCTTTGAGAAGGTCCAAGGATTCTGTATTCAGTTTTCACTTCATAGGAGATCTATTTTAAGTGCAAGAGGGCAGTTATGAGGTACAGTATATAGAGTACTCCTTCTAGAGTCAGAAGGACTCATCTTTGTGAATTCAAATTTGACCTCAGACCCTCAATAGTTCTGTGACTAAGTTCTGTAAGCAAATCACTTAACCCTGTTTGCCTCAGTTTCCTCATCTGTAAAATGAGCTGGAGAAGGAAATGACAAATCATTCCAGTATCTTTGTCAAGAAAAGTCCAAATGGGGTCATGAAGAGTTGAGCATGATTTAACGTTATCACCATCATCATCATCATTTAAGTGGATGGAATGACAAGGTGACGCCTTTGAGAGTTTGTCAACCAACCATGGCATCTGGTCTTTCATCCTGTTCCATCTTTTTAAAGTTCAAGTAGAGTTGTCTTGTTTGAATTCAGGTTATAAAAGACTCACCACAAGATGCATCAGAAATTTAAAAAAACTTCAATTCTGGTTTGTATTCATCTCCTATGAGGTAAATATCTGCTTATTAATCTGCCATGCTCTTTTGAAGATAGCAAAAATTCAACCTGATTCATTGAATGCTGATTAAATGCCTTGTGGGCAAGGCATTGAAAGTATGATGACAAAAATAAAAGGTAGTCCCAGTCCTCAAAGAGCTTATAGTCTTCTAGCTTTTAGTTTTTTCACTCTTAAAAGCTACACTCACATAGAAATCCTTCTCAAATTGGCTCAACTTTTGTAGGGAGGGTGATCTAAGTCAACTCTTATTTTAAAATTTTCAAGTCCTCTTCTAAATGTTGACTTTTTTTGAGTCATTTAAGCAAGTACTAATCATGGCAAACTATAGCACAGAGATCCTAGGAGTAGGATTTCTCAGGGAGCAGGACTTCTGGGGATTTGCCAATGTCCAGCGTATTTTCCTGACCCTTCACCCTCCAGCACCCAATACTCACCCACCATTTCTATTGTTTGTCTATAATCTGGTTCTTGTTAATCTAGTCTATTTGTTCATTCAGAAGAATATATTAAGTGCCCACTATCTATGTATTTCTTTTCTGGATGCTGTAAGAGGTTATATAAAAGAAAAAAAAACCAACTCCATCTTCTAGAAGCTTACCATCACAGAAGCAGAGAGTGTTAAAGTTGAAGGGCCTTTAGTGGCCATTTAGTTCAACTGGTAACTGAGTGAGAATCTTCTACACATCAGACATTAGAAGTGATCATCTTTATGCCTTATGAATTTCACTTTTGGGTGGTCTACCACCATAGGCTAGGGGATCATACCTATCCTTTCAGTGAAGCCTTTGAAATCTGCTTTCTCCAAATACAGGGCACATGTCTGACTCTTCTTGACTTTTTTCTATTTTTCCACCACAAATTCTAAGATGGAGCAGTCACTCCCTGCCCTCCTACCCACTAAGTTTCTACTTCTAATTATTCTTCATTCAGTAGCTCCTCCTTGGTAAGAACCTAGCCCAGAAAGCGGTTCTCATCACTTCTGTTTTAGATGGAGAGAAACAATATATACAATCAACCAACTGAGCAAACAATCAACAAGTATAATTTAGCATGTCTTATGTGCCAGGCAGCGTGTTTAGGCACTAAAGATATGAGTACAAAGAAGGAAACAATCCCTACTTATAAGTATATGTGTATGTAACACATATAAATATATGTATATATAATAATCCATATGTTTGTTGTTGTTCAGTCTTTACATTCGTGTACAGCTCTTCATGACCTCTGTTGGGGGTTTTCTTGGCAAAGATACTGGAGTGGTTTACCATTTCTGTCTCCAACTCATTTAACAAATGAGGAAACTGAGGCAAACATTTTCCTCCCATTCCCCTGAAGGGAGAATGAAGTTACTTGCCCAGGTTCACACAGCTAGTAAGTGTCTGAGGACAGATTTGAACCAAGGAAGATGAGTCTTCCTGACTCCAGGTCCAGCACTTTATCCAGTGTCACCTAGTTGCCTTTGCATTGGTTAAATAGAGGAGTCTCATGGTTGGGTCCATGTTTAAGGACAATTATCTCTACAACAATGTGATGGATGGTCTAGGGTGGTAAGAGACTTGAAGTAAGGAGACCAGTTAGGAAGCTGTTGTAGGAACCTATATCATAGATGAGGATTTGGTGGTCTGTGATCAGATACAGCGATATGATATGATTCATTCCCTAAGTGAGTTACCAGGTCAACAGGTGATGTCAATTCAGAGAGAAAAAGGATGGAAAATAATAATGGGTTAGAGTGGTCAGGGAAAACCTTATAGAAGAAGGGACACTTAATCTGAATCTTGAACAATGCATAGAATCAAGATGAATGGATTACAGGCAAAGGACAACCCAAGTTGGAGATAGGGGCTAGAGGGAAACAGCATAAATAAATACAAAATTGGGATTTTGTAATCTCCTTGAGGACAGGGACTATCTTTTGCCTTTTTTTGTATCCCCAGAGCTTAGCATATTGCTTGGCACATAATAGGTGCTTAATATTTATTTGAATTGAACTGAATTCAAGTGTCAGGATTGAATATGTTGAAGTTAGTGAGAAAAGTTGGTTAGAGCAGAGGGTTTTTTTTTACAGCATCTCCTCATACCTTCTCCAACACAAGACAATTGAAGGTAACATTTTATAAGATTCTTAAACTAGGAAAATTTCACAATATGATAAAAAAGGTGAATTATATAGTTTGGAGTTAATATTCTTCTTCATCAAGTAGAACAAGAGTCAGTGGACTTTTAGGGAATCCCCCTGGAAAACCATTCTCTGAAAACCACTCAAATCCTCTCTGAACACTCCTCTTTAGTGTTCTTTTCCAGGTGATCACAGGTGACTTCAAGCAATCAGAAGGAAAGGGACCTCTCCTGAACAATACCTTCATTCCTTCAGGGGAATGGGAGGAAAATATTGCTGCTTGGAGGTGGGTCTTTAATCCGTCAGTTCAGCCTCATGATCTCTTTATACTCTTAAAAATTATTTAGGACCTCAAAGAACTTTGGTTAATCGGTTATATCTATTGACAGTTACTATATTAGAAATTAAAACTGATAATCTAAAAATATTTTAAATCATTTTAAAAGCAAAATAAACACATCACATGTTAACATATGTGGAGCAGCTAGGTGTCTTAGTGAATAAAGCACTGAACTTGAAACAAGGAAGATTCATCTTCATGAGTTCAAATTAGACTTTGGACACTCACTAGTTATGTGACCCTGGGCAAGTCACTTCACCCTGTTTGCCTCAGTTTCCTCATCTGCAAAATGATCTGGAGAAGGAAATGGCAAACCGCTCTAGTATCTTTGCCAAGAAAACCCCTAAACTGGCTCACCAAGTGTCAAATATGACTGAAACAAATCACCAATCAATATAATTTTTTGGTGAAATAACTCTTTCCAAAACAAAAAACAGATCAGCAAGAAGAATGGCATTGTTTTACATAGTTTAACAAATCTCTTTAATGTTTGGTTCTTTAATGCTTTCTTAAGATGACAGCTAGATTTCTCATATATGCTTTCTCATTTAATTTGTTGCAATATGTTTTGGTTGAAATATAGATGTGTGTCACACAGATACATGGTTGGATCAAGGAGGAGTATTTTGATAGATAAATTTTGTCTTAGTATTATTACAAAAATGAGGAACCCTTAAAAGGGTCTCAGGTCTATGAACACACTTTGAGCTAATTCATTCAGGAGAAAAGGGAAGGCAGTGATCCTAAACACTTTTTCTTTCTAAATCTAATCATCACCCTTACTCCATTTTCTGGGGACTTAGCTTTCCTTCTTGATCTTTTACACACTTGACTAAAAGAAAGAAATTAGGCCCAAGAAAAAGTGAAGTAAAGATTTTGGTGAAGGAAATTATTTCCTGAGAAGTTTGAAAAAGTACCAATAAAGTTTCTTCTTTCAGGTATGTCTAGAAGGGATGTTAGACTGGAGAAATATTTATTTCTCAACATTTTCCGTTGAGCTGGAAAGGAGATTTTATGTTTCCATACTCATATTTTCTTGACACTGTACAATATCAGTGAATTCCACGAGGTTGTCCATTGGCTGTTGGCCATTCTTGCTATGCTACAGGCTCCTCAGTCTTCCCCACAGTTATGCAGTTTTCTGATGACATCCTTTACCCCGCTCACTTACACAATCACTCCTTTGTAATACGTTGCAGCCTGCGCACACTCTCAATGGTTCTTTGGATGGGTCTCCCCTCCAGGTGTTCAGGGTATGTAGTATTACCTCATCCCTAGAAGAATATTAGTGTTAAGAAAGAGAATGAGTCAACATAGAAAGTGTGTTGCCCAAGGCAGAGAGAGAAAGGAGGGAAAAAAACCTTAAATGCCTATTATGTGCCAAGCATTGTGCCAAGTGCTTTAGAAACAGCTCACTTGCTCTTCCCAACAAACCTGGAGGTAGCTGATATTATCTCTGCTTTACAGTTGAGAAAACAGAGATTGAGGTTTAGTGATTTGCTCAGCTAGGCAGTATCTAAGGATGGATTTGAATTCAAGTCCTCTGGCCCAGGGCTCTATCCATTGTACCACCTAGATGCCATTAAGGAGGCTGGACACCTGGGTTCTAAACCTAGCAACTTACTAGTTGTGTGACCTTGATCAAGTTACTACCTCCCTGGGTCTCTGTTTCCTCTTTGCAAAATAAAGTTTGGACTTAAGAGATAGGATATCTAAGGGCTTTCCCAGCTCTAAAATTCTCTATCAGTACATGTCATCACTGAGGCAACTATAGTTTAACCCATGACTTTTGAATTCTGTAGCTCTCCATGAAAATTTGCAAGCTACCATGATGGTGACTGGATCATCTTTCAGCCTTTCCTGATCAAATATGCTTGCTGTCCATGTGACTGAAGAGGATAAACGGTGATGAGTGACACTCCACACTGATTTATGGGTGAAAGTGCTTTGACATGACGGGAATGCTTTTTGAAACATAAGGCTGATGTGGAGTTTGACAGTCACATAACTATGCTTTTGGACTGGTAACTGGTTACACTAATCAAGTGGGACCTTCCTGGGGAAGGAGAAGGTCAAAAATGTTTCAGTATGCATCAGGAAGGGGAAACCCTGTTTAAAGGGCTGACCTTGATGTCAATGACTCCGTTCTATTGCCAATGGGTGTGTTAGGCCTGGGGGTGCCCTGGAAACCCTTGAACAGCAGCCGAAATTCCAACTATCTCTGTTTCCTGAGAGCCTTGAAGTCTTGGGAATGTTTCCATTTTTGGCTCAAGAGGATTCTGAGAAGCTCTGTGAAATTATGTAACAGTCAATATATCAGTCTTTGGCTCTTAGTAGTCATAGAGAGATTATCTGGGGTGCTAGAGCTTGGTGAAATGTCTGCATGACCCCAGTCACTTTGACTCTTGGGTGACTTGCTTATAACCAAAATTATCACCATTAACTTTGAAATACCTAATTAACCTTTTCTCAGTTTTAATCCCTCTTGATTTCTCTGCAACATTTGGCACTGTCGATCACCTTCTCTTAGATGCTTTCTCCTCTCTACATTTTCTTAGCATTGTTCTCGCCTGGTTTCTTTCATATCTGTCTGACTGCTCCTCAGTGTCCTTTGCTGGCTTTCCCTTCATGTCATGTCCACTGCCTGTGAGTATCCCCTAAGGTTCTGCCGTGGACTCTCTTTTCTTCTCCCTCTATACCATCTCACTTGATGATTTCATCTGCTCCCATGAGTTCAATAATCAGTTCTAGGCTATCAGGTGCTACCCTCTCTCCTGAGCTGTTTTCATACATGTACTGCCAACTACCTCTTAGGCATCTAGAAATGATGCAAATCTAGATTCACTGCAAATTCAACATGTCCAAAGCAGATCTCATTATCTCTTTTTCCATGCCCTCCCCTCTCCCAAACTTGCCAGTTATTTTCAAGGGCACCACCATCCTCCCAGGCACCCAGACCCAAAGCCTCAAAGTCATCTTCTACTCCTGACTCTAATTCATCCCATTCACTCCCCTAGCAATCTCCTCAGTTCAGATCCTCATCTCTTACCTATTATTGCCTTTTATTATGTTTATATAGAATAATATGTAGTGTATATTATATAAGAGTAAAACATGCAATTATGTAATAATGTACTCACATATATTATTATATCATATTATAATACACCCCTAATAATGATAGTTATTCCAGTAGTCAAGGGAAAAACGCTTTCCCAAAATCTTGGGCATCAGTAAGATGTGCAAGTGGCACAAACAAGATAGGGCTGTTTGCTGTGAGCTGGTAAACCGGAGCTGTGACGTTAATGTCTTTATTTTTCTCTCCAAGATAGTCCCATCTTGCAGGTGGCACAGAAGTGGTTTATAATGAAACTCAGATGGGACCAATAAAATGTGGCTTTTTTATCTTTCAGATTTCCCCCCTTCAATACTAGCAGCTAATCACACATCACATATGAAAATTTTCATGCTTCAAAAATACTTTATTATACAATTTGTTTTCCTATCATTTTAGCCCATTTTTTTCTTACAGCTTCATGAGAGATTAAGAATAAATCAAGCCAAACCATCAAAAACATACTAAGCACTTCTTATGGGCCAAACTTCATGCTAAGAATACTACAACTTTGATTTCTTACAAGATAACTCTCAAATCTCCTGTCTAATATTGGTGAGAGCAATTAATCAATCAATAAACATTTATTACAATGAGCTAAAATGGTGTCCATCCTTCCTTCCATCTGGGTGTAGCTCATATTATTTCCCCATAGACAAATTTTTAGTTTGTCTCTACCAATGGACTTCATGCGTTGTTGTTTAGTCATTTTCCCATCATTTCTGACTCTCTATGACCCCATTTGGATTTTTTTTGGGGGGGAAGAATTGAAGTGGTTTGTCATTTCTCTTTCTAGCTAATTTTATAGATGAGAAATGGAGACAAATGGGGTTAAGTGACTTGCCCAGGGTTGCACAGCTAGTAAATTTTAAATAGAATTGAAATCTTTCACTGACACTTATATGCCTCTGGCTTGTGTATTACTTGAAAAACAGAATTTCAAAGCTAGAAACAGCCTTAAAGTTCCCTTGATTTAAATCACAGCTGAGTAAGACTCCCCTCTTAACAACTATAACATATCTGGTCATCCAGTCTCTTTTTGAAAACCCACATTAATGAAGAACCTGCTACAACTAACAGCACAGTACAATGGAGAGAACGGGTTAGGAGTCAAGGGGCAAGAAATCTCACTTTAGCTCTTTACCTTTATGAGGTCTTGGGGAAATCATTTAACCTCTCAATTTTATCATCTGTTTAAAAGAAAGGAGGGGGGATAGGTTAGAATTAATAGCTCTAGAACTGAGCATATGTCGGCCAACTCCTTCATGTTATAGGTGAAAAAGCTGAGGCTCAGAAAGGTTAAGAGACCTGTCAATGGTCATATAGGATGTAAGCATCACAGGCAAAATTTGAATTGAGCTCATTTAATTCTAGAGCAAGTATTCTTTCCACTATACCATATGACCTTGACCTGTAGGATCCCATTCAACTCTAAATCTGATTCTAAGACCTCCTAAAGGTCCCAGAGAGCTGTGATTACTAGTCATTTTTTCTTAACATTAATCCTACATTTGTTTCTTTGTAATTTCCATTTTTGTTGTTGGAACAGAAATGTTTTTCCTGAAACCCAATATGTCTGAATCTTGTATCAGAAAATCTTTTATAGTCTACATGCTTTATTTTTTAAATTAAATTTTATTCTTAAAATGAACACAAATCTATTTTCTCTTCCTCCCAGATAAAAATATAATCCCTCACAAATACAAATGGAGGCCTGAGTCATTCAAGGTCAGCCAGTGTCAACAAACTCAGAAAAGTATTTGATATAATAGAGATAAGTTGTATCTGACTTGAGCTAGCAGAAAAAAGTAAAAAAGAATTCTGTCCAAGTGAGAAACTGTGTAATACCATGAAAAGATTCCTGACTCTGGAGTCAGGACACCTGAATTCAACATCTACCTCCAATGCTTGCTATTTGAGTGTTGTTGGGCAAGTCACTTAACCTTAGCGGGTCTCACTTTCCTCATCTTTACTGTGACTGAGTGTGTGTATGTATGTATGGACCAGATGGCTTTTGAGGTCCCTTCCATCTCTTAATCTCTAAACCTATTAGCTCTGAAGCAATTGTATAATATATATAAATATATACGTATATATATTGATATTGACAATATTAAATAAGAGATTTAGTACAACTTCATCATCATACTAAGGAGAAAACTGGCCCTGGAAAGGTCCCCTTACTTGCCCAAGTTTATGTGGCTAATAAGTAGCAAAGCTGAGATTCAAATTCCAGTCTTCCAGTTCCAACCCTTTAAGAAGTCAAAGTTGGATTGTTCCTCATGTCTCTTCACTCATCCAAGTTTATGATGGTACCAATAGGTAGATTCAGAATTGTAGAACTATGTGAGAAAAAGCAAGACAAATTGCCAGGCTTTTCCCCCTTTTCTGGTAGAAAGATGAGGGACATTTGGAGTCACAGGGGGCCTTAGCACTATCATGAGGACCACTGACTTAGAGACCTTTGTTTTACTTATTATTACCCAGGCTCCCTATGGGCCTGTGTTGGGACAAAAAACCCACCTGGAGTGAAGGAGGCGAATAATGCACATAGAAAAATGAGGCCGCTCAGGAACTAATCTCAGGATCAATGGATCTGGTGCTGAAAGACCTTAAAAATGCCCCAGATCTCAGCATTAGAAACTGTAGTAGCCATCTGGTTCAAACCATTGATAAAAACAAATATGTAAAGAGCAAAAACAAGCTGTTTGTCAAGTGGTCACTATATGTCAGGCATTGTGCTAAATGCAAAGGGTGCAAAGAAAGGCAAAAATACAGTTTCTGCCTTTATGGAGGGTTCATTCTACTGAAGGAGATAACATGTAAATAAAAAAAAGTCCAGAATATGGGACAGCTAGGTGGCACAGTGGATAGAGTGCCAGGCCTAGAGTCAGGAAGACTTGTCTTCCTGAGTTCAAATCTGACCTCAGGCACTGACTAGCTGTGTGATCCTGGGCAAGTCACTTAACCCTGTTGACCTTAGTTTCCTCATCTGTAAAATGAGCTGGAGAAGGAAATAGCAAACCACTCCAGTATCTTTGACAAGAAAATTTCAAAGGGAGTCACAAAGAGTCAGACATGACTGAAAATGACCAAATAAGATTCAGGATATGTACTGTGCAAATGCAAGGCACTCAGAGGAAAGAGACCATTAGCTCAAGAAGGGGGTAAAGCATCTTACTGGAGGTATTTGAGCGGAGTCTTGAAGGAATCCAGAGAAATGAAATCCCAGCAATGAGGACAAACTTCTGTCTTCTAGTATTATAGATCTATTGTAGTCATCCCATGTCCTCTTGGAAATCCTCATTTAGGGAGAACCTACTACCCTCCAGCTGCTCATAATACTTTGGGACAGCTCTAGTACTTAGATGTTTGTCTTTACATCAAATCCAGATATGTCTCTCAACTCTTACCCATCATTCCTGATGCTGTCCTTCAGAGCTAAGCAGGATAAGTCTGAATCATTGTACATTTGTGATAAATTCATTGGATCCTAGAATTTAGAGTGGAAGGAGACCTTAGAGATGATTTAGTACAGTTTCATCATCATACGAAGGAGGAAACTGGCCCTGGAAAGGTCCTCTTACTTGCCCAAGTTTATGTAACTAGGAAGTAGCAAAGTTGGGGTTCAAGTTTCAATCTTCCAGTTCCGGTGCTTTTTCCACAACTGCCATATGCATTGTTTACTATAGTTCTGAGGTGGAATTTGAATGCAAAGTCATCCTAACTCTAGGCCCGTTGTTCTGTTCACTGAGCCACTGGCTACCTCTGTAGGTCCTCTTACTCCATAGCGTTGCTCCTTCCACTGCGTCCTACAGGCTCAATCCCTTGAATATTGTTCTAGTTTCACAAGGAGACCAGGACTAAACTACTAGTCCTAAAATTGATTCTCCTCATTCTAAAGAGAGAGCAATGCCTTTTGCTTCAGTATAAAATTTATTACCATAGAGCTAGATTCCTGATTTAAACTGGTCTTATGTAAACTAAACTTTCCATCAGTTCTAAATAGCTCATAGCAGTACAAAAATACCCAACAATTGCAAATATGAATTCTGGCTTAATTTCAATAAAAATAGAGCTTCATAGGCTCATAGATTGAGAGCCAGATGAGAAATTATCAGATAAGTTAAGTGATCAGATCCAGTCCTCTATTGTAGTAGATGGAATCTTGGCTAGGAGAACTTACCTGACTTACCTCAGTTTCCTCATCAGTAAAATGAGCTAGAGAAAAAAATCCAATATTTTCTACTATATCACAATTTGTCCAAGTCAGCAAATGTACATGAACTGAAGAGGAAATTTTTTTAGATAATCCACCTTAGAAAAATGAGAGCAGGAACAAAACAGTGAAGAAAAAGAAAAGATATGATTAGACCAGGAGTTCTTAATGTGTGGGCATATGTGTGTGTGTGTGTATGTGTGTGTGTGTGTGTGTGTGTGTGTGTGTGTGTGTCCCCTAGAGCCCTTTGGTAGTCCAAAGATGGAAGCCTTCCTCAGAATAATGTTTTTAGATGTATAAAATATATTACAGAGGGTTCAATATAATTTCAATTTTATTGAAATACAGGTATCAAAATATTAAAAGACAACAAGTTGATGGATCCAGGGTTAAGAACCACTAGGTAGACTGATAAATAGGAAATTTTATTTTATTTTATTTCATACAGATGGATAGATAGATAATGATAGGTTTGCTATAGAGGAGCTATATAGAAAGGAAATGTATTTATTAAGTGCTTCCTATGCCCAGACAGTGAGGCACTTTACAAATATCACTTTTGATTCTCACAACAATCCTAGAAAGTGCTATTTATCCCCATTTTACAGTTAAAGAAACTGAAGCAGACAGAGGTTCAGTGTCACACAGTTAGTAAGTGTCTAAGACTTTCTTCATCCAGGTCTGGCCCTCTATCCACTGCTCAGCTTCCTCAGTTTGATTTGTGGTAACACATATTTGTGATTTCACTGATTCCTACATGAATTCTAAGGACATTCTAATTGGTCAGTGTTTGGATTTGTCAGTTCCTCTGCTCCACACTTACCTGGCAGGTTAGACATCAGCAACCCACCCACTAGAGATGATTTTCAGTGTCCTTAAATGCTCCAAGAGTCTAGGCTTTCAGTCATGGTGTCCTACCCCTCTTCTGGGCTCATCTCCCACCCTTTGCCCTCATTCTTCTCTCCCAGTGTTCAGAGCCTTCTCAGAGAGACCAAGTTAATCTTTCCCAAGTGCTCAGAAATTCTCTCTTTCTCTCTCTCTCTCCCCATCCACATCAAGCCTCTATCTCTACAGACTGTTAGGGGGTCAACCAGTACCTATTTCAACATGTGGAACTGAATTATATACATGAAGGAGAGGTGATGGGAAAAATGAAACGATTGGGTTAAGTGACTTGCCCAGGGTCACAAAGCTAGAAGGTGTCAAGCATCTGAGATGGATGGAACTCAGGTCCTCTTAACTCCAGGGTCAGTGCTCTATCCTAGGTTCCACCGAGCTAACCCTCTAGGTGAGGCTTTTCAAAACAAATGAGCTCTCCCCTTCCTCACCCTTCCAATACTTGACTATGCTTCAGGTCTTTGAAGGAAGGAAAACATGCCTAAAAATGGAGCTTCTCTCCCTGTTGGACCTCATTTTCCAAAGGGAGGAAAGAAAAGGAACAGGGCTGGTCTCAGGACAAATTTGAATAGAGTTTTATCTTTGGTGGACCCCTCAATAACAACTCCCACCTTCGGTTATAATCATAAAAGTTTAGAGCTAGAAAGGACTTTAAAAACCATCTGGTCTCTAGGAATAATCTTTTTATTATTTTATATACTATTTTATTTTTAATTAAATAATTTATAAATGATTTTACAAATCTATTGAAGAAATGGATGCCTAGACTGGCCTTCTTAAGGTCATGCAGCTAGTTAGCAGTAAAATTAGTGTCTGCTCATTTATCGTCTCATTGCTATGCAAATACTTAACTCGCTAGCTTTTCAATCTTATGAATGAAGGTTTTATAGAGGCTACTTACTTGGTTATAATGTTTTGTGATTAGACAGCATGTTCCAAAAGTCTCAATGCATTTTAAAACTTTAAAGCTTAAATCAGCACTAAGACTTTTGGGACACCTTGTATATTCATTTCTAATTAATAGAGAAATAAAACCTTGGTTTCAGTTCCCTTTCTCTCAAATTGCCACAGACTGAAGGCCTCCCATTACATTACATAGAACAACTTCTCATTTCTCATTCATTGACCCTCCCCCATCCTCCTCAAAATTTCAAGTATGGGCTATTAACTTTGTATTTTTTAGAGAGAACTTTTCTACTGAGTCTCCTCTGACCTGGAAAAGTTATCAAACTCTGAGGATCTTCCTCTACTAGACTGATTCTCTTATGTAGGCAAACTAGACCATATCTGGCCTCAATTCTTACCTAGACTTTAATTACTGAATGGGCATTGTCTTAGACAAACTGAGACCTGAGATAGACTTTAGCTTAAAAAGGCCCAGGTCCCCCACTGCGTTGAGGGCCATAAAACCAGTCATCTTGACCTTTGTCTTGCCACTGGAGTTCAATGACTCTGGAGGAGAGAGTGAGGCTGATGACTCTGCACAGCTCTGCCTCACTTAAATCCAATTCCTTTGCAAGGCAAGAAATCACCCTCCTGATGTCATCCGTCCTCTTCCAGAACAAAGGAAGAACAGTCATGAGCAGACAGCTGAAGGCTCCCACCTTTAGGTGATCAGAAGAAATGAAAACAAAAATCCTCTCATAGTGACTAGGAAGGAAATTAGAAAATCACTGCTCAAGGGTGAGTCAGCAAACATTTATTTAATGTCTACTCTGTGTCAGACACTGGCTAAGCCCTGAGGATGCAAAGAAATGCAAAAATGAAGCAGTCTCTGCTCTCAAGGAGTTTATTTACATTCTATACAAAGATATAACATATACACTTCTCCATATGAAAAAATAAATAGAAGGCAATGTAGGGAAGAATGACCCACAGTTGTAAGGAGAAGAGATTTAGAAAAGACTTCATGCAGACTGTTGTTTGAGATAAGTCATGCAGTCAGTGTGGGATTACAGAGATGATCAGGAGTAGAGGGAGGTGGTTGGAGTAGGGATGGAGTAGGTGGGCAGTTAGAAAGGCACAGAAACTGTAGATAGAGAGCCAAGCAAGAAGATTAATTGAGATGGATCAAAGGACACAGGAGAGAGTAATGTTAATACGGCTGAAAAAGTTAGAGCCGGCATGGGGGTCTGCAAGGGCAAGAAGGTCAATTTTTCCACCTCCAGGGAAGTTACAAGTGAAGAAAAAGAGAAAGTGGCATCAATGTCTCTTGAAGCAGCAAAAGCACTGAGTATTTTCTTCCTGTCTCTGATAGGGCCTGCAAACACAACAACCAAAGGCCCATGGTTTCCTGCTCTTCCAGGAGTTTTGGTCATTCCAAAGAAGGAATGCCCATCTTTGATGCTTTTACACATTGACAGGACTTGTGATTACATCAAGTCCTAAAAAGATATGGATTACCGTAGCCCAATGGAACTTGTTGCTGTGATGACATTGATGGAATTGGGCTTTCCTGATAAGATGGTAAACTATTAAACTCAGTAAACAGTCCCCACTGGGAACACAACAACACCAATGAATTTCCTACCTTCTTTCCTCCTTATAGATATAGAGGTAGTAAAAGAAGTAGAGTCACAATAGTAGTCTTTACTGGCTTCTTTGCATTTTTCTTGAGAAGAGTAAGAAAGGAGTGATTTGTATAGCTTCCTGTGGACTTGTCCTCAAGAACCAAGCAAAGCAAAGCCATCAGACATCTCTTTTACAGGCTAAAGGTTAATCCCTTCATTTTCAGTTCTTGGGCAGCCTCCCAAATGACCACATCCAGGGCTAACCCTGTCTCCACAACGTCTACCCTGCCATTGCCATGGGGTTGTATGAATGCTCTGGCGTGTCATTTCAAATACCACCATTGTCACATGTGGCTGCTTCTCTACTAACTCTAACTTGGGCTAACTGACATGGTTTTTCCTTCCAAAGTCTCTTGACAATTTTTATTCTTAGCAGCTGACTCTTGGTACACATGCGTCACAAGCGATTGGGAGCTCTTAATGCCTGAGGCATTCTTGGCCTTGCTCCACTGTGGCCTCTGCACCTCCTCCTCCTCCTGTTACTACTGCACCAACCGCCTCTGCCGTCAACATGCTTCTCACTGAAACTTCATAGGATGGTGGAATATCTCTGTGGCTGTCAGTGTCATCCATGAATTCTAGGCTGCTCTCAGTATACAGGGGTGGGGGGATGTTGAAGTTCTCTTTCTGTTGCAGAGAGATCTCCTTTTCAGGATCGATGCTGTCTTCATAAGATGGAGGATAAAAATTCGGCCTATTTGATAAAGCACACATAGACACAAAAAATTAGTTTCAAAAAATGTTTGTATCAGTTGATATCAAATACACTGAGCTCTACATCTCATAACTCATACTAAGAAAATAGTCATTTTGAAACAGACGTCCTCTTTTATCACCACACACAGAAAAACACTTTCCCTTATCTAGGTGACTTGGTCCAAGATGACGCTACTGACCCAACCACATCCTCTTACTGGTTCTCACTTTTCATCAGTGGCATAAACTCTTTAGATGCCTATCAAGATTAAATTCCCAGTTCATAGAGTCAAAGAACTAGAGTTGGAATGAGCCTCTGAAGCTCTCTAGGTCAACCTTCTCATACTACAGATAAAGACACTGAAGCCTAGGGAAGTTAAGTGTCTTTCCGAAGGGCACACGAGAAGTAAGTGTCTCAAGTAGAATGTGAACTCAGGTCCTCTGACTTCAAATCTAGCACTATTTTCACTAGAGTAAACTGAAAGAATTCTTTTCTGCCCAGAGTAATGAAACCATCCAGAGAATAAACCTGGGATTATAACATCATTCCAATCAATCTCTGATATTAACTGTCCTCCAACCCAGGAATTAGCAAACTATGGCTTAGGGCCCAAATTCAGCCCATGGGCTATAGTTTGCTGACCCCTGCTTTAACTCATGAAGCCAAATGGTCTAGACCTTCACTATCAATTAATATTGAGTGCAGGATGCAAGACATTGTTCTAGGCACGTTCCATTTTTCAACTAAGTCCTTAACTTGAAGTACATTCATGGTTTTATAATGTAATCAATACAACTTCTCATCTTGTCTCTATATTTTCCATAATCCTAACATACAGGCCCTCTCCTGGTTATAAGGGTCAGCTTCTCCAGGTCACAAGTGTGTTAACTTGTCATTTGTTGGGCAAGAATCATGCTTTAAGATTATTAAGATTTCAGTTTTTTAAAAAGTGAGATTTGAGAACCCAAGTCATAGAAAATAAATAAAATAATGGTTTATATTTACAAAAAAAAACAATTAGTAACATTTCAATGGGTTTTTGCACATGGCGCAAGACCTGTGTGATTCAACTGAAGTGAAAGAAGATGCACAAGACTAAGAACTAACTTTATTTTTGTCCATTTTATGGATTGCCATGACTGAAGAAATTCATCAATTAATGACCAACCTTCTGGTAATAACCCAAATCACTTGGTTCTACAAAACCATATAGACAAAAGCTACATAAGATCTTTTTCAGGGCAAGTGACCCAATATTCTGCAAATGACATCATATATCTGGTTAGGGACAGATGTGACAAATGTGACCCATATTTCATTGGCAACAAAGGTAATTTCCTGCTAGAAGGGATGTGTTGTTTCATTCATTCACAAGATATTCATCAAATACCTGCTAGACTCAAGGCTCCTAGCTAGGGGTTAGACCTTGCAAGAGATGCCAAAAAAAAAAAAAGACAATTCCTGCCTCAGGCAAGTCATTTGCCATAGGACATATGCACCCACAGCTACATTGCAAAATAAAATATGAAAAATGCGTAGAGTGGCAAAAAAAATGTGAGAAGTTTAAAAGATCAAGAGAAATCTCTTGAGGCTGTTTTTGATCCTATATCTCTACCTCCAGTTTTCCTCAGTGATGAATCTTGACTTCTCTGTCATGAATGAGAAGGGGCTGGGGCAAGAATGATGAGGGAAATTTACTCAGCTTTGTATTTATAGACCTAGCCATGACAGCACCTACAATGAGTGTTTGTGGTCTTGTAACCACAACAGAGTAGGAACTGTTATTTGTAACCAACAACTCCACTCCAAATGTTACCAGGCCCAAGGCCAACTAGCTGAAGGAGCTGTCTACTGTACAGCATCCTCAGTCGTCACTCAGAAATAGCTCGAACATTTTCACCCAGGGCTCTGGGTCATCTACCACCCAGGGTAAAGCACTGAGAATCATTCCCCTCTCTTACCCTAGGTGAAAAGGAGGGCAGGTCTTCGATTGGAGCACAGCCTGAATAGCTAAGCCTGCATGAGTTTGCCAAGATGTCTATGCTTAGGGTATTTTTTTCCCCATGAAGAGCAGGATCTGTGACTCCTGGCCTCATGCTTGGGCACAAACAGTACTTCTCTTGATGGGATGAGTGGGGTGGGAGAGGGGGGTGCTCAAAAGATGGCATCCAGCACAGAATATCTACACTCCTCTCAACCCCCTAAGCCAGACATCAAGTATCTGAAATGCTACTAATGGAGATTCAGTTTAAAATGTTTTTTCTTTGTTCATCTTTTAGTTTCCAAACATGGAGAATAGAGAACAGTATGGTTTAGTGGAAATGGTGTGAGCTTTGGAGTCAGGAAGACCAGGCTTCATATCTGGCTACTGTCAATTACTTTCTCTACAATCTTAGACAAGTTTTTGAGAGAAGGAGAACTGACCCCCCCCAAAAATACTTCTGCCTCTGGGTTTAAAAGACATAGGTTGAGATCTCACTTCTGATATTTCCTGGAAAAGTCATTTAACTGTCCTATACTTTATCTTCTTCCTCATGGAAAGAAGAGTTTGGTTTAGATGGCCTTGGAGGTTCCTTCAAGCTCTTGGTCTATGAACCTCTTTTGAGACTCAGTTTCCCTAGATGTAAAAGGAAGATGACAATTCCCAAAGCATCTAGCTTACAGGGTAGTTACAAGGAACCAATGAGATAACATATGAAAAATATTTTGTAAATCTTAAAGATATAGAAAGATCAGTTATTCTTAAGACATAAAACTAATTCACACTAAAAAGCCCTGAGAGCATGAAGCAGTAGAAGAAGGATGAAAGGGGAGGGCATTAAACGAATAGGGAAAAGGTCTCTTGGAGACAAACTTTTGCTAGGTCACAGTTTTCCTTGTCGGAGGGGTTTCCAGTGCTGCCAGTCTAACAAGAATCCCCCAGGTAATGAAATCTCTAGTCTCTGGAGGAGCATATGGAAGTCCAACACTATAACTGAAAGGTAACTTGGCATTCACTTATTAGTGAATAGAAAGCTGGTTTTGGAATCAGGAAGCCATGGGTTCAAGTCTTGCCTTTGATGTGGTGTGGCAAACACTTGATGTTTGGGCCAACCAATTAACTTCTTGCTGCTTCATGCAAATCTCTAAGACTTTAATTGCAGAGAAGGTGCCAATCTTCATTGGTGGAGGGAGTTTCCTCCCCCTGGAGTTCCCTATACAAATAAAATCTGAGGTTTGGTCTCTCTTCCCACACCAATACTTTAAGTCAACTATTTGATTTTGTTGTAACTCTGTCCCAATCTCCTGCCATCAGCAGTGCCTGTGGTAGCCCCAGTTACATACCTGTCCACGGTAATAACTTGCAGGTCCCCATGCCTAACGTGCTGTCTGATCACCCTGTTGAAGATGCCTTTGCTTTGGCTTGCCTGCTGGAAGGTGCTCCAAAAAATGCCACTTAAGAGGATGAGGAACCCCAGAGGCAAAAGACAATAGGCCAGGATCAGTTTCCCCCTGCAGTTAGGGCCTGAGCCCATGGATATGAAGACAGCCCCCAGACAGGTGATCAGGAATCCAGTCAAGAGGGTGAGGCAGCAAAAGGCATTGATGCTCCTTCTCTCCATCCTCCCACTACTGGAACTCAGCTCTCACTTCTGCTACTGCCTTCCTCTCCTGCTCCCTGGGAGATGGTGACTTCCAAGACAAGCCCTTCCTAGCTGCACATTTCAAGGCTTTATTCACCCTGGGACTAACTGGCCTTTGGACAATTAAATGAAGCAGGCACTTATTAGCTATTCATTAACCACTGAAAGGAGCAGTAATATCCTTTGGGGATTAACCTATAAACACAATCCTTGCTTAATGCAGGAAGGAGAGGCACCAAGGGAGCCCCTTTGCCCTTCTGAGTTGGGCCTTCTGCTTAGCTGATTCCAATACTGGCCTGGAGGCTCTCCTGTTCTGTGGTTGAAAGAGCACTGGTTTCCCTGAGTTGTTTTTCTTTATGGTTTCTTAATTCCCACTGTGGGTAATACTTCCATTAGTGTCTCAAAGATAGCACTCCTCTGCCAGCTCTGTTCTTTATGGCTTGGCAAAAGCTCACTCCCATCTTCCTTTGTTACTTAAGAGGGACCTCATTCCCTATGACTTCTATCACTCGTTATCTTCCCTGTTGGATTTCTCTTCCCCCCTCCCAAATCTGTAATATCAGAATAGTTCTAAGTGAATAAAACATGTGGGCAAACTGCCTCATTTTCCATGATTCCAGTTCAAAGCATTCATTCATTTATTCAGCAAGCAAGCATTTATTAAACTACTATTATATGAAAATCACATAGAAAGGCAGTCTGGTAGATTCCAGAGGTATCCAACTCATGTAGGCCACAAGCCCCTTTGTAAAACTCCCAAGTGGTCCTGAATCACATTAAAATAGAAGGGAGAAATGTTTGACAAAATAAGTGAAAATATAACGTAACATAGATAATGTTAATTTGTGAATTTCTAAGTTAACATGAAGCTTACAGGAATGTTTCTATTTGAGCTTGTTATTATCAAGACAGTGGATAGAGAAAACATGGGTTCACATCCTGCCTCTGAAATATAATGACTGGATATGTGGCAACTCACAAAGCCTCTCAGTACCCTAGGTATGCAGAGAAAGTACCTTTCTGGATCTATAAAGGGAGTTCCTTACTGAGAACTTACTATACTGGTAAAACATAGGTCTGGTCAAAAAAAACAAGTGCTGGGCACCAGAGATAAAAACTAAAACTAAAACAAGTTTGCCCTCAAGAAACTTACATTCTATTTTACCATCTTTCAGACTGCCAAGAAGGAGAGGAAAACTATAGTCAAACTGGGGGTGTTGGGGCAGAACCTGGGAAACTGGGGGAATGGTGGAGCAGAACCCACATAATTATGCAACATTAAGTACAAGAACTTAGGAGTGTCCTGTTCTTTTTCATGTTATGAGCACTTGTAGATAAATTTGTGTACTCTCTAGATCTAAACATAACAGTTAGCCTCTTTAGAGCATTTTAAGGCTTGCAGAGCACTTTATAAATGTTTTCTTACTTGATTTTCACAACTCTGAGAAGTAGGTGCTATTATCACCCTAATTTTACAGTTGAGGAAATTTGAGGCAGGCATAGGCTAAGTGACTTGCCCAAGGTCATATAGTAACTGTCTCAAGTAGGATTTGAACTCATTGAATCATTGGACAGAGCACAAATAATGCCATATTCTCTAGGACCCTGTGCTACCCCAAAGCAACTCAGAAGGAAGCAGAATAACTGGGCCATTGGGCAGAAGGGCAACCACTGCTTCCAGTAGCATTAAATTAACAAAGATGATAGACTTTCTTATCCTTTTGAGACTGTTTATAAGTAGTATATAAAAAACAAGGAAATCCTTGGTTTCTGAATTGATGGTTAGGCTGGTCCACTGTACCATACAACTATGTGTTTTGGAAATAGACTGGGCAAGAAAGTCTGGTGAGTCAGCTTTACGGGAGAGGGATGAAGTTCTTTGTTTTCTGATGTTTCCTGATCCATCATCTATTCCTCTGTATTTATATGCATATCTATATTTTGTGCAGCACTGGAGCAGTTCATTTTGATCTATGTTTTAAATTCCCTGAGGTCGTGGGAAAGAAAAATAAATTAGGGCAGTAATAATTCTGTCTCAGGGTCAGCAAGAGCTGACCATCCTTAGTGTTTTCTTAGCCCTTCCTCATTCTCGTATGTATGCCTGCTCTAGAGATCATGGTACCCTAGCAGAGGGAAATTGTAGAATGCATACATGATATTGTATTCATATTTGTACCCCTCAAGGCTACAGCATCCTTGCACATCCTAGGCACTCCAGAAGCATGTTTGAATGAATGAATGAATGCATTCATGAATAAGCTCTTGGTTTTTTCCTCCCCCAAATATCTTGTTTCCTGTTTCCTTTTTGATCCAGAAGACTGAGGTTAGCCAAACAAAAACCAACCCAGATATATAGTGCTTTTTTCTCTTAGGAACTGAACTGAAATATTATAATATTTTTATTTGATTCACACTCTGAGACAATATTGCATAATGTTTAAAAAGACTCATTTGAACCCTGCCTTTGTTGTTCTGACTGTGAGACCCTGGGAAAATAAATTAATCTGTCAGTGCCTCAGGAAACCATAAGACTGTAAGTTGAAGAACATAGATAGAGCTACATCTGTGGAATCCCCAATACCTGTTCCGTATACCAATGACATCACAGGGCTACACCAAAGTGGGAAAAATAGTGACAAATTTGTAAAAGACATAGGCTTACCCCTGGTTGTTGTTGGTTGGTTGGTTTGTTTCTAGTTATAATAGTCAAATATTTCTGAACCTAATATAACATATTATATTTTAAACTTGGACTCAAGGAATCCAACAGCATTAAGCTTGATTCTTTAATTCTATTGTAGCTGGGGTCCAAGGATAAATTCCAGAAAGCCTAGGTCTAAGCAGGAGCAACAACATATTAATGATAATAGTATGTGAGAGGTAAAGAGGAGCTCAGAAATCATGGAGTCCAATTTCCATGGAGTATCTTAATTCCCCAGGGTGTGTGTGTGTTCGTCCCTCATTGCCGAAGACCATGCCATCAGAGAAATGATGACATGACTTGCACTTGACTTTGTTTTGAGTGAGAGAGGGCTGTGTAAGTCACCAGCCTCACTTCTCCTCCAGAGCCATCTGAATCCAGTGACCAGATATTCATCAGGATGACTGGAGATGACCCAGGATGAGGCAACTGTGGTTAAGAGACTTGCCCACGGTCACACAGCTAGTGAGTGTCAAGTATCTGAAGTGACATTTCAATTCAGATCCTTCTGATTCCTGCACTGGTGCTCTATTCACTTCACCACCTAGCTGCCCCAGGGACTATATGGCTCCTTGAGGTGATGGGACTTATCCATGGTCCCTGGATGTGGCAGAGCTTAAACTTGAATAACAGAAGCCTTCTGAGTCAATCAATTAACAAGCATATGTAAGCTTCGGGCAAGTAGGGATTGTTTCATTCTTTGTAATTGTATCTCTGAGAGGCACAATGTAGCCTAATGCCAAACACTTAAATACATGATTGATTGACTTCTTGCTCAGTGTGCTTTCTTTCATTTTACCACGTGTTCATTGGAGACTCTGGGGAGACATCAATTTTTGATAACTTAGAAAAATGACAAATATGTGGAGCCTTTGTAAAATCTTAATATCTACTATGAAATTGTATCCTCAGACAAAGTCTGACAAAATACCAAGAAAATTGTAAACTAATGCCTTGTTTATCTGCCAAGGCCTACAAAGGTAAGCTTCTCTGTGTTGAGCCACATAGAGCTCTCTTCCCTGAAAACTGAAGATATTTTAGAAACTGAATTTCATTCCATTTCATGGTATCCACTGGAAGTGCAACACTTTGTTCTTGCCTCTTTGAGCCTTAGTTTTCTCATCCTTCAAATGAATTTATTAACAGGTCTAACACTGCATGACTCTGATCATTCCATAAGACACTTATAGACAACACTATTGCCATATAAACATGAACTGTCATTAATATTCTTCTAAGAGTGGGCCTACTCCCCATTCTAACATCTAGAGCAAATTCTGGGCTTAGATGCAAGAGGCTCATATCTGGCCTTGTGCCAGACTCCCAGGTTCGGTATGGAGTCAGGTTTGCTCCTGGTGTCATCACGATCTCCCTATCCCAATTCTCTAGTGACTATGTTCTTTCCTTTTCTACAGGGACTGAATTTCCTCCTTTGTCCCCTGATCCCCCAGTAACTGAGTTTTATTCTAGACACATTGTAGCTGGATCCCTCAATGCACCCAAACTCCCTAATTCTCTAGGACTATAGGGTCCTATCTCACCTCCCAACTTTCCAATTGCTGGTGTCCCTAAACCTCAGTGTCCCAGGGACTGGGGCTGTTGGAACCTGTGGTTGGCTGTCCAAGGTGCTGACCACTTGCCAATTCAAATTTCTGCTGATTACCTACTCTTTGGACTTGTACAAACAAGCTGCTATCTTGTCCTTTTGGGGATTTGGACCCTGGACTGTGAAGTGTGTTTAATACTAGCAGCATCTACTTCCATCCTGCCTTTTCTCAATTGACTAACCTCTTGATCTGGTATTGGAACTGGTATTCCTAATCTACTAATATTGCCTATTGATATTCCTAATATACTGGTCACATACTTAGTCTAGAAATAACAGGGGCTCTCTATTATTCCAAATTAAAAATGCAAACTTTCCCATTTTGTGTTTAATGGCCTTAACAATCTGGCTCCAATTTATCTTTCCAGATTGATTTCATTTCATATATATATGTATGCATGCATTCATATAAATATATACACATGTATAGATATGTGTATAAATGTATATATGTGTGTGTGTGTGTGTATGTTATATATTCTCTGGCCTATTCTCCTGTCCTCATACATGACATTCAATTTCTCACCTCTGTCTTTACACATGCATCAATTGTACTCCCTTCTCACCACCTAGCTTGCCTGAATGATTAGCTCCTATCCCCCCAGTTGTTAGGCACCCCCTCAAAATACTTTGTTCATATTTTGTACTGACTTCTCTGTGTACATGTTGCTTTCTCCCAGCAGAATATAAGCTCCTTAAACAGAGGGTTTAATTAATTTTTGTCTTTGTATCTTGCATGCCTTATGAAGTACCTGAAATATGATTGAGATTTAATAAATAATTGTTGAATTCATGAGTACAGATCAAAAAAAAATTTCTTTTTGAGTTGCTACTAGGCATTAGTATAAATCAGTCAACAGCCATGTATTAAGTTCTTACTATGTTCCAGGATTTGTATGTTAACTGCTGAAAGTTAATACAAATACAAGCCATACAAATACAAAATATAAGCAAGAAGAAAGATTTTCTCTGCTTTCAGAGAACTTTCATCCTAACAGAGGAAGACAATACAAAAAAAGGAAGCTGAATAGCAGAATGGGAAACAAAGGTATCCAGTGTTAGGGGGTAGAGGTTGAAAAACCTGAGGTAAACAGACTTAAGTGATTTGCCCAGGGTCACACAGGTAGTAAGTATCTGAAATCGTATTTGAAAGTAGGAAATTAATCTTCCTGATTCCAGGCCCAACACACTCCATCCACTGCCCCACCTAACTGCCCCACAGAACAAATATAAAGTATTTCTTACTGTTGTTGGGAATAGAGAGATGTTAAAAGCTAGGGGCAGGAGCAACCAAATGACTTTAAAACTTTCAGCACCACCATTCCTCTGGAATCAATAAACTTTGACTAACAAGCTTCTGGCAAAAAGTTCAGAATTTGAGAGACTACACAACTCCAGTTACTGTTCCATTCATCTACCCATGTCAGAGACTCAGCCCCTCCTGGATCAATCTCAAAGTTTCTGGCTTTCTGGTACATTCTGGTTTTTGCTTGCTAGGGTTACCACGACTTTTACTCTTCCTTGGAAAACAGGAAGAATTCCCCTCCATTTGCCTGGAATATGGGGAGATTTTGAAACACAACTAATGGTGTGGAGAGATTGCAACTCAACAGAGGCATGGGGCCAAGAGGAGGAACAGTATGACCTGATTTCACAAGACTTCAGTTTAAAAAGTGAGACTTTGGTGGAAAAGAGTACATAAGCATGTGAGGTGTTGGACAGCATGATTACTGATTGATTCCAGGGTTACCTTTTCACACTTGAGCGTTTACGGGCCACTGGTCCTACTTCCTCCTGTCCATGCCGCTATTGCTCCCTCTTCTCCTCCTTATTTTGTGGCATTTTGAATAGCTTGGGAAAATATCCTAGTTAAAAAAAAACCCATAAATATTAAAGAAACAAAGAGACAGTTATAGAAAAAGGAATACTTCCTTACCAAAAAGAGGAAGATTGATGGACATCCTTAGGACCCATGATAAATAAGTTTAAAAACCTATGAAAATACCTTTTGGGAAAAATAACAGATGTCCTTTCACCAAGGAATATTCAACACTGGTTAGAGTCCACACCATTGGATATCTCTAATATAACTGAGAGTGGTTTACTTGAGGATGTAACTTAGGATATGGATAGAAGATTGGAATTAGGATAGAAGATTGGAATTAAAAGGCATTCCAGGAGAGCTATCCACATTAACTCAGTGAACAATATGTCATCAAAGAAGTGTTGAATAAATCTCCAAAAACATGGAGATTTGTTGTGAAAGCAAACGTCAGTACCACATCATTGCCAACAGAAATTTCAAAGGGTTTATCTTTAAGGAGCCTGGATTTAGTGATCAATGGAGGTAAAGCAAAGAAACTGTAGAAACTGTGTGACATAACACTGAAGATTATAATCATTGAATACATACCAAGTACCTCATAAGACATGACATGGCTAGAATGATATAATAGAAGCTCACTTTTTTTCATTATTGACAGACAAAAAATCCCCATACAGACTTCAATAAACTCTATGGAAAATGGATCATTATCCAAGACTGAACTGTTGTCCCCAATTGCCTGAGCATAAAATGTGAGATCAGTAAAAATATAACAACAATGCTTTTTGAAAGATATTATCATAACAAATATGTATAATTTTCAAGCTTCATGGGGCACTTTTTATAATATGGAAGCCTAGCAGAGGAAATAAAATCATTTGGAAATAAATGTTATAAATAGACTCAGAGTCAGAAGCAATATCAAATACCATCTAGTCTAATTTACTCATTTTCTAGATAAGGAAATTGAGGCCTAGAGATGTTAAGTAACTTGTCCAAGCTCACATGGATAGTATCATTGGTTCAGCACTCTCACTGTACCATAGAGTTCTTGTTGTCCTATCTGCTACTAGAGTTGTGTCAAGGATGCTTGGGGTTAGCCCCCTTTAGGGGATCACAATTTTACATCTTAATATTTTATTCACCTACAAAGAGGAGTTATTTGATTCACTTGTACAATAAATAGTTCATAGAACGTTAAATATGAAAGAATAATTGCCATGACCTCTCAGAACCATTTTTAGTTGAACCTCATCAAAAGGAAAATAATATCTCACACGTATATTTTGGTGAAGTTGAAGTTTATATATTTTGACCACACAACGAGAAGATAGGACTCATTGGAAAAGATTCTGAAGTTGGGAAAGACTGAAGGCACTAGGAGAAGGGGTTGGCAGAGGATGAGGTGGATATAATGTCATGAAAGTATTGAAGATGAGTTTGGACAAACTTTTGGAGATAGAAGCGAAGGGCTTGGTGTGCTATGTATGGTTCATGGGATCACAAAGAATTGGACACAGCTGAGCAAATGAACAACAAAATATATTGCTTTAAAGTCTTCAAAGCTCTTCACATATATTCTCTCATTTGACTTTTACAGCAACCTTATGAGGTAGGAGCAATTTTTATCTTCATTGTCCAGATGCAGTAAGTAAGGCTCAGATATCACTTACTCAAAGTCCTAGAGATGATATGGTCTAACTCCATGTTCAGGGAGCCCCACTGTGGGGGCTGCGTCTATAGGAAACTAGAAATATTTACAAAGCAATTCACTTCTCAAGCATTTTTAAACACCCACTGAGCAAACACTGTGCTAAGGTAAAAATAATTTATAACAGCATATAGTTTCCTTTCTTCAAAAGGAAGAAAAGATATTTATAGGTAACTGTAATGGATAATATTACATCTTTATTGTTTTATTTTATTTTAATTTTTTTTGATAAATTTATTTAACTTTTTACATTCATTTTCACAAGATTTTGGGTTCCAAAATTTTCTCCCCATTTGTC
>CM053769.1:77814681-77839148 GCA_028658325.1 Potorous gilbertii
CTCTTTGAGCCTCAGTTTACTCATATATAAATTGCCTTGGGCTAGATGATCTTTTAAAGTCTCTTTCAATGGTAGAATTTTATGATTCAATTCAGTTGCTTTGGGAAAATGTTGACAGAGAGAAAAATGAACACTAACAGTTCATAGGAGTGTTTGAATTATCTGGGGACTTAATTTATAAGTTCTTTTCCTATTCCCAGATATCACCGAAAACTCAAAATTGATTTCATTTCAATTGCAATTTAATATAAGTCACCAAGGTGATAAGAGTTTACATTTTCCTATTAATTTTTTAATTGGTGTTTATTTTCTCTCCCTTCTATCTTTCCCCACTGGGAAAAATTGGGGGTAAAATCTCTCATAATGAATATGCATAATCAAACAAAATAATCCCCCACACTGGCCATGTCCAAAAATATGTGTCTCTTTCTACAGGTTGAGTTCATCACCTTTCTTGTTAGTAAATGGACACTTTTAGAAGTGTAAAATAATCTCTCAGCCACCAGAGGGCACAAGCATGACCCCACAGATAGATCAGGCCCATTTGAGTTTTGTCTCAATTTTTCTTTTCTCTTTACAACGGCACTATCTTAGAAACGTTATATTCATTCATTCCATCAATCTTTATGACTGTCATACAAATATCAATTTCCACTGCCCTCATGATCCTGTTCCTCCTTTTCAGTAGTGATGTCAGCCAGAACAGACTGCCAGCCAAACCTTTCTGGAGACTAACTACAGAAAAGATGGCAAAATTTAACACTGACCCTTTTTTCCCTAAAGAATCAGACTTAACATTTGAAAATTATATCCTTTAGCAAGACCCTCACTCAAAGACATATCTATTGGTTGAAATTTCATTCAATAGACCAGAATGGAGAATATAGAGAATGTTTGGGAGCCAGAAGAATTCTTGGTGCCTCCCCAAAGAAGACCAACCAAGTAACTGTATCCTCCTGCTTCTAAGGCCTGTTCTGATTAAAATCCTCAGGGCAGGGGTTCTTAACGTTGGATCCACTGGTCCATATGTAAACTCCCCACGATTCATGAACTTGAATGGTAAAAAGTAAATCTATATTTTCACTAACCTCTAATTAAAATTTAGTACCTCCATCAATTATACATTTTTTAAAAAATATCTTATTTTGAGAAGGAATTCAAAAGCCAAAGAAGTACATGACACCAGAAAAAGTGAAGAACTCTTAAACTAGATAAGCTCTTACTACATATAAACTCTAAGTCTGCCATCTATGACTTTATTCAAACCATTGATAAAAGATACTGAACAACAAGTTTTCTTCCACAAAATAACTAATATGAAAATGTTTTACATGATTGCACAGGTATAACCTATATCAGATTACTTACTTTCTCAAGGAGGAGGAAGGAGAAGGGGATAGAATTTGGAATTCAAAACTTAAAAAAACCCCAACAAATGTTAAAAATTGCTTTTACATATAATTGGGAAAAAATTAAATATTCTTTAAAAATAGACATTTTAAAAAAGATACTAAATAAGGCTAGGCTAAGGATCTCGATGGCATGCAAGGTGACGCAAAGCTGGGAGGGACTGTTTGTTAACTGGATGATAGCATCAATATCTGAAAGATTCTGACAGACAAGTACAGAGAGCCTGAGGGCCAAATCTAGCCTGCTGCCTCTTTCTGTTTGGTCTGTCAGATAAAAATGGGTTTTATATTTTTAAATATAATCATACAAAAACAGGATGAAGAGGCCAGGTTTGGCCCATTGGCAGTAGTTTGAGGACTCAGGGCTAGAGCAATACGCCAAATCTAACCAGACAACATTTAGCGGGGATAAAAAGTAAAGCCCTGTATTTGCTTGTTTTTAAAACCAGCTTCATAAATATAAGATTGAGGCTGGACAACAGTTTGCATGGGGAAAAGTCTATGAGTTTTAGTGGACTGCAAGTTAAGCAATATTGATTGAGGCAATATGGTACAATGTTGAAAGAGGGCTGGGTTTAGATACAGAACTATTGTTCGGTCATTTTTTAGTCATGTCCAACCCTTTGTGACTGCATTTGGGGTTTTTTTGGCAAAGATGTTGGAATGGTTTGCCATTTCCTTCTCCAGCTTATTTTATGGATGTAGAAACTGAGGCAAACAGGGTTAAGTGACTTGCTCAGGATCTGATAGCTAGTAAGTGTTTGAACTCAGGAAGATGAGTTTTCCTGACTCTAGGTCCACCACTCTGTCTATTGACCACCTAGCTTGCTTGGATAGAGAGCACCTGAGTTTAAATGCCAGGTCTTCAACCTATGTGGCCTTGGGCAAGTCCATTAACCTATGCACCTCGATTCTTCATTTGTAAAATGAGGGATTTGGTTTTAATGGCCTTTCCAATCCTATATGCATAATCCAGTGACCCAAATTGTACAGCAAAGCCCATGGGAAATTGGGCTGCATGAATGAAGACAGCATCCAGATGGAGGGAGACAGCAAGTCCACAGCACACAACCCTCATTAGATCATGTTTGGAGTAACTCTGCCACATTTTAGGAAGAATAGTGACGAACTGGAAGGCAGTCAGAGAAGGTGAGGATACACATGCGGACAGGTTGAAGCAGGGGGTATGCTGAAATCAGCCTAAACTGGGTGGGGAGAGCTGATCTTTACATTTTCAGAGGAAGCATTTATACCAAACCAGCAAATGCCATAAATGAAGGCTCAATTAATTATTTTGTTGATTATCTAGACTTAAGAAAGTGAGGGAGAAGAGGCTAATAATGCAGATTAAATTTAATAGTACGCCAGTGTAGACAGATAGATAGAGATTTTTAAGAAAACCAGATGTTAAATATTTATCAGCACACTCATGAGTTGAAGGAACTGGGGATGTTTCATATGTAGACAAGAAGACTTGGAGGGCTTAGCTATCTTTATATATATAAAGTGTTGCCATATGGAAGAGGGATGAGATTTGTTCTGACTAGTTCCCATGGGTAGAAATTGAAGAAAGGCCAATTTAGATATGGGAATACTTCCTAGTGCTAATAACTAGTGCTATCTCCAAGTTGAAGAGGCCATTTCAAGAGGCAGTGAGTCTCCTACAGTTAGAAGCCTTTGGACAGATGTTGTAGAAGGGGCTCCTTTTCAAGGCCAGGCTGGTCCCTAATGAAGCCTCTTCTAGCTCCCATATTTAGTGAAATGACTCATCTAAGGTCACATGGTGACAACACGATAGAAACCTACAAAAGTATAGCTTCGGGTAGATCCTAAAGAAGTTACTCAGCTGATGCTTCAGGTAAAAAGCTGATGCTTCAGGTAATGACTTGGGAACTGAGATCTCATGCAGTGTCCCTACTCACTTCACTTGCTTCAAGATGGCTTTGGGAAAAATTCTTCCACTCGCTTCAGACTCCTGTAAGTTCTGTTCAAGCTCAGATGATTCCACCAAATGTAGGTAAATAGGTTCTTATATTTATTTAGGCATGCATGTGTGTATCCATATATCATTTAAGATCATAGAGTTAGAGTTGAGATGGATAGTAGAGGTCACTGAGTCTAATCCTTTTATTTTATAGATGAAGAAATTGAGGCAGATAGAAGGCAAATGACTTGCCCAGAGTCACATAGCTAGTAAGCACCTGAGACAAGATGTGAACCTAGGTCTTCCTGATGCCAAGTTCATTGCCCTATCTACCACAGCAGGCTCGCTCCTCTGCTGCTACAAGTATTTCCAAGTAAAAGAATAGATAAATAGCTCAATTATGACATTTTTATACTTATTTCTGGGGCTTTCTGATGGCTCCTCCCCTCCTCCTCTCTGTCTCTCTCTGTCTCTGTGTCTGTCTTGTCTCTCTCTTCACCCCTTTTCCCCATCTTTGCCCTCTACTTCCACTTCTCCCTCTCACTATAAGTCATAGACAAGTACTTCTGTTCTGACTTTTTTCTCTTTGACCTCTCAGCCATGATTTGCTCCACTCAGGAGTCAGGGCTGGTTTTGCCAGCATCAGGTGGTCCATCTGTGAACAGGTGAAGTCGGCTGTGTGTAATTTTTAAGAAGTCATTTGTTTCTGGCAAGTGCAAGCTGGGGGGACTCATCCTTCATTAAACTTCTAGTTTAGAAAAGTGAATCTGGCAGTTACAGTCTTCTGACTTCAGATTTACTTGATGCATTGATTTCCTATGAAAGCAGCTTAGACCTAGGAGGGGAGCATATGACTACAAAGGTATCTGTCTGGGTTGCATATCGACAGCTAGCTGTCACCTTCCTGGCCTTCTCTGTTCCTTTTTAAGATGAGGGAGATTGATTTAGATGATCTCAATTTCTCCTTCCAGATCTAGCATTCTATCAAATGAAGTCCAAACTCATTAGCCTGACACTCAAGGCCCCCTACAATCTGTGTCTCACCTACCTTTCCAGGTTTATTTTACCTAAATCAGGGCTTCTTAAATTTTTCCACTTGCGCCCCCTTTTTGCAGTTCAGCAGCATTTGTTGGTGTTGCACGACATGATGGTATGTATAGTGCAAAAAGTTCACATGTGGTGTATTCAGAACAAGGCTGCAGTGAAATTGTGAGATGCAACATGAACAAGCACTGCCAGAAACACCAGATTCATTGCATGTTGATTTTGAATTAATTTTTGGTCATTGTGTATTCAGAAACCTATTGCCAAATTTTTCATGACCCTGTATGGGGTGGCAACCCACAGTTTAAGAAGCACTGAGATCCTAAACTAATCTGGTCAGTCTCTGAATCTGCCTTTCCCTTTCCTAGCTGCATGTGTTTCCATCCCCTTTCTATATGTCTTAAATGCCCTTCCTCATTCTCCCACTGAAATCCTACTTGTTCTTCAAAGCCAGCTTGGTTATCGCCCCCTCAATAAAGCCTTCCTACACTCCTACGCAGAAGTAGTCTCTCCTCTGAATATTCGGAGTACCATGTTTGGACCTCCCTAACATATTTATAGTCTCTTTTACATTATAATTATTCCATGACATCTTCCTTCTCTAAAAGAATGGAAGTTCTCTGAGGGCAAGGATTATTTCTAATTTCTCTTTATACCATTCTCAGTGCTTACATAGACACAATAAAACTTTTTGGATTGAATTCTTTCTCAAAAAAGCAAAGGCATGCCAACACTGAAATGGAAAAATAAACCCAGCCTTTTCTGAATCTCTCAGTGTTGACTTTATCCTTTTCTGTTTGACTTCTTATCTGTGTATAGAGCAGCAGTTTCATTATTAAACTACAGAAATAACTGAAATGGCTTCTGTTAGCAAAGATCTACATTGTACGTGACTATAAAGGTGCCTTCTACAAGAATCATTCCCCATTCCTTTCTCATGTCTCTATTTTGTCATGCAAACTGTATGTCAATATATAAAGTGTTTGCTTGAGGTAAGTTAGTTTGTACAATTTCGAGACATTTCGTTGATCATGCACCCAAATCTCCAATTTGTTTTCTGTATTTTTCCACTTTAAACGTGACAGGCTAAGAAGCAATGGGTTTAAAAATGACTCGTAAAGTAATTTGCTCAAGGTCAAACAGATGATGGGGCATCTAAATGGCACTGTGGATGGAGAGCTTGTCTTAGAGTCCGGGGGATCTAAGTCCAAATCCAGCTGCAGATACTTACTAGCTGCGTAACCCTGCACAAGTCAGTTAACCTTTTTTGTCTCAGTTTCCTCATCTGTGAAATGAGAAGGAAATGTATCTTTGCCAAGAAGACCCTACATGGGATCATGGAGTATCGAATGTGACTGAAACAACTCAACAACCAACAGATGATAAGACAGAGTCTGTAGATAAGGTCATATCTCCCAACTCCACATCCAATATTTTTTGCTCTATAGGTAAAGGAGCTGAACCTCCCGGGATTGCTGTGGGGATAAAATGAGATAATATTTGTAAAGTGATTTGCAAACTTAAAATATTACATCAATGATAACTATTCTGATTGCTACCACACCAGACTGTGTCTGGGCAGAATGTAAATAGGTAGAGGAGAGAAGGCAGTCTACAAAATGGAGCAGGGACAAAACAAAGGCAGAGAAAAGTGAAAGCTACAGTGGATGCTTGGGTTGCACATTGGATGATTGAGCTGGTTGGATTAAAGAGGAGCATCAAGTAGGAAAAGTACTAGGGAGAGCATGGCTCATACCATCACCTCCTGGAAGTTCTTCTTATTGATTCCTTGGGCCCTGACAATACCCTTCTACTGATGTGATTCAAAAGGGACTTCCTTAAGTGAGAGCTACAAGGAAGCAGGGAAATAGAGAGAAAAGGCAGTCATAAAAGTAGAATCACTGCCCAAAGAGTGAGTTGTCCAAGACCATGGTTAATAAGTGATTGAGTTGGTTTTTGATTCCAGACCAAGCGCATTTACTATTATATCATGATGCTTGAGGGCAGCCAGAAACAGGGCTGGGTGAAGGGGCATCTGGGATTTGAATCACTGAGTCACAGAATATCAGAGTTGGGAGAAAGGGGTACTGTAAATGTCATTCAACATCTAGTCCAACCTCATTTTATGAATGAGGAAAGAGAGACTTAAAGAGGGAATCTAATTTGCCCTAGATCATATATGAAATTGGAGTAAATGGCACAAGGATCCAGGCTCATGACTCCCAGTCTAGAATTCAATTTGCCTGGGAGTCTGTGGAGTTAGCATGGTGTTTTGTCCAGGGAAGCAAAGAGATGCAGAAGCAAAGAGATGGTCTCAGACCTATTCTATGGCAGTTCTGCTAATTTGACTCCCTACTGGGACTGAGCAAGATATTCGAAATCCTCAGGGTCTATCACAGTGGGAATTAGCTTCAGTGAGGAAGGGGAGATAGTACAATCCTGACGTAAGTGTGTGTGCCCTACAACAAGAGAGCATATTTGAAATCCAGTCAGTTAATAAGCTCTATTTGTCAGACACTGTGTTAAGTGCTGGGGATACAAAGAAAGGCAAAGACAAGGTTCTTGCTATGTAGGGGTTCCCATTCTAATGTCAGGAGCTGCTCACCCTTATCTCTGTCTATGGTCCTAGGATGCTTCTTAGCACACAGACAAGAGGACCCTTTGCTGGAGCCCAAATTATGTATGGCCAATATTTGGTTAAATTTCACACAGATAATTACTATTAGAATGGTTCTCAGAAATAAAAATGATGAAATTCTTTTTCTTGGTCCTTAGGGAGATTCATACTCCCAATCTGTGCCCTCAAATGAACCAACTAGAGGTAGCAGATCAAAGTAGTCAGTCCTCAGAAGGTTTTGATCAAAACATTCCAATTAAACACAAGACAGGACTGCATCTGTGCAAGAGCCTTGAAGGCAATTACTTTTTGTTTTGTTTTAGCAACTGTATGGTGATGGGAACAGAATCTGGTCCTGTGATTTCATCAGTGTAGGGAGATTATAGAATCCTGGATATAAGGATGGAAGAGACCTTGGATGCCATTTAATTCAACCCTCTTATTTTACAGATGAGGAAGATGAGATTCCGGGATGTTAAATGACTTAGGCAGGAGCAAACATGTATGTGAGGAAGGACTTGAAACCAAATAATTCTGATAGCACAGTTGGTTCTTGATCCATAAAACCACCATGTATGTCTTTTAGATGAGCACAATTTCCTAGTTTATAAACAGAGAGAGAAGAGAGAGAGAGAGAGAGAGAGAGAGAGAGAGAGAGAGAGAGAGAGAGAGAGAGACTCAAAGACATTCAAATTTAATTCGGATTAATGTTTTTCAATGCGTTATTAAAAACACTAAAAATCTCTCCCACCAATTAATTTGAAGAATGCCATAATCTCAATAAGTCTTCTCAAAGGATACAGGAATTGCAATATTAATGTTTTAACAGCTCTGTAAACATTTTTTTATATGAGCCTATGTAGCGCATGCTGCACTCTTCTTCTCACCTTTAGGTGGTGCTGTGGCTGTTTGAGTCCTGCAACTCAAAGGTGACCCATTTGAGGCAGGTGGGGGAGCTTCCAGTTTGAACTGTGTTTTGCAAAGAGGACCCTTCTGGCTTCATGATGTTATGTACTCTGCTGATATCAGATCTGCCCTTTACAAAAGCTGAGAAAAATAACTTTTTGCAAATGCTTGTGATTTGACACACATAACTGCAGCAGGGTAACTTCAGTGAATGAGTACAATGCAGCTTGCAAAGGTTTACAGATTGACTGAACAGAGGAGTTCCCTTCTCGTTAGGCAAGTTAAGCCCAGGGTCTCTTAGGGTGGGAAGTGATTGATGACGGTTCTCAACAGCACAGTTTTTGTAGAAATGTTAAACCAAAGTGACAGACTGATGGTGTGAAGACTTTATTTCTTGGAGCTGTGGGTCCCCCAAATTCTGACCTTGAAGTAAGGAATTTGTTGGGTTTTTCTAGACCTGGGACTCCCACTCCCTTTTATGGCCCCATCTGTGAAACATGTTTTGTATTGGAAGCTGATAGTAAAGGATAATGTTTTCAGAAGCCACAAGGACCTCGATGCTGTCCTCTGGTGGACAGTATCTTTCACTACCACACTTGGCTGAAAGTTTATATGTTGATTGGGGACCCTCTCCAGCTGTCTGGCGGCTTTGCACAGCCCACCCTCACTTAAATCCAATTGACTCATAAGCCATGGCATCACCTTCCTGAAGTCATGGTCTTCTTCAAAAACCATGGGCAAACAACAATAACATGTTGATTAAGTTGACTATACAGATGAGTCCTTTTGGGGGAAAGAAACCAAAATAAGAACAAAAAAACTTTTTCCTTCATTGTTTCTCTGATTAACAAGAGTTTGCTTTCTCTCTTTTCTTCCTCCCAACCCTCCCCCAATTAAATGATTGAAAAGAAAACCCCCATTACAAATACAGTCAAATGAAACAAATTCTCATGTTGACCACATCATAAAATATGTGTCACATTCTGTATTTTAATTCCATCACTTCTCTGGTAGGAGATTGGTAGTATCTTTTATCTTCAGTCCTCTGGAACCATAACAGTCATTACATGGATCAGAGTTTTAAAGTCTTTCAAAGTTGTTTTTCTTTATAATGTTGTCATGGATAAATTCTTTTCCTAGCTTTGCTCACTTCTCTCTGCAACTGTCCATTTCATCAGTTTTATGGCACAATAATATTCTATTACGTTTATATACAATAATTTGTCCAGACAGTCCCCAAAAGGGGGCACCTTGTTAGATTCTAGTTTTTGCTACTATAAAAAGAGTTGCTATGAATGTTTTTGTAATATGGATCCTTTTCTTCTTTTTTTAAACTTCTTTATGGTATATGACTAGTAGTAGGATTTTTGAGTCAAATGGTATACATGTTTTATTGATTTTTGTGGGCATATTTTCAAATTACTTTGTAGAATGGTTGGATCCCTTCACATATTCTCCAGCATCCATTTCCCCACAGCCCATCTGGCTTTTATCATCCCCCTCTTTTGTCATCATCTTTGGCAGTCTTACGGATGAAGGTCCTATGGGTAAACCTCAGAGTTGCTTTAATTTGAATTTCTTTCATTATTAATGAGCTGAAGCATTTTAATTATTTTGATAGCTTCTTCTGAAGGAAAAAGTCTGTACATATCCTTTGGTCATTTATCTGTTGTGGAATGGCTTTTATTCTTATAAATTTGAATTGTTTCCTTATATATCTTGACTGTTATCAGAGAAACTTTTGGAGTACTATCCTTTTCATAGTGTGTTAAGAAGAGGCTTTTCTACATTTCTGGTACTCTTCAATGTATCTTCCCATCCCTTCTAATTTTCATACTAAATCTGAAAGAGAGCTTGCTATAGTTTATTAGGGCAGGAAGACCTAATTTTAAGTTCTGCCTCAGACACTTTCTAGCTGTGTGACTGAAGGGAAGTCACATAAGGGTGAAGCTCTCTGCGTCTCAGTTGGCTCATCTGTAAAATGAGGGAACTGGACTTAATAGTCTCCAAGGTCCCTTTCAGCTCTACATCTCTCCTTTATCATCTTCTTCTTTTTTCAGGTATACTCCTTTAAAAAGCCATCTACAGTTGATGCTGCCACTTCATTTCCTTTCACTCTCTTCTAAACCCTGTCCAATCTGAATTCCTATCTCATTACTCAGCTGAAGTTGCCTCTCCAAAGTTACCAACAAAAATTTTTTTTACCTGATTTATTGGATGTTTTTCAACTCTACTTTGCTGGATCTTATTCCATGTCATACCCACTAACCCTGCCTATACCCCAAGATTCTGTCTTGAGACTTCTTTTCTCTCTACACTCTCACTAAGTCACCACATTATCTCCCATAGGTTCTATTATCAGTTCAATATGGATGATTCTAAATCCTCATCTCTCTCCTATGCTTTAGCCCTCCATCACAAACTATTACACATTTCAAATTATTTAAAACAGGATACATTATCTTTACCCCATCTCCAGTTCAACTCTATCCTATGTTACATTGAAGGCACTAGCATCTGTCCAGTCATCTAAGTTCAGAATCTTAATGTTAGCTTAAATTCTTCACTCTCCCTCACTTGATATGGCTGGTCAGTCTCCAAATGTTGTTGTTTCTATCTCCATAATATCTCTTAGATATGTTTTTCTCCTGCTATTCACATGGCTACCACCTATTTCAGGTATTATTTATCTCTCACCTGTACTATTGCAATATCCTACTATTGGGTTTCCTTGCCTCATCCCCTCTCATGACAATGAATCCTTCACTCAGCTCCCAAAATGATTTTCTTAAAGGACAGGTCTGACCATATCACTTGCCTTCCTATAAATTCTAGTGCCTCCCTATTACTTCTAGGATGAAACATAAATTTTTATTTCTGGACAAGATGATTAAAATCTGGGCTTTGTTAAGATTAGTTACAAAAGTGGAGGAAATGAGACATTAATGCACTGTAGGTAAGAGTTGTGAACTGATTCAGCCATTCTATAGAGCAATTTGGAAGTATGCCCAAAGGGCTATAAAACCCTTTGAGAAAGCAATACCACTACCAGGTCTGTATCCAAAGAGGCATTTAAAAAAGAAAAATGACCTATATAGACAAAAATATTAAAAGCAGCTCTTTTCTGGGGGCAAAAAATTAGAAATTAATGGTAAGCTTATCAATTGGGGAATGGCTGAACAAATTGTAGTATGTGATTACGATGACATACTATTGTATTATAAGAAAGAATGAGCAGGATGCTATCAGAGAGACCTGTAAAAACTTATGAGCTGATGCAAAGTGAAATATACTGTGTGCAAAGTAACAGCAATATTGTAGGATGGTCAGCTGTGAATGACTTAGCTATTCTCAGTAATAAAATAATCCAAGACAACTCTGAAGGACTTATGATGAAAAATGCTGTCCATCCCCAGAGAAAAACCAATGGTGTCTGAATGCAGACTGAAGCATACTTTTGTGCTTTCTTTATTTTTATTGAGGTGCTTTATTTGGTGTGTTTTCTTTCACAACATGACTATTGTGGAAATGTTTTGCATAACTACACATGTGTAACCTATATCAAATGATTTGCCTTCTCAATGGGAGGGGCAGTTGGGGAGGGAGGAAGGGAGAATATTTGGAACTCAGAGTCTTATGTTAAAAATTATTTTTGCATGTAACTGGGGAGAAAACAAAATACTAAACACACTATATGATTAGCTACAAAAGAACATTCAGATATATGGAAATATGGAGAAGGAAATGGCAGACCACTCCAGGATTTTTGCCAATAAAACTCTAAAAGGCATGATGAAGAGTCAGACCCAAATGAAACAACTAGGTAATAAAAATATAGAAATAGGTGGGTGGGTCAGAAGCATATGTCTGTATGTAATCAATTCCTGATTATCTACTATATGCACCTAAGTACTCAGATCATGTATGGGCACTTTAAGAAGTCTAGGCCTGCATGGATCAGCCTGCATAAGAGCAAAGGCTTACCTGGTAGAATGTTGAATATGTGAAGCCAACTCTAAGACTTGTAAGCCCCGATGTGGACTGGCCCTATCTATGGTTGATTTCTCTGTATAAAATAGACTCTACCCTGTTTACTTGATTAACCATGCTAGGTTATGCTCCTACTGATTCTCCATATCAGCTTCTGTTGACAGGCCCTACCTTTTGACAGACCACACTTTTGACTGCTCCCCAGCACTGAGGCCAGGAGCCCACAATGATGCAAGGACCTAGTGTCTGGCTGTGAAAATCTGCCTTGCAATCTGACTGTCATGCCTACATTACCAGGTTGGCATTCTGTTCTCTGACCCTTGGCAAGGAAACTCACTTCAGAGAACCACAAGCCATGCCTCTGATCCATACCGGGGTGACAGTCCAATATGAGGTAGCCCAAATATAAGATATGACTACCCCATCTAGCAGGGCAACATCCAGGCTATTTACTAGTCAGGGGCCAGCCAATGGGATCATGGGGTCATAGATTTAAAACTAAAAGGGAATTTCAAGGCCATCGTGTCTCACCCTCTCATTTTACAGACAAGGAAACTGAGACTGAGAGAGGCTAAGTGGTCTGCCCATGGTTTCACAACTAGGAAATAACCTGCAACAGACTTTATTCTTTCAAAGTTTGATAGAATCTGCATGTAAATCCATCTGACCCTGGGGATTTTTTCCTAGGAAGTTCATCAATGGTTTGTTTAATTTCTTTTTCTGAGATGGGGTTGAATATTTTACTTCCTCTTCTGTTAATCTGGGCAATTTATATTTTTATAAATATTCATTCACTTCATTAAGATTGTCAAATTTATGGGCACGCAGGTGGGCAAAATAGTTTCTAATTATTATTTTAATTTCCTATTCATTAGTGGCGAATTCACTCTTTTCATTTTTGATACTGGTAATTTGGTTTTCTTCTTTTTCTAAATCAAACTAACCAAAGGTTTTTCTATTTTGTTGTGGTTTTTTTTTTTCATAAAATCAACTCAGTTTTATTTATTAATTCAATAGTTTCTTAATTTCAATTTTCTTAATCTCTCCTTTGGTTTTCAGTATTTCTAAATTGGTATTTAATTGGGGATTTTTAATTTTTTCTTTTTCCAACTTTTTAGTTGCATGCCCAATTCATTGGTCTCCTCTTTCTCCATTTTATTCATGCAAGCATTTAGAGATATAAAACTTCCCCTAAGAACTATTTTTCTGCATCACATGAGTTTTGTATGTTGTCTCATTATTCCCATTCTCTTCGATGAAGTTATTGATTGTTTCTATGATTTGTTGTTTGACCCACTCATTCTATAGGATTAGATTATTTAGTTTCCAACTAATTTTTAACCTGTCTTTCCATGGCCCTTTATTGTATCATGGTTTGAGAAGGATAGATTTAATATTTCTGCCTTTCAGCACTGGATTGTAAGGTTTTTATGCCCTAGTACATGGTCAACTTTTGTGTAGGTGCCACATACCACCAAGAAAAAGACTTATTCCTTTCTATTCCTGTTCACTTTTTTTGAGAGGTCTACTATACGTAAGTTCTAAAATTCTATTCTCCTCCTTAACTTCTTGTTTATTTTGTGGTCATATTTATCTAGTTCAGAGAGGGAAAGATTGAGGTCCCCCCTGAAGCAGACTTTGAACTCAGATCTTTCTGACTCCCATCTCCACTGAACCATCTAGCTTCCTCAACTGTTACTTATAAGACCATCAAGTATTATATTTATAATAAATCCCAGAAATCATCTAAATTTATCCATCTCATTTTAAAAATGAGGAAATGGAGGCATCTGGAAGGGAATTGAATTGACTAAATCATACAACTAGTAAGTGGAAGAGTTTGTCTCCAACAACTCAGATCCTTTGACTCACAGTCTAGTGTTGTTTTCTATTATGCCATATTCTTGCCCCATTAAGCAGGAGCTGCTACATATACATAACTGGTTTCCCTGATTAAAGAAGGGGTAAGTGGATGTTTCATCAAATTAGGTAGGTTATGCTCAACTTTTTAATTATTTACATCAGTGCTCACCTTTCACCGATACATCAGGGCTTGACTATACTTGTGGACCACTGCAAGTCATGCTGCTTATTCTCCAGAAACTTTCAAATAATTTGTTTTATCCAGTATACTGTTGGTTGTCATCTTCATTCCTTCTTATCACCTTTAAAAAAATAATTCCCTTATAACATAAGCTATGGTAGAGGCTTTGGACATATCCATTTTCAAGAACAGGGGCAGCCAGGTGGTGCAGCCAACTTCCAGAGTCAAGAAGATTCCTCTTCCTGACTTTGAATCTGATCTCAGACACTAGCTGTGTGATCCTGAGCAAGTCACTTGATCCTGTTTACCTCAGTTTCCTCAGCTTTAAAATGAGCTGGAGACAAAAATGGAATAGCGCTCCAATATTTCTTCAGTGAGGTCATGAAGAGTCAGACAAGATTGAAAGATTCAAGAAGAGAAACACAGAGTGGCACAGAAGATTTGGCAAATGTTCAGTCCATAGCATATTTTTTCAGCTCCTTCCCAGAGTCTAGATTCACTGGAGGATCCATTAGACATGACTGAATTTCTTTGGACTTGAAAATTGAAAATCTCAAGTGCCATGTCTGCACATTGCCTGTTAACTCCTTTTCCCCATCCTTTTCTATTTCCCCAAAGCCCCATAACTCAAGTGCCAAAATCATCCGTATCAAACCAAACCAGAATTCATTGACATAATCAATATTGTGTGGTACTTGGAGTCAGGAAGGCTCAAGTTTAAATTTCACCTTAGATACTTTCGAGCTGTGTGACTGTAGGTAAGCTATTTGATGTGTCCCAGCCTATGCTTTTCAGTTGTTTCAATTTTGTCCCACTCTCTATGATCCCATTTGGGTTTTTCTTGGCAAAAGTGCTGGAGTGGTTTGCCATTTCCTTCTCCTGCTAACTTTACAGATGAGGAAACTGAGGCAAACAGGGTGAAGTGACTAACCCAGAGTTACATTGTAGCAACTGTCTGGGGCTGCATTTGAACTCGTCTTCCTGACTCCAGGCCCAGCCCTCGTATCCACTGTACCACCGAGACACTCTAGCATTCGTTATTTCATAAGTAACATGCGGATAACAGTGTTGTTGTAAGATTCAAATGAGACAATATGCAGACAGTGCTTCACAAAACATTAAGTACTATATAAATGTCAGTTATTGTTATCAATGCTACTACAGAGGTCTTGTCCAGTAAAGGAGAGTACAAAGGAACGACAAGAAATTGAATTTGTACAAAGCTGAAAGGATAGACATATAAGGAAAGACTGAAAGGATAAGTTTGGCAAGACAGCAGCTACAGTCCATTCTCAATAATAGAGTTCCAACTCAGACTATAAAGCTTTCAGAGACTGCTCATGTCCAAACATGGTGGTAGCACATGCATCAAGCCGCATTAAAACCATTTTTATTAAAATAATAACTGCTGAAGCCTTGTAGAGTGGATAGAGAGCCAGCCTGAAAATCAGTAAGACCTCGGTTTAAGTGTCATCTCTCTACTGTATTGGCTGTACGACCCTGGGCACACTCCTTAACTTTTCAGTGCTTATTGGTGAAGTGGTGAATTGATCCAACCTTTCTGGAGAGCAATTTGGAACTATGCACAAAGGGCTACAAAACTGCATGTCCTTTGATCCAGAAATAGCACTATTAGGTTTGTATCCCAAAATGCTTTTTAAAAAATGGAAAGTATTTACTTGTACATAAATATTTAGAGCAGTTCTTTTGTGGTAGCAAAGAACTGGAAATCAAGGGGTTACCAATCAATGGTGGAATAACTGAACAAGTTGTGTTATATGAATGTAATGGAATACTATTGTGCTGAAAGAAATGATGAACAGACCAGGCAGATTTCAGAAAAACTTGTGAAAACTTACATGAACTGATGCTGAGTGAGGGTAGCAGAACCAGGAGAATATTGTACACAGTTATAGACACATTGTGCAATGACTGACTTTAATAGACTTAGCTCTTCTCAGCAACGCAAGACTCTAAGACAACTCCAAAAGACTCAGGATGGAAAATGCTACCCATATCCTGAGAAAGAATTATGGAGTCTGAATGCAGATTGAAACATACTATTTGCTCTCTTTCTTTTTTGTTTTGTTTTGTTTCTTCTTTCTTGTGATTCAATCTAATGGTGATACTTATTCTTTACAACAAGACTAATGTGAAAATATGTTTAATATGAATGTATATGTAGGACCTTTTCAGATTACATGACATCTTGGGAAAGGGGGAGGAGAGTGAGGGGGAGAAAAATTTAAGACTCAAAATCTTGTGCAACTGAAATAAATAATATAATAATTTTTAAATTATTTTATATAAATAAATAATATTTTTAAAATAAATAATTTTTAAAAAAGAAATTATGAGCAGGAGGATTTCAGAAAATCCTGGAAAGACTCGCACAAACTGATGCAATGTGAAGTGAACAAAACCAGGAGAATATTGAACAATATATTGTAACAGCAATACTGTGTGCTGATCAGCTGTGACTGACTTGGCTATTCTCAGTAATACAAAATTCCAAAGGATTCATGATGAAAAATTATATCCATCTCCAGAGAAAGAACTATTGGATTGTAAATGTACTTTGAAGCATACTATTTTTCACTTTATTTTTTTCATTTTATTTTCCTCTTTTACAACATGACATATGTTTTGCATGATTGAACATATATAACCTATAAAAATTGCTTATTGTCTCAGGGAAGGAGGAAGTCAGGGAGGGAGAGAGAAAATTTGGAACTGAAAATTTAAGAAAAAGAATATTAAAATTGTCTTTACATATAATTGGGAGGAAATAGAATTTTATTTTTTTTTTTAAAAAACATCGTTTAGTGCTCTGGGCATTTCTCAGTATTGGCAGGGGCATTTCCTCATGAAGATTCCCTTACACCATGAAAGTCCAATTTTGGACAAAATGCAAGTACAACTGAAACCTGCAAAGGATCGGTTTGGTGTTGAAAGTAAGTTACTTCTCTCAGGATGTTAGATCAGGTGTTTACTTTTAGTGAGTTGTATAAGATTAAACTAGGAAATGTATTTAGGGAGAGGGATATGTGTGGCATATATTAACAAAAGTGGTAAATGATGAAGGGAAATAGCTCCCATGGTGTCTCAGGAGGGAGAGAAACTGAAAGAGAATGGGAGATGTAGCAAAAGGAGAGATTGAAAGAGGGGAAAGGAAGAAATCTCAATTTATTGGTAGGAAGTAGTCCTGATGAAGAAAGATATATTCTGTCATAGAAGATGGGGACCTCATGTAGACATGATCTTCAAGAATTTGATGCTTAGGGAGATCACTACCTGTGAGAGTTGGTTGTGCCTCCATGAAGCACTAGTTGGTTGTTGTCCTTTGTTTTTGAAGACAGAATGACATCACCATGATTAAGTGAAGTTTCAGTGTGTCCAACTGTGGCTGATCAGACCAATACAAACTTGGAATGCTATACCACAGATTGGGCACAGATAATCCACATGAATTTTGGTGGTGGATACTTCAAATTTGTGCAACCTACATTTACTTTGTGCTGTCTCAATTCTGCTTTGGTTATAAAGCACAGCACCCTTTCTGATGTGGGCACGTCATGCTGAGTGGTCCTGTGCCAGTGTCTCCCATGTTACACAGTCAAATCCAAAGTTCTTGAGAGTATCCTTGTATCACTTCTTCTGACCATCATATGATCCCCTCCCCATGTGAGTTCTCCATAAAATAGTCTTTTTGGCAAGTGTATATTTTGCATTTGAACAACGCGGTCAGTCCATTGTAGTTGCACTCTCTGAAGCATAGTTTGAATACGTGGCAGTTCAGCTCAAGCAAGGACTTCAATGTCTGGTACCTTATCCTGCCAGGTGATCTTCAGAATCTTCCTCAGACAGTTCAGAAGTGATTCAGTTTCCTGGCATGGTGGTGGAAGGCTGTCCATGTTTGAACAAATTGCTGGACAAACTAGGCAGAAAGATATATGATATTTAAAAAATGGAATTGTTAAAGAATATACCTATTTTTAGCACCACATGGAATTTTTGTAAAATTTGACTGCTTATTAGGGAATAGAGATATTGCAAATAATTGTAAAATGGAATGGGGGACGCCAAATGTAACCTTTACAGACCATAACTCAACATTTCAAGAACTATGTCAAATGCCAGTAAGGAAAGGAAGCATATTTATTTTATCCCTGTATTAATTGAGAAAACTTGTAGAGTTTCTTGTTGCATATATTGATAGCTTTGAGCTTTTCTAACTTCTTCATATAAAAAAGTACTGTCTTCCCTTTTTATCTATCATGATATCTTCAAATAAGATACAACATACCAGAGCCATATCCTACCCACCTTACCATATCTCAGAGATACATCAAAATTTACTTGCTTGCAATAAGATCTTTAGTTCTGGTTAGTACTTGCACCTTTTGCAATTGTATATAGACATCTGAAAATATCTTTCTCTCTTCTCCTCCTCTTTCTTTTCCTCCTCCTACCCCCCCATCACTCATCAACTCCCATGGTTTAAACATTTCTATGAAAATGCCTTTCATATCTATATATCCAGCCATAGTCTCTTCTGAGCTTTCAGTCCTACACCAACTACCTACTGTACAATTTGTCTGCATATGAATCATTGGAAATGGTCACCCATCAGGTTTGACATATATTAGGAGATTCTCTGTAATATCTCCAATATATGTTCCAGGAAGAGAGTTAATTTATCCATTATTAGGTTAGTACATTATAGTATAATATTGTTAAAACATCACTATGACATTTTTGTCAATTTCCCTATTGAAATGAAGAGCCTGGGTATACTTTGGGGATATCTCAGTAATCTGGCTCATTGCCTCCAAACAGATAATTTGGGAACTTCAATCACTAATCACCCCCCCCACCCACCCCCACACACATAGAGGGGAAGTCTGTAACTCTCCTTACAAGCACACAGTTTTCCAAAGCTCATTACATGGACAGTGGTTTTATTTCTAGGCTAATGGAAAGACATTGACCTTGCATCTAAATTAGTCGAAAGTGATGCACCCTTCCACAGGGATCTACCTATCCTTCTCTCAAAGACCCCCAAATCTTCATGATTTATCATAATGTCTGGATAGTTCTTCAAACAGAAATAGTCAGTATTTGTTTTCTCCTCCACATCCATTTTCTTCTCTTCCTGGGTACAATTGTTTGTGCGCACTTGCTCTCACAAAGGCTGCTTCCCTATTTCTTCTTCCTGTTGCTTTCCTCTATAGTTTTGTTGTGACTGTCCAGCCATCTGTAGTGGTCATATTTTCTTCTGTCCTTTTCAATTCCTGCTTCATGATGCTCTCCACAGTTCCCTTATTGGCTATTCTCATTTGTGGCCAGCAAATGATTATTTTATTTGCTGTTCTCTGTAGTTCCACTGTTCCACAGAAGATATTATTCATTTTTTTCAGGGAGTCTAGTTCTCTAACCTTGGACTAAATTAAGGAGTCTCCAGTTTGTAATACACCTCTTCTAATCATAAGCCTACTTTTGCACATAGCACCAAACTTTATACAAAATAAACTTTCTTTCACTACTCCTGAAAAGCAAATCTTTGTTTACAATCCCACGCACACTCATGGAAAGCCACTTTCATTTGGCTCACCTCCTCCCTAGTTTTTGGGCAGTCTCTCTCTCTCACATCAGTACCTTCTGCTGATTTCAGGAATTCAGGAGGGGAGCAATGAATTCCTTCCCTTATGATCTGACCATTTTACCCCAGGATTCAGCTGGGTTGGATTATTTAAATTACCCAAGACTTCTCAAAACATTCGAAGAGTGAGGAATTATGTTCATGATCCACGGAGGGAGAGCTGTAGTCTCCATCATTCTACTGCTAGCTATGGTTATTGCTAGTATAATGGGTATGTGAGGTAGTCACCTCATACCTCTGTCTTACAGAGCATGTGAACAATTTCTCTGGACTGGCTAGTTTACTCTAATCTGCTCCAACACTAGCAGGTATAGGTTTCCAGAGAAGAGTTACACCATAAAATTACACTCAAACTCCTCATCTCCTAAGTTCCCATTAATATGCTTCCATTTGTGCAAAACTAACACTGTGACACTTTCAGATCTTAACTATAACCACAATACTTAAGAATAAGGCAAAAGAAATAATAATAGCCCTATAGGTGATCATGCATTAAAACAAATGCAGGAAGGATAAAATCATTAAATCCACACATAATAACTCATCCCATACTCTACCACTTAATGCATTTGATATTTGTGGGGGAGAATGGGAACAAACACAGAAACATGCCTAGAAGAACTTGAGTGGGGAAAACCTGTGTGCTCAGGATAACTCACAACACTGGGATTGTAAACTTCTCCATTTCAGAAACTATCTATAAAATTCATTCATGAACAAATCATGAACAAGTAAAACCACAAAAATCTGTTTTCTTCATTCATGAACAAGAGATGTTTTTACTATTATGTGAGTTGATTTGTGACACCTTACTGGACCTGATGGCTAAGTTTAAATTAGTCAATGTTCAGAGTGGCCTCTCTGATTCTGTGTTTCTAAACTGTTCTTCTGTTCAGATGTACTTAGACTTCAACAACAATTGAACTATCCATCACTTCCTTATTGAAATTTAGCTGATGAAGTTCTATTCTTTCACATATCTTATTTATCTTTCTGGAGTCAGTCTCTACTTGGGAATCTTCTCTTGAAATGGACCCATTCTTAGCTTATAGTAAGTAACCAAATTTTTGTTTTCTGTCTGTGACAAATAATATCTATTTTACATCACAGATCAGTTCCAGTATATATGTCATTCAAACACAGTGCAACTTATCACATTCAAAAAGCAATAACTGCCTCAGATCTCTGAGTCAGAGTAACCATTTAACTTTGAACTCTGAGAAGATCTATTTCCTAAACAAATGAACTGCCAAAGCTCACTTTAACTGCAACAAATTGTTGTATATGAAGGGTAGTACCTTAAAAAGACAATCCCCTACACCATTATGATTAATAAGCTGATGACTCCTGATTTGTGTAGATTTCAATGAGATATTATGATATCATCCCCAATGAAGCTGTTCTAAAGGGATCAGTACTTAGATATGGGAAATATCAATTATAGAGCATTGACTTTTTTTAGAAATAGAAGTTTTTGTCTGCTAGTTAGCCTGACAAATGAATACAGGAAAATTCTAATACCTTTGTTTTAAAAAAAAATAAACTCAAAATATATTCAAATAAGCATAGTGATACTGACATCTACTTAGTCCTTTTCATCTTCAAAACTCTTTATAGTTCTCCAAGGGTTCTTTCTTCTGTTGACAGTATTGCAAGAAACCATTATTAAGTCAGGTTTTGGTGGGCAAGTCACATAACACTGTGTATCTGTTTGCCCTACAGCTAGAAAAAGAGACAATGTCAGAGCCCAAAATGAAATTCGGCAATCTTAGCCTCCCTCCTCAGCCCAGAAATAAAATAAAGAAATAGCAATTTTTAACACTTGTTCATTGTTCAAACTGCCAAGAGGAATTTTTTTTTCATTTCATTTTTATTTGATTTGTATTTTTTTTGTTTTAATCTAACCTTCCAGATCGTCATTTTTCCAATGCCAATAACCATGTATGGGGAGCCAGTTCTGGAGAATGTTGACTTAATTTACTTTATTAGCTGTGGAGAACAGGCTGTAGAGCCTAGAGGAAAAACAGGTGGCTCAGAAGAATTTGTGACTTGGTGAATTTTGGGCCCGTTTCCCTAAGCATTCTTACAGAACCGTCTTTGTCATAGTTGCCACCTTTAGTTAGACAGATGGCTTAAGATATGGTCGCAATGCCAGATGGTTTCCATGGTGTTTTCTAGAGAGTATCATTGTGTCCCTGGTGAAAGAAGGTTTAGATTCCTGGGCAAGGTCATCCTGGGATTCAGAAGATTCTAACTGCAACTCATCCAAAGTGCCTTCCATTCAAACACAAACACTTTTTGAGCATAAAATGTGTGTAGAGCAGTCTCTTAGTGTTGGTACTATGGTGGGGGATGGGAAAGAATAACAGGGAAAGAGAAAACATAAAAGGAGAAATTTCTTTTTCAAAAGGGTATGTTTAAATGAGCTACTAGGTAGAACATACAAGGGATAAAAAACTAAGAATACTTAAAAAGAAATATAAATTCCTAATAACAGTTCAAACTATATGCCTAAGTGCTTAGGGAACATACAGCAAGCACCAATAAAATATCTTTAAATTTTTAAATTAATGGATGGAGAATTGGTCATCAGAGAATAGAATGACTCTCAGAGGATCAGAATAATTCCCCTAACAAGCCTGTGGGGTTGACATATCTTTGTCACCTTCACTCATGAATGAAGATGGTAATAGAGGATTTCATACCCACTGCTGGAAAAGTATAGGTTAATGAAGAGTGGTAAGACCTTAATTCTAAAAAGACAGTCATATCATGGGATAGGCCAATGGGAGCAATGCCCTCAGAGTGTATGCTCTGTATGCTGTCAAACTACATAAAGAAGCCTGGTGAGTTTGTGATGATGAATAATGCAAGGGTCCTGATCCCCCATTCAGAACATGCACGTCTGCTTCCTCTATGACTCTGTCTAGTCTACTTACTGTATGCCTTTTTGATTGGGTACTAAGCCAGAACTTAAGTGTGATGCAGAAGGCACTAATTAGATAAAATGAACTCTCTTTGCTGATGGTAGGAGTAAGAAATGAACTACTACAAGCCTTCATGTCAAGAGAGCCTTAGAAGAAGTAATGGTACTAGGCTCCTCCTACCAACTACCTATTGCCCGCTCAAGTCAATACAGGGGCATGGCCCTGGTATCTATGTTTCTTTGCCTCTCTACATTTGCCCTTTTTCTATTCTAAGGCAAAGGACTATTAGAGACAGAAACTAAGACCTTGTGATTTCTGAAAGGTGAGGAGAACCACCAAGGGTCTAGGAATTGGACTCCATACCAAAGTTTTCTGGCAGCAGAGCCTGGGAGGCTCTGGAAAGTAGGTTGCTTGACCCTTCCCATTAATGGATTTTCTCTGAGATAAGTCTTGCTGAAATCCAAGATGGTCCCAAAGGATTCATGATGAAAAGATATGCTATTTGCCTCCAGAGAATGAACTGATGTTGTCTGAATACAGACTAAAGCATACTATTTTTCACTTTTTTTGTATGAGCCTTTTTGTACAAAATGAATACTATGAAAATGTTATACATAATTTTACATGTATAACCTATATTGGAGTCCTTATCTTCTCAGGTAGGGGAGTAAGAAAAGAGAGAAGAATAGAATTTGCAATTCAAAACTTTTTAAAAATTAAAAATTGTTTTAACATGTAATTTGAGAAAAATAAAATATTTTAAAAATTATTTAAAATAAACAATTTTTGAGAGAGAGAAAGAAATGTCCTGCTACAACAAGAGATCAACATTTTTTCTCCCTAGCAAGACCAAATATAATTTGTCCTTTCTGCTTCCATAGATGTCAAGAGGAGAGTATAGCTTTTATATAATCATTGCCTGCTCAGCCTGCCTGAAATCTGTGCCTTTAAATGCCTTTAAAAGGCATTAAACAAGCTCCTGTGAATAGGTCCTTCTTCTCTTCAGGTTTCTATCTGTGACAGTTCTGTGGAGTCAGCTTTAGTTGAGGCTGCATGACTGTCATGGGTGGTTTATTCAACAGTTTGAGAAATCCTCTTTTCAGGAATGTATTATGGGCCTCTCGTGATTCCTTCTTAGAACACCATGACAGCTCTCTCAAGTGTACTCCCTCTAATCTGTTTCAAAACCTCAGCCTCGGAATATCAATTCCATATAGACACTTCCAGAATACTCTTAGCCTTTTAGAAAGCACTATCCTAGTTTCCTCACACAGTGTTTAAATTACATGCTAACAAAATGAAATATCAAAATTACCACTTTTTTCACATCACATTTTTTCCCTTACAAATTGCTTTGAAAAGGACATCTATGTGGCACAGAAGACAGGAGAACCTCAGTTCAAATCTCTCCACAGACGCTATATGTCTGTGACAGTTGTGTGATCCTGGGCAAGTCAGTTAATCTGAATAGCCTCCAAAATAAAAAATAAATAATTGCTTTGAAAGTTGGTTTCATGAGTATAGTAAAAGAAATATAGACTTTGGATTGAGAGGAACTTAGTGCAAATCCCAGCTCTGTAATTATGTGACCTTGGGCAAGCTACTTAACCTTGTAAGGACTCAGTTTCTTCATCTGTAAAGAAAAAGGGAGTGTGTAATAGCAACTAAAGAAGGATCTTTTGTCACTTGAGTTTTAGCCAATCAGTGCCTTTGATTGTGAGTCTTGCCTTTGATTGAATCAATCAAGAGTCTTTGATTAGAAAATATATATTGTAGAGGGAGCAGTCAGAAACAGAGCTGAGAGGGAAGAGAGAGAAGCAGACCTGAGAGAGAAACGACTGTGAGTGGGGTAGGGGAACTTGTGGGGAGACCTAACAGAAAGAATGTTTGTGATGTCGGATCCCTGTCTGTTGGTCTGTGTTGATTTTCCAGACAGAAGTACTG
>CM053769.1:77839648-77856101 GCA_028658325.1 Potorous gilbertii
TTGCTATCAAAAATGATGAGAATAGTTTTAGAAAAACCTGAAACACATATGAATTGATGCAAAGTGAAATGAGCAGAACCAGAAAAATATTGAACACAGTAACAGCAATATTGTAAAGGTATCATCTGTGAAAGATTTAGCCATTCTGATCAATACAATAATCCACCACAATTCCAAAGGACTCATGATGAGAAATGCTCTCCACCACCAGAGAGAGTAATGAACTCTGAATGTAGAATGAAGTATATTTTTTCCACTTTCTCAGTTTTTCTTGATTTTTAAAAGAAATCTTGCAACATGGCTAATATGGAAATATTTTTTGCATGACTTCATATACGTAATGGGTATGTTACCTTCTCAAGGGGGTAGGAGGGAGGCAGAAGGGTGGAAGAGATTTTAGAACTTCAAAAAATGAATGCTAAAAAAATTAAATTAAAAAAAACACTTAGCGCAATGTGACTGCTACATATTTCCCCAAAATTGATTGTGTGTGTTAGGAGGTAGGGTGGAATAGGGACAGAATCTCTTATTCTGCTGAACTCCTTTCACCATCTGGAGAGACTTCTTGTAAATATAAAAAGTATGCTGTAAAGAACAAGGACTACTCATGGTTTCATAAGGAAAAGTGAACTTTTGTATCTGTCCCAAAGGCAACCCCAGGAAGAGTGACAGAGGACTGAGTCTCCTTGTTCAGCACATCATGTGCTAAAAAGAAAGGCTTTCTGCTACTGATATATTGACAAAAAGGAGGGTGAGAGTGGGAGAGGGATTTGAAAGGGGGTTGGGAGCTTCAGTCTTTATTCACTTCTGTTGCCAAGTTAGCCTCAGACAGGAACGAAAGGCAGTTGTGCATACTCTTCAAGTATGGCAATAATTAGCAGCCTCTCTCATATTCTACTTGGGTCCTCATGGCAAATCCACTCTGAGTTATTCCCAGATATTCTCATACTCATAGCAAATGAAAATGCTAACGTGACGATGCTTTCTCAAAATCATCTATCCATCAAGGAATAACCTTGTAAGTTAAGAACTTTGTAAGTAAGAAATCTCATTGAATTCAAATGTAACAAGTCCCTCCCCTTTTTTTGGTCATGTTTGTATGATCAACAGGCTGGTCAAGCCAGGCCAGTATCACGTCAAACTTAGGAAATGTCTGGAGGCATGGGTTAACCATGCAATAATATTTAACTTTATTACTTAAAACAAGGAGGAAGCCACCTTGTAATAGTCAGCCTAGTTTTTAATCTCTTTAGTGTAAATAGGAACTCATTATGTTGCCAGACCGATTTAAGTGTATTATTAAATGCTTGTTGATTGAGATTGTTGAATGGATTAAAAAAAGATAGTACAGGGAACTCCCAGTAGGAGTTTGCTAATGCAGATGGCACATTCTCTGCAATGTATAGTCTTAGAGAGCTTCCTAGGATATGAAGAAGTTAAGTACATAACCAGCATAGTCCGTGGGCTGCATAGGACACACAGGAGGACTGCGAAGGCTTGCTGAGGGCTTTTCAGGGCTACTTATGCACCTCTGGTGTCCACTTGATTCATCCCAACTCTCACCTGTGACTCCAAGAAGCTGTAGCATATGCACTAGTCACACCCTGATAAAATGTCTTGGCAGATAGGCTAAACCAGTCTGAGGTAGTCAACAGGCTTCAAATTCATTGGTGATTTAGGGGAACGTCTATTCCAAGCATGTGAAGGCTTCTCTGGGCAGAATAGGTGTATGAGAACAATTTGCCCCCATAGCCATGAAAGTGGCTGAAGCAAGTACTGTGGAGCTAAGAACCTGGTCAGGCACTGAAGACATCAAGGTCATCTACTCCATCCCAGACCAGCCCCTGTTATCTTGACTTTTGCCTTGCTATTGGACTTTGATGACTCTGGAAGAGAGAGTGGGCTGATGACTTTATGCAACTGGGCCTCCCTTAAATCCTATTCATACATGAGTCAAGATATCACCCCATGATTTCACCAGCCATCAAAATCATCCAATTCACCTCCATTTTATATATGTAAGGTGTGTGTGTTGCCCATGTAGATTATTTGTGTCCATATGGATTAGCCTAGATGTGACTCCAAGTGATGTATGGCTATCTCTAAAGTCTCCTTTGCTTACCCTTCTCCAAGGAAGACTTTAGTTAGAAATTTTGACTGCTATCAGAGAGCGGGAGAATGGGGTTGGAAGGCTGATCATTCTGCTTTCTTTAGAGAGGGTATACCAGGCTACAATTATGTCTATCCACATCTCTTCCCTTCAATTCCCCAAATGTTACTAGTCTATGGGAAATAATTTGGGGGCTTAAGCTTTTCTGTTGATTATTATATCTTAATAGGGAAGGAGTGCCCCAAACTATATTAAAAGATATGACTCTTTTCCCACTCAATGCTAGTTACACAAAGAACATCACACATAGTGATATAGCATAGCAAATAACTCCATTTATCCAAGCTAATAGCAAGTAGAAATTGGAGAAATTTTATAGATTAGAATATATCAATCAGACAAAACACAAAGTAAATGACTTCTTTCCCTGGGAGTAAGAGTTGCCCATCTCACCTGTGTTAAGCTGGCAATAGGGAGATGATCAAGGCATCGGCTTCTCTATGTATTGGCTTCTTCTCAGATTCTTTCTCTCCCTTGAGGAAGCCCTCCATAAAGAGAATCAACAACTATGTATGTCCTATCTCAGACCTAGAAATCAGAAGAACTAGGACCTCTTCTCTCTCAGCTCTGTCCCTCACTCTTGCCAAGAACATCAATCATTGTCCACAGAAAAGGAGGATCTTACATAAATAAACATGAACTCCAGGTTATAGGTGCAGGGTGACTGAGGCCCAGATAAAAAGATATATAGGCAGTAGAGAATGGTAGAGTACAACCAAAAATTGCGTAGGGTGCTATTAACAATAATACATAATAATAATATGGAGACTAATGTTTCTCATTGGCCAAAATACGGCACCAAAGCACTCAAGTTTTGAAACTGATAGATATGTATCACAAAATTTGGAGAACACAGTTGGAGGACATTAACTGTGTCTCCTTAGATTCCCTTTTGGCTGGGGTACAATTAACTTGCAGGTAATCCAAAAAGGATCTTGGAAGTTTATATGAGTGGCTGACTCTAAGTTAAATGGTTTTGTATAAAAAGGAAAGGGCTGATTTCTCACCCAGACATAGAGGTTGAAAAGAGCAGATCTACTCTTGGACTGGGGGCATTCTGCCTGTCTTTTGTTAACTGGTGGTGTCCATAACCAGAGAGCTGTCAACCTATCATTATATGATCAAAGGAATAAGAATATCTTAGCTACTATACGTAAGTAGACAACACCCAGCAAGGATCTAGACCAGTGAAGATGTCCCAGGTAGAAGAGGCTCAGGATAGATGTTCTTTCCTAGCTCAGAAAAGGAATTAGTCTAGTCAACTCAGTGGAGCAGTGAACCTAGTAAGGAAAAGGCTTTGCAGAGGTCTTGAAGAGATGGCCTGCTTAGCCAGAAGTAGGCCTAGTCAAAGCAAGGTTCTTATCTGGCAGTGTTGGAAATGTGAGTTTTCCTTTTACTTATATTTCCATAGCGTGGGTACTTTATGTATACTTACTCTCCCCAGTAAGATAGACTAAATATAGTAATATATATATAATAACACAGTAAGGTAGAATATGCTTTAGGTTCTTAGGGGCAGTGTTACAGTATTGCAAGCCTTCTTACCATGCTATTTCATTGATTTCTTTTATTTGACTTAATTGTGTCTACTTGCTGCCTAGAGAAAAGCAAATACATCAATGTGGACTTGTGAGCTGTCATTTCTAAGTAGATGAGGACTCATAGAATACTTTGAACCTGTTCTGGTGGACCACCACAATCAAGGTAGTGGTGTTACAATATAACAATAACAGATACATATATATAAATATATGTATATGTATGTATGTATACACACATATATAATATGAGAAACATTTTAAGGCAGTAGTATCGAACTCAGAAATGGAGGATATAGATATATGTATTGACTTAGCCACAAATTAACATGATCTCTGTTGTATTGTGGCTTTGTTTATTTATTCTGTCATACATTTCTCATTTATATAATAATCTAGTATGGGCCTGCTTGGGAGTTTTGTAGGCCACATGTAGCCAATAGGCTGTGAGTTTGACACCTCTGTTCTAAGGTTTTCAAAGCTCTTTATATTATTTCAAACCTTCTAATAACCCAATGGGTGCTACTATTGTACCCATTTGAAAGATGATAGTACTGAATCTCAAAGAAATTAAATGACTTGAATAGGATCATTCAACCTGATTCATACCCAGGCCTTTTTAGTTCTCTATCTGGCCCTCAATATACTATGCCATGTTGCCTAGCAATGATATATAGACATGTGGACAGGGTGAATTAAGACTAAAACATTTTGTTTTGTCGGTGATTCTCTTAATTCCTGTACATGGCAGAACGTTTGTCTTCCTGAATCTGAGCTCATTTCTCTATCCTTTATGCTACTCTGCTATTACAGCCATATTTTATATGCTAACAACATGAAGAATTTAAAAGAAATGGAAAAAAATTTGTAAATTATTAAATATCCAAATTAATAGGACATGAACTAGACATCTTAAACAACTTGTGAATGAATCTGAGTTATTCCTTCGATGTCCCCACTAAGATTTAGATTCTAAAAAGTGACAAATCTAGGACTTGATTAATCTAGAAGTAGGGCGAGGTTCAAACCATGCCTCCCTTTATATACTTTCCTTGTGGCTTCTGGCAGTGTTGACATGATTTCCTTCATAAAAGATCCCATTCACTTGTGGTTGGTGCCTTTCCCACTCAGCAGATATCAATCAGAAGAACAAATGAGTCATCACACCCTTCCCTGCTGAACAGATGAATTTTCATATGGAAATGAGTGGGGCCACATCTATAGAAGAGAAATACTCTTGTATCCTTGTTTCATATCTTTGCTGTGTTAGGCCTAAGTAAAACTCTTTTTGTTAACTGTTGAGTGACCTACTTTCCCCAACATCAAACATGAAGAAGCAAAGTTCTGGTGTCAGACCTGCCCCTAAAACAAACCAATCTCAAAAAATAAAAATTGAACTAATCAAAGGCAAAATAACAATGGCCCTGGTCTGGTTGGATTTATGAGTTCTATCAAACACTCACAAAACAAATGCTTATATTACACAAGTTATTCCTCCAAATTGAGAGAAAACACTTTACCAAAATTCTTTTATGTAACAAATAGTTTTATTACCTAAACCTGGAAAGAATAAAGCAAAGAAATAGAAATATATGCCACTATCGCTAACGAATATTAAGCAAACAGCATCCTAGCAAAACACTATAGCAATATATCCAATAATAATTTCTTATGACCAAATTGGACTTATAAGTAATTAATAAAATTAACCAAGCTAAACACAAAATATCCCAAAACATAATTCTTTTGATTGATGCAGAAAGACTTGTCAAAGTACAACACTCATTTACATTTTTCTAAATAAAATAATAACTTAAAGAGATGGGGATAGTGAATGCCCATAATTGGGATGACCAAATCTGATAAAATGGAGATTTTATCTAAATTAATTTCTAGATTTAGTGCTATACAAATCAAACTACTGAGGGGGGTACATTATAGAACTAGACTATAACAATTTCATTTGAAAGGAAAAAATGTCAAGAAACTCAAAGGAAATAATGAAAAAGAAAAGTAGGAATACCTAGGGAATAGCATTTCCAGACCTCAAATTATATTATGGAGAAGTAACGATGGACAGTATTTGACACTGTTAAAAAAAGATAGAAAACTGAATCAAAGGAACTGACTAGATAAAGAAGTTATCAGGAGCAATTGAACTCAATAATCCATGCTAAAATTAAGAACATGAACTGTTTGGGAAAGAATTTCTTACCTGATAAGGACTGCTGGGAGAAAAAATAGAAAGCTATTGGGCAGATATTACTTTAGGGGAGCATCTTATACAAAATACAATGTATGATAGGCTCTAAATGGATATGTGACTTGAATACTAAAAGTTGCTTTATAGAATAAAATTTAGAAAAGAATCAGATCAGCTATGTTTGAGGAGAGTCACCCAAAGAAGGAATAGATGCAATTATAGAAGAAAACTAAATGGTTAATTTTGGTTACATGAAATTGAGAAAATTCTTCCAAAAAGAGTATCCTTGTAGCCCATGACAAAAAGAGAAACCGTTAAGAAAAAAATCTTTGCATCAAGTATCTCTGATAAGAGTATTTTTCTCTTTTGAAATCTTTCTTGAATTGACCTAGAAGTGGCAGGTGCCACTGAAATTCACATGGCTGCTAGATGGCACAGTGGACAGAGCACTAAACTTTGAGTCAGGAATGCCTGAGTTCAAAGTCAGCTTAAGTCATTTATTAGCTGTTTGACCCTGAGCAGGTCACCAATGTCTACCTTAATTTCTTAATTGCAAAATGGGGATAATGACAGCCTCTACTTCCTGAGGTTGTTATGAGCATCCAATGGATATTTCTGAAGCATTTACCACATTAAGTTCCCGGCACATAGTAGGTATTTAATAAATACTTATTTTCCTTCAAAGAAAACTTTGTTTTGATTAATGCTTCAGTTATATAACATCTCCCCCAGGCACTGACACAAATTCCTTCTTTTGCTGCATATTCATCATCTTTTACAAAAAGCTCTGATAGTCAAAATGAAACAAAACAAATGACCACAGCAAACACAAACCAGAACAAACTGAAAGAAAATGACCCACCAGTTGGGTCTGAATAGCTTGTGCTGAAGGTATGAATGGAATGTTATTGCACCATAAGAAATTCTAAACATGAGGAATTCAGAGAAATATGGAGTGATTTGTATGAACTGATCCAGAGTAAAGTAAGCAGAACCGGGGAACACACAATGACAACAGCAATGTAAAGAAAAGAACACTAAAGCAGCCCTTTGTTTTTCATTAGTCTATGGCTTTTTCTCCTTTGATGTATGGACACCAACCATTGAGTGTCTCCTGTAAGTGGGTAGACGTACTACTTTATAACTCTCAATACTCTGTTACATGTTGATGCTACTTTGTTTTCACTGATGTGAATAAAATCATTCTTGATTTTTTTTAAATTTCAATACCTTTCAAAGTCACTTCTAGCACTAAATCTAGGAACTTATGATCCTCCATAGAGAAGTGGGAGACTACAGATGCAGACTGCTTGTTTGCACAGTGGCTGACTGTTTTCCTTTGTTAGAAAGGAGAATTTAATGGTGGTGCTGGGATTGGTAATACCAGGAAACGATCTAAGTATATAAAACAGAAGACATCAATAAAAAATTTTAAAAGTCCTACACAATTTATATTATAGCTACCCTTTGCTTTTTGACTTTCTCATGACCTATGGGATTTGTGTGCTATGGCAACCACAAGGTTTTTCAATTGCTGTTTTATCATGTTTCTGTCATTTGTAACTTCTCCTTTCCATTTCTGTGTAAGGAGCCCAAGAGGTGCTTAATATCAGCTGATTTCCTGCTATGACTAGGTCAGAATAACTTGTGTTTTTTTTGCAGGGGGAGTATTAAGGGTTTTTTTTCTTTGTTTTGTGCAGAAGTTGTATTCTTTAAGGATGTGAACTTGCACTATGAGGCCAAGTTCATGTTTAGGAAGCCTTGATGACAGAAAATTGTCCTAACTTTTAACAGTCTGAAATCTGGATAAAATGGATACATTCTGTTGAGCTAACACAGTTCCGCTCCTTGCACCTCCTTCCCTAGCCAGGGCTTAACCATCACCAAGTAAGAATCTTGAGGTCATCCTCCCATTGCACTAGGCTTTCATTTAATGAATTCTGCCCAGAAATGGAGGCTCTAAGATTTGAGAGGAACAGAGAGAACTTGGAGAAGATTCAAGGCAAAACAACAAAATGGTTATGGGATTGAAAACAGAATCCCTAAGGAAAAATTAATGAAATTAAAATAATTGCCTGAAGACAGAGAGAATGAGGGGAAACTGAACATGGAGTATAGGAAGCAATTTTATGGTGGATCCTGACCAGCTGTTTTCCACATGAAAGATGAAAGCAACTTAAATTGTAGCTGAAAGGGATTTAAATTCGAAATGAGGAAAATTTTTCTCACACTTAGCTTTAAATATTTGAATGATTTACTGAGGGAAATTTTGCCTTCTCCTCCTTGAGGAAATCTTTTAAAGGGAGTTAGATCTTTCTCTCTTAAAAATCATAACTGGAAGTAAGAGATTATCTAATCTAAATCCTTCATCATTTTACCTGTGATGGTTCTTTTGGGTCCTAGCCCAATATAGACAAAGTTAGCCTTTGGGATATCTCTCAGTAATAATCATTCTGGCTCTTCTTCCCCACCACACCCCTTCGCTCAGGATGTTTCTTCTACCTGGGGTCAAAATTTTGGCTTGAATTTCTCTAAGGCTTCCCCGGAACTACTCAAGCCAACAGGATATTTACTATTAGGACAAAGAACTTGAACTGAAGCCCTCAACAGTCAAAAAAATTTCCCTCCCTTTACAATGGACATAGAGCAATCTTTCCCTCTTTTCCTTTTGGATCTACATGATCCACAATTCTCATGATGTCATTGAATAGATAGACTCAGATAGCTTCCATGCATGGCATTCAATGTTATAGTTAGAAGCAGCCAGGTGGCACAGTGAAAAGAATGGTAAGCTTGGAGTCAGGAAGACCTGGGGTCAGATTTGTCATCATAATATATGTACAACTCTAAACAAATCATTTCATATCTCTCAGACTCAGTTTACTCATCTGTATGATGAGGGTTTGGGATCTGATGGTCTCTAAGGTTCTTTCTATCTCTAAATCTATGAAGAGTAAGAGAAGAAGCATTTATATAGCGCCTACTGTATGCCAAGCACTGCACTAAGCACTTTATGATGCTCCATCATTTGATTTTATCCTTAGAACACCTACAAGGGAGGTGCTGTTACTATCCTAATTTTATGATTGACAAATTTGAGGTAAACAGAGGTTGATTTGACCAGGGTCAAACATCCAGCAAGTAATGTGAATGTGTGAGGGCCAGATTTGAATATTATGGTCATTTTTTAGTGTGTCCAACTCTTCATGACCTTATTTGGCATTTTCTTGGCAAAGATATTGGAGTGGTTTGCCATCTCCTTCTTCAACTCATTTTACAGCTGAAACAGAGTTAAGTGACTTACCCAGGGCCACACAGCTAATAAATGTTTGAGGCTGGATCTGAGCTCAGGAAAATGAATCTTCCTGACTCCAGGCCCAGCACTCTATCTACTGTGTCACCTAACAACTTCAATTTCATTGGTATATGTCACTTGAGTCAATTCAATACTCAACTATTACACTACTCAGCTGTCCCAATGATCCCTTCTTCCCCTTTAAGACTTTGCACAGAGTTTTGGTGTACAAGCCTCTCCCTAGACCCAGGTGACACCAGGCAATGACTTTTCTTCTCCTGTCAAGGCTACAGACCCCTTTCTTCTTTCGCCAAGGCTTCCATATTTCCATGTGCCTATGGTGGCTGCCATAGAGTTTTCTCTGGGTTCTCTTATAACCCAACTGTCTCTATGTTCCTTTTTGAGTCTGTCAGTGTTTCCTGTATGTGAGTCACAGGTTACAAGTCAGAGAGTAGAGAAAGATTTGGGCACAATCTCACCACATTGGTAGCAGCAAAAACCACCAGGCAAGATGAAGAGAGGAAACATGAATGTGCCTCCTTCTTCTCATTGGAGAGACTATAAATATGAAAAGAGATAATAGGTTGCCAGATATAGCCAATTTATGATTTATTTTTCTTAGCTGTACTTATTTTTTTCAAGAGATGTATGGAGGGAATAGATATTGGGGAGTGATATCAATGTAAATTAGCAACTAGTAAACACTTAAAAGTTTTTATATAAGGGATTCAAATACTAGCTCTGTTGCCTACTACCTGTAAGACAATGGGCAAGTCACTTTATCCCCCTGAACTTATTTTTCTCGTGTAAAATGGGGATAGAGAACTGGCCTTGAAGGCAGGAAGACCTGAATTCAAATCTGGCCTCAGATATTCCCTGTATGGCCCTGCAAAAGTCACTTGACCTTTGTTTGCCTCAGGTTCCTCATCTGTAAAATGTGAAAAGCACCTACTTCCCAGGGTTGTTGTAAAGACCAAATGAGATAATATTTGTAAAGTACTCAGCACTTTTAGTTGGTGATGGTGGTGGTGGTGGTGGTATTCACTCTCAAAGAAGATCGATGATATCACAAAGGTGATGTCTTGATTTGTGAATGACTTGCATTCAAGGGTGGCAGAGCTTTGCAAAATATCAGCCTGACTTTCTTCTCCAGTCATTGAAGTTCATTGACAGGACAATTGTGGAGATGTTGGCAATGGCCCAGGATGCAGTGAGTGTCCTTGGCCTTTTTAAATTAGGTCTTTCCCAGGTCTCAGTCTGTCTGAGGCAACATCCATTCAGTGACTTAGGGCTAGGTGACTGTTGTCCTTTGTTCTTGAAGAGGACCAAGTATTGAGACGAAAGATGATCCAATTTTACCAGCACAAAACCATCAGTCTAGGAGGGGGAAACCCTTAGAATTTCTGGCCAGAACAGAAAACAATTGCTATTTATTTATCCTTTAGGCTTTGCTGTCTTAGAATAAATGTATATTGTTATTACTGTATATCTTTCAGCACTGATTTTCTGATCTTTCCATATGTTTTTTTCCTTCCTTCTAAAGCATTTGTTCTTTTTCCCTGATTCTCCTCCATCCCCATAAGTCGTGGGTGCCGTTTAGATGTTAGGGTTCAGTGGTTGACAGTGAATTCAACTCTATCAAATTTTAACTTACCAGCCCTGACACTCATTGAAACATTGCAAGAAAAAACATCATCTAGTGTACCCAGGTGGTGCTCTGACGACTTTCCGCTGTTGCCAAACTCATGTTTTCCCTAGTTTGGCAACAGAGGAAGATGTAGTGCTTGTAAACTTAGGTTAACCCTTGAGTTTGTGACCTTTTTTCATTGAGTTTCCTTAATCGAGATCTGGAACTATCATGTGCTTCCAAGGGAATGAAACAAAGTTAATGTTATACCTGACCCCACCCCCACCCCCGGCTGCTAATGTCTTCACCTTTCAGGTATCTTGGACTCCTCAGTAAAGACGTCATGTATACCTACTAATTTCTAGTCTCCCCCATTAGAACACATGTTCCTGGAAAACAGAAAACATCTTTTGCCTTTGAACCCCCAACACTTAGCACGGAAGCTAGAACATTTAAACACTTAATAAATTCTTGTATAGTCAGAAAGGCCTGAATTAAAATTCTATCTCAGACACTCACTAGCTGTGGGACTGGGCAAGTCAGTTAACCTCTCTCTGCTTCAGTTTCCTCATCTGCAAAACGGGGATGGTAATATCATTTACCTCACAGGATTATCATGAAGACTGAGCTAAATAATGAATGCAAAATGCTTTGTAAACTTTTAAGCCCTATACAATGTTGTTTTTTTCCATTATTATATCAATGTAAAGATTCCCGTATATTTCTGGATCATCAGATTATAGATTTCAAGCTGAAAGGCACCTTAAAGATCATCTAGTTCAATCTCATCATTTTACAGAGGAGGAAACTGAGGCCCAGAGAGATGAAATTGCTTACACCAGACCACACAAGTATATTGAGAATGCTCTTATTTTCTCTCCAGAGCCAGGGGTACCCTGAGAGATTTGGGATACTTTTTCTATTTTTATCAACATAAGTCTCAACCAGTTGTGTTCCCTTTATTTTTAGATGCCAATGAGTAACATTGTATTTCCACTTGATATCAATTAGCTCTTAAATTATAGCAAGAACAAAGGTACAAACTTTTTCTCCAACACCTGGAGGCAATTCTCCCCATCCCATTTCTATCTCTGGGGAAAATGGGTTCACAATTAATTGGGTGTCTACATATTATTGATTCCGCCAAGTTCATCACATTTAGATGAGGCATGATTTCTTTTTTTTTGTCTTTTTTTTATTTTTTAATTTATTTATTCATTCTTTCGTTCTTAGCATTCGTTTCCACAAGATTTTGAGTTCCAAATTTTCTCTCTGTCTCTCCCCTCCCCCTTCTCCAAAACACCTTGCATTCTGATTACCCCTTTCCCCAATCTGCCCTCCCTATCACACCTGTCCCTTCCCTTATGCCTATCTTCTCTCTTTTCTTGTAGGGCAAGATAGATTTTTATACCCCAATACCTGTATTTCTTATTTTCCAGTTGCATGCAAAAGCAATTCTCAATATTCATACCTTAAACTTAGAGTTCCAACTTCTCTCCCTTTCTCCTTCCCCACCCAACCCCACTGAGAAGGCAAGCAATTCAATATGGGCTATTATATGTGTAGTTTTGCTAAAAACTTCTGTAATAGTCATGTTGTGAAAGACTAGCTATATCTCCCTCGATCCTATCCTGTCCCCCATCTATTCTATTCTCTCTTTTGACCTTGTCCCTCCCCAAAAGTGTTTACTTTTAATTACTCCACCTTCCCATTTGCCCTCCCTTCTGTCATCCCTCCCACTCTACTTGTTCCCTTCTCCCCTACTTTCCTATAATGTAATATAGATTTTCACACCAAATTGAGTGAGCATGTTATTCCCTCCTTAAGCCAAATGTGATGAGAGTAAGCTTCACATTTTCCCTCTTACCTTTCCTCCTCCACTGAAAAAGCTTTTCCTTGCCTCTTTTATGAGAAATAATTTGCCCCATTCCATTTCTCCCTTTCTCCTCCCAATATATTATTCTCTCATTCCTTAATTTTATTGTTTTAGATATCATCCTCTCCTATTCAACTCACCATGTGTCCTCTGTCTGTGTGTGTGTGTGTGTGTGTGTGTGTGTGTATTACAAAGTGCTTTTCTCATGAAAACTTTGTGGGGGAAGCAGTATAACTAGAACTGATCACAGATTAATAATAGCAGACATTTCTACAGTACCTTTAGATTTACAAAGCACTTTGCATCCATTATGTCACTGGAGACACTTATGACTTATAATCCCTCCAACTACACAAACACTGAGAAAAATTTCAAGAGTTATAAATATTGTCTTTCTATGTAAGAATGTAAAAAGTTCAACTTTAGTAAGCCCCTTATGTTCTCTTTCCTGTTTACCTTTTCATACTTTTCTTGATTCTTGTGTTTGAAGGTCAAATTTTCTATTCAGCTCTGGTCTTTTCATCAAGAATGCGTGAAAGGCCTTTATTTCACTGAATGACCATTTTTTCCCTTGAATCATCATACTGAGTCTTGCTGGGTAGGTGATTCTTGGTTTTAATCCTTGTTCTTTTGATTTCTGGAATATCATATTACAGGTCCTTTGATCCTTTAGAAATTGCTAGATCTTGTGTTATCCTGATTATATTTCCACAGTGCTCAAATTATTTCTTTCTGGTTGCTTGCAATATTTTCTCATGAACCTGAGAACTCTGGAATTTGGCTACAATATTTGTAGGAGTTTCTCTTTTTGGATCTCTTTCAGGAGGTGATTGTTAGATTTTTTTCAATATTTATTTTACCCTCTGGTTCTAGAATATCAGGACAGTTTTCCTTGATAATTTCATGAAGGATCATATCTAGGCTCTTTTTTTGATCATGGCTTTCAGGTAGTCCCATAATTTTTAGATTGTCTCTCCTGGATCTATTTTCCAGGTCAGTTGTTTTTTCAATGAGATATTTCACATTGTGTTCCATTTTTTCATTCTTTTGGTTTTGTTTTGTGATTTCTTGGTTTCTCAGAAAGTCATTAGCTTCCATCTGTTCCATTCTAATTTTGAAAGAACTATTTTCTTCATTGAGCTTTTGAACCTCCTTTTCCATTTGGCTAATTCTGCCTTTTAAAGCATTCTATTGACTTATTGGGCCTCTTTTGCCATTTGAGTTAGTCTATTTTTGAAGGTATTATTTTCTTCAGTATTTTTTTTGGATCTTCTTTAGCAAACTGTTGACTCACTTTTCATGATTTTCTTGAATCACTCTCATTTCTCTTCCCAATTTTTCCTCCACTGTTCTAACTTGATTTTCAAAATCCTCTGTGGACTGTTCCATGGCCTGAGACCATTGCATATTTACTTTGGAGATTTTGGATGCAGAAGCCTTGACTTTTAGGTCTTCCTCTGAAGGTATGCATTGTTCTTCCTCATTCGAAAGGATGGAAGAAAATACTTGTCCACCAAGAAAGTAATCTTTTATAGTCTTATTTTTTCCCTTTTTGGGGCACTTTCCCCAGCCAGTTACTTGACTTTTGAGTCTTTTGTCAAGAGGAGGATATACTCTGGGAACCTGTAAGTTCTCAGTTCCTCCAAGGTAGCACAATCAGGGGAGAGGAATTTACTCCTCTCTGGTCTGTGCTTTACTCTAGGAGCTACCACAAGCTTTTCTGCCTGGTATTTATGAGTAAAATTCCCTCTCCAGAGCCTCCACCAGCTCCACCAGCCAGTGCTCCTTCTCACCCCAGGACCACCACTCAGGGCTGAGTCCCAGATCAACAACTCAATTCCCCCAGGGTCTTTAGGCTGAGGGCTCCAAAAATGGATATTGCTGCTGCCACCTGAGGCCAGAGTTAGGGGAGGACCCTGCTCCCTTCTCACCCAGGTGAAAGAGCTTTCTCACTGACTTTTGAAGCTGTTTTTGGCATTTGTAGATTGAGGGATCTGGGAACTGCAACTGCTGAAGCCTGCTGTAGTCCTGTCCCTATTATGCCACATGACCAAGGTTGGGCTGCACTCCACTCTGAGCCCAGTGCAATAGACCTTTCCTGTTGGTCTTTCAGGTTGCCTTGGGCTGGAAATCTCTTTCACTCTGTGGTTTTGTTGTTTTTGTTGCTCTAGAATTTTTTTAGAGTCATTTTTTCCAGGTACTTTATGGACTGTGCAGGGAGAGCTCCTACAGGTCATCCTTCCACTCTATCATTTTGGCAGTGCCCCTGAGGCATGATTTTTGATGAGCTTTTATCCTAACTACCATTGGACTCATACCCAAAGGTTACTAATGAAGGTCACTCTGTGGTCCTTGATATATCACTGTTAGGCTGACTGCAAAACCCAATGTGGACTCTGATCCCTGGAGTAGGTAACTTGCTCTTATGACTTTAGAAACTCATGAGGTCATATTCTCCAATCCCTTTACCTAAATTCAAAGAATAAATGACAAGCAAGCAAATAATCCAAGCCTATATCTATAGGTCATATATCTGCCTCAGTGGGGAGAAGGCTCAAATTTTCTGCCCCTTATCAGATGCCACAAGCAGAGGAGTCAGATCAGGAAAGGGCAGATGGAGGGAAAAAATGAAGAAGGACTAAAGCCTTTTGATGATGCTCTTTCATTTTAGCTATGAAACTAATCAAAAAGGCTTTTTTGATAATGGACCAGAACCAGTTACAGTATATCAATGTATCTTCCAGTGTCTCTCTCCAGGGCTCTTCCATCACCTATCCTCAAAATTCTTCCTGAAGCAGGCTCCACAGTCTCTCTATGTAGTGAGATACCACTGGAAGCACCCTGTACATGCCCCAGTCCCTGTTACATAATGAGTAGGTGGCAAAGCCATGATGGGAGAGCTGCTCCCTAGATTCCCCATCTGGTGTTCTTTCCATTACATTGTGCTGCCTCCCAGGAGTCCAGCATGTTTCTTTGTGATTCTTGATTGCCATAACTTTAGCTCTGACTGTGAAATTTGGACATGGAAATTAGCTATTGAAAAGAAGAGAATGATATTTAATCTTAAACCCTATTTGCTGGTTAATCGTTGTCATTCAGTTGTCAGTTATGTCTGACTCTTTGTGATGCCATGAATCATACTGCTCATGGGTTTTTCTTGGCAGAAATACTGGAGTGGTTTGCCATTTTACTCTCCAGTGGACTAAGTTAAACAGAGGTTAAGTGACTTGCCCAAGATCACACAGCAAGGTAAAGAGTTTGAGGCCAAATTTAAACTCTGGTCTCCTTAACTCTGGGCCCCATGCTCTATCCACTGAGCTACCTTATACCTTGGTTAGTAGCTACTCAAATTTGTGCCTTAGCTCTGGGAATGCAAATTCTAGATTATGGAGAGTCTAGACTTTCTGCTTTGATTCTGGATATCTTAAACAAGATTGATCTTTCTCCAGTAGCTAAATGACTGGAGAATGGTGGGGAGTTAGGTCAGTTCCCATTAGTTCCAGATTGAGGCATGTAGTTCATTCTAGAGAAGAAGCAACATTCTGTTTAGTACCCAGTTATATCCTAATCTTCTTATCTCCTATGGCTTTGGGTTAATTCAGAAGTGGACTAGACTTCCCAGAAGTGCTCTAAGACAGATAAGTAAATGATTTATCATGTAATATTATCCAGCCCGGCGGAGCCAAGATGGCGGAGTAGAAAGACTCACATTTGCTAGCTCCGAATCCACAGCCCATAGATTTC
>CM053769.1:77856601-77952282 GCA_028658325.1 Potorous gilbertii
GGAGGGGAGGGAAGAAAACAAAAGAAAAAAATTTACATGGTAACCATATTATATATTTCAAAGGAGTAGCAAGTTGTATCTAATAGATTTGCAGTTTCATACACAATCATCTTTTTAATGTTGCTATGTTATAGAAAATGCTAGTTTTATTCTATAAACTAAAAATAAAATAAATAAATATGAAAATATATAAGCTTAGAAACTTAGTCTCCTTGGAGAAATCATACATTTCCTATCTTTCTTGAATTATTAATGGGTATTCATGATTATTCCTGTTAAAGTAATAAAAACCAGAATAAATTCACTTCAATTTATATAATTTTTTCCATTTTATGTATGATTTAACTAATATCTATCTCTGTCTATCTATCTATCTGTCTGTCTGTCTGTCCGTCCATCCGTCTATCTATCCAAAAAACATGTAGGTGGCAGCATGAGTAGGTAAGGACCAATAATTTCTTTACTATTGTTAACTATTTTCTAATGCCAATTTTTAATTTGCGCCAGATAAAATGTGCTAAACTTCTTGTTCCCTGAATCCTACTTCTGCCAAAGAACTAACCTTGATGACATTGTATAGACTTCTCTGATTTTGTGACATCTGAATTAGCATCATGTAAACAAATTCAATATTTTAAAAATCTAAGTCACTTATTATTTTCTTAAAATCACAATCAAACAAATGTACATGTTGGCCCCAATGTTTTTTGTTGCTGTTCTTTTATCTTTTGTCTTTGAAAAGTGGACAGTTGTTATGCATACTTATTGCAAATATAAAAATTCAGCTCCTGTGTTGGTCATCCTGGAAACAATGCAAAACACAGCCTTGAGGACAAGGCCTATCCACCCTGTAAATACTCTGCCTGCTCACCACCCTCCCCTCAGATGCCTAGAATAGTTTAATTCTCCTGACATGTTCTGGATGTTTTGAGAACAGACAATTTGTTCAAGGATCTTTAACTATTTTCTTTGGGATTGTAGCAGCCCAACTAAGGTTCCACCTCTGGTATTTGAGCAACCTTGGACATTTGCTCATTATTGAAATCCCAGAATACTGGGTATCAATAAAGCACACAGTAAAAAGACAACATTAATGAGGCTATTTATGGGTGACCTGCCCATGAAGTAAACAACAGCCCTTATACCTAAGTAAAAATGTCCGAGAGAAGCCCTTAGTTATTTTTGAGGGAATTTCTCTCAATGCTAAGAATCATTTCTTAAGATTGGAGGCAAGGGGACCCTCAGAGATACACTATCAAACATGCTTACCCAGCAGACTCTGTGACTAAGTCTCATTGCTCCCTGCCTCCTTTCATGAGCTAATCTGCCCAGGACAGTCCCCTACTTTCTTTCTTCTGCCAACAGGCAAAAGCAGATCAGCAGATGCTCTGCTACCCAAAGGTCTCTACTCCAGGAGCACATGGAGAGGAGATGCTTCCCTACAGCTAGACCTGGCAGAAGTTAACACTGGGAAGGCACAAGACTTTATATAGCAGAATGAGAAGGAAGAATATTCCAAAGCTACCCAAGGGAAACAAAAGCTCCTAGGTCCTCTAGGACTCTACAAATTACATATCTAGCCTACTACAAGAAGTTTCCCTGGCTATCTTAAGTCGGTCATCTCCAGTTCAAACAGATCACTAGTGTCAGTCATCTCTGCCACAGGATTTTACGCTGTGCTTACTCAAAGCTCTTTCGTCAGTTAACAGTAAACCAGTGGCCCCAGATAGCCGCAGACCTTGTCTGCTTACTACTTTGCCCGCACACTTGCCCTCTCTATCTCTGTGTTGAACACAGTTCGGGTGTTCAGTGAGTGTGTCATTTGCTAACTGCATATGGTTTTATTTTCCTCCTGCCCTCTTTTGCTCCTGCTAACAGGAATTGAGGTCTTTGCCATTTTGGTGATACAGAATTGTAAACAGCATATGCATAAAATGGTCCCAGGCCTTTTTTTTCCCCAAAAAAAGATAATTTCCTTCATTTCCTGAATATTGGAAAGTTCTTACTTTGCCTTTTTTTCCAACCTTCAACATCATTTGGATTTTAAAATCCAGTGGTTGCTGGGTGTGTATGGTAACCAGGCCACTCTTTTATAGAGACAGGAAATCAGGAGAAATCTAGTGGGGATAATTCACATAGGTGACTGGTGATTAAATCTAGCCATGGCTTTCACTATCACTGACCCATTTCTGGGGCACTATTTCTACACATTCTGGCCTAGCTTGAGTCATGACCTCAGACCCCTGAACACCCTTCTATACCTCAGTGGCAGCACAAAAGAAAGAAAAGACCATGGTGCCAATGCTTCTATTGCGGGAGCCAAGCTGCTTCTCCCATCTAGCCTCACCAGATCGCTCTTCAACTCACTCTATTTATCCTCTCCAGAGATCAGCACCTCAAGAGAGTTGGTATGTCTTTATTTAGAGATAATGGAATATTGTTATTCAGTTGTATTCCGTCATGTCTGACTCTCTGTGACTCCATTTGGGGTTTCCTTAGCAAAAATACTGGAGTGGTTTGCTATTTCCTTCTCCAACTGATTTTACAGATGAGGAAACTGAGGCAAACCTGGTGAAGTGACTTTCTCAGGGTCACATAGATAGTACATATTTGAGGCCAGATTTGAACTCACAAAGATGGGTCTTTCTAACCCCAGGCCCAGCACTCTATCCACTACTCTACCTAACTTCCTTAATGGAGTATTACATGGTCCAATGAAGAAAACACTGGTTCTGGAGTCCGAGGGCACAAATTCAAATCCTGCCTCTAAGACTTATTACAGAGGTGACAGTCACCTCTCTGGGCTGTTTCTTCACCTGAAATAATGAAAAGGTAGGACTAGATTGTCCTAAGGTCTCTTCTACCTCTGTGTCTACGATTCCATGAACAAGCCAGAGGTGGAACGTAGGTGGAGTGACTGGAGCTTTACCTCAGAGGATGAAATTTAAAGAACATTATCCTGAAATGCTGCACACCCATTCCCCCCAATACTGGCCAGTTCTTTAGCATCTCTGAATTCATAGTGCCAAGAGTCAGTGGCCATATCCCATATGATCTTTATCCCCATGGCAGCCTAGCTGGATCCCAGACACCTAAGACCCCTTCCTGTTATCTAACAGCACACTTTTATATAGAACCTTGAAGTTTCTAAGGCATATTTCCTATGTCTAACTTGATTGTCCCAACAACACTGTGGAAGTGATGCTAGTAGGTGGAAATTCCAGTGCAAACAACCACAATCTGTTTTAGTTAATCAAATTAATATCTTGATTTTGAGGGATTCACAGCCGTGATTTCATTGATATAAGAAGCTGCTGGTGAAGAAACTCCCTTCAACTCCCTATGAAAGTTTAGCTTCCATGGGTGGGGAACCTTCAACATGTCCTCAAGGCTACACATGGCCCTCTAAGTCCTTGGGTATGGCCTTTTGACTGACTCCAAGTTTTATAGAACAAATCCTAGTAAGGGAATTTGTTCTGTGAAGTATGGATTTAGTCAAAGGGCTGTCCTTGAGGGAGCTACATGTGGCCGCGAGGCCACAGGTTCCCCACCCATGGAGGATCATAGATTACAGAACTGGTAAGGTTAGGACACTTGGTCTAACAGACACTTACTAGCTGTGTGAGCCTGAGAAAGCCCTTCAACCCTGTTTGCCTCAGTTTCCTCATCTGTCAAATGAGCAGGAGAAGGAAAGGGCAAATCACTCCAGTCTCTTTGCCAAGAAAACCCCAAATGAGGTCACAAGTCAACACCAACGAAAAAGGCCAGGCCTTGAAAGTTAGGTCCTTCTGACTCCTGACTTTCCATTAGTGTTCTTTCCACGAGATTAGCCATCATAACCCCTCCCTTGTTCTAAAATGTTTCAAGCTCCCTAGAACAATTGCCTTGCACATTGTGGGCACCTAATAGATATTGTTTGAGTCTGAGATGTTTTTGTTAAAGGGTGAGAAGTTATTAGACCTATAGGTTCTTTTCCACCACAAAACTGCTCATAAAATCCACGGTAGTTTTAGAGGTCTGAACCCTGTATCCTGGGGAATTGGGTTTAGATTCAGTAGCATACTTGTTGGTTTGTTTAAACTTTGAGATTCAAAATCAAATTGAACAACTTGCAAAGAAAAAAGGTAAGAAAAGGTAAAAAGCAACCTTTTGGGGAGAGATTTTTTTTTCTTTTTAATAGGAAAGACATTTGCTTTTCTTCACTGGGCAGTGGCAGGTCTTTTTTTTTTTTAATGTTAGTGCTTTAAGTCCAATGAAAGATTGAGAATTCAGGCCTGCCAAGAATGCCAAGAACCTGAAAGTAATTAAAATATTTACTTTAGCTCTTAGCAAAGGCCTCAATAACCCACAGGGGAGTGAGGTCAACCATTCATTTTTATGAAAGTGTAATTACATCCATTAACCTCTTGTGTGCCACATCCAGCATATGCCCCAAGGCCCTCCCACCTGCTTATCATTTAGAGTCCTGCTGCATTGATAGAAAATTACTTAATCCTCAAACTTGGGCATCACAGATTTCCCTCCCTTCCCTTTTTCCTCCTCCTACTTCAGAACAATAGTACAGTGTCATTTTGTTCTCAAATATAGACACAGTACTTTGGAGAAACTTGCATGGTTATACCTTCAATTGGTTCTGAAAATGTTTGTAAGAATATACAATATCATTGCTTAATCAATGAACTTATTTGAATGCCTACAGAGAAAACTACTTTGGCACACTGCAGTTAAGAGTCAGAGGACCTGGGTTCAGATCCTGACTCTGCCTGGAAGTAGCTATGTGACACTGAACAAGTCATTTAACTTATATTTGCCTCAGCTTCCTCGTATGTAAAAAAAGCACGACTGGGGGTGGGGAGGGTCAACTGCCTGATATCTCAGGTCCTTTACAATTCTCCGTCTACTATCTCTGGTAGACTGCTCAACCTACCAATAGTAGGCACTGCGGTGTCATACAGAGAAGACCCACCTTGGCATCAGGAAGACTCAAGTCTAAATCCTGCCCCTGGCACTGTGTGAATGTGGGTAAAGTCATGTCACCTCTCTGAACCCGTTTCTTCATCTGTACAAGGGAGATGCAAATGCTAGCTAAATTTATGTCTCATATGAGTAGCAATATGGTAGAGTAGATAGAGAGGCAGTCTCAGAGTGGGGAAAATCTGCATCCAAACCCTGACTTTGACACATACTATGTGATTTTATGGGGGAAATATCTCCTCTCTGAGTACATGTGGTAGGTAACTGCTGCTAAATATATATTTATATTTACTATAATGTAGAAATTATGGAAGTAAAAGCCTAGGTTTTATTACTATGCTGAAGCATAGTTTAAGTCCTCAGAGGAAAACTAAACCCTCATTAGGATTCTAACAAGGTTTCTTATGGGAAAGACTATGTCAGTGACAGAGAAATAATTCATTTGCATATTGCAATCTGGTACAGTCCTCTCAGACCATAAAAATTAAAGAAAAGATAGATCATAATCCCATATTTCCTTCAATATCACAAAAGTTGAACAAATTTGGTTAAACAGAATCATAATCTAATATACCCTCTAAGGAAACAAACCTGTCAAAGAAATTCCATAGGTAAACTGAGTCAGGTTATAGAGGATTTACATATAAACCGATTCAGGCACTGGATTTATATACACTAAGGAGTCAGGGACAGCTGAGATTCTTCCTCTGGCTTCTCATCTAAGGAATATTTAAGGTTCTGAGTAAAATTTTACCTCCCATGGAACAGGTTTTGCTCAGTTGAGGTTAACATTAGCCAAAAGATGCAGGATGAATAAAGGAAAATTTTAAAATTCACATTGGAAAAAGTTACTAAAACTCTCTGAAGTCAAGGGGACCTAAGGCACATAGATGGAAAGATTAAAATAACAACCTAAGAATACATTAAATAAATGGCAAATGAATCACATAGAAAATTAAGTACCAAAGGAATTCAGAGGGGGAGGTCACTGGAGAGGCAAAAGGAGTATCATAAGATTTGGATCTGGAAGAGACCTTAGAAACAATTTTGCCTAAATCCCCTCATCTTACAGGTTAGGAACCTAGGACCTACATAGACTAATTGACTTGCCTAAGGTCACATAGGTAATAAGTAGTAGAGTTAGACTTCAAATAATAGTCACAGGTGACCTTCATACAAAACTTCAAGGTTTACCAAGTGCTATTTAGTCTTCACAACAACCTCATGAGATAAGAACTACAGATATAACTATCCCTATTTTAGAAAGGGGTCAACAGAGGCCTACAGAGGCTTGCCAACTCACCTATAGTTCCACAGCTGGTAAGAGTCCAAAGCACGACTCCATCCTATTCATCTTGACTCCAGGTCCAGTTCTGTTCTGGAATATAAATTCCAAAGCCAGTGCTTTCCCATTGTATCATTCTGATTGGGGGATAAGCTTCACAGAGTCCTTATCCTAAGTCTGCTCTGCTCAGAATTTAAGCTGATGCCAGATTCAGAACAAAAATTGAGATGAACGAAAAAGAAAAGAGCATGAAGAGACCAAAGGGTGACGGAGAATGTGAGTATCAGCAGCCCAAAGGAGTGATGCCATCTCCCTCACGATTGCCTAGGGAATGGGCCTCTCGCATTTGAACTTTTCATTATTGACTTGGAACCTAGACCCAGGACAGGCCATTTGTTTGATGAGTTGAGATGAGATATTTGTTTTTATCATGCCAGCTGCCATAATTGCCTCTTAGAATTCCCAGCCCTGATCTGAAAGAACCATTTATTAAAATGTGTTAAGACCAGTCTCTCACGCTGTTTCCTACATAAGCCATATTCATTCCTGCCTCCCTAAATTCCATCATCCTGTTTGTCTCATCCAGGATATTTTTTCTCCTCAAAAATAAATTCTACTCATACTTCCAGACCCAGATTAGTTTTACGTCTTACATGAAGTCTCTTCTGAATATTCCAGGCCATGTTAGGACAATAAGATTAGATATTGAGACATGGAAGGGATCTTAGAGGACATTTAGTCCAACCCTGTCATTTTAAAATTGAGGGAAGGGGCAGAACCAAGATGACAGATTAACAGCACAGACTTTCTAGAGGGCTCCCACCAAGCCCAACCAAACACCTGTAAAGAATGGCTCTAAACAAATTTTGGAGCTGCAGAACCCACAGAATGACATAGTGAAGCAAATCTCCAACCCAAGACAGACTGGAAGGTTGCCAGGAAGTGTCTATCATGTGGCCTGGGAGCAAAACACATTCCGTCGTGGGCTGCCAGTGCACAGAGGGGACCTGAGCAGGCCTTGGGAGACTGAATCTCTCACATCTGTGGTGGTTTCCAGACTTTATTACCCAAAAACCCTAAGGACAAATTGGAAGGTCAGTGGAAAAAACCTGTAGGATGAGGGCAGGAGAGCGGAGTGGTCCAGCCCCAGCCCCAGCCCCAGGGTGGCAGAGGGAGAAGGGAGTGGAGGAACCCTGGGAAGGCACATCAGCATCAGGGGCAGCTGTTTCTGGAGCTCTAGGCCCACAGATTGTGGGGGGATTGAGCAGCTGACAGCACATCCCCCACGCCCACTGGAAGCAGAGAACTACCTTGACAAAGAGCTCAAAAGTCATGTAAATGGCTGGGGAAATGAGCAAAAATCAGAAAAAGAATCAGAGTAGACAATCTGACTTTGATAACAAGGAAGACCAGAGCATGCAAACAGAAGGAAACAAAGTCAAAGCTCCTCTATCCAAAGCCTCCAAGAAAAATATGCATTGGTCTCAAGGCATGGAAGAGCCAAGTCAAGTCGTAGGAAGGGATGATATCTAAAAAAATAAAATTGGGGGTAAGAGAGGAAAATATTGGGAGGAGAAAAGGAGAATGAAATGGGGCAAATTATCTCTCATAAAAGAGGCAAGAGAAGCTTTTTCAATGGAGGGGAAAAGGGGGAGGTGAGAGGGAAAAAGTGCAGCTTACTCTCATCACATTTGCCTTAAGGAGGGAATAATATGTACACTCAATTTGGTATGAAAATCTATCTTACAATACAGGAAAGTGGGGAGAAGGGCATAAGTGGGGTGTGGGGGAGATGATAGAGGGGAGGGCATGTGGGAGGAGGGAGCAATTAGAAGTAAATACTTTTGGGGAGGGACAAAGTCAAAAGAGAGAATATAATTAATGGGGGGCAGGATAGGATGGAGGGAAATATAGTTAGTCCTCCATAGCATGATTATTGTGGAAGTCTTTTGCATAATTATACATGTATAACATATATCAAATTGCTTGCCTTCTCAGTAGAGATGGGTGGGGAGGGAGGAAGGGAGAGGAGTAAGAATTCAAAGTTTTAAAAATGAATGTTAAAAGTTGTTTTTACATGCAACTGGGAAATAAGATATACAGGCAATGGGATATAGAAATCTATCTTGCCCTCCAAGAAAATAGAGGAGATGGGGATAAGGGAAGGGAGAGGGTGTGATAGAAGGCAGGGCATATTGGGAGAAGGGGTAATCAGAATGCATGGTGTCTTGGGGTGGGGGAGCGGAGAGATGGGGAGAAAATTTGGAACTCAAAATCTTGTGGTAATAAATGTTGAAAACTAAAGATAAATAATTAAATTTAAAAAAAAAGATGAGGGAATAGGTTTATAAAAGTTGAGTATCTAATCTAGTGTTTCACAGCTAGTAAGGGTCAGAAGTAGGATTTGAATTCAAGTCTTCTGTTTGAAAATCCAGCATTCTATACTCTAAGGTGCAACTCTGAATGGCCCAAAACATTCAGATTAAAACATATTCAGAAAATATTTAACAAAATAAATGAAAAATACAATACAGCATTGTTATTGCTCAGTCATGTCTGACTCTTCATGACCCCATTTTGGAATTTTCTTGGCAAAGATACTGAAGTTGTTTGCCATTTCCTTTTCCACCTCATTTTACAGATGAAGAAACAGAAGCAAACAGGGTTAAGTGATTTGCCAAGGGTCACACAGCTAGTAAGTTTCTGAGGCCAAATTTGAATTAATGAAGATGAGTCTTCCTGATTCTAAGTCCAGTGCTCTATCTACTACATCAGGTTGCCCTTGTACAATGTAACATAGATAATGTTCATTTGTGGTTTTCTAAGTCAATATGCAGCCTTTAGGAATTCATTTCTATTGAGTTTGACACTATTCATCTAAACCAGGGGTGGGGAGCCTGCAGCTTGAAGTCACATGTGACCCTTTAGGTCCTCAAGTATAGCCTTTTGACTAGATCTAAACTTGACAGCATTTATTAAGTGTATATTATTTGACAACCATTATGTTAAGTGTGGGAAATACAAAGAAAGGCAAAAAAATATAACCTTACCCCAAGTGACTTATATTTTATATGTACATGATGACATAATACAAGATTGAAACAGAGTAAATGGGAGGTGCAGAGGTCACAGATATTGGATTAGATCCCGGTTGACCTTCATAAAGCTAATATTGCAGCAGAGAGTCACAGTACATATAAAAGCTATGTTCACACTATCCTGTAGTCTATTAAGTGTGCATTAGTATTATGCCTAAAAAAATTTACATACCTTAATTTTAAAATACACTTTAAAAATGCCTGTAGGAATGGCAAACCTTTTCATTAGAGAGGACCATAGGAATATAGGAACACAGGACCATGGGATCATAGATCTAGAGCTGAATGAGACCTTGGTCCAATTTCTTCAGTTTACAGATGAGAAAATGAGGACCACGGAGGTTAAGGAACTTGTCTGAGGTCAGATAGTAAGTAGATAAAAGTAGCACAGTATATAGATCCAAGTCACTGGACTTGGATTCAGAAAGATCCGGGTTCAAGCATGTCCTCAAACAGTTACTAGTTATGTGACCCTGAACAAATCAATTAACGTCTCTGTGCCTCCATTTCCTCATCTGTAAAATGGGGGAATTGTGCTGATGGTTTTTAACATTCCTCTCAGCTTTATTTGATTTTATGAAATGGTTCTTTCAAGATTCAAGTTCAAACTGACTCGAAATTCAGTTCTCCTTCAACTACACTCATTCTCCTGTTACCACTTGATAGGATTATTATTATGTTAAAACAATTCAGAGAGTGTAGTATGACTCACACCATAAAGAAAAGCTGAGCCAACTTCTGCTCATTTCAATTTTTGTGGAGTCTCAACTTAGCCAATGGTAGTGGGCTAGAAAATGAGAAGGAATGAAGGAAAGCCCTCAACAACAAAGGCCCAGAGTCCTAGGAACATGATCGTCTTGTGATCCATAATGTACCTGCCCATTCCCCAATCCTGACCACCAATATTTAATGATGAGCAGAGGAGGGGAGAGGAGTGGGGTCAGGAGAGGAAAGAGGAAAAGGGAGAAAGGAGGAGAAGAAGAAAGAGGAAAGGAGAGGAGAGAAAGGGAGAAAAGAAGAGAAGAGGGGAGGAGAGAGAAAGGAACGAAGGGAGAGCAGGGAAGAGAGAAGAGGAAAAGAGAGGGGTCAGGAAAGGAAGAGAAGAAGAAAAAAGAGGGAAAGGGAGAAGAGAAGGGAGAATAAAGGAGGAGGGAAAAGGAAAGGAGAAAGAAGAGAAAGAAGATGGGGTGGGAAGAGGAAAGGAGGTAAAGGGAGGAGGGGGAAAAGAAAAATACTTCCAAGAAATATAGTACATCAAGGATACCAGAAATCATTGCGTTTCCTCTTAGCGAGGCTTGGAAGGTGCCTGTTGTCATCTGTGCCAACATCCTGAAGATGCTACGCTGCGATTGGCAAGGGGACACTCTAGGCTTCCTTTCCAAACCGAGTGTTTATTACAATGCAGGTAATAATGCAGGTGGAAAAGGAAGAAACATATTCATGGAGGCTGATACTCCAGAGCACGAATGATGTGGCAGCAGAGACATCTTGTGTGATAAGAGCATTATACCGAGGGCAGTTGTGTGCAGTCCTGGAACAAAGAAATGAAAAACCGAAAAACAAAACCCCCACAGCTCTTTGGAGAGCAACTTTAATGCCCATTAATATGTTTGACAGAGGCAGCACTGAGAGTCTTTTGAACAGATATAAATGTCAATGGGCAATTTTATTCCATTTTTGTGCTCCAGTGTTTTGCTTTTCTGCTTTTGCAAACGCCCATTTTTCTCTAATAAAATTCACCTAAAGAAAATGTCAGCCCCACTGCAAGAAGGGCCTAGCTGCCAAGGATAACAGCAATGAAGTGGCCAGTTCAAGATTTAGGTTTCCTATTGACTTGTCTTTGAACTAACTTAGGGAGAGGGGGGAGCCATGGTTTGCAAGGAAATTTTTTTGGGAGGATACAAATCAGTGGTGTTAATTCAATCCTTCAGCTGTGGAAGTTGTCCTAGTACTCAGTTGCACTTGGTTGAATTGCAGTTATGAATAAGATCATCTTCCCTGCCTGAATACAGATAAAAGAGAGCCTCTAGAAAATGTGCGTTCAACAAAGACAAATATTTAAATAGGAGCCTGAAGAATTTTGCAAGGAAATGGATTTTTGGTATGAATCACAGGACAAAACCTCATTTGCAGGAACTTAGGTTAGGTCTAAAATATCCTCTACCAGGAAGAAATTTTCCAGATTCCTCATTCACATCATAGTGGCTAGGCTGACTTTGGAGTCAGTAAGACCTGATTTCAGGTCCTACCCCTGAACTGACTCGTTGTGCGATCCTGGGAAAGTCATTCAACTTTTTGATGTCCCAAGAAAATCCCCCTACTGATTTTTCTTGGGGGGGAAGAAATCTGGGTTAAGCAACTTGCCCAGGGTCACACAGTTGGTAAGTGTCTGAGGCAGGATTTGAATTCAGGTCCTCCTGACTCCAGGGCTGGTACTCTAATCATAGTGTCACCTAGTTTGCCTCCACCCTACCCCATGATTTTAGTCTCCTCTGGGAGGGCTTTCTCTGTCATTCCTTGTAGCATGGAGATAATAAGTGTTTGGTTTTGGCAATATCTATTAGAGACACTGGGGCAGCTACGTGATGTGGTGGAGAATACCCAGCCTAGAGTCAGGAAGACTCAGCCTCAAACACTCACTAGCTGAGTGATCCTGGACAAATCACTGAACCCTGTTTGCCTCACTTCCTCATCTATAAAATGAGCTGAAGAAGGAAAAGTGGTCACAAAGAGCACAACCTGTATGAAAAGATGACCAAGACCACTTTTTAAGCTACAGACCAGGTACCAAGAAGAGTGAGAATTGAGAAAAGGCCATTCAGTTTTGCAACTAAGATATCATGAGTAATTTTGAAGAGAGCAGTTTCAGTGGAAGGATCATCAGAAGCTAGATTGAAAGGATTTGGTTACCTACGGAGCAAGCATTCCATATAGCGGAGTGGAAGGGGTAGGTAGATCTGGGATGGGACATCAAGATGGGGGCAGGGTCATATTGAAGGGATTGGGAGTAATGAAGTAGGCAGTGGGGGAATGGAGAATGATGGCCAAGGGTTTAGAGTAACTGGAATTGGGAGAGTGTGACAGATATGTTACTCATCAAGGAATGAGTTGAGTCAGATTATCATCTCACAGAGCCAGGCAGTCAGTCTGGAGATGGGGCAGGCCAGAGGGTGAGTGAATGGTGGAAGGTGAGTAATGTGGCTAAGAGTTTACATTGTGTGGAGTTTTCTGTAGCAATTTATAAAGCCTGCAAGTCATCTCAGGGTGCCAAGCAGTCAGTGTATAAGTGGAAAGGGGATAAGGGCACTGTGTACTTGTGTATTCTAGTGTCTTCAGCTCAAAAACCTCAGGGTGACTGAGACTTTCAGGACTCTAGCCTTCTTGCTGTTCCTAGACATTCCAGCCCCTAACTCCATGCCTTTGTGCTGTCTGTCCCCCATACGTGGAACACTCCCCTTCTTCACCTCCATGCCTTGGCTCCCCTAGCTTCCTTCAAGTCACAGAAGCCCACCTTCTGTAAGAAGCCTTTTCCAGATCCCCTAAATGTTATTGCCTTCCCTCTGAGATTACCTCCAATATCCCCTAATGAATCTTACATGTACATAGTTATTTGCGTATTGTCTCCTCGATTAGAATGTGAGCTCCTTGAAAGTAGGAACTGTTTTTGTCTTTTTTGTAACCTCAGTACTTAACACAGTTCTTGGTATGTAGTAAGCACTTAATAAATGCTTATTGACTTAAACCATTCAGGTAAGATAATGATTTCTTTCCTCTTCCCTAAGACCCTCAATGACGTCTTCCCCTGCTCACTTCTCTACTTCTCGGGAATCTTCCAATATCTTCTCTGCCTTCTTCTTCCACTCCACAAGAAACTTGTCTTCTATCCATACTCAACAGACTGAGAAGAGGATTAGAGTCTCATGGGAAATTTGTGAAGTCAGTGAAGATGAAATCTCTTAAAAGCTGTAAGGTAAGAAGCCAGAAACCTCACCCTTCTCTAATTCAGGCCCTTCCTATATGATGTCAAACAAAGAGCAATTTGTTGAATTTGTAATACACTTACACACAATTCCACATACAGTTCTGTACATTCTAAATCCAAGGAATTCCTAGGCAGGTGAATGGGATGACAGCAAATGAATCTTTCAAAGAGGTAATAGCTCTCATTGTTTTAAGTATAATAACAAGTATAATTGCCTACTATTTATATTCCACTGTTTAACTTCAATGTCACCCCTCTGTGGGTTCAGAGAATTTTAAGACTCTAGGAGAAGGAATAAGACGAGTCAATCACGTAGCAAGAGTGAGGAATAGAGGAAGAAGACTCAACTATGTTCATGAGCATCCATGCAACCTCCAGATCACTTTAGGAAGGTTCTTACTAGGTAGGTAGATTCGTTGCCATAAATGTAGCAGAGGACAGAGAGGAAAGTCTCACAGGATAGGAAAGCAGCAGTATCACAATCAGATAAAGAGCATTTATATGGGTCTTGAAGGTTTGCAATGTGTTTTACAAATATCAGCTCGTTTATGCCAAGAGGGCTATAGGACTATGCATACATTTTTGACCCAGAAATATAGCTACTAGATTTGTATTCCATAGAGACTGAAGATAAAAGAAAAAGATTCTATATGTACAAAATTGTTTATAGCAGTTCTTTTTGTGGTGGCAAAGAATTGGAGACTGAGGGGCTGCCCATCAGTTCGAGAACTGTTGAACAAGTTGTGGTACATGACTGTGATGGAATTCTATCATGCTATAAGAAATGACAAGCAGGATGATTTCAGAAAATCCTGAGAAGAATTATATGAACTGATGCAAAGTGAAGTGAGCAGAACCAGAACACTGTATACAATAAACAGCAATATTGTGCAATGATCAACTATGAATGATTTAGCTATTCTCCACAATACAAAGATCCAGGACAATTCCAAAGGACTTCTGATGAAAAATGCTCTCCACTCCCAGAAAAAGAACTGATGGCATCCGAATGCAGCTCAAAGCATGTGTAAAAAAAACCAAACTTTATTTTTCTTGGGTTTATTTTTTTTTTGGTTTGTGTTTTCTTTCACAGAATGGATAATATGGAAATATATTTTGTATGACTGTACATATACAATCTATATTAAATGACTTGCCTTCCCAAGGAGGGAAGAGGATAGAAATGAGGGAAAAAATTTGGAACTCAAAATTTAAAAAAATGAATGTTGAATATTGGTTTTACATGTAATTGGAAAAATGTAAATAAAGAAATGTAGTACCCATGAAAGCATATAGAAATTTGATACATGGATACTAACTGGGGGAAAAAAATCATCTCATATGATCCTCACAACAACTCTGTGAGGCAGGTGATATCAGTATCCCCATTTTAGGGATGAGGAAACTGAAGCAGACAATGATTAAATAACTTACCGAGGGTCATAGAGCTAGTAAGTATCTGAAGCCAAGTTTGAACTTAGGTCTGCCTGACTCCAGATCTAAAAGGGTTGTGATCTGTATTGCCCAGAAGGAACACCTATATTGAATGGATCACAAATTCATCAGAGCATTGAAAGGTTCCAACCTCTGATGTACAGTTCAACTCAAAATCTTTGATCCAATGAACCTTCCTCTAGAACTGAATAAACATTGTGAATCATTTCCTGACTCATCTCTCTGTTACACTGAATTTTCCTTCTTCTTTTCTTTTTCTTTACCACCTTGAGGAAAAAGTTATTGGCTTATTATTACTATGGAGAACTTATTGTGAAACCTGATTATGTGCTATAAAAATATTAAAAAGTCCAAAGAATGGGAAGAAGAGAATTGAACCAGATAAATATTTAAGTACTTCTTGGATTGTGGGAATTAGAGGGTTTTTAGAAGATATTGAGATCATTTGTTAGAATCACAGAATTTCTAAGTGGAAAATCCCTACCCTGGACATCTCCTTTGTTACTAGGACAACGTCTCTTTTATTTTTGTATAATAGTCCCATAACTTTCTTTCCCAAAACTCTAAACACAGAAACTCTATTGCTAAGTGGGCAGGTAACAAACACTAAGAGCCATTTTGAGAGTAGAATCAAAGAAGTTCAAAGTACAGGAACATATATTTGCCACTACTGCCCGAAAGTCAATCTTGATAGCACTCCATTAAAAGTTACAGAAAGTGTATCCAGAGTCATAACTAAAGAAGGCACGACAGGACTTTTCCTCAGGGCACTAAAGTACAGAAGGTGAGGACAGTATTTGTATTACTTCAGAAAGTCACAATTGAACTTAGTACCTAGTTAGCAAGAATAAAGAAGTAACAGCCTATTTCCTTTGGTTTCCTCTTCTCATTTCAATGACACCACCCCAGGTAAATTCTCCCCTAGCAGTGACTTCATGATGTCTAAAGGTCCCTTCCTTTCCTATCTCCAAGGCACCTTGTGATCTGAGATCCAAGGTCTCTACCCTAATTTTCTTCCCACTAGGATTGGTTTTTTGGTTTGTTTGGGGTTTTTTTTTTTTGCTAATTATTAATTAATTTATTTGTTTTCAGTTTTCTACAATCACTTCCATAAATGTTAGATTTTTCTCTGTCTTCCTCTCCCCTCTTTCCCCCCACCCTCCCCAGATGGCATGCAATCTTATATGGGTTCTACATATAAATTCTTACTAAATAAATTTTCACCTTAGTCATGTTGCATGGAAGAATTAAAATGAATGAGAGAAATTATGAGAAAATCCCAAACAAAACAAAACGCAAGGGAAAATATTTTGCTTCATTCTTCAATCCAATTCCATAGTTCTTTCTCTGGATGTGGATGGCATTTTGCCTCGAATCCATTGGAAATTTTTTAGGTCCTTGCATTGCTATGAAGGGCTAAGGCTACCAGAAAAATTCCTCGCACACTGTGGTTGTTGCTGTGTACAAAGTTTTCCTGGTTCTGCTCCTTTCATTCAGCATCAGTTCATATAAATTCTTCTAAGCCTTTCTGAAGTCTTCCCGTTCATCATTTCTTATAGAACAACAGTATTGCATTACATTCATATACCACAACTTGTTCAGCCATTGATGAGCATCCCCTCAATTTTCAGTTCTTGACCACCACAAAGAGAGCTACTATAAATATTTCATACATGTGGGACCCTTTCCCATTTTTATGATCTCTTTGGGATACAGTCCCCATTAGGATTGTTTTTTTTATTATTACATTTGTTTTTAGTGTTCTACAAACACTTCCATATAACTTAGATTATCTTCCCCTTCCCTCACTTTCCTTCCTCCCTCCCACCCCCCTCCCTGAGTCAGCATACAATTTTATATAGGTTCTACACATACATTCCTATTAAATACAATTTCACTTTAATCATGTTGCATAGAAGAATTAAAATGAATGGGAGAAATCATAAAACAAACCAAAATTTAATACAAAAGAAAATGATCTGCTACGTTCTGCAATTGAATGCCATAGTTCTTTCTTTGGATGTGGAAGGCATTTTGCCTTAAGAGACCACTGGGAATATTTGAAGTCCTTGCATTGCAATGAAGTTCTAAGTCTATCAGAAAAATTCCTCGCACCCTGTGGTTGTTGCTGTGTATAAAGTTCTCCTAGTTCTGCTCATTTCACTCAGCATCAGGTCAAATAAGTCTTTCCAGGCCTCTCTGAAGTCTTCTGGTTCATCATTTCTTACAGCACAGTAGTATTCCATTACATTCATATACCACAATTTATTCAGCCATTCCCCAATTGATGGGCATCCCCTTGATTTCCAGTTTTTGGCCACCACAAAGAGAGCTGTTATAAATATTTTTGTACATATGGGACCCTTTCCCATTTTTATGATCTCTTAGGGATACAGTCCTAGAAGTGGTATTGTTGGGCCAAAAGATACGTATATTTTTGTAGCCCTTTGGGCATAGTTCCAAATTGCTTTCCAGAATGGTTGGATCAGTTCACAGCTCCACCAATAATGAGTTAGTGTTCCAACTCTCCAACACATCTTCTCCAGCATTTATCATCTTCCTGTTTTGTCATGTTAGTCAATCTGATAGGCATGATGTGGTACCTCAGAGTTGTTTTGATTTGCGTCCCTCTAATCAATAGTGATTTAGAGCATTTTTTCATAAGACTATAGATAGTTTTGATTTCTTCCTCTGCAAATTGCCTGTTCATATCCTTTGACCATTTATCAATTGGGAAATGACTTGTGTTCTTGTACATTTGACTCAGTTCTCTATATGTTTTAGAAATGAGGCCTTTATCACAGACACTAACTGCAAAAATTCTTTCCCAGTTTTCTGCTTCTCTCCTGATCTTGGTTGCATTGGGTTTGTTTGTGCAAAAACTTTACAATTTAATATAATCAAAATTATCCATTTTGCACTTCATAATGTTTTCTGTCTCTTATTTAGTCAAAACTTCTTCCCTTCTCCATAAATCTGATAAATACACTATTCCTTTCTCCACTAATTTGTTTATAGTATCAGTCTTTATACCTAGGTCATGTACCCATTTGGATTTTTTTGTGTGTGTACAGTGTCAGGCACTGGTCTATACCTAGTTTCCACCACACTGTTATCCATTTTTCCCAACAATTTTTGTTGAACTGTGAGTTCTTATCCCAGAAGCTAGGATCCATGGGTTTATCCAATAGTTGATTGCTATATTCATTGACTACTGTGTCTTGGGTACCTAACATATTTCACTGGTCTACCCTTCTGTTTGTTAGCCAGTACCAAGTGGTTTTGATAATTGCTGCTTTATAATACAATTTGAGATCTGGTAGAGCTAGACCACCTTCCCTAGCATTTCTTTTCATTAGTTCCCTTTATATTCTGGACCTTTTGTTCTTCCAGATGAATTTTGATATTATTTTTTTTAGCTTTATAAAATAATTATCTGCTAGTTTGATTGGTATGGCACTGAATAAGTAAATTAATTTAGGTTGAATTGTCATTTTTATTATATTGGCTTGGCCCACTCATGAGCAACTGATGTATTTCCACTTACTTAGATCTGACTTTATTTGTGTGAAAAGTGTTTTGTAATTGTGTTCATATATCCCTGGGTTTGTTTTGGCAGGTAGACTCTCAAATATTTTATAGTGTCTACCATAACTTTAAATGGGATTTCTCTTTCTATCTCTTGCTATTGGGTTTTGTTACTAATATATAGAAATGAAGAAGATTTGTGTGGGTTTATTTTGTAACCTTCAACTTTCCCAAAGTTGTTTGTCATTTCAAGCACTTTTTTACTTAATTCTCTGGGATTCTCTAAGTATATCATCGTATCATTGGCAAAGAGTGATAACTTAGTTTCTTCTTTGCCTGTTCTAATTCCTTCAATTTCTTTTTCTTCTCTTACTGCTACAGCTAACATTTTTAGTACTATATTGAATAATACTGGTGATAATGGACATCCTTGTCTCTCCCCTGATCTTATTGGAAATGCATCTAGCTTATTCCCATTACATATAATACTTAGTGAAGGTTTTAGGTAGCTACTGCTTGTTATTTTATGGAAAGTTCCATTTATTCCTATGTTCTCCAGTGTTTTCTATGGGAATGGGTATTGTATTTTGTCAAAAGCTTTTTCTGCATCTATTGAGATAATCATATGGTTTCTGTTAGTTTTGTTGTTGATATGATTAATAATGTTAATAGTTTACCTAATATTGAACCATCCCTGCATTCCTGGTATCATGATGTATTATTTTCATGATTAGTTGCTGTATTCTTTTTGCTAAAATCTTATTTAAAATTTTTGCATCTATATTCATTAGAGAAATTGGTCTATAATATTCTTTCTCTGTTTTGGCTCTTCTTGGTTTAGGTATCAAAACCATATTTGTATCATAAAAAGAATTTAGGAGGATTTCTTCTTCCCTAATTTTCTCAAATAGTCTATATAATATTGGAAGTAATTCTTCTTTTAATGTGTGATAAAATTCACTTGTGAATCCATCTCGCCCTGGGGATTTTTTCCTAGGGAGTTCATTGATGGCTTGTTCAATTTCTTTTTCTGAGATGGGGTTATTTAAGTATTTAACTTCCTCTTCTACTAGTCTGGGCAATTTGTATCTTTTAAAATAATCATCATCTCATTTAGATTGTAGAATTTATGGGCATACAGATGGGCAAAGTAATTTTTTATCATTGTTTTAATTTCCTTCTCATTGGAGGTGAATTCATCCTTTTCATTTTTGATATTGGTAATTTGGTTTTCTTCTTTCTTTTTTTAATCAAATTAACCAAAGGTTTATCAATTTTATTGGTTTTTTTCATAAAATCAACTCCTAGTTTTATTTATTAGTTCAATAGTTTTCTTAATTTCCATTTTCTTAATCTCTTCTTTGGTTTTCAGTATTTCTAATTGGATATTTACTTGGTGATTTTCAATTTGTTCTTTTTTGAGCTTTGTCAGCTACATGTCCTGTTCATTGACCTCCTCTTTCTCTATTCTATTCATGTAGGCATTCAAAGATATAAAACTTCCCCTAAGAACTCTCTGAAGTCTTCCTGTTCATCATTTCTTATAGCACCATAGGATTCCATTACATTCATGTACCACAGCTTGTTCAGAAATTCCCCAGTTGATGAGCATCCCTTCAATTTCCAGTTCTTGGCCACCATAAAGAGAGCTGCTGTAGATATCTTTGTACATGTAGTACCTTCTCCCATTTTAATCATCTCTTTGGGATACAGTTCCCCCTAGGATTGTTTTTAAAAAATGATTAAAAATACCTCTTGAGCTGCTAAAACCAGTTGCCAGAATTGCTCATGCTAGCTCTGAGAATGGCCATTTGAAAACCTTTTAGTAGATATTTTGTCTCAAGTGGTCAGAATAAATCAAAAATCAGGTTTAGGGTGGGGAATTTTCTCAAAATTAACTAACTTCTTAGAACAGTATTCCAGAGTAAACAGAAAGACAAAATACCCAGAAGTGGGGCTTAAAAATGTAGAGACCTCACTGCAGTTCATAAACTTTCCTGAGTACTCCTGAATGAGAAAGGCTCTGAAGCTCAGATTAGCATCTTGGAAGCACTTTTGCATAATTATTTTCACGGAACTGTAGCCATTATGCATCATTTGTGTACTCAGACTCTAAATAAGTTGATTTCCTCTTAAGATGGAATTTCTTGACTCATTTCTATTAATTTTCTCTTCTCTCCAATTCTCTGTTCTTTCCATTTGACCTGCTGGTACACTATATTGTCTTCCATGGAAAGAAAGCATTTATTTAAGTGATGACTCTGTGGTTATTCCCAAATCATATCTACTATTATGTAAAAAATACTCATATAACCTGTGTATCAGCAACGTGCTCATGACCCGTTAACTTTGCAAAATTTTTTCATTTTGTTGTCTAATTGTCTATACCAAGAAAATCTAGGGAAAACTCTATTGGTGCCTTCTATCCCTAGTATACAGAAATAAAGTGCCCTGTTATAAACTCACAATTCAGGAAATTAAAGGAAGAAAGTTTGGTACTACTGGGAAATAATCCCTCCACAATGTTTGTCATTCATAGTAACAAATGTCAGCTCCACTCCTCTGATTCCCAGAAGGCATCCCAAGCATTGTTTTTCCTATTGGCCATTGGAAACTTCTCCTACAATTTTGTGTGGTTCCTAGCAGAAAATACAGCTCTTTCCTTTCCTTTCCTTTCTTTCTTTCTTTCTTTCTTTCTTTCTTTCTTTCTTTCTTTCTTTCTTTCTTCCTTCCTTCCTTCTTTCTTTCTTTTTTCTTTCTTTTTTCTTCCTTCCTTCCTTTCTTTTTCTTTAACTAGATAAAGAGGCTATTACCTAGCCTTAATCACTTAATGGGCATTGCCTCAGAGACCTGTTAAAGACCTTAGCTTAAAAAGGCCAAGGTTTCCCACTGCATCTAGGACCAGCTCCAGTAATCCTGATCTATATCTTGTCACTGGACCCAGATAGCTCCAGAGGATAAAATAAGGTTTGCACAGCCCTCTCTCACTTAAATCCAATTCACTTGCATGTCATAACATCACCTCCCTGAAGTCATGGTCCTCTAGGAGAATGAAGGACAAGCAACAAAAACAGGCAGCATCATCAGTACCATCCTTAGCATCCTCGGAAGCTCTGTTTGCATTCTCTGCAGAACCAAGCTGCTCCACATTGTTCTTAAGGCAAGACAAATCCCTATAGAGAGAAAGGCTTTCAGGATTTTCCCCATCTAACTAGAGTCACAAATCTTCTCTTATAATTCTAGTGATATGACATCTGATTGAGAACCTCTTCTTTCCATGTCTGTTTCCCTTTGCCATAACTCCTATCAATACCTGGACTCAGAAAAGTTCAGGGAATAGGATTTTGTTGCTTCCAGGCTTCAAAAGAATCCCCATTACCCCACAGTGAGTTCAGATATGATCACTGCATGTATCCATTTTCCCTCTGACATCTAAAAAGGGTGTCTATGCCTAAAGAAGACACACCCCAAGTGTTTAGGAACCAACAAAATATTATGGTATAATGGAAAGAACGTGGGCTCTAGTGACAGTGGACAGATTTAAATCTTACATTCTGATGCACACCATATGTATGTTTTGAGCAAATCACCTAATTTCCCAGTTATTCAGTTTAGACATCTGTAAAATGAAGGGGTTGGATTAGACAACCTCTGAAGTCCATTCCAATTCAATCAAGATCTGTGATCATGAACCCTCTAGCTTCCTCCCAATCATCACTTTTTAGTATAGAAAAATTTCTCTTATATAATTAGTATAGAAACATAAAAGCCTCCTCTTTTAGATTCTCTAAAAATATTAAGAAATTCTATTTCCACACCCTAAAACCCTTTTCAGACTTTACCCTTGGGGAAATGGGAAGTACAAAGACTAGGGCTTTCCTTTGAAATGAAGCAAGGAGGATAACCAAACTTGACTCTTGTCCAGATGAAGTCATTGCCTTCCCACACATTTAGAATGATTGGTGCCATGATCTCTCTAAGTATGGTGTCATCTCTTCTTGAAATTCAAAGCGAAGACTGTTCACAGAAAGGAGCTCTTAAGAGGAAGTAGTCCAGGAAAGAACTGAGTGGTGACTATTCTGTAATATTAACCCAAACTGTATTTTAGCATACCATTATCATTTTCTTTTTCAAGATTCCTATAAATGTTCTTGGGGTGGAGAGTCAAGTCAAAATGCCAATGCCAGTTTAGACGTCTCTCTCTCTCTCCAAGCTAGAAATGACCTTGATATGGATTAAAAACATATCAAATAAAATTGTTTCTGGCAGACTTGAGCCTAAATCACAGGTTGTATTATTGATATAGTATTTTTTTCTCCAGCACAAAGTAGATTGTTCAGATGCAGTCATAACTAAAGTGGAGAAAGTGGATAGGGGAAGTTTTACATTCCCACAGTTCTCCAGAATATATTCTTTCAGGGGATACCAGTTATTTTGGGAGGGAAGAGAGCAGGACATATCCCCGTAGGGTTCAGATTTTTTTCACTAATAAAACTTGTTCCAGCAGAATTGGTTCTTCAATCATTCAGTGAACAGATTTTATTTTGAGCTCACTAAATCCAGCAGTGGGACAGTGAATAGAGCACCTGGTACTTATATTTCTGAGTTCAAATGTGGCCTTAGACATTTACTAGCTGTGTCAGCCTGGGCAAGTCACATTTGTCTCAATTTTCCCCATCTATGAAATGAGCTGGAAAAAGAAATGGCAAACCACTCCAGTAAGGGATCAGGAAGAGGTGGACATGACTAAAAATGACCAAACATCAATAAAATCCTGGAGTGCTAGTACTAGAGGAGCTAGAAATGAAGGTTTGGATTCTGCCCACACAGAACTACATTCACAATTTTAAAGTCAATATAGCACTTATTTATTTTTTTCTGAAGGCCTTGTGTTCATTAACACAATCCCTGCCCTCAAGGAGTTAATGGTTCAACATAACTAAATGATCTTTTAGATCTCCTTCATCTCTAATCTTCTTTTTCAGCAACAAAAACAACAAAATAATCCCAATCAAAGAAGTAATAACCCTTTCAAAGCCCACCCCAGCTTCCATTTTGTGAAACTGTCATGATGATCAGCTCAACATGGAGAATAGTGCCACTCCTTCATGCTCTGGTAACAAAAGAAGGCAAGATAGAGCTAGAAATACCCAAATCTCTACCTACTAGAAATTCTTCATTGCAAATGGTGCTGACCACTAATGTGGGAAGACACTAAGGGTGCATGAAATTTTGTGAAAATGTGAATAGTTTCATTATGTGCCAAAACTACACTATAATAATATTTGATTCGTATTTCACCTATTATAGACAAGAGTCTCATACTACTTTTTATCTATAGTACCCTCAACTCCAAATCACAAATGTATCAACAACCAGTGCTGGGTGATTGAAAAAAAAGATACCAAAGAAACAAAAAAATAAAAGCAAGAAACAAAATCAAAACTCTTCATACCTAAGCTAAGATTAGAAAAAGTGAGAGTTGAGATCACTGAAAATCTTCCCTTAATGCAAACTCCAGAAATTGTTCCTGAAAATAAAATGAAAGACAAAAACAGTACACATATCTGAAATCATTTTGAAAAGGACCTGGGCAAACAGACTAGACTTCCAAAACAAAAGTCTTTTGTTGTATTTGTTGGCATGAAACCAACTAGCAGACTCAAAATGCCAAAACAAGAGTAATTAAAATCTGGGATCTGCTAAGACTCTCATGAATAAATAGTTCCATAATATTTGGCAGAATACATAAAAACCACTTCAGGATCTGCTCACAAAAGGTACATGTAGTGGACATTACCATGGTAAGAACCACATGAGGAAAGGTGTAGGCATCAAGAAATACTCCTAAGGAGAGACATCAAACACCACCTTGGCAGAATAGACTTGAGAGAACTATTAAAGATCAGCTGACAGTAAAGGAATATTGAATCACTATTTAGCTGTTACATGAAGTAAAAAACATCAAAGGAAACAAAAAAAATACAGAAAGGAATTTGGAAAACCAAAGCCTATTAAAAATTCTGGAGTCCCCTTAATAAATTAGGGAAAGTAAATGTCAAAAGTTTAAAGTGAGACAAGGAGAAAATCAGCTGAAAGAAAAAAATGTACAACTCAGCATTAATCAAATTCTTTACTAAGGAACCTTAAGAAATAAACAAATCAGAGAAGAGAGATAACCCCTGAAGAATTTTTATATTCAGCAATGTAAAAATTTTCTGGCCATCTTTATGGTTACGAGAACAATGAAGACATAAGTCAGATCAATTCAGAGATAGTAAACTTCAACATCATTAACATAATTAACAATAGAAGAGTTACATGGGGGAGTTAACTGAAATTGCAACTTTTCTAAAAAACATTCAAAGGCAAGGAGGCAATAGGTCCAGTTGAGATCCATAAGTACTGGTTCAAAGACTTCAGTATAAGCAAAGGATTTTGAGACTCCTCTAAGATGCAAGTTGACCCCACTTTCTGAATAGAGGACATTTATAATATCTCTGCTTTCAAAAGATGAGAACAATAGTAAATTCTTCAAGTAAAAGCCAATTACATACTTATAGATTTTGTATAAAGTATTTGTAAATTATTGTTTGTCCTTTGCTCTCAGAGGATCATGACATCATTATTAAAAACAATCTGAAAACTCAATTGAGGTAGCAATATGTTGACTGAGGAGCAAAAAAAAAAAAATATGTGTGCCAAAAATTTCCATAGGTATAATGAGGAACTTACTACAAGTTTGATAACTATTGATGGAGTTGCCTGAAAGAGGCTTACCTGAGCCTTTGACTCAGTTCCGCACTCATGACAAAAATAAAACCACGTATAGGGTATTTGATGTTCACATGATAAACTGTTCTCTATTTAAAGCATTCTACTAATGCAATAATAATTGACATAAAATATGGTATTTTTTAGGGACACAGTTTAAGCACAGTGTAGTTTGAATGAGTTTTAAATTCATTATCATCTCTCCTAAATAGAATCAAATACGGCATCTTCGTTAAAGAGAGAGTCAAACCATTTCCCTTCATGTATATGGATGACATTGAATTATGTGTTTCCATCAAAAAATATAATAATAATAACTGGTATTTAAATGTTCCTTTAAAGTTCACAAAATACTTTAGATAGGTTATTTCATTAAATGACTCTTTCGTCTCATAAAATCTTTCATTTCCATTCAATAAGTGTAAAATTTTAACATATACCAAGGCAAGACCCTGAAAGCTTTAAGCTTAAATCCAGAGGTCACATCAAACCAATAGATGAAGGAGATATTTACAAATACCTTGGTTTCTCCCAGGCATGATATATTGAAGATAAAGAGTTTAAAGAGAAAGCTGGAGACAAATTAAGCTGACATCATGCAATCAAAGCAATTCTTCCAATTCAGAAAGAAAATATATAAAGCAATTAAGTATTATGTAATAACTTAAGTCTTAAAGCACATCTTCAAAACCATAAAATGGATCATATTGGATCTGGAAAATTTCTAATTGGAAGCAATGGAGGTCCAGAGTACAGGACGCAGTTTGGAGATGGTAGGGAAGTGGTATGACAGCTTGGTTCTGGATCAGGATAAAGCAGGCTCATTTATCAAAGCCTAAGATCCTAGAATTGTTTTATGTGCATTTCTCTAATCATAGGAAATTTTCTCAGTCCACCACACCATGTCCTACAAACTGTTTCATTTCTGTTCCAGCTCTCCTGTACTTCCAGTGAAAATCAGACTCTTATCACTGGGACTCTGGGTTCTGATAGATGAGTTGACACCTTATCTTTCCTAAAATTACCCAGCAGTCCAACTTCCCTTTCCATCTCTGGATCCCTTTTATGTGATGCCTTCTCCTGTTAGGGTAATTTGCTTTAGGATGGGAACTGAATTACCTTTGTATTTATATACAGAGTGCTTGGTACATGGGAAATACTTAACAAATTTGGATGGATTAAGGATGGATTTATGATGGATGCAAACTATGCAAGGAAATGGTAAGAAATGTGATATCTGTCAGTGGTAAAAAATTTAGCACCTACAAAGGCAAGATGTGATGGCCAGGTTTATACATTAGAAGCTCACTGTTTTTTAATGGATAGAAGGATGACATCCCCATACTAAAAACACAGGTTCTATGATATCACAGAGAATTCAAACAACAAACTGGAATTAGGCCATCAATACAGACTTAACTATTGTCCTCAATCACTTGAATATAACATTGATCCATAAAAACTTAGGAATTACATATTTAATAGATGATGTCAAACCAAATATTTACAGTCTCCAAACTCTACAGATAAAAGTCTCTTGAATATAGATATCTAGCTAAGGAGATGAAATAATAGAATGAGGTACATAGTATCCCTGTTGTACTGGCATCCTCAGAGTTGAACCAAAGATGTTTACAATGGATTCACAAAGGATACACTTGCACGCTGACAGTTTTACTTAACTATGAGAAACAGTTATTTTATTCATCTAACTAATAGTTTGAAGAACACTAAGCTAATTAAAGGCAATACCAAAATGTCTATTTACCTTGGGCCATTCTACCAAAAAAGATGATACAGAATAATGATAATACTTATAGTTATAATTGTATAAGAATAGAGCCACAAAAAATTGAGAACAATTTTTTTCATAGTTGGTATCTTGCCAAACACTCAAAACTTCAAAACCACTGGAGAATGAAAAGTTCTCAAAATATCATGATTTAGTGGAAGACAGCAAAATTATATGTCAGTAGGAAGATTTATATGTCATCATCTCCCCCATCCTATCTAGTATTGGAGTTGTACCAAAGAGGCTCTCAGTGCATCTACAGTAGATAAGTTTCTATTCCAACATTTTAATTCGATAACAAAAATCAATCATTTTTTCTACCCGCATTATTATTGCTGTTCAGTTGTTTTCAGTTGCATCTGACTCTCCATGACCCCATTTGGCATTTTCTTGGCAAAGATACTGAGTTTGCCATTTTCTTCTCCAGCTCATTTTACAGATGAGGAAACTGAGGCAAACAGGATGAAGTGACTTGCCCAAGGTCACACAGCTAGCAAGTGTCTGAGGGCAGATTGAACTCAGGAAAATGAGTCTTCTTGACTCCCGGCCAGGTACTCTATCCACTGTGCTACCAAGCTACTCTGAATAATATATAGTAATAAATATTACAGAGCAATAGCTGGATAGTGACTTATTCCAGGATCATTTCTTTCTGAACCATATCAAAAATCACAAGGATGAAAAGAATAAAATAGTAAAAGAGATGGTATAGTGGAGTGCTTAGACTCAAGAAAGTGTGGGTTCAAATCCTATCTTGTAACTAACAAGCTGTTTGACTCTTGATGAGTCACTTAACCCCTATGACTCTCAAGTACTTTAGGCAGAACAACCTAGGAATTTTCCACAAAGTCATGGATGAGAAAAGGGAATTTTCAACATTGAGGAAATCATGGATTCTGTCTGAACTTTCTAACCATTATTTACATAGCTAGGGGTGATTGAGTGCTTTGTAAACATTATCTCATGAAACTATGGACATATATACAAATGAAAACAATATATGTGTATAAAAATAGAAAGTAGTATGGACAAAGAAAAGGTTTAATTCTAATTCTAATTCACCTTTAGAATATCCCACTGGGAGCAAATCAGTACCAAATTTTTCCACATTAGTTTTTTGATGAAGATTGACTCCTGAGAAATTGAGAAATATAATTAATTGGTTATCTAAAGCCCAATGATTGATTGGTCATCAGTCCTTGACAGGTACTCTCAAGCCATTGTGAAATCAACTGAGGATGTGGATAACACTCCACCAGGTATCCAAGGTGGCACCATAGATCGTGTGTTGGATCTGGAGTCTAGAAGATCTGAGCTCAAATCCAGACTCAGACACTGTGTGTCTATGTGTACCTGGGCAAGTTGCTTAAATTCCATGTGCTTCAGTTTCTTGATTGCTAAAATGGGATAAAAATAGCACCTACCTCCCCATGTTGTAAGGATCAAATGAGTTAATATTAGTAAAGCACTTTGCAAATCTTAAAGTGCAATTATAATAATAGCTACAGCTATCATCATCATCATCATCATCAGCCTTATTTTTGTTATTAACAACAAGTGGCTACAATCCTTGCTTGGGGAAAGGAAGTCTATTTCTTTAAAGTGACTGGAAATAGCTACCTGCAGTGTGTCTATTTTCAGTTCACCAAGGTCAAACTGGCTATTGTCGCCTCCTAGGAATCATGGAGCCATTGCTGCCTCATGCTGGGTGCCCTCAGGAGGAAAAGTTACCAGACATCGATGGGAAAGCCCCAGGTTTCTCCATAACTTCAGATCAACTTCAAGGATTGCACTTTCCAGGAAACTCTCAGTAATAGCAACCACTCTGATAGAGGTAGAAAATCCATGCCTCAGTTTCACTCTCATAATTTCTTCTGGGCTGAGGTGGACATAAATTGGTCCTGTGCAAATTCAAGTTCAAAAGACATCTTTAAAGCACCTACTGTGTGCAAAACATGTTAAATGAGATAGAGAAGTTAGGCAGTACAGTAGATAGTCATGACCTAGAATCAGGAAGACCCGAGTTAAAATCCAGCCTCAAATATTTACTAGCTACATGACCCTGGGCAAGTCACTTAACTCTTCCTGCCTCCGTTTTCTCCACTGTAAAACTGGGATTGTAACAGTACTTACCTCCCAGGGTTGTAAGCATCAAATGGGACATTTGCGAAGCATTTACATAGGATCTGCCACATAGTTAGTGCTTAATAAATGTTTATTCACTCTGCTTTGATCTCCCCTCCTCTTACCCCCATGGAACTTATTATTTGTGTAAATTCAGGTTTAATAGACACTTATTAAGTACCTATTATGTGCAGAACACACTGGAAGAGATGCAAAGTTTAGGTAAGATATGACCTTTTACCTCATGAGACTTATAGCTTTGCATTAAGATAACATAAACATTTCGATAAATACAATACATGATATTAAGGTCATGAGATAAATTGAATTTAGAATTGGAATTGGCCTCAGAGAGCATCTAGCCCAACACTTAGCTAGATGTGAAAGCTGAGGTTCCATGATGCAAAGTTCTATGTGAAGTACAAGCAACTGGGGTCATCTGGGAAGATTTATCGTCAAGATATGGTCTTGAGTTTCGCTTTGAAAGGATGATTGTACTTTAGTTGGCAAAGAGAAGAATGAGAGTATTTTATAAATAGGGAGCTGCTTGAACAAACGTATAAATGTAAGAATGAGCGGGGCATGGGAAGAGTTAATTTGGTTAGATAATGTGTAGAAGTAATTTTTAAATTTTTATTTATTTTCATCAGACAAGATCTACCCTTTCACTGCAAAGTTTGAAAAGTTCAAGAGCCACAGTTTCTGATAATTAACCATTGTATTGATGATGCTAACATATTACCAATAAAATGGGTCAGTGACATTCTGGAATGCCAAAAACTGTGCAGGAGTAATTTGATTGTATATAATGGAAAATACATTGTATTCAGAACCAGAGAATCTAGGTACAAAGCCAATTACTACCTATGTTCCCTTAAGCAAATCGTTTCAATCTAGACCTCTGTTTTGTAAAATAAAGACTTTCAGCTAGATGTCCTCTGTAGTCCCCTCCAACTCTAGACCCTATAATTTTAGTTTGATCTATGTGAAAAGGTAGTATGGTGATAGATTGTGGAAGCCTTTGGATGCCAGATAAGACTCCAACTTTACTCAGTGGTCTGTAGGGAACCATCAAATTTTTTGAGCAGAAGAGTGATATAGCTGAAAAATTATTCAGGCAGTAGGATGAAGGATAGATTGGAAGAGGTAGGAAGACCTATTTGAAGACCACTGCAATTGTCCAAGTGTATGGCAATGAGGACCTTTACTAGTATGGTGACAGACAGAATAGAAAGGAATGATGGATGGGAGAGTTATTATGCAAGTAGACTTGACATGGAATTGTAACCAATTAAATGCGATAGAAGTAGAAAAGGAAAGAGCAAGAAATAACAAAAACATTTAAAACATAGTGTGAATAATTATGCTACTGACATATTTCTGAAATCAGAAAGAAAAGAAAGTTTAGGAGAAAAGTTTGATACAAACTTGAGATACATACATACATACAATCCAGTGATTAGCACGTGGTAGGTGCTTAATAAGTACTTAGTGATTGGTTAATGATTCTGTCAATTAATTAATCTCATTTCAAACCTAAAGATTTCTCTTAAGATCTAGGCCATTCACCAGAAACAAGCATGAAGTGGAAAGCTGGGGAAATAATACATTTTAAGTGAGCATCACTACTGAGCCTTCCACAGGATCAGTGAAAAGACTCCTTCAGGATATACTAGCATGCCAGCCTAAGTTCTGTAGAGTCCTATACCATTTACCCAGAAATAGCATCTCCTCAGTATTTGACTAGACCTGTTTATAAAGCACTCTTCCTCTAAAATGCTGTTTTATCTTCCTCCCAAATCTTTCTCTTCAGAAAGGGGTCTTTATAAGCAGTGAAATAATTCATAGATTAGGGAAATCAGCTCTTTAAACCCCCTTTTACATTTAGTCCAGAAACTAGTCTCCTAGGCCAGGCCTAGAACCAAAACACATGCAAGTGACACTTTGAATCTGAGTCCTACTTTCCCAAGTGCAAACTACAAGTTTTGTGTGTCATCTGTTTAACATAGGAACATTTACAAAGAATTCTCTAGAGGGGGCAGAGTTAAGATGGTAAAGTATGATGGACCTGTAGAAGCTCTCCCCACATAGGCCATAAAATACCTGTAAAAAATGACTCTAAACAAATTCTAGAGCAGCAGAAACCACTAAATGACAGCGTGAAAGAGATTTCCAGCCCTAGACAGCGTGGAAGGCTACCAGGAAAGGTCTCTTGCACTGGTCTCAGAGTGGAGCACAGCCCAGCCTTGGCCAAGCCTTGTGGCAGAGACAGCACTGGAGCAGGTTTCAGGGCACAGAATCATGGACAGCAGCTGTAGTTCCCAGATTTCTCACCACAAATGCCAAAGACAGCTTTAAAGGTCAGTGAGAAAATTCTTTCACCTGGGTGACAAGGGAGCAAGGTCCAGCCCTAGCCCCAGCCCCAGGATGACAGCAACCACTGCAGGATCAGCATCCATTTTTTGAGTCCTCCACCTAAAGACCTTAGGGAAACTGAATGACTGATCTTGGTCTTAGCCCTGAGTGGCAGTCCTATGGTGAGGAGGAGTGCTGGAGAGGACCCTGGGCAGAAAAAGCTGCTTATTGCTCCCAGACCAGAGTGTAGGACCAAGAGAGGAGTAAACTCCTCTCCTATGACTGCCATTTTGGAGAAACAGAAATTACAGGTCCCTAGAGTATACCCTTCTCTTGACAAAGGACTCAATAATCAAGTAACTGGCAAGGAAAATGCCCCAAAAAGGGGGGAAAAAAGAAGACTATAGAAAGTTACTTTCTTAGTGAATAGGTATTTTCTTCAATCATTTCAGATGAGAAAGGACAATTAATACCATTAAAGGAAGACCTAAAAGTCAAATTTTATGCATCCAAAACCTCCAAAATAAATATGCAATGGTCTCGGGCCATGGAAGAGCTCAAAAAAGATTTTGAAAATCAAGTAAGAGAGGTGGAAGAAAAATTGGGAAGAGAAATGAGAGTGATTCAAGAAAATCATGAAAGGGAGTCAACAGCTTGCTAAAGGAGAGCCAAAAAAATGCCGAAGAAAACACCTTTAAAAATAGACTAACTCAAATGGCAAAAGAATTCCAAAAACCCAATGAGGAGAAGAATGCCTTAAAAAGCAGAATTAGCCAAATGGAAAAGGAGGTCCAAAGCTCACTGAAGAAAATAGTTCTTTAAAAATTAGAATGGAGCAGATGGAAGCCAATGACTTTATACAAAACTAAAAAATTACAAAAAAAAACCAAAAGAATGAAAAAAAAAAGGAAGATAATGTGAAATATCTCACTGGAAAAATAACTGACTTGGAAAATAGATCCAGGAGAGACAACTTAAAAATTATGGTACTACCTGAGAGCCATGATCAAAAAGAGCCTAGACATCACCTTTCATGAAATTATCAAGAAAAACTACTCTGATATTCTAGAATCAGAGGGCAAAATAAATATTGAAAGAATCCACTGATCACCTCATGAAAGAGATCCAAAATGAAAAGCTCCTACAAATTCCAAAGTTTCCAGGTCAAAGAGAAAGTATTTCAAGTAGCTAGAAAGAAAAAATTTGAGTATTGTGGAAATACAATCAGGATAACACAAGATCTAGCAGCTTCCACATTAATGGATCAAAGGGCTTGGAATATGATATTCCAGATGTCAAAGGAACTAGGATTAAAACCAAGAATCACCTACCCAGCAAAACTAAGTATAATACTTCAGGGGAAAACATGATCATTCAATGAAACAGAGGACTTTCAAGCATTCTTGATGAAAAGACTACATAGATAATTTGACTTTCAAACACAAGAATCAAGAGAAACATGAGAAGGCAAACAGGAAAGAAACATCATAAGGGACTTACTAAAGTTGAACTGTTTACATTTCTACATGGAAAAATAATATTTGTAACTCTTGAAACTTTTCTCAGTATTTGGGTAGTTGGAGGGATTATACACACACACACACACACACACACACACACACATATATACACACACAGAGGGCACAGGGTAAGTTGAATAGGAAGGGATGATATCTAAAAAAATGAAATTAAGGGGTGAGAGAGGAATATATTGGGAGAAAAAAGGGAGAAATGGAATGGAGTAAATTATCTCTCATAAAAGAGGCAAGAAAAGCTTTTTCAATAGAGGAGAAAAGGGGGAAGGTGAGAAGGAAAATGTGAAGCTTACTTTCATCACATTTGGCTTAAGGAAGGAGTAACATGCACACTCAATTTGGTAGGAAAATCTATCTAACACTATAGGAAAGTAGGAGAGAAGGGGATAAGAGGGAATGGGGGGATGATAGAAGGGAGGGCAAATGGGAGGAGGAAGTAATTACAAGTAAACACTTTTGGGGAGAGATAAGGTCAAAAGAGAGAATAGAATAAATGGGGGTCAGGATAGGATGGAGGGAGATATAGTTAGTTTTTCACAACTTGGAAGTCTTTTGTAAAACTACACAGATATAGCTGAATTTCTTGTTTTCTCAGTGGGAATGGGTAGGGAGGGAGAAAGGGAGAGAAGTTGGAACTCAAAGTTTTAAAAATGAATGTTAAAAGTTGTTTTTACATGCAACTTGGAAATAACAAATACAGGTTATGGAGTGTAGAAATCTATCTTGCCCTACATGAAAAGAGAGAAGATGGGGATGAGGGAAGGGAGGGGTGTGATGGAAGGGAGGGAAGATTAGGGGAAGGGGTAATCAGAATGCACGGTGTTTTCAGATGGGGGAGGAGAGAGATGGGGAGAAAATTTGAACTCAAAATCTTATAGAAATGAATATTGAAAACTAAATGTAAATAAATAATTTTTTAAAAAAAGAATTATTTACTTCCAAAAGCATAATCACATATATACAAATTTACTTCCCCCAATTTGTGGGAGGCATACTCTTCTTCCTCTCCTATATCACCTTAGTCTCTGGGGAGGGGAAGTAGATTAGGTTCATAGGTTAACTCCATTCCTATAAAGCACAGTCTCAGTTTCAAGTCCAAACTCCCCCTCAGACTCAAATCCCAAGGAATTCCATGCCAGCCTGGCTGGCACCACTTCATCTGCAATCCTGGATCTAAGGTCACCATGACTCAAACTAGCAATCCCAGTCACCATGACTCAAACTCCCAATCCAATTGGAAGTTTTAAGTGCTCACTTCCAGCACTTGAAATTAAGGACAAATAACATAGAAAAGAAACAAATACCCCCAGGTCCATTTTTTTCTAACAAAATAAGATAAGATAAAAGAAAAGTAAGTAGGGGAATGATTTTCCTTCCCCTCTCACTGGTTCAGTTCATGGTATTCAAAGTGGGCACACAACATTTAGGAGTTGCTGAAGAAAGCACAGTCAAAAGATAGTGAAAAGAAAGAGTGAAAGGCTGTTTCCCTTGTTTTAAAAATATAGATAACCAGTAAAAGGAGGCTTCCCACACCCACATGGAAGGGAGTACAACGAACTCCATGCTAAGTAAACTGGATATGCTCAAAATATGCCCAGAGAAGATCAGGTAACATCTATTCACATGGATAAATATTTTATTTGCCATCACCCTGGTGATTGATGAAAAGGATCAAATTACACTGGGTTTTAACACCAACCCCTGGGGAACATCATTGGTTTGTGTCACTGGATTGTTATTGCACTTTTAATAAGTTTTTTGGGGTCAATCCTCTATCTAGTTGTTACACTTAAGAGTTACAGCCAGGTTCTGATTAGTGTAAATAATGAATCCCCAAAGTGGTTGAATTATTTGAATTCCTATCCTATATTTTCATTAGAATGGAACCAATTCTCAAGTTTAAATAATTACAACTCCTGTGAATTCTGTGAAATCAAACCACTTAATTGGATTCATTATGTTCACTCCTCAGGACCTGGCTATGTATTGACTAATCAGCTTATGGTTTCCTACTTGTTTTTTTTCCATGATATAATAATCTAAGTATTCTATTACTTCAATATGTCAAAGATATATGATTTTATTAGCATGAAAACTTTGGTCTTATATATAGTTCACAACTTACAACTTAATGAATAAGACAGCAATGATTAAGCTTTACAGGAGTTAAATAACTTAGAGAAGTAGGTTAGTATAGTGGACAGCACACTAGACTTGGAAACAGGACAACAATGGTTTATTGAACAAGTGTAGATAGCAATTGTTTTCTGTTTTGGTCAGAAAGTATGAGTCTTCCCCTCCCAGAATGATATCTTTGGAAGTACAAGTTCTACCTGTAGACCTTATGTGAAGGTAAATTGAGCCATCTTTTGTTTCAACTCTTACCCAACCCTTATTCATTGAATGAGTGTTACTTCAGACAAACTGAAATTTGGCAAAGACTTTGATTTAGCAAGGCCAAGGTCAACCACTGTATCCTGGGCCATAGGCAGTCATCTTGACCTTGAACTTGGAGGACCCCGGAGGAGAGAATGAGGCTGATGAATTTGCAGAGCTCTGCCTCATTTGTATCTGATTCATGCACAAGTCAAGACGTGACCCTTGTGGTATAGAAATTTATTTTGCCCTATAGGAAAATAGAGGGGCAGGGGGGGTGATAGAAGGAAGGACAGACTGGCAGAAGGGTGGATGGGTGCATACTGACCTGGGATGGGGGGTGGGAGAGATGGGGAGAAAATTTAGAATTCAAATTCTTGTGGAAGTAAATGTTGAGAACTGAAAAATCAATAAATTATATATTTAAAAAATGAAAAAAAAAAGATATCACCCTTGTGATGTCATTGGTCCTCTAAGAATGAATGACAAATAACAACAACAAATGTTTATTAGTTGTGAGATCGTGGACAAGTCATTTAACCCTAGGACCTTAGTTTCCTCATATGTATAAAATAGGGGTTAAATTAGATGATTTCTAAGGAGTTTTTCAGTTCTAAATTCTATGTGACCCTGGGAAAGTCACTTAACTTCTCTGTGTTTTGACTTCCTCATCTGTAAAGTGGGGATAAGAATAACACTTGCCTCACAGGATTGTTGTGAGGATTAAGTGACAACATATGTAAAGGGATTTTACAAACTTCAAAGCATTATATAAAAAATAGCTGTTATTTTTAAAATCTATAATCTATTGTTCATGGTCCTATAGTTAATAAACATCAAAGGTAAGGTTTAAAACCAGGTCTTCCTAAGTCTTACTAAGCACTGTATTCACTATGTCACATTGTCTCTAAAGTGTGTGTGTTCGTTCTTCGTTGCCAAGAAGACCATGCCACCAGAGAAATGATGACATGACTTGCACTTGACTTTTTTTATTTTAAGTAAGGGAGGGCTATGCAGGTCACCAGCCTCACTTCTCCTTCAGACCTATCTCAATCCAGTGACCAGATATTCATCAGGATGACTGGAGATGACCCAGGATGAGGCAATTGGGGTTAAGTGACTTGTCCAAGGTCACACAGCTAGTGAGTGTCAAGTGTCTGAAGTGAGATTTGAACTCAGGTCCTCCTGACTCCTGCACTGGTGCTGTATCCACTGTACCACCTAGCTGCCGCTGTTTCTCAAGTAAGGTATTAAACAAGGAAGAAATCTATGTTTACACATGAAAAATCTATGTTCGCAAATGTCACGAGAGACATGTTTCATAAAATCCAACTAAAAGAAAGTTCTACTATTGACATTAAGGTTTTCAAAGTGCCTCAAAATTCAGGTGTGTTTCAGGTCCTAATTGATTTGAAATCCGTGGCATTTGAATAAGGAAGCCTGATGCCTAAATTTAATTAAGAAAATATGCCTTATTATCATAGGCAGAAATTCTTAGACATTGAATTTCTTCAATTTCAAAAGATCTGTGATTTCATCAGTATTGCTTTTCTTTCCACTGAGATACATCATAAACCCCTCCATGTCTTGTAGATTTTTCATGAATTGTTATGAGCAAAGAAAATCACTACCAAGTCAGTACCCAATCTTCTGGTAAAAACCAGGCTTGTCTGAATGAGGCTGGTTCTCCAAAAGCAGATATATTGTCTTCTACTGGGACTGGACTCAGTCATTCCAGCTTGGGGAGATCTGCTAGAACAAACCACTCCATTATCTTTGCCAAGAAAATCCCAAATAGGGTCACAAGGACTTGAACATGATCATAGAACAACAGAATGGTGATGAATTCTAGACATACTTTAGCGTAGGAGGCATTGAATGATTCTAACAAAAATGTAAAAGAATCACAGAATCTCAGTCAGAAAGGACCCCACGAGATACCCCAAACCTAAGCAAGAATCCCTTTTCTCTCAGTCATTCACATTGAGTCTCCAGCCACTACTTAAAGACCTCTAGACCTGTAGAGGCAGGGAAATCTACAACCTCTGAAGGCAATCCACTTCACTTTTGGACAGTCCTAACTATTATTCTGTTTTCCCCCCTTGTATCAAATCAAAATGTTCCTCCTTGTAACTTCTATACATTCCTCTTAATTATGTCCAAGTGAGTCAAGCAAAATAAGATACCCTGCAACTTTTTGAAAATTTGGGGCAATGGTACCACATATCATTTTCCCATGAGAATCATATTAAAGTTCTTCTATTTTTTTTCATAAATGATATTAGGACATAAAATACTGTAGCCACCCAAATTCTTCTTATGAGTGATTAAATTTCTTCTATGAGGAATAATTATATTTTCCTTTAACTTCATATGTTTGTTCTCTGAATTTTTTCATTTCTCATCTTCCACCCAAGAAGAGGTGAGCAGGTTGGAAAAATATTATTTGTATGTTTAAAGGAATTATGGCCAAAAGAAATGGAGATTATCCTCATAGTAAAAGGAATATGTCATTTGAAGAGGTGCCCAACATACAAGAAAAAAAATGGCAAGGCTCTTCTACAAAGTATGGACACTAAACGTCGAAGTAGACTATTTCATTTTGCTTGTAATTCATGGTAACACAAAAGATATGATTCTTTGTGAAAACATCAAGTCTCAGTATAGGTATATTGCCATGGAAGTTCTCTTTGGGAGGAGGGAAGACAGAAAGTAGGGAACAAAACCCAAAGGAAATTAGAATCATAGAATGTCCTATTAGGAATACACCTGATGACTCCTTTTCATGGATGAGAAAACTGAGGGTCAGAAGCAAAACAGCTTGCTCAAGGTCATGCAGATGTACTATGTGGCAGAACCCAGGTCTCCTACAGATAAAGAATTTTGAAACAATTGGCTAGGCTGACCTAAAAATCTCTTGGTTCCCCTCCACTTAATTAATCCCTAGAAGTGGGGTAATCAAATGGAGGAAAAATTGGTTGAAGAAAGAAATTGTGGATACCTCCTTCAAAGATACTACAAGAGCCAGTTCTGATTGGAAGTACCACTACCACACTTCCTGTCACATCTCTATGTTAAATGGTTGTTCAGTCGTTTCAATTATGTCCTACTCTTTGTGACCCCATTTTGAGGTTTCCTTCACAAAGATACTGGAGTAGTTTACCATTTTCTTCTCCAGCTCATTTTACAGTTACAGAACTGAGGCAAACAGGGTTAAGTGACATTCCTAGGATAACACAACTAGTAAGTGTCTGAGGCCAGATTTGAACTCATGAAGATGAGGTTTTCTCATTGCAAGTCCAGCACTCTATCCACTGTGCCACCTTGCTGCCCCCATGCTAAATAGAAAACAACTTCATTTTCAATTCCTACAGAAGACTCCATTCTCAAAATCATGTATGGAGACCACTCCATTTTAATTCATTTGAAAAATATGAGAAGTTTTTAAAAGGCATTTTTTTCTACATGTTTTCATGTCAGGCATTGAATTAAAACAAGAGAATGATTCCTGTGTGTCATTCTAAATCAGAGAAACTATGTAAGAGTCACTTTTTAATTATCAAAATACTTAGTGGTTACAGTTGTCCCCAAAGAAATGACTGAATTCTGGAAACACTGATGACTCCCTTTGTGAAATTTATAAAAATCTCAAATGGTTCCCAACATGGTTAGACACTACTTTCATCAATGATAAACAAAACTTACCAACAAAAGCACTCATCATTGCATAAAGAAATGGGAATAGCATATAATGTAAATATCATTCCCCTTTGAGGATAAAGGGAACATTGCACCATATTCTTTTAGAGAAGAAATATCTCTCTGTTGTACTATTTTACAGTGGTATCAAACTCAATAGAAATGGGGCTCACTAACCCATCCATAAGGATCCCTCCAAGCTCCATATTAACTTAGTTTTAAATGTAATGCTATCTATGTTTTATTATATTTTTATGTATTTTGATGAACATTTCCTAATTACATTTTAATATGGTTCAGTCAGTATTTGGAAGTGTTCTACCTGCAGGCCCCATGTTTAACAATTCTGTATCTGTTCTTATAAAAATGATTTTTTGAACACAAGTATAACACTTTACCTTTATCCCTGTTTAATTTCATCTTACTTGATTCAGCCAAAAATTCTGATCAGTTAAGATCTCTATGAATCGTGATTGTCATCCAATGTGTTAATCAAATGAATTAATATATATGTAAATTGCTTTGCAAGCCTTAAAGTGCTATATAAATGCTAGCTATCATTTTTGTTCTCCCTTCTGGTTTGTCATCATCGGACAATATGATAAAGATAACATCCATGTCATTGTCAAAATTATTAATAACACTATTAAACTATTCAAGGTCAACATAGAATCCCCACACACTTGATTAGCAACTTCTATAATTGCTGACACATATTTGACAATTTATTAGTTTAAGATAACACATTTGGACATCAAAGAATATTTGCTAGGAAAACATGCAGAAAGGCCAGGAAGTACAGGGCAATGTCACTATGATGTCCTGGCCTTGGATCTCCTTTCCTTGAGTGATCATTGTGGTATGGGAAGGTACCATGATGTTGGTGTTCTTTTGGGACATGCTTTGTGTTGAAATAAATTCCAATCCTTCATGATGTATAGGACTTAAAGGAGGAAATGGTGATAAAGCTATAGTATCAGATGTGGTCCAGTACTGCTTATCTGAATTCTATCCTCTGAGCTTGTTCCCAGGTCCCATTCCTGGAAAATGGTATTGATGGCAGCAGTGACATTTAGCCATATGACACTTGCTGGGGCTCAGAAAATTCTTGTTAAATGGCTGATTAGGAGCAAAGTACTTGCTGAATTATATTTATGCAATGTCATCTGTTCCTCTTCTCCCTTCTCTTCTCCAAGGTTCTGATTACTGTACACAATCCACTTATCCTCCTCTTGCTTTGAGATGGAAAATTTTTTTACTATTATTGTATGGGCAAAGCATGTTCTATTATTAAGCTGCAGTGATAGATTTCTAGAAAGTCATTCCTCTGAAAAAGAAGTCATCAAACAGAAGCTGGGGAATTGGCTAAAAAATGTAATGAGATTGCTCACTCACTGAGCTTAGGACCTGCCAATCACCTCTTTTCTATAAATGAGTCTGCCCAACCAGAATCGAAATCAAAGAAAGTCTGTTGTCTCTTGGAGTCAATATGAGGCAGAAAGACTCCAAGACTGACAGTGTCCATTAGTTTGGATAGTCCATTAGTCAGATAGCAAGCAATTATGTGCCAGGCACTGTGCAAAATATTGTAGATACAAGAAAAGGCAAAAATAGAGCCTGATCTCAATGAAGTCACATTCAAATGTGGGAGACAATCTGTTAATAACCAGACATATACAAAACAATCAAAGGAAGGGTCAAGGTTGTGAACTTTAAATATCAAACAGAGGAGTTTATATTTGATCCTAGAATAATAATGGCCACTGGAATTTGAGGAAGGAGATGATATGGTAAGACCTTTGGTTTCAAAAAATCATTTTATTGACTAAGTGGAGGATGAATTGGGTTAAGGAGAAATTTGAGTTAGGGAGGATCATTTTTAATAGTCTAAGTGACAGATGTTGAAAGTCTGAACTAGGGTCGTCACTGTGTGAGTTGAAAGAAAAGGATAGACATGTGTATATGTATGTATGTGTATATACATATGTATATGTATGTATGTGTATATACACATATATATGTTTGTACGCATGTATGTGAAAGGATGTGAAAATCTGTCAACTGATTAGATATGAAGAGAGAGTGAGCATGAGGAATTGAGCATGACACAGTAGTTTCAAACCTGCCTAACTGGGAGAATGGTAGTGTCATCAACAAGAAAAGAAAAGTTCAGAAAAAAATGAGGGGTCAAGGGTATGGGGTGTGGGAAGAATATAATTCTGTTTTGGACATGTTGAGTTTGAGATACTTATAGAATATCTAGTTTAAGATGTTCAGAAGCTAGCCAGTGATAGGTGAATCTCTAGCCAGAGAGAGACTGGGAATCATCTATAGAGAGATAATAACTGAGATCGCTATGCAAAATAGTACAGAGGGAAAAGAGAAGAGATTATGGGACAAAGTCATGAGGGACAGCCATGATTACTGAGTGTAACATAAAGAATTTGCAAAGGAGAATGAGAAGTGGCCAGACAAATAAGAAAACCAGGAGAGAGTAGCATTACAAGATTCTAGAGAGAAGAAAGTATTTGAGAGTAGAAGTGTCTGAAGAAAGTTCAATAAGGATGAAAAACTGAGAAAAGCTACTATATTTGGCAATTAAGAGATCATTTATAGCTTTAGTCTGAGGAGTTTCAGTTGAATAATGAAGTCAGAAGTCAAATTGCAGAGCATGTAGAATCAAGAGAGAGAAGAGAAAGTTGTGGTTGTGGTTTGTCCCTTGTTCTTGAAGAGGACCATGACATCAAGGGGAAAATGACTTGCAATTAACTTTGATTGGAGGGAAGGAGGGCTGTGCAGTCACCAGTCTCACTTTCTCCTCCAGAGTCAGCTGGGTCCTATGGCCAAATATTGATCAGGATAACTGGAGATGGCCCATTAGAGGCACCGAGTATAGATGACTTTCTCAAGAAGTATTGATACAAAAAATTGGAGAGAAATAAGAAAATATGGTAATTGTTGGATCATGTAAGCATTTTTTTGTAAGGATGGAGAACACATGGGTGTGATTTTAGGCAGCAAGGAAAGAACCAGTAGATACAAGGAGATTAAAGATGCATGTGAGACAGAGGAAGAAGGAAGGAAAAAGAAGAAGGGGGAGGAGGTATTTCATCATTTGAGACTAGAAGAGATGAGGGAATTGGGAAAATGCATGAGTAATGTGAAGTGAGGAGAAGAGGGAGCTCTTGGCAAATGGGATAATTTTTTTCCCCAGTGAAGTCCTAGGCAAGATAGGTAGCTAGGAAAGTGAGGGAATGAGAATCATAGGAGGTTTGAGAAGACATGTGACAGTTTGCAACAATCATGGTGAAGAGTGGGTGAGCTGAATAGAGAGAAATAGAATGATTGCCTTGTTACGGTGAGGGATGAGTTGAGATGAGAGTACACACATTTGCTGGGGAGTCAACCAGCATGGTTTTGTGATTTTCTCCAGTTCTGCCTAGCAGCACGTGAAGAGTTGTGTAGGAGGTGGGTGCTGGGTGATTTGGCAAGATATCTTTCCAAACCTCAATCCTGGATTCCTCCCATCATCTACCTTGTATACTTCTATTCATGTGATGCTGAAGAGAACTGAAGGATGTTTTGTTGTCTTATCAGACAAGGGGGACAAAGGATTTTAAGTGTACAGAGTTGAGTAAAACTAAATTGATTCACCAAGAGGTTGAGATAGGGAAGAGAGGAGAACGTATCCAGTGCAGGTTATGGTCAGGAAAGAACCAAGTAATAGAAGACATGAAGGCCATGGTGAAGATGAGTTGGGGGCACAAGAACCAAGGGAAGATGGCATGATACAAGATTATGATTAGATAAAGGAATTGCAGAGGTTGTGAACAAGTGAATGGAATACTTGTAGGTGATAGTCATATAAAGTATACAATGATCTCTTTTGGTAAGGGAGGTAGAGTGGAGGAGTAGATCATAAGAACTGAGTAGATTCAGGAACTGGGAAATTAGAGTATTTGAGAGACTATCAATATGGATATTGAATTTCCCTAGTGTGAGAATAAGAGCTGGAAGTGGAGTGAAGGAGTGAAGGAAAAGACTGTAAGCTAGGCAGTGAAATACTTAAGGAAGGATAGAGAATGTCTTGGGGTGGGTGAGTGTAAAAGTGTAAAGGACAATAGACATTTAGTCTAACCTTGTTTTATGGATTATAAAACTAATACCTAGAGAAGTTACTTGTCCAAGGTCATGTTGGTAATACATTGGCAGAACAAGAGTTCAAACTGAAATATCTCTTTTGATGCCAAATTCAGTGCTCTTTCTGAGACATCACATAGCTTTTCCTGGAAAAATAAAAGTTTAGATGAGATATAGTCCTTGATTCCATATGTATTAGAGTCTATTGGGGTATATGACACAAAACCCCCCTATAATACATGATATCATATAGGTGAATTATAGAGTTCCAAAACAAAGGATTTTGTGGACTCCAGTGGGAGAAGACAATACTTTCCAGAATGGTGTGACCTGAAGGCACATGACAGGTAATGAACAAGTTGCTGCTAAGAAAAAAGAGATGAATTTCAAGAGTGAAAACAGTAGCCAGGAATGAAATGGGGATCCAGTAGAGGTTTCAAGGCCATGGATATCATTATATTAATTAATAAACAATTAAAGATAATTGTTTAGGACCTCCTAGTAGGACTCTGGCACATGTGTCAGAGGTAGGACTTCTTGATTTTCCCATGAGTGATAAAATGTCAGGGAAGCCTACATTTGATTGTTTCTACTGGGCTAGCGAACAAGGTTCCCTTTCCTTCATTATTAGTCTGTGTGTATCTTAACAGGGGGAACACGGCCTGTTTGCATCTGGAACACTGGGAAGAATTCAAGGTTGGTTCTGAGGCCATCGATCTAACAGGACTGTGTGACCAATTATAGATTTTAGCTTTGCCTGTCGACTCCTAATCAGGATTGTACTCAGAGAATATTCCCTTAGGGAAGATCTTTGGGGTTTCTGCTGCTTTTTGAAATACTTGTTCCATTTCAATTCTCTACAGAAAGCTTATCCTACTTATTTATGTGTACTATTTAGATCAGCCTATGTAACTTAGGCTGGCCATGTTACCAAAGCAGAGCCGCATACCTTCCATAGGTATATGCCACAATGTGGTGGTAAATAAAACTGCTCATTTTTCATCTGGAGGCTAGCGTGAATTATCTGACAGAAGGATATATGTGTGCTTACTAATTAATAATATCTGAAATTCATGGACTATTTTCAAAAAAAAGGGTGCAAGATATGCCTTATTCTTTGTCTCCCAAGGCCCTACTGATGGAATCCTAATAAAGTTGCCCCCAGTCCCAATAATCTAACTTCCTTATAGGCCCTACTGGACACCAAGCCTACTGCACCTACCTAGCCACTCAGCCCCACTACCCCTACTCAATGTCCTACTTTCTTCATATATACCTTACTGCTCACTAGAACAACAGATATGTCCACAAATGCATATTTCTCACAGGACAGCAGATATGTTCATGTGATGAGATCCCAGCCACTGCCTCTAGCTAGCCACTACCCCCAAACCCATTCCTCATATTTCCCATAGAAACAGTAGGTGTGTTTATTCACTCAACCACAGTCACATCCATCTAGTCTAAGACAGGACCGCATTATTAAGCCAATCAGAAAGCCTCACCACTAGAAGGCCCAAACAGGATGTGGACCCCAAAACAATAGAAGGAACTTCTCTAAGTAGGCACTTGGGAATTAATAGTAAAGAACTGACCAAGAGTGAACTTATGATGTAGAGAGGTTTATTATAATATCATTATCATACATACCCCTCCATGGGTTGTTTTGTATGCATTGTAGGTAAAAGTATGCGCAATTCCACTGTGGCTGGGACCCCTCCCCTATTACCTAATACCTTAACAAACCCCTCCTGCCTTTTAATATTCATAATTTCTATTATGTAAATGCATCTTTACCCTCTAAAAATCCATCTTGCTTTCTTTAAAGTTGCTGGTTCCTTTTGGAACTTAGCCTGCTTCATAAGAGGCATCAATCTCAATAAATGCCTATACTTGGATTAGGGGTGGTCTGTCTCTGAATTCTTTGAGATTGTTCCACCACAACACATCATGAAACCGCAATAGTTTTTGGTGTCCCTGAGTGGGTATGAATCTAAACCCCAACCCTATCTCCTCCTTTCTTCACCATTTTTAAGCAATGTTGACCAGAAATACTCTTAAACCATTTTTTGAACTCCTGCTGGTAGGGAAGAAAGCATATAATAAGCTAGAGTTGGTGCTATAGTCTTCCAAAGGTGAAGTCTGATAGATATAAAGATATACTCCTTCATTTAGGACATTCATCACTAGCCAAATCCTTTGGTGTTCTCTGTGCCTAAGACCATGACAACTCAGAGTCCAGCACAGTCAAAGGCTTTCCAAGGACCTACAGCATGAGGGAACATGAATATAGACATAGTAGTAAAGTCACCCAGAAATACTGGATGCCCTATTACAGGGTTGGGGAAACTTGTGACCTTGAGGCCACATGTGACTGTCTAGGTCCTTCAAAAGGCCCTTTGACTGAATCCAAACTTCACAGAACAAATTCCCTTTCCAAAAGGATTTGTTCTGTAAAGTTTGGATTCAGGGTTTTTCAGGGGATGGAAGAAAGATGGTGAAATAAAAGCAGAGAATTGCTTTAGCTCTCCCCCAAACTCCTCCAAATACCTCTAAAAATGTGGTAAAAAAAATTCTACAGCTATAGAACCCACAAAATGACAGAGTGAAACAAATCTCCAGCCCAATACAATCTGGAAAGTCAACAAGAAGGGTATATTGCACCAGCCTGGGAATGGAGCACAGTTTGAAGTGAGTTGTGCCAGGACAGACAGGACCAAAGCAGGTCTCAGGGATCTGAATCATGGCAGCTGTGGCAGTTTCCAGACTTGTCAACCCACAAATGCCAAAGATAGCACAGAATGTTGGTGGGAAAATGCTGTGGGACCTGGGTGAAAGAGGAACTTTGTCAGGCTAGGATACAGTCCCAGGCCTAGGATGGGAGAGGTAGTGGTGGCAGCAGCACTAACTGCTTCTGAAGCTCTGGGTCCACAGACAGTGAGGAATAGGGCAGCTGATACAAAACCCCTGAAGCCTGGGACAGTACATCCACCCTCACTCCACAGGAAGCAGAGTCCTACATTGACAAAGACTTAAAAAGTCACATATTTGACTGGGAAGATGAAATAACAGTGTAAAAAATACTCAGACTATAGAATCTTACTTTGGTGACAAAAAAGATCAAAATACAACTAGAAGAAAACAACAAAATCAAAGCTTCTACATCAAAAGCCTCCAAGAAAAATATGAATTGGTCTAAGGCCATGGAAGAGCCCAAAAATATTTTTGAAAATCAAGTAAGAGAAGTAGAGGAAAAATTGGGAAGAGAAATGAGAGTGATGCAAGAAAATCATGAAAAACAAATCAGCAGCTTGCTCACAGAGACCTTCCAAAAATACTGAAGAAAATAATACCTTAAAAAATAGACTAATCCAAATGGCAAAAAGAGTCCAAAAAGTCATTGAGGAGAATACCTTGAAAAGCAAAATTGACCAAATGGAAAAGGAGCTCCAAAAGCTCACTGAAGAAAATAATTCCTTAAAAATTAGAATGGAGCAAATAGAAGCCAATGACTTTATGAGAAATCAAGGTATTATAAAACAGAACCAAAAGGAGGAAAAAAAACAGTGTGAAATATCTCATTAGAAAAAACAACTGCTTTCAAGCATTCTTGATGAAAAGACCAGAGCTGAAAAGAAAATTTGACTTTCAAACACAAGAATCAAGAGAAGCATGAAAAGGTAAACAGGAAAAAAAATCATAAGGGACTTACTAAAGTTGAGCTGTTTACATTCCTACATGGAAAGACAATATTTGTAACTCTTGACATTTTTTTCAGTATCTGGGTAGTTGGTGGGATTACACACACACACACACACACACACACACACACACACACACACACATTCACAGAGCACAAAGTGAGTGGAATAGGATGGGATCATATCTAAAAAAATTAAATTAAGGAGTGAGAGAGGCATATATTGAAAGAAGAAAGGGAGAAATGGAATGGAGCAAATTATCCCTCATGAAAGAGGGAAGAAAAAGACTTTTCAATGGAGGGGAAAAGTGGGGAGGTGAGAGAGAAAATGTGAAGCTTACTCTCATCACATTTGACTCAAGGAAGGAATAAGATGCACACTCATTTTGGTATGAAAACCTATTTTATAATACAGGAAAGTGGGGGAGAAGGGGATAAGCAGGGTGGGGGGGATAATGGAAGGGAGGGCAATAGGAGGAGAAAGCAATTAGAAGTCAACATTCTTGGGGAGGGACAATGTCAAAAGAGAGAATAGAAGAAATGAGGGACAGGATAGGATGGAGGGAAATATAGTTAGTCTTACACAACATGTCGTTTATGGAAGTCATTTGCGAAACTATACATATATGGCCTATATTGAATTGCTTGCCTTCCCAAAGGGGTGGGTGGGGAGGGAGGAAGGAAGAGAAGTTGGAATTCAAAGTTTTAGAAACAAGTGTTGAGTATTGTTCCTGCATACAATTGAGAAATAAGAAATACAGGTAATGGGGTATAGAAATTTATCTTGCCCTACAGGACAAAAGAGAAGATAGGGCTAAGGGAAGGGAGGGATATTAGAAGGGAGGGCAGATTGATGATAAAGGTAATTAGAATTCTCAGTGTTTTGGGATGGGGGAGGGGAGAGATGGGGAGAAATTTGGAACTCAAAATTTTTTGGAAATCAATGTTGAAAACTTAAGTAAATAAATTTTTTTTTAAAAAGGAAAGAAAAATAACTGACTTGGAAAATAGATCCAGGGGAGATAATACAAAAATTATTGGACTACCTGAAAGCCATGATATAAGAAAAGAGCTTAGACATTATCTTTCAAGAAATTTTCAAAGAAAACTGCTCTGATGGTCTAGAACCAGAGGGTGAAATAGAAATGGAAAGAATCCACTGATTGCCTCTTGAAAGAGATCCCAAAAGGTAAACTCCTAGGAACATTGTAGCCAAATTCCAGAGTTTCCAGATCAAGGATAAAATACTACAAGCAGCCAGAAACAATTCAAGTATTATGGAAATACAATTAGGATAACTCAAGATCTACCAGCATCTATATTAAAGGATCAAAGGACTTGGAATATTTTATTCCAGAGATCAGAGGAGCTAGGATTAAAACCAAAAATCACCCACCCAGCAAAACTAAGTATAATACTTCAGGGAAAAAAATGGCTATTCAATGATATAGAGAACTTTCAGCATTCTTAATGAAAAGACCAGGGCTGAATAGAAAAATTTGACAAATACAAGAATCAAGAGAAGCATGAAAAGGTAAATAGGAAAGAGAAATCATAAGGAACTTATTAAAGTTGAATTGTTTACATTCTTACATGCATAGATGATATCTATAACTCATGAGACTTTCCTGAGAGAGAGAGAGAAAGAGAGAGAGAGAGAGAGAGAGAGAGAGAGAGAGAGAGAGAGAGAAGGAGAGAGAGAGCACAGGATGAGTTGAATATGAAAGGGTGGTATCTAAAAAATAAAATTAAGTGGCGAAAGGAATATATTGGGAGGAGAAAGGGGGAGATAGAATGGGGTAAATTATCACATATAAAAGAGGCAAGAAAAAGGTTTCACAGTGGAGAGGAGGAGGGAGGAGGTGAGAGGGAATGAATCAATCCTATTCTCATTGGATTGGGCTTAAGGAGGAAACAACATACACACTCAATTGGTTGTCTTCCCCTATAAGAAAGTAAGGGTGAAGGGAATAAGGAGTAGGAGGATGATAGAAAGGAGGGAAGATTGAGGAAGAGGGTAGTCAGAAGCAAATATTTTTGAAAAGGGACAGGGTCAAAGGAGAAAATAGAATAAGTGGAGGGCAGTATAGGATGGAGGGAAATATAGTTAGTTTTTCAAAATATGACTTATGGAAATGTTTTGCATAACTACACATGTACAACCTGTGTTGAATTGCTTGCCTTCTCAATGAGGGTGGGTGAAGAGGGAAGAAGGGAGAGAATTTATAACTCAAAGTTTTAAAAACAAATATTAAAAATTATTTTTATATGCAACTGGGCAATGAAGTATAGAAATCTATCTTGCCCTACAAGAAAGTAAGGATGAAGGGGATGGGAGTGGTGGTGATAGAAGCAAGGACAGACTCGGGGAAGGGGTAATCAGAATATATGCCTTCTGAGGTGAGAGAGGGGAGAGATGAGGAGAAAATTTGGAGCTCAAAATCTTGTGGAAATAAATGTTGAAAACTAAAAATACATTAATTATTGTTTCAAAAAAAAAAAAACTTGAATTCAGTCAAAAGGTCACACCCAAGGACCTAGAAGGCCACATGTGGTTTCAAGGCCACAGGTTCCCCACCCCTCTTTTACAATAAATTTCCAGCTAGATTTCTCTTTTTTTCCTTGAAAAAATAGCTGATTCTGACACAACAGCATGATAATCTAGCCTACAAAACAGCAAAGAAGTGCCACAACTTGTCTTTTTATGCTGACTACAGGTAGTTCTGACAGCTATTACTCCCAGCTGGTGCCAAAGGGCCCATACAATCTTCATCTCCTCCCCTATCACTTCTCACTTCATTACTGCAGCAAAAAGGATAACAACCTAGGACTTTGGAGTGGTCTTCCATATATTGGAAAGAAAGTTTTGAAAGACTGGGATCCTAGATTCTACTATTTATGAATTCAGGTAGTCTATGGCTTACGCTCATTTGACTTGGGGAATCCCCATTTATGAGACTTAACTAATACACTCATGTTATCAATTTTATATCTGATTCCTGGTAGAGCTAGAGACAGAGATTGAACCTAACCTGTAATTTCATTGCTAAAAGACACTCCCACATGAGGAAACTCATTGTGTCAGTCAGGGTAAAGGCCTCTGCAATTTCTCTTCTTAGGGAGTTGTCTAGGGCAATTCTGAGAAATTAAGTGACTTGTGCAGTCATGTGTTCAGGAGATGTTACAGGGGCATTTGAAAGTGTCAGATGACATCCAGAGAAAGAACCTATGGAGTCTGAATACAGATTGAAGTATACTATTTTCTACTTTTTTGTTTTTTCTTTCTAGTAGTTTTTCCCTTTTGTTCTGATTCTTCTTTCACAACATGACTGATATGGAAATGTGTTTAATATGATTGTACATATAAAACCTACATTACATTGCTTTTTGTCTTGAGGAGTGGGGAAGGAAGTGAGGGAAAGAACTCAAAATCTTATAAAAGTGAATGTTGAAAACTGTCTTTCCATGTAACCAGAAAAAATAAAATACTATTATGTGAAAAAATATTATTAAGTGAAGTGGAAAATCCAGTGATGAGGGTTGGAGAGGTAGGGGTACAAGAACTCCAAGGCTGGAGTTCCCTGCCTGGAGAAGAATTCAAGGACTCAAGCATTGTGGAGGTCAAGGTGGTAAAGATTTATTTCACTTTTCAGCAGGCAAAAGTTCTTAGAGAACCTGCAACCTTAGAGGGGTACAGGTAAAATTTATATGGTATATTCTATAGTAAAACGTGTCAAATATGCTAATTAGGTGATTCAGGGTGGGATTAGGGAGTGGTTAAGGAGCAGTTAGCTCTTAAAGGAACATGCACTTTTGGTATCTACTAGGTAGGTATTTTGCCCAGAGTTCATAAGGAATAGCCCAGGGGGAGGCTACATGGAGGTGTGGTTTTAACCCTGAAATGGCACTAAGTCAACTAAGGGTCAGGACTAAGGAATACCAGGCTGCTCTCATTAATGTCTTGTTAGATAAAATAAATGTAAGGGAGTATACATTTGTTTAGGTCTAGGATACATATGATTGGTCAGTGAGTAGTAAATGTCATTACGAACCAGTACACAGCCAGAATCAGCCAGCTGGTTCAGACTAATAAATTCTATAGGTGCAGCTGGCTACTGTAGCAGGAAGGGAAATAGCAATTGTTGTTGGGGCAGGATGTGTCCTTGGACTAGGGAGAAACAGCTTGATACAGTGTTTTAAGGCTAGAGAGAAATGTGATTTTTAAAAAGAAATGTGATTTTAGAATTGGAGCTTGACTTCTTGCTTTGTTGATTGTCTAGACTAAAGAAAGTAATGAAGAAAATGTTAAAAGTGTAGTTTAACTTAAAAGTGTGCCCTGGATATGGATTTTTCCTTCTTCTAGAGAGTTAGAGAGTAAAATATTTACAAGCACACCCTCTAGAGGTCTTCTTCCTGGTTCCATGACTTCTCAAACTATTATATCAAACTGCCTCTCTCTCACTAGGTTTCTTCCAATGAGCTGTCTTCAGTGTGCAAGATGGCAAAGGTCAGGGATGGGAAAGTTGCTCCATATTTGTCCAAACAAAGTCACACAGTAATAACACAACTCTGTGGCTTCCATAATTTTGTGTATTCCTGACTGACTTCTGGTTTTCTCACTGCTGATAATTGATGAAGATGATTCCACAGTGTGATGCTGTGGAAAGAATAATGGATCAAGATTTTGCATATGTGACTTCTAGTTCCAATTCTACCACTAATTATGTGACGTTGGTAAGTCATGTTACCTCTCAGGTGCTCACTTTGACATCTGAGTAAAATAAAGGGATTGAATTAGATGATATTGAGAAAACTGGACATTGATTTGATATTTCATATTTGATTCCACTCTGCAGTTGGTTGTATTCTGTAACTTCATTCTGTATTTTATATAATAATCCAAGCCCTTTTCTCTGTATCAGAAGGCAAGAAGACCAAGTTCAAAAGTTCAGTCTTCCTCTCTCAAGATAGATGCAAAAGTTTAGTTTTCCTATTGATCACTTTTAATTAAAGAAAAACTCTGAGCTAAGTTTAGAGGTTCAATGCTCTCGTAAAATATTTTAATTCAAAGGGAATTGTTATCTCAGCACCACCTTCAAATCACTTTATGCAAAGAAAACTTGTTATCCCTCATTTCTGCAGCTCCAGAAAAACTCAGTGACATCTGGGTGCTATATTTGAAGGTCTACAAGCTGATCTGGAACATTTTTACAAGCTACATTGCCCATCCTTGCCCAATTAAAAATTGTATTATCTCCTTCCCAGGAGCCAGGGAATCTGCTATCCCTGGATGCAGATGGGTCATATAAATCAATAATAAAGCATTCCACCAAGACACAGAGGGGTGGTCATTGGCCCTATGGGAATGTAAGCTCACTTTCCTTAATGTAACCAATTATGTTGTCCCCACCCTTATGATGCTGCCAACCCTATAACCAACTGTATTATTTTCCTCACCTGACTTCTTGTATTCTTTCTTCTATGCTTATAAAAAGGAGCTCTGCTTCCTGCTCTGGGTCTTTTGGTCTTCTGAGGTAGTCATTTGACTCACTTTTTAACAGGTTCACACCCTGCTAATAAACTGTTAACTTGCTTGAAGAAAACATACCTCAGTTTACTTTTGTTGAATTTCACTCACAATAATATCTAAGATCTTGTCTAATGCTAAAAATTCTATGATACTTTGACTGTGTTACTTCCTTCCATGTCAACGTAGTTATGTTGTGCCTGTTCTGTTCATTTTGGCTTGATGTGGCTTACATAGATTGGTATCAACTTCCAATTATTCTCTCGCTTCTGGTGCTTTACCTGCCCCCTTCATTTCATCTCCAGATGCCTGAGCACAGCTATAGCTCATCTTGATTATGCCTCTGCTCCAGACACAGGCCATCTCTGACCTCGCAAAGTTGTGCAATGATGACATTTATGGGTCTTATAGGACACAGCAGTGGAGTAAAACACATATTTCATGGGCCCCAACATTCTCAAGAACTGCAAACCAGATTAAAATGTATTGAGAAATATTTAGCAAAATAAATAAAACTATAATAGAAAATAATGTCAACATGTGGTTTTCTAAGTCAATAGGCAGCCCACAGGAATCCTTGTGTATGGATTTGAGTTTGACACCCCTGAGATAGAGTACCAGTGACTTAGTCAATTAGCTTCCTCCTGTGCTCTGTGTCTTGACCTGGCCCAACTCTAGCTCCCCATCAACTTTTCCCAAATTAAAAGGACTTAGAGCCAGAAGAGACTTTAGAGACCATCTAGTCCCACTTCTTCAGTTTACAGATAAAATTAATAAGTAAAAAGAGATCCAGTGTTTTGCCCAAGGTCACACAAGTAGTACTAGAGGCAAGATTTGAACTTGGGTCTTCCAACTCTAAATCTGACAACTTAATAGATAGAACAAAGGACTTTTCAGTCAGAAGGACTTGAATTTAAATTCTGCCTCAGACATGCTTTAGATGAGTGACTCTGGATAAGTCACTTAACCTCTCTGCTCCTCAATTTCCTCATTTGTAAACTGAGGATAACAATAGATTGATGAGGATACATGAGTATATAAAACACTTTGCAAACCTTAAAGCATTATTTAAATGCTAAGTAGCTACGAAAAGTCGCCTTTTTGTCTTGAATTTTAGCTTTGTCCAATACAGCAGCAGAGAAAGGGAATGGAGCTGATGGAGTAAGCAAGGGGAAATAAAGAGGGGAAAAAAGGAGGGGAGGAAAAGATATCAGACTAAGGAAGAGGTCTGTGACTGTTAAATAATGAGATTCATTTTCTTAGGTAGAAAGTAACCAAGGGCAGAAGGCAATTCCCAAAGACAAATTTGTAAAATATTTTGAACAACAACTTTCAAATCATTGCATATCCACCCATTGTGATCAGAGTGACAGAAAGAACAGTGAAGTTAGAAGTTGGTGTTCAGTCAAATCTAACTAGGACCCTGTGAGTGCTAGCACGTCAATACTGTCTGTGGGGTTTTCTTGGCAGAGATACCAGGGTGCTTTGCTATTTCCTCCTCTATTGGTTTCAGGCAAACAGAAGGTAAGTGACTTGCCCGGGATCACACAACTAGTGAGTGACTGAAGTCACATTTGAACACAGGTCTTTCTAATTCTAGGTGCGGCACTCTATCTACTGAACTACCTCCAAAATTAAAAGATAAAGGTTCAAATTCCAGCTCTACCTCCCTTTACTACTAGTGTGACAGTTCAGAAATCCATAATCTCTATAAATCAGGGTTTGATTGTTTTGTTGATTGTCTAAACTTAAGAAAGTTTTAATAATGCAGATTAAACTTAAAAGTCCCCTCCAAGGACCTATAGAGCCCTTTTAACTTGGAGTTAGGAAGAGTTGAGTTCAAATCCTTCTGCTAACACTAGTGGCACGACCCTGGACAATACTCTTGACCTCTCTGTACCTCACTTTCCTCCTCTATAAAATTAAGAGGTTGACTTCATCTTCTATAAGATCCTTTCTGCATGTCTATCAATGATCCTATCATTTTTCCTTCTTCCCACACTGGGATGAGCTAGCGATAAGTAGCCCTGTTTAATTTTAATAACTGAGCCCAGTTGCCCTGAAGGAAAGTGGTGGTGCATAGCTAACTCTTGAAACCTAGTAGAAAGTGCCAAGGTATATACTACAAGGACTCAGTGGAGATAGGAGACAGGCTCATTATATCTGGCAAGTCACATACTCACAAAAGAGGGTTCCTTATCACCTGTTTTACTGGGATAACACCCAAAAAGATGTTTCAGGACAATAAGGAGGTAGTGTTCTGTGACAGAGTGGATAAAGTGCTAGACATGGAATCGGGAAGACCTGAGTTCAAATGTGGCCTCAGATGCTTACTAGCTGTGTGACCCTAGGCAAGTCACATAACCTCTGCTAGCTTCAGTTTCCTCATTTGTAAAGTGGGGATAATAGCTCCTATCTTCCAGTCTTATTATAGGAGAAAATGAGATAATGCTTGTAATGTGCTTTGCAGACATTAAAAAAAATTTCCAAATTAGTTATGATGTGAAAGAAGAAACAGACCAAAAGAAAAATACATGAAAAAAATAAAGTGAATATCGTATATTTTGATCTGTATTCAGACTCCATCAATTTTTCATCTGAAGGTGAATAGTATTTTTCACCATGAGTTCTTTGGTGTTGTTTTGGATCTTTGGTTGAGAATAGCTAAGTCTTTCACAGTTGTTCATGGTATAATATTACTGCTGCTTACTGTGTTCTTCTGGTTCTGTTCAATTCACTTTGGATCAGTTCACGTAAGTCCATGTTTTTCTGAAATCATCCTGCACAAGAATATTCCATTATATTCGTATACCACAACTTGTTCAGTCATTCCCCAGTTGTTAGGAATCCTCTCCATTTCTAATTCTTTGCCTTTTGCAAACATTAAAGTGCTATACAAATGCTAGCTATTACTATTGCCGTTATTAATATTTTTGGAAAAAACTTTCAGAGAGGTCTCCAAATAGGCCAGGTTAGAGGGTTCATCCTAAGGCAAAGAGAATGAGGAACATGTGCTGGAGCTGAGCAGGACTGCCAGAGAGTGGAACGCAGAGAGCAAAGCGAGAGGTGAATGGGTGAAAGCCATGGGGGAGGTGTATCATTTGACAGACTTCTGAAATATATCATGGTAGTTATCAGAGCAAAGAGCATGGAAGTGTCAATGGAAATAAAAACCCTGCGGATCAGAAAGCTGAAACTGTAAAGAACAGTGCTGGTGTAAGAACAGCAATCTCTTGAGAACATTGTATTGTGTTTGTCCTTTGTTGCCAAAGAAGACCGTGCCATCAGAGAAGTTATGACATGACTTGCACTTGACTTTGTTTTGAGTGAGGGAGGGCTGTGTAAGTCACCTGCCGTACTTTATCCTCTTGAGTCATCTGGGTCCAGTGACCAGATATTCATCAGGATAACTGGAGACAACCCAGGATGCACTCACTAGGAGACCTTAGGCCCTGTAGGCCAAGGTCTTTGCAGGCACTCACTTAGGGTGAGGCAATACCCATTCATTGAATAGGCCTGCTAAAGAAGGAGCCAAGGCATGACCCTTTTAATGAGGCCAAGAAAAAGAAAGAGATCAGGTTGGGAGGGAAACAGCAACAGCTGAGAACAGAGAAGCATTGAACAACCAAGGAGCAGCAGCTATGGAGAGTAGCACCAAGATGACTGCCACCTACTAGGAGAACTGTAACCTAGTGGTAGAGGACAGCAGATAGAAGTTATCATGTAGAGTGCCAGGAGATGAAAGTTACTGGAACAATATGGCAGACAAAGGAGCTGGGAGGGAGCATCAATTCAGGAGAACCCCAACTACCTTTCACTGAAACCCAACCTAGAGCTTCAGGTTACAAGGACTGAAGTTTTCTTGAAGGTTGTTCATTGATGATGGAGAAAGCCTAATTATGTTTCATGTGTTCAAAAGTGAGTCTTATTTCTAGTACATTGTAAAGAAGACAAATTTCATGTGTTTTGTTTTTTTAATCTTGTGAGCCTGTGCACTTGAAAGAGAAGCTGGTGATTTCCCTTAGAAGAATGTTAGGTACCACAGTTTCTCAATTATCTAAGAACAATAAGCCAGAGAAGGGAGACATTGACCAAGTGTATCTGGGTCTTTCTTGTTAAGAGGATTCAAGGGTTATACATTTATCTGTGCATACCTTCATTGGTCTTACTATAAATCAATCAATGAACATTTATTATACATTCATTTATGGCCGACACTGTGGATACACCAAGAAGGGCAACAATGGTTTGTTCCTCAAGGAGCTTACTTTCAAAAAGGGTTGTAGCCACTTAGATATTAAGCAAGCCAATGAAACTCTCAATACCCCCAGGCACCTCTCAAAAAGTATCAATTGCTTGCAAATTGCTGATTCTAATTGGCAGAAGGAATTTCTTACCCAGAGTTCCCTACCAGGCTGAGCCTAAAACAAAAGATTGGAAGCTACTCAAGGATGAGGAATAAATGGTGCTTGTCTTAATCACCTTTGATATCTTTGCACTGCATTGCACATAATAAATACATAAATATTTGGTGAATGAAATAATGAATATTGTATCTGTTAAAGACATTCTCGTTATTTATAATCATTTTGGTGTTATCAGAACTTTGTTCATAGAACTGTGAATTGGCCCAACTGTTCTAGATGATGATTTGTAATTATTTATGAATTAATATTTTTTGACCCAGTGACTCCATAGTAGGTCCAGAGTAGGACCAAGAAGGTCAAAGACAGAAACAAATTTTTAACAAATGTCCAAATATTCATTCCAGTATCTTAAAATTTTTCATTGTTATTCTGAACTTGACAAATGCCAGTAAAAGTGAATATTTCCACAGATGAAGAAGAAAAACTGAAAAAGAGGACGGCGTCCCAGGTACACAGAGGTTGATTTTTAAAGTTTATATAATTAAATCACCATGTTGGTTTCAAAGTTATTTGCTTATTTGTGTCTCCTTCTAAACTTCATTCTGTTCTCTTATATATGTTTGAAAAAAATAAATAGCAGCACTTTTTTTGTGATATCAAAGAATCAGAAACCAAGTGAACAAAATGGTATATGAAACAAAAGATGAACAGGAAGAAATGAACATGAGGAATTTAGTGAAAGATGAGAAGATTTGTATGAACTTACGGAGAGTGAAATTAGCAGCACCAGAAAAATAATACAAAGGACTACAAAAACGCAATGGAAAGATCCCTAATGAGATGCTGAACTACAAGTAAGGGGAAAATACACTATCCTGGAGAAGATGAGGCAGCATACTGTCCTCCTTCAGCAGACAGGGAGGTGGGGAGACCAAATTCAGAAGGCTACATATATTGTCAGACACATTTGCCATATTGCTTATATTTACTTAACTCTTTTTCTTGGTTACCAGAGAGGGTTCTTGTCAGGGAGGAAGAGGAAGCAGGTGGCATGGGGGAGGAGTGGGGAGTGGTATATTCAGAAATGACTGTGATGTAAAAATAAAAGACATCAATAAAGCCAACATTTTTTTTATTAAAATGCATATATAGAAAGAGCACTCGACTGGAAATTAAGAAGTCATGGTGGGTACCATAGTCCTTGCCCTGTTTTGGGAGTTTCAAAAGCTACTGAAAACTCTCCTAGCTCATTCATTCCACACTGCCTCTCTTCTTATCATTTAAGAAATGTTGTCCAGTTTCAGCTCCGGCACCAACAGACTTTCTGACAAATCACTTTCAACTCTCTGGGCTTTAGCTACCTCAACTGTAAAAGGAGAAGGTTGGCCTGAAAGATCTCTAAGAAACTTTCCAGATTGTGTGCTCAGCAGCTATGAGATTGCAAATTCTATGGCTTTGTTAATGACTGGAAAAGGGTTTTAAACAGATATATCAAGTTCAGAGACAACTCTATCTCTCCCCTTTTCATTGCAGCCTTTGGTGTACTCCTGAACAATTGATCAGGCTCCTTTAAAGCAACTGGAGCTCCTGGTCCAAGGAGAAGAGGCAGGACATTGCTTTCCCTTACCCTTCCTAGGGAGAACAAATGAGAGAGTGAAGTTTATCATGCTTGATGATGTCTGTTGCATCAGGGTGTAGGGAGAGAAAAAAAATCAGATCTGTGATTTCTCTGATATAAAGGATGCCTGGTGAGGAAACTCTTTTTTTTTTTCTAGGTTCATAGTACCTTAGATCTAAGATTGGAAATGATCTTAGAGATCATCTAGTTTAGTCTTCTCATTTCACATACTAGGACAGTAAGACCCAGAGAGTTTAAGCGACATACCTAAGGTTACACAGGTATTAAATGAAAGAGGCAGTTCCAGAAATGATATTTCCACACTATCATGCTGCCTTTTTTGTAGTAGTTTTTTATGGATTCTTTTAACTATTGTAATATTCATATTTTTTTAAATTTTGAGTTCCAAATTCTTTCCATCACTTTGGCCTGTTCCCCATCCATTGAGAAGATAAGCAGTATGATACCCATTATACATGCGAAGTCATGAAAAACGTATGTGTATATTAGTCATGTTGCAAGGCAAGAAAAATAAAGTGAAAAAAATTCTGCACTCAAGAGTTCATCAGTTTTCTCTAGGCAGTAGGTAGACAGTATTTTTCATTGTCAGTCTTTTGAAATTGTTGTGGATCATATTAATCAAAGTAACTAAGCCTTTTTTCAAAAAAAAATTATTAATCAATTAATTTATTTTTAGTTTTCAACATTCACTACCATAAGATTTTAAGTTCTAGAGGTAGATCACACTGACTATGTGACCTTAGATAAGTCACATAACCTCTGCTAGCTTCAGTTTACTCATTTATAAAGTGGGGATAGTAATAGCTCCTATCTCTCAGGCTTATTATGAGATAAAGAGAAAATGAAATAATGCTTATAATGTGCTACGTAGACATTTTAAAAAACATAATTCCAAATTAGTCATGTTGTGAAAAAAAAACCAGACCAAAATCTTAAAAAACATGAAAAAAAGAAAGTGAAAATAGTATGGTAGATAGATAGTGAGTCTTTTGGAAATGTTGTGGATCATATTAATCGAAGTAACTGTCTTTTTAAAAAAATTATTAATCAATTAATTTATTTTTAGTTTTCAACATTCACTTCCACAACATTTTGAATTCTAAATTGTCTCCCTTTTTCTTCCCTGCTCCCTCCTCAAGATGGCATGCAATTTGATAAAGGTTCCAAAGTGCTTTCCCAAATGGTTGGATCAGTTCATAACTCCACCAACAATACATTAGTATTCCAGTTTTCCTACATCTTCCTGAACATTTATCATTTTCCTGTTTTGTCATGTTAGCAAGTTTGATAGGTGTGATGTGCTATCTCAACATTGTTTTGATTTGCATTTCTCTAATCAATAGTGATTTAGAGAATTTTTTCTGTATAACTATAGATAGCTTTAATTTCTTCCTCTGAAAAGTTCCTGTTTGTATCCTTTGACTATTTTTCAGTTGGGGAATGACTTGTATTCTTACAAATTTGACTCAGTTCTCTCTATATTTTTAGAAATGAGGCCTTTATCAGATACCCTGGTTGCAAAAATTGTTTCCCAGTTTTCTGCTTCCCTTCTAATCTTGGTTCCATTGGCTTTGTTTCTGCAAAGATTTTTCAGTTTAATGTAATCAAAATTATCCATTTTGCGTTTCATAACGATCTCTATCTCTTATTAGTCATAAATTCTTCTGTTCTCCATAAATCTGACAGGTAAACTATTCCTTACTCTCCTAGTTTGCTGATGGCATCAGGTCTTTCCATCTAAATCAGGTACCGATTTTGACTTTATCTTGGTGTACGGGCGTAAAGTGTTGGTCTATGCCCAGTTTCTGTCATATTATTTTACAGTTTCCCCAGCAATTCTTTTTTTAAATGTTGAGTTCTTATCCCAGAAGCTGGAGTGTTTGGGCTGATCAAACAGTAGATTACTGTAGTCAGTGCCTACCAGGTTTTGTGTATCTAATCTATTCCACTGATCCATTATTCTATTTCTTAGCCAGTACCAAGGAGTTTTGCTGATTGCTGCTTTGTAATACAATTTAAGTTCTCTGAAGTGGAATCTGCCAGTTCCCAAGGCTGTGCCAAGGCACCTGGGAGTGAGGGGGAGCTAAAGGTGCCCTGATATTGACGCTTGCCTGCTCTGCCACCTTGGGGCATCTGCTGGTTTGCTGAGGTGAGCCTTGCTGCTGGCTTGCCAGGAGGCCTCCCATTCTATACTGCTCCCCTTCCATCAGAGGGAAAGGGACCTTTTCTGTTAATCTCCTCCAACCCTTCTGGGCTAAAAGACTGCTGCACCCCATCTATGTCTTTTTGCTGGCTGGACTCTTCCAGAATTTTTCTTGGGGCAATATTTTCTGGGTTTTTAGAGGTCAACAAGGAGGAATGAGAGAGACATTGCTTATTCTGGTCTTCCAGAAGTGAAATTTGTATCTAAGTCTTTTACAATTGATAATTGCTACGGTGTTGCTGTTACTATGTACAATGTTCTTGCGGTTTTACTCACTTCGCTTTCATATGAGTTTCTAAAAGGTTTCCCAGTTTTCTCTGAAGCCATTTCCCTCATCATTTCTTTTTTTTAAATAGCTCTTCACAGATATTGCTGGTTTCTCTCTCTCTCTCTCTCTCTCTCTCTCTCTCTCTCTCTCTCTCTCTCTTTATTTTCAGTGTTCCACAATCACTACCATACAATCTAGATTTTTTCTTTCCCTTCCTCCTCTTCCCTCACCCCACCTTCCCCCTCCTTTCCCGAGATGGCACACAATTTTATATAGGTTCTACACATAAATTCCTATTAAATACATTTTCACCATAGTCATGTGGTATAGAAGAATTAAAATGAATGGGAGATATCATATAACAAACCAAAACATAATACAAAAGAAAATGATCTGCTGCATTCTGCGATTGAATCCCATACTTCTTTCTCTGGATGTGGAAGGCATTTTGCCTTAAAAGACCATTGAAAATTTTTTAAGTCCTTGCATTGCAATGAAGTTCTAAGTCTACTAGAAAATGTCCTCACACACTGTGGTTATTGCTGTGTAAAAAACTCTCCTGGTTGTGCTCCTTTTGCTCAGCATCAGATCATATAAGTCTTTCCAGGCCTCTCTGAAGTCTTCCTGTTCATCATTTCTTAAAGCACAGGAGTATTCCATTACATTCATATACCACAGTTTATTCAGTCATTCCTCAATTGATAGGCATCCCCTTGGTGTCCAGTTCTTTGCCATTACACAGAGAACTGCTATAAATATTTTTGTGTATGTGGGACCCTTTCTCATTTTTATGATTTCTTGAGGATACAGTCCTAGAAGCAATATTGCTGGGTCAAAGGGTATGCACATTTTTGTAGCTCTTTGGGCATAGTTCCAAATTGCCCTCCAGAATGGTTGAATCAGCTCACAGCTCCACCAAAAGTGAATTAGTATTCCAACTCTCTCATATCTTCTCCAACATTTATCATCTTCCTGTTCTGTCATATTTGCCAATATGATAGGTGTGATGTGGCATCTCAGAGTTGTTTTGATTCCCTCATCACTTCTTATAGAAAAATCATGTACTACCACCTATTCAGGCATTTCCCAAATGATGGGCATTCCCTCAATTTCCAATTCATTGCCGCAACAAAAAGAGCTGCTATAAATATTTTTATACATGGAGATCTTTTCCTTTTTTCTTTTATCTGTTTGGAATACATACAGACTTAGTAGTGGTATTCATGTTGCCTTTCTTAATAAAGGTTAGTATCCAGTCTTAGAAACAGAGTTGTATAAAAGGTTAAGTATAAAAGGTAGCACATAACCAGTATGTGTTAAAAGCAAGATTTGAACACCAGTCTTCCTAGCTCTGAACCCAGCAGTCTAGCTATCCCATTCAACTTCCTAGTGTAGCAGTTTTTGAGATATTTCCCCTTTTCCCTCCCTTTCCTATTTGTATGGCTGAGGAAAATCATAATAGTAGCTGAGAGCATAGGATCAGAGCCTGGAAGAAGCTTGAAAGCCATCTAGTCCCAACTCCTACATTTGACAGATGAAAAAACTGAGACTCAATGAAATCAAGTGAGTTGTCCAGAGTCACACAAATAGCAATGTGAAGATCTGAACTTGGGCCCTCAGGATCCAGATCCAGTACAATTTCCTTCTGAGCCCAAGAAATATGAATCAAAATTTATGAATAGAAAGTTTGACAGGAGATAAGTAAAAATTTAGTCAGAGGGCCAACAGGCTTCATGATTTTGAGCTACCAGTCCCAGACAAACTCCATGCTGTGGCTCTGGAATAACTATTGGTGGATAGGATAGCTGAACCACTGTCAGCAATCTCTGAATCATAGTGGAGCATGACCAGAGATGGGCAGATATTCAGATTTTTCAGAAAAGGGAAGCAGATGGAAGTCTGAAAACTGGAAGGCAGTGAGCTTGACTTAAATTCCTGGAAAAATCCTTGAATATATTACTAAGGGGACAATTTGTACCCACTTTACAAATCACTGAGAGCTGATATGACCTCATCAAAAACAAGTCATGACAGACTCATCTTTTTTGACATGAGTAGATCAAGAGAGTGTCATTTGAACAAGAACTTTATAAAGTCTCTCATATTATCCTTATGGAAAAGAGGAAGGTATTCAAGCTGGTTAACGATGGAGACAGAACCAGCTAACTGACAAGACCAAAATCATAATCAGTAAATGGAGTCATATCTGCTTGGAGGAGGTCTCTAGTGGAATTTTCCAGAAATCTGTCCTTGGTCCTTTTATAGCAATAAGGAGAGTTAGCATTTATATAATGCTTTAAGGTTTGCAAAGCACTTTCCATGTAATAACTCAATTGATTCTCAAAACAATACTGGGAAGCAGGTGCTATTCTTATCCAAATCTTGCCAATAGGGAAACTGAAGCAGATAAGAAATAAGTGACTTACCCAGAGTCACACAGCTGATTGCCAAAGCTGGATCTGAACTCAGAACTGACTCCAGGTAATGAAAAGAGTTTATGCAAAAAAATAAAATTGGTGTATTTTAGTGGACTCAATACAAGTCAACAGTATGAAATGGTGACCCAAAGAATTGCATCAACACAGTCAAAGGTGCTATTAAAAGAGGGCAGCATCCAGAGGGAGGGAAGCGATAGTAACAGCTTTCTTGCCCATTCAGACTAGATTCAGAACTTTCTGACTTGGACCCAACTTTGGCCCAGAAATTGACAAACCAAAGCATAACACAGAGTAAGGTGAGCCCAGTGCCATATGGTGGAAGACTCTAGGGAAGTATAGCCTAGAGAAGAGAAGACTTACAGTCACAGGAAAAATAGATTTAGCACTGGAAAAGATGTCCTGTCTCCTCATCTTACAGATGAAGCAATTGAGGCATAGAGACATAAGTATGTGCCTAGTGACTGAGATTATATTTGAACTCCAGTCTTCCTGACTTCAAGATCAAAGCTCTATCACCTATTATACCTAAGGGAAGAATGATATCCATCTCCAAATCACTGAGGAGTATTTGTTATGTTGAAGACAGATTGGTCTTGTTTTGTTTTGCCAAAGGGGTTGAGCAGCAAGTTATGGGTTGAAATTCTTTCAGAAACAGATTAAGGGTGGTACAGTGACCCTGGAGCCAGGAGGACCTAAATTCAATTCCAACATTAAACACTTACTAACTGTGTGACCCTGGGCAAGTCACTTAACCCTGATTGTCTCCCCAAACATACTAAAACATTAAGAGCCACAACGAAAGAAATAGAATTAAATTCACTATGAAAAAGGAAATTTCCAAAGAATTAGAGTTCTTCAAAAGTATAGCAGGCTGGTTCCAGATGAGGGGAGTAACTTCTCTTGTGTGGGTGAGAATAAATGACCTCTGACGCCCTTTCTAATTTTGAGGTTCTGTGATGAGTCTTGGGCATTAATTTGCAGTCTTCCAAATGCAGCCAATTTTGCAAGTATCCCAGCACTATGCTCAGTCGAGACAGATTCTCTGGCCTAGCGCAAATAAAAATGGAAGCATCCTCATGTTTTAAGATGAAGGATACCTTTCACCCCGAACTTAGCAATGTTGCTTCCTTAAAAGATTAACCAGTGTGTGTGCGTGCGTGTGTGTTTCTCATCACACACATATTTGTTATACATTTTCAAATTTTGGATTTGCCATAGCATTAGAGGCAAAGGAATTAACCACACAGATCTCCACCACCCCAAGGCCAGTAGGCTTCCTTCCCAAAAAGTGGAATGGGGGGACAAGGAGGCCTAGTGGCAAAGAAAAGGTCCTCCCCAACACCACCCTCCCCCAATTATATCATTTCAAAAGACTTCTTTACCCTTCTGTTTCTGCCACCAACCCTTCTCAGTCTGGAGGACTTTATGGGAATCATTCCCTTCTCTCCTTGGAGAAATGCAGGAATAAGATGCATTCCCCTCCTCAACAATACATTCTGGAAATCACTACTTTCTCCTTCCTTGAATTATTGGAGTAGCCAAAGCTGGTAGACACTGAAGTGGTTTGCAAACTCTCCCAAGAACCTTAGGATGAGTTTGCTCTATTTTCAACAAGGAAGTGTCTGAGGGGAGGAAATCTATGAGGTGTTCCTCATCCCCCTTACCTCCCTATTGCCTTCAAGATCATGACAAAATACTCTGTTGAGCATCCAGTGACTTTTGTAATCTAATTTCCTCCTACCTTTCCATTCTTCTTACAACTTACCCTCCAAACATGTAATTTTCCATCCAATGACATTGGCTTCCTGACAGTTCTGTGAACAAAACACTCCATCTCCCTTCTCCCCTCCACCTACTGACCTCTGTAGCTTCCTTTAAGTCCAAACTAAAATCATATCTTTTTATTATTGTTGAGATGTTCCAGTCACATTCAACTCTTCAAGACCTCATTTGCAATTTTCTTGGCAAATATACTGGAATGGTTTGCCGTTTCCTTCTCCAATACATTTTTACAGATGAGAAACTGAGGCAAACAGGGTTAAATGACTTATCCTCTTTTATTGGAAACCTTTTATGACTCCTTTTCATTCTGGTGCCTTTCCTCTGTTAATTATTTCCCTAGTTATCCTGTATATGGCTTGCTTTGTATCCGTTTGTTTGTATATTGTCTCCATCATTTGTCTTTTGCCCTTTTTGTATACCCCACTACTTAGCACACAATGCCTCACATGTAATAGGTACTTTATAAATATTTGTTGATTGATCGATTACCACCCTCCCTATCACAGTGGCAGTCCCCCATTGGCTGGTTGCCTCCCCTTCTAGTTAAGAATTATAATGTAACAGGTTTTCCCAAGTTATTCCAGCTAAAAGTAGGAGGGGCAGATGAGAGGGACCCTTTTGCGAATATCAGTGATTCATCTACCAAATATGGGGAGTAGGAATGTGGAGGAGAATCCTGAATGGCAGAATTACTAATCCATCAAAATATTGAACTTTAAGGGAGAGCCTTGAGGGTCAAAGTGATGCTTCTCAGGGCAGAAACAGCTCTCACTGTGAGTTTAGGTGCTGAAATAAAAAATTATGAGGAATGTGATGATGTTTCATATCACTCCAAGGGGGTGATCATCATTCTGAAGTTTTCGCACCACTGTTTGGGCTTGAACTTAGCAGCTCTTATCTCAGACTGGGAAGTGAACCCTGCATGGTTATCTTGTTCTGATAGCTTCTGGTCCACTTTAGGACCTTTATTCATATTCACCCCCATGACATCTACCATCTTATCTCCTTGGGCTTAGGCTTGGGCTTGCTGCAGGCTCTGGTTACTAGTGTTTCAGGGGGAGGGGGCCGGCAAGAAGGATGTAGTAACAGTAGATGTGGCCAATGCATATGGAAGCAGAAGAAGACTGGTAGTGAGTCTAGGGAAAGGAAGATGGCAACTATACCATTGTAACAGCAATGGCCTTGGCATACACAGGAGGGCCTGTTGTACAAATTCTTTGATCTGATTTTCTAAAAGGAAAGGCAACTTTGGAGGGATCAACAATCTATTTTAATTAAGCACATATATCATTCACTTAGTTTGGGGGGAAAATGTCAGCACCCTGAACTTCAGGGAAAATGTGAACAGAAAGACCAAGAAACAGGGCTTTCAACTGTCTGACCATACATACATAGTTATCAGAAAGAGAAACAACAACTTCTGGGTTTTCAAAGGCGGGGCTCCTTGATGGCTGCCCAGAGTCTCATTAGGCCAAGCAAACACTTCCAGTGAGTAAGCCCCCAAATTTTGTTAATTTCACCTCAAAATTAACAAAAGCTGTGGGCATTCCTACAAAATAAATCTCCCCTAATCAAACTTCCCCTAATGGGCAGACCCATTAATGGGTGGGGAAGATCTTTAACGATCATTAACATAATTAGCAGTACAAACATTAACTAGTTTTTCAATGCCTTCTATATCCTAGACTAGAGCATCACCCTGTTCCTGTATCTTCCACTCTTACTCTGTTTCTCCTTCCCTTTGTACCTTTAGGTTTCATACCAATAAAATGAGAACAATGCTTACCCTTATTTAAGGCTAACAACAAGACATCACTGTGATTATTTTGGGAGTAACTAAAGTCCAGGAAGTTAGTGCTAGGATCAAAAGATCATAGGAGGTATCATTGTTAACACAGTGTATTTGTTATTACTTAAAATATTTATTATGGGAGAGAGCAGAAGAAAGGGGGACTGAAAAGGAAGTGATGCAGGGAAGGAGAAAGGATAGAACCCATTATCCTCATTTTTGAATAAATTGTTAATTAGGATTCAGTTTGTTGTCTCCCTTCTTTTTAAGCTGCTGCCAAACCACGCTTTTTCTGCTGAGTAGATCTGATCATACTGTTTCCCTGTCCAAAATTTGTCAGTAGCTCTCCACTGTCTGCTAGAGAAAATACATTCTTCTTAGCCTGGCACTTAAGGTCATCTAAAACCTGGCATTAACTTATTTCAAACTACTCTTCTTTGTGCACTATTTATGCCGACCAGCATGGGCTACTAACTTTTTCCCATTCTACTCCTGCCATATTTTACCTTTGTATTTACAGAGGTAAATATCTTCCAGGATATTCCAAGACATATCTTCCAGGAGTACTTCCCAGAGGAGGCCAGTTGACAGCCTTCTCATCCTTCAAGGCCTACTTAGGTGTCACATCCTCCAGGAAGGCCTCCCTGATCTTCCAAAATAGAAGTGCTCTTTCTTTCTTCAAATTTCCTCCCTGAGCTCTTTTATGCAGTTGTCATATTCTTAATTCAATTTATTTTAACAGATCTCATCAGCGTAACAGTTAGTTGATCAACAAGCATTTATTAAGTGCATTCTATGTGCCAAGTACTACAATAAATGCTGGGGACACAAAGAAAGGCAAGACAGTCCCTTTCCTAAAGGAGCTCATTGTCTAATGACATGAGTACTCCCCTCCACCTATGCAGATTGAAACTTATGAACAGGTGAGATATTTTTAAAAGCTTTGAGGGTAGTGCCTGGCAGGTAGTTGGTAGGTAGTTAGTAAATACTTGGTACCTTCTCCTCCCTCCATTCTGTAAGGTTCTTCTTTTCTTTCCCTAAATCTTCCATAGAGATCAACCCCCAAATACTCTACACCTTTATCTGGAGCTGTTCGTATTGCTTAGGTACCAATGTAGCACTTGATTCTAGCTGCTGGGAGAATTCACTTCCTTTTCTAGTCATGCATGTCCTTGCTAATATCTTCTAGGCTGCTTTTCATCCCAAAGTCGTTATTCCCAATGGTAAAGCCTCATTAAATTCAACACATTTCTCTCTCGTCCTTTGAGAAACATGACATTTTGATTCTTCTGAGATCATGTAATTCATGATTCATACGCATATAGTGTAATTGGGAGAATATTGATGTTAAAAAGATGGCTTTTTGTATAAGGGTTCATCCTGGAATTATTGAAACAACTATATAATTTTTCATCTAAAACAATCTATTTTCTTTTTCATTTTGAACTCTGGATCCAGTTTATTGCCCATCTGTATTACATATTCAAGATTATCTATTTGTTAACTAGAAATTTAAATATTTAATTAACATTTATATGTGTGCATTATATATAAAAATTATTTGTATAAACATGTAAATTTATATATAATATCTCATATACATATATCAACATAGATAGATTAACTCTGTGGGCTGCCAATCCAACTACTTGTCATGACATAATGATGCAGACAGTTTGTAAATGCTTTATGAGGGAAGAGAGCTAATACACTTTCATTAAAAACAAGTCATGTCATCCTACGCCACTTTCCTTCTGTGACATGGTTACTAGACTGATCTATCAGAGACGAATGCCTGATCTTAAGCCACCTGCTTATTTTCCCTTTTTATCAACCTAATGACAAGCCTCCTTGATCTAAGCTGGGCCCATGTTCAGATAACAGACATATTTCCCCAGGACTTGGCCTCAACAGAAGCTTTTCAGCTTGGCAGAATCAATTGGAACTTGTATGTTGGGGGCGGGGTGGGAGGCTGTTCATCTGCTGAAAATGTAGGGTCACTTTTTCCTTGCAGTGGGGGTTTGGAAGAGGACTTTAGTCTTGTACATAATAGGTAATTAGTAATTAATTATAGAATTGAACTGTTGGATTTGACAACAGTTTAGTGTGTCTGCGAGTCATGACTCTCAGACACAGCCATTTTAGACTCTGCTGCTGATTCAGTCAATCCAATCCTTTTCTTTATCATTAAAAGAGTATTATTGGGAACACTCTGTCATCTATTAGTCATCCTGTTGGATTCACAAGTTTTTTGGTAGCAAGAAAAATGCCACCTAATGATGATGATACACTTATCTACTTCAACATATCAGTCCATGATTTCATCCTTGCAGGTACTGCTTCTTCTGACACAATAATCTGGTAAAATATCTTCAAAAGTTCTTTGGTTTTAAAAAAATATCTTTTGGAAGCCAATTATCTGGTAATTGAGCCTTTGTGAATTTATCAAGGTCAATACTCAGACAATAGATACAAAAGCTGGGTCCATGATCCAGATTAGTAGGACCTACCAAAGCTTCCATTCCTCAGACACGGACTTCAAGAACTCACAGTTGTTTTCTTGTCATGACAATGCATCCGAGAATTTTGCTATTTCATTTGTAAAACCAGGAGTAGTGACATATCTGAGTTGTGTTGCGGCTCAGTAAGGAAGTGAAAATAACCCTGGAATAGACAGCATTGCCCAGCCAGGAGGCTAACTTTAACTAATGAAAGAATGGAAAACCACTTATTCCATGTTTATTATGCACAAAGCATTGGGGCAGCTAGTGGATAGAGTGCTTGGGTCAGGATGACCCAAGTTCCAATGTGACCTCAGACTCTTACCAGCTGTGTGACCCTTGGCAAGTCACTCTAGGCTTGAAGTCATGAGAGTTTGAGTACAGAGATCAAGGAGGCTTGTCATTAGGTTGAAAAAAGGGATGATAGGCAGGTGGCTTAAGATCAGGCATTCCTCTCTGATAAATCAGTCCAGTAACTATGTCACAAAAAGAAAGTGGCTTAGGATGACATGACTTGTTTTTAATGAAAGTATATTTGACTTAGCAGCTGCTAACCTCTAAGACTCAGTTTTCTCTTCTGTAAAACAGAAATAATAATAGACTCTATCTCACAGAATTGTTGAGAGTTAAATGGGATAAGTTGCAAACTTTATTAGCAATATCTCCTTCGACTAACTTACTTCTGGGGTTAAATGGTAAATTGATTAATGGAAAAGGTAGAATTTTAGAAAATCTCATATTGGGGATAAAGTAGGTTTTTTTTTTCCTCTGAGAACACAATTCTAAAATGACATGTCAATCAATCAACAAGTATTTATTAAGCCACCTCCTCTGTAAGGATACTGCTTGACCCTGGAGGTGCAAATACAATGAATGAAACAGCCCCAGTTTCATAAGGTCATTGTTATGGAGAAAACAATAAAGAGGATATGTTAAAAAAAATTAAAAGAATCAATACAAATAAATATAAAGTAGCTAAATACAAAGTGGAAGATGGAATATTATCTGCGAGGAAAGAAAAGAAGACTAGGTTGACTGGATCAGTGAATATTGGAGTGGTAATGTACTACAATAGATAGAACTCTAGGCCTAGAGTAAGGAAGACCTGAGTTCAAATTTGACCTCTAAAGTTATTAGTTATGTGACCCTGGGCAAGTCACTTTACCTCTGTAGGCTGTAGTTTCCTCATCTACAAAATGTAGATAGTAATAGCACATATTTTCAAGGGTTATTACGAGGATCAAATGAGAGAGTGCTGGAGATACCAAAAAAGCAAAAATATTTCCTGTTTCAGGGATCTCGATCTAACGAGAGAGGACATATAAACAAATGTATGCAGGCAATATATATAGCCTGTATATATATATCCTATATATCTATATCCTGTGTGTGTATGTATACATACATATATATATGTGTGTGTATATATATATATATGTGTCTATATATATATATGTATACACACACACACAGGATAATATTAGAGACAGACATAGAGGGCAGTCCCTAGAATTAAGGCAGAACAGGAAAGGCTTCTTGTAGAAGGTAGAATTTTACCTGGGACTGTATAAAAGATGGATGGATTTGGGGAGAAAGATGTGAATTTAGTTTTAGATATGCTGAGTTTGAGGTATCTATAAGATATCCCTTTGAATTGTCCGACAGACATATCTCCACACAGAGAAATGATGTTTGCAGAGTGTAGATTGAAGTATATTTTTCTCTTTCTTTTTTTTCTTGTTTTGTTTTATTCTGTTGTGTTGGCTAATGGCTAATGAGTTAATGAAGAAATTTGTTTTTCATAAATTCATATTTGTAATTGGTTTGTATTTCTTGCCTTCTCAGTGGGTGGAAGAGGAATGGTAAAAGGAGAGAATCTGGACCTGAAAATAAAATAAAATTGAATTTTAAAAATGTCCACTAGGCAACTGGCATTGGAGGTCAGGGGAGAGACTAGACCTGGATATCTGAGAGTCATAAGCATGGAGATGAGAATTAAGCCCATCAGAGCTGAGTGTGTTCATCCTTCATTGCCAAAGAAGACCATGCCATCAGAGAAATGATGACATGACTTGCACTTGACTTTAAGTGAGGGAGGGCTGTGCAGGTCACCACCCTCACTTTTCCTCCACAGCCATTTGAATCCAGTAACCAGATATTCATCAGAATGACTGGAGATGACCCAGGATGAGGCAATTGGGGTTAAGTGACTTGCCCAAGGTCACACAGCTAGCGAGTGTCAAGTGTCTGAAGTGAGATTTGAACTCAGATCCTCCTGACTCCTGCACTGGTACACTATCCACTGTACCACCTAGCTTCCCCATTAGAGCTGAGAATACAAAGAGTATATAGAGTAAATAAGAATCTATGTCATAGTCTTATTTATTGTTTCTTAACATTAAGAAACTCTATATAAATCCAACTTCATCATTTGTATATAATGTGCGATATGTAAATGTCTTTTGCTAATATTTTATCTAATATTTTTATATTATTATATATTAGATAAGCAATTTTTTCTGTTTTGACTCTCCCTGGTTTAGTTATCAAGACCATATTTGTGTTATAGAAGAAATTTTGTAGAACCCTTTCTTTCCCTTTTTTTCCCAAACAGTTTATGTGATATCGGAATGATTTGCTCTTTAAATGTTTAACAGAATTAGCTTATAAATTCATCTGGTCCTGAGTTCTTTTCTTTGGGAGTAAATAGCTTGTTCAACTTCTCTTTTTTTCTGAGATTAGCTTATTTAATTAATTTCCTAATTGTTGTTTTATTAATCTGAGAATTTTATATTTTTGTAAGTATTCATTAATTTCATTGAAATTGTAATTTTAATTCATACAATATGAGTGAAATTATTGCTAATGATTTCTCTTATTTCTTCCTTATAAGCTGTGAATTCACCTTTATGAGTAGATATGGAGAGGTTGGAAATTAGGAAGAAACACAGAGAGAGGAGAGAGAGAGAGAGAGAGAGAGAGAGAGAGAGAGAGAGAGAGAGAGAGTGGGAGAGAGAGAGAGAGAGAGAATGATTGTAGTTGCAATCTGCTGTTAACCAATCTTTGTCCGAGACAATAGAGGATCCCTTTCTTACAGCAGTAGAGGAATTAAGGCACAGCATTTGCATATATAACCAGCAGTTGGTTTTGGCCTAAATTTTTTTTAAAACTTAAATTGCAAGACAAGGTCACTAAGTGGTGGAGGTTGAAATTAGGTAGGCATAGGGAAAGAAAGACACAGGGGAGAGAATATAACCTGAAACAACTATGATATAAAAATACCAAAAAAAAAAAATCAATTTGTCTTCCAGGTGCATTTAATTATAACTTCTGTGTTTCTGAGAAGGAATATTTTTTTATTCCAATTCCAATTCTAATTCCAATTCCAATTCCAATTCCAATTCCAATTCCAATTCCAATTCCAATTCCAATTTTAATAGTCATTAAAAATTGCAACATACGTCAATGGGAATATAACTAAGGCACATTGTGAGCATCAGAGTAAATGTAAACTTCACTCTCTTGCTCCTGTCAGTATCAAGATTCCCCTGCAGGTGTCCTTGGTATTCTCATTTCCTAGTCATCTACCAATGCTTTCCAGGACACACCTGGGTCCCACACCGTTCCAGCAACAGATGTAAAAGCATCTCCCACATGCATTGTCACATCACTACTCAATTCACCTTCATTTCATTGGCATTCCTTCCTTGGGACCTTTGGTAACTGCTTTCTCCTCAACCTATACTTCCTGAATTTAGAGAGTGACATTCTTGGATATGAAGTAGAGTGAAAGGAAATCTGCAACTATAGTACAGTGGATGGAGGGCCAGACTTGAAGTTGAGAAAATCTGGGTTCAAATCTTCTCCCAGACATTTATTAGCTGTGTGAATTTGGCCAAGTCACTTTATAGCTCTCAACCTCAGTTTCCTTTTCTGTAAAATGAGATGTTCTGAGAATCAAGGGAGATTTTATATATATATACATATATATATATATATATATATGTAAATCACTTTGCAAATCTTAAGGCACTATATAAATACTAGTCTGTGGTTTCACCTGGAGATATCATCTCATCTTTTTTTAATATGCTCAGATAGAAAATATCCTCGGACAAGCTGCTGTCTTGTCATTATTCTTTTCTATTGAATGTTTGACAGACTATTGTGCTGGTAGATAAAACAACTACTTTTTGATTCAATAGGAGTCTTAAGCTGGGAGCTCATTCCCTGCGGGGTTACTGGAAGCATCCTTGGTACAACTCCAGGAGCATATGGGACAACAGGAGGATATGGACCTCAAGCTATTCCCACGTGATTTTAATCTCCTCTGTGAGGGTTTTCTCTTTCATTCCTTGTAGCATGAAGATAATAAGTGTTTGGCGTTGGGCAAGTGAATACTAGAAACATTAGGGCAGCTAGGTGGTGCAGTGGAGAGCATTGAGTCTAGACTCAAGAAGACCTGAGTTCAAATCCATCCTCAGATACTAGCTATGTGACCCTGGGCAAGTCACTTAACTCCATCTGCTTCAGTTTCCTCATCTGTACAATGAGCTCAAGAAGGAAATGGCAAACTACTCCAGTATTTTTGCCAAGAAAACCCCAAATGAGCTCATGAAGAGTCATAAATGACTAAAATGACTGAACAAATTATTCTTAAGTCACTATGTTAAGTATGATTGATTGTAGGCAAGAGCTTAATCTTTGATAATGGTCCAGTTCCACTAAAGGTTTTGGTCTGAATTCTTCAGAATGTTTTGTAGCCTATATTTCTAGTATGGGGATTATCATGATATTAACTACCATTTATGTATTACTATGTGCCAGGCACCAGGCTAAGTGTTATGTGGTACTTACTATGTGCCAGGCACCGGGCTGAGTGTTATGTAGTACTGACTATGTGCCAGGCACTAGTCTAAGTGTTATGTAGTACTTACTATGTGCTAGGCACCAGGCTAAGTGTTATGTAGTACTGACTATGTGCCAGGCACCAGGCTAAGTGTTATGTAGTACTGACTATGTGCCAGGCACCAGGCTAAGTGTTATGTATTACTTACTATGTGCTAGGCACCAGGCTAAGTGTTATGTAGTACTTACTATATGCTAGGCACCAGGCTAAGTGTTATGTAGTACTGACCATGTGCCAGGCACCAGGCTAAGTGTTATGTGGTACTGACTATGTGCCAGGCACGGGGCTAAGTGTTATGTAGTACTGACTGTGTGCCAGGCACCAGGCTAAGTGTTATGTAGTACTGACTATGTGCCAGGCACCAGGCTGAGTGTTATGTGGTACTGACTATGTGCCAGGCACCGGGCTGAGTGTTATGTGGTACTTACCATGTGCCAGGCACCAGGCTAAGTGTTATGTGGTACTTACCATGTGCCAGGCACCAGGCTAAGTGTTATGTGGTACTTACCATGTGCCAGGCACCAGGCTAAGTGTTATGTGGTACTGACCATGTGCCAGGCACCAGGCTAAGTGTTATGTGGTACTGACTATGTGCCAGGCACGGGGCTAAGTGTTATGTAGTACTGACTGTGTGCCAGGCACCGGGCTAAGTGTTATGTAGTACTTACCGTGTGCCAGGCACCGGGCTAGGTGTTATGTGGTACTTACCATGTGCCAGGCACCAGGCTAAGTGTTATGTGGTACTTACCATGTGCCAGGCACCGGACTAAGTGTTATGTGGTACTTACCATGTGCCAGGCATCGGGCTAAGTGTTATGTGGTACTTACCATGTGCCAGGCACCAGGCTAAGTGTTATGTGACACTTACTATGTGTCAGGCACCAGGCTAAGTGTTATGTGGTACTGACTATGTGCCAGGCACCAGGCTAAGTGTTATGTAGTACTTACTATGTGCCAGGCATCGGGCTAAGTGTTATGTAGTACTGACCATGTGCCAGGCACCAGGTTAAGTGTTATAAATATTACCTCATTTGATCCTTACAACACTGGGAAGTAGGTGCTATAATTATCCCTATTTTACAGATGAGAAAACTGAGGTGAAGTGACTTGCCCAGGGTCACCCAGCTGGCAGATGTCTGAAGCTGGATTTGAACTCGGGTCTTCTGACTCCAGGTCCAAGACTCTATCCACTTTGCTCGCACGGGACCCTGTGAAAGATAGGGAACTTCTGACATAGAATTCTAACCATCAGGATGTGCATTAATAGCAAATAGTGACATGTTTCTCAACATCTACTATTTCTTTGCGTTGACCACAAAGCCTATGGCTTTTTAAGAAAACTCTATAATTTCTGGTAGTGATGACCTGGTCTCAAATTGTTATTAGTTTCATTTTACAAAAGCCTTCCTTTCAACATCCCTGTGAGGTAAATAGTATAAGTATTCTCTCCATTTTACATGTGAGGAAACTGAGACCTGGAGAGTTCAAATTACTTGCTTATATAGATACAAGAAGGTCCAAGGTAAGATTGGAATCCAGGCCTTCCAACTCTAGTGATCCTTTCATTACAGCATGTTGCAACATCCATAACACAGAAAAAGGGAAATCTAAAAGGCTCACTTGTGGAAATAAAGAAAAAGCAAATACTTGTCCCCATAACTTCCAGAGAAGGACCCATAGATGTTAATGAAAGAGATGCCACAAATTCTTAAGATTTTTAGCCTCATTTTAAAATTGTTTTTAATAAAACTTGTATCAAAAACCTTTAGAAAACATTAAAAACACAAAACTAGTGGAAGCTCTGTCATCCTTTGTATCAGGAACCCATGAACTAGTAGGAAAGGAGGTGGGTCAAGCCCTGGCATCTCAGTTCAAACAAAGTAGATGCCAAAGAACCCAAATTCGCTCCTGTGTAATTATCCCAGCAAACTGCCCAATGAGGCATTAGAGACACTACACAGTCCTTCATACTTGGGAAATCAGGACTTGTGTATGGCTTTCCTTTTCCATGCTTCTCTTCCATTATCCCAATAAAGGCACAGGAAGAAAATGTCCTTCTGCTCATGCTTTGGATTTATAAAAAGTCACCCAAGGGTTAAGGATTTCGCGTTGGATTGCTGGTTTGCTCATAGATGAAACAGACTATGTTTTCCATGTGCTTTAAGGATGACAAAGTGGAAATGAGTAATAGACTCCAACATGAGGAGGCACTAAGGCAGGTCACTTGGAGCCAGTTTTTGGCAAATACACCTCACACGCTCCAATCCAATAAACCACGGAATTCAGCACATATGCCTGCTGTGTAATGAAGTTCTCATCTCTCGGAGGGGAAGTTGGGAGCATATGCTCTCATGGCTCAAGTCCACCGATGGACGGGGGCGGGATTCTTTGTGCAGCTGCCTGTGTGTATGTGTGTGTGTGTGTGTATGTGTGTGTGCACACGTGTGTACGTTATCTTGGGGGTTTGGCTTTCCTGCTGCTTGAGTCAGGGCTGCTTGGTTGGTCACTGATGCTTAAGAATCCTTTTGCAAAATCTAAGCTTGAAGAAACGTTACCTTTGACCTAATTCTGTGACAATAGGATCACCGAGAGAAGGGACCAGAGAGAACGAGTAGGCTACCCATATCAGTTTGCAGAAGAAGAACTTGAGGGACCTACCCAAAGTCACATACGCATTGAAAGCAGAATTCTGAAATGTCCTGGAGAACAAGGTCAGGGCGGGACCCCTGAGAGCACAATCAGAAACAACAGCCTCCCGTTGCCACGGATAGCAAAGTTAAAGAACCTGCATGATGCTGCCTGATTAAGTCCCGGCTGATATCCACAATGTGGTCCACTGCAAAAGAGTGAATCATCCGTTCAAAGCCAAGCTAGGCTCTCCCATAATGTGCACTGGTGATTAGATAAGCCCTGGTGGACTCAACTCCAACAATATCCCAAGTATCACTCTGGTGCTCAGACTTGCGCATAAGGAACCTTCACAAAGGTAAAATGTTGGATGGTGCTTGCAAAGCCTGTTGCTCATTACCTTGCTTGGTTGGATGGAGGGTGGTGTCAATGACGTCAAGATGATGACTTGGATCCATGTCTGTGCCACTTGGTGGGTCCTCTCTCCCAAGTCAGAGCCTTCCCCTTCTGCTCACAATCAGTTGCTCTGTAAATGTCTGCTGTGGATCCCAATGAGATCTTGTAATGATTTAGTGCCACTCAATCAGCACTGGTGGGAAAAGAAATGTCAGTCATCTCTTCTTCTCATTCAATATACAGCATGTCGATTTCAGATGATGAGAAATGGCTCTTTTGTTTTTGGTTAAATCTGTCGAGTACTAATCTTACTTCTTACAGATGAAGTTATGAGATGGAAAGTCCCTTTTTTTTTGTCAGTTACTGGCATTCCCTTGTGGTCTTGCTTAGCTTGTATATGTTGTCTTCATAATGCATGTGCAAGGTCAAGCTTCTGAAATGTTCATTAAATGTGTTTTACTTTTCTTGGCCAAAAGGTAGTGGAATAGATGTTAAGAAATCCGATTTTTTTGTATGAGGCAGCTAGGTGAAGCAGTTGATAGAGTAGCCAGCCTGAAGTCAGGAAGATGTGAGTTCAACTCCAACCTCAGACTAGCTGTGTGATCTTGGATAAGTCACTTAATCCTCTTTGCCTCAGTTTCCTCATAAGTAAAATGAGCTGGAGATGAAAATAGCAAACCAATATCTTTGCATAGAAAATGAAATGGGATCATAAAGAGTAGGACATGACTGAAACATTATATGACCATATGTAAGGTAAATTTTAGCATAAGTAAGGTAGATTTTAGTATGTGTAAAATGAATTTTGTTATTATTTCTCAGTTCAGTTTACTAGGATCCATAGCCATAACAAACTCCAGTTCCCAGATACTAGATATGAGTTTCCATAGTTATGATTCAAAGCATCTCCACCACACTTACTCATAGTTATATAATGATAAATAGCATTTATCTGTGGCTGTGCAGTGAGATATAGGGATGAGCTGATGTAAACTTGTGAAGCTATTACTGTCAATATGCCTTCTTGGTCTGTTGATCTATAAAACACATGGTCACTAGACAGTGAATGGGGAACCCATAGGGTTGAATGCACAAATGTTTGCCTCAACTGGCTCCCATTGAGGCTTGGAGGGAACCTTAGGGTTGAATGCACAAGTTGGAATGCTGTGTGGGCCTTGATTGACTCCCATCAAGGCTTGGGTGGAATCTGTTTTTGTCTCAACTGTCCCCATTAAGGCTTGAGGGGATTTAGGGGAAGTTGTGCCTATCTCCACTGACCCATCAAGATGTAGGGGTAGTTGCCCCCACCCCACCTTCTCCCTGGTCCTTGTGAGAAGCGTGATTATGGAATGCTGTAGGAGTTTGTGCTCCCATTATCAGCAATCCTCTTCTGAGAAAACTACGCTAGAATAAAGTAAGATTATTAACCCCTTTTTAGTGTTTCTCCTATCTGATCAAATCAAAAGTGAATCTGTGCTAGCTGTGCTCAAGTGTACTGTGTTTATCTGTCTTGCAATGGCTTTAGATAAGTCATTTAACCTCAGGTAATTGGGCTAGACCTCAGTTTCATCATTGGTAAAACATGACTTGCTGAAAGGAGGCAGCTCGGTGCTGAACCTCCAATCAAGGAAGACCTAAAACTATTTCTGCCCCAGATACTTACTGGCTATGCAGAGTTGGGGGTGTGAGGGTTCTGACTTGAACCAGCTCTTGGGTCAGTATGTTTACATCTCAGAAACAGGCAAAGGCTATCAACCATGGGACTTCATTCATTTTGTTCATTAGGCTTAAAAAAGGGATGGAGAAAATGTTAATAATGCAAATTAAACTCAAAATATGTCCTGTGTTGTTAAGTATTTACCAGCACACCCCTGGCAGCTAGGTGGATCCATGGATAGTTTTCCAGCCCTAGAGTCAGGAAAACCTGAGTTCAAATCTGGTCTTAGACACTTGTTAACTGTATGACTCTGGGCAAATCTTTGCCCCTCCTCTTGCCTCAGTTTCCTCATCTGTAAAAAAATAATAATAATAGCACTACCTCCCAGTGTTGTGAGGATCAACTGAGCAAATAAATTAGTAGTGTTTAGGACAGTACCTGGCACATAGTAGCTACTATATAAATGTAAGCTATTCATTAAACTTTTAAATTCATATTCATAAAGTTATTATAAATGTAAGCTATTCATTAAACTTTTAAATTCATTATTCATAAAGTTATTATAAATGTAAGCTATTCTTGCAATTGAGGGGCAGCTAGGAGGCACAGTGGTTAGAGTGCCTGGCCTGAAGTCAGGAAAGCTCATCTTCCTGAGTTCAAATCTGACCTCAGACACTTACAAGCTCGAAAAGAAATGGAAAACCACTCCAGTGTCTTTGTGAAGAAGAGCCCATATTGGGTAATGAAGAGTCAGACATGACTGAAACAACTGAATAACAACATCCTTATAATGCTATAATACAATTGTGTATGACCCTGGCCAAGTCACCTAATCAAGTCTCTGTTCCTCAGTTTCCTCATCTATAATATGAAGGATTGAACCCAAAGGCCATTCTGACTCTAATTCAATGATCCTGTGAAAACAATTGGATTAGAACTCGAGTTCTCTCCCCTTCCCCCAGCTCTAAATTCATGATTTTCTGAACCAGAACCATAGTTATTCCATTTTATCATGGTGCAGTGTTGATGTATACTATATGGATCCAGTGCTCTAAGGATGACAGCAAAGTCTAGTGGTTGGAATACAGGCCCAGCAGTTCTGCATTTCAGTTCCCCTTTAGCCAATGACTCACTGTAATTTCAAGTCAAATTCCAGCTTCTCTGCACTGAAGCTTCTCCAGTGAATTCGTCTGGACTGAAAAGAGACCACGAATACAGACGCTTACAAAGAAGAGGACATCAGCAGAATGAATCATTTCCAACTGGAAGAATTAACTGAGTGACAAGAACAAAATAAACATATATAGAGAGGAGTAAAGGAAAGGGAAAGATGATTTATAGGCCAGCACCAAGAAGGATGAAACAAATGCCAATCCCTCTGGGCCTCAGTTTCCTCATGGGTAAAATGGGGGAGGGGAGGGAAAGGAGTTGAAGTAGCTCCTTGGATCATAGATCTACAACTGGAAGAGACCTTTAAAATCATCTACTCCACCCCCTCCCCTCCATTTAAAGATAATGTAATGGAAATTCACACAAATAATGTGTCAAGGACAGAATTTGAATGAAGGTCATCAGAAAGTGGTAGAGTTAGTATTAGAAACCAAGTCCTCTGACTCCAAATCCAGTATTCTTTCTACTCTACCTTACTGCAATAAGGTAACTTATAATAATAACTTATATTAATAATAATTAATAAATTCTAATCAATCAACCAACAAGCCCTTATCAGGTACTTACTATGTGCCAAACACTTTGATAAGAGCTGAGGATACAAAAGCAAATAGCTCCTGCCTTCAAGGAGCTTACCTTCTAATGGCAGAGATGTCATGTGTACTAGTAGGTACATTCAAGAGACCTAAGGTAAGAAGGCTATAGAAGCTCAGGCCACTGGGGAAAAGCTTGCTGCAGAAGGTGTGGAGAAGCCCTGAGCTCTCTGGAAGGAATCCAGGCATTCTGAGAGAGAGAAGAGGAGGGGGAGCTTTCCCCAGTCATGGGGGCAACTAGTGAAAAGTCACAGAGATGAGAGATGGGATATAATGAAGGAGAATCAGCAAATAGGCATGTATAGCTGTTCCATAGGGTACATGGAAAAGAGCAATAGATAAGACTGGAAAGGCTGGAAGGAACCAAGCTTTGAGGATTATTTTATATTTGATCTTTTAGCTCAAAGGCTGCCACCTGATTTTATTGAGATAGGAAAGGGTGGAGTGATAAGGTCAGACACATACTTCAGAAAAAACTCACTTTGGCAGCTGAGTGGAAGGGAGATGAATTAGATGTCTATCACTTCTAATTCAGGTGAGATGTGACAAGGATCCATACTAGGAAGGTGGTTATGCCATAGCAAAAAGGAAGAGATACATTGTGACAAAGAAGAGACACATTGTGGAGAAAGAAGCAACAAGATTTAACAATAGATTGCACATATGAGAAAAAAGAGTTTGAGGATTATACTCAAATTGTGAACCAGGAGATGGTGCCACCATTAGCAATAGTAAGGGGAAATAGGAAATGGGGACAGCTAGGTCCTGGAGTCAGGAGGACCGGAGTTCAAATTGGCCTCAGATATGTATTAGCTGTGTGACCCTGGACAAGTCACTTAACTCCATTGACCTATCTGTCTGTCTGTCTATCTATCATACAGTCATAGATACATATAAATTTCTGTGATCCGTTACAGTTTCAGATCTATGACCCTATATTACTCAAAAGTTGGCAGGCAGCTTTAAAGCCAGGCTTCAATATCTTTTAATCCAGCTGCTGTCTTTTTCAGATAAGGAAGCAGTAGCCAAGAGAGGGGCCTGGGGTCATAGAAGCAGCTGGGTAGCAGAACTATGTTTTACATCCAGGTCTTCAGACTCAACATTTAGGCTTCTTTCCATTAGCCCAGAGCAAGCAAAGCCTGGAACGATTTGCTCTGGGTCATATCCAGGAGAATACTAACGATTGGAGCTAAAAATCCAAAGGCAAACATGAGGTGGGGGAAAGAGATATATGTTAAAAGTCGGGTATAGTAGAAACAGGGCTAGATTTGGCTTTAGAAGCTTTGCCTTCAATTTCTGACTGTGTCATATGAGACTTAGGATCATAGATACAGAACTGGAAAGGATGTTAGAGGTGGCACAGAGGATAGAAGCCAGGCCTAGAGTCATGAACTCCTCTTCCTGAGTTCAAATCTGGCATCAGACACTTACTAGCTGTGTTACTGTGGGTAAATCACTTAACCCTGGTTGCCTCAGTTCCTTATCTATAAAATGAGCTGGAGAAGGAAATAGCAAACCACTCTAGTATTTCTGCCAAGAAAAACCCAAATGGAGTCACAAAGAGTCAGATATATCTGAAAAATTACTGAAGAACAACAGATGATAAAACTGAGGTCAAGAGCAATGAAGTGATTTTCCCAAGGTCACACAGAGAAGGGACAGAACAGGTTTGAGCTTGGCCAAGTCACTTAATTTATCGTCAGTTTCCTCATCTATAAAATCAAGGAGGTGGATTAGTTGATCTTTAAAGTTCATTCTGAGTCTAGATTTATAATCCTATGAGTTATTCCTGAAAAAGGAGAATGTAAGAAGGTATACAGAGAGAAAAAGAGAGAGAGGAGGAGGAAGAAGAGAGAGAAAAAGAGAAAGAAGGGAAGAAGCAAGAAAGAGAATGAAGAAGGGAGGGAAGGAGAGAGAGAAGAGGGGAGAAGACAGAAAAATAGAAGTTTACATGATAATGTTATTATATATTTAAAATGAATAGCAAGTTGCACATATTGGATTTGCAGTTTTATTTTCTTATTCCACTATGCTATGGAAATGCTTGTTTTATTCCATAAATTAAAAATGATATAAATAAAATTTTTTAAAATTTTTAAAGGAGGAGGGAAGGAAAGAAAAGGGGGAAAGAGAATAAGAACAAGAAAAAGGAGGGAGAAAAGGAGGAGAAGAAGAAGGAGGAGAAGAAAGGGAAGGATATTAAGATAAAGAAAAAAATCAACCATGTAGAACCAGTTCCATGAAATTTGGAATCAGAAGACTGCATTGTCAGTCCTCTCCCCACCATTTCTTTAGCTCTGTGACTTTGAGTAAGTCATTTAACTTGACTGAACCTCAGTTCTTTATCTACATAATATGGCTAATAGTTCCTTCTTTCCACACCTCACAAGGATATTGTGAAGATCAGTGATTTAACACAAGTAATGTGCTTTGTGTAATTGGCTATTTAAATGTGAGTTATGAGGATTAATGTGACCATTTGTTGATTTCCCTAAGACACTAAGAGAACAGGGAGCCTGATGGTGGGCACTGAAGAGTGTGGCCAAGGAAATCATCAGCTTACTGAAGCACTTTAGAAATGATATAGCATGAGAGTATGAGCCAAAGGATAAGTAAGCAAATGCTCATAGAGGATTATGTGATTATATAATTATTAGGGAAGACTGTGGGAGGAATATTTTCAGTATTTCAGATGCCAAACCAAAGACACATGATACAAGCTTTGGAAAAGTATGGGAAAAAATGAGAACCGTACTAGAACTTTGTAGTAATCCTTGAATAGACCAGGAATTTTTTTTAATACCATACCACACAACTTTTTTAAAAGCTAGATTTTTAAAAATACCATACCACACAACTGTTTAAGAACTAGAATTGTGTTTAATAACATACCATACAACTGTTTTAAAACTAGAATGGTGGAGAGAGAAGAACAGTCAAGTGAGGAGACAATGTAAAATTTTAAATTAACCATGTGGAATAAAGCAATTGTGTCAAACTCAGATAGGGACAGGATCATTAACCCCTTTAGGTCCATATTGACTTAGTTTCAAAATATAATTTTTTATATGTTTTATTGTATTTTTAGTTATTTTGTTAAATATTTCCCAATTTCATATCAATCTGGTTAGAGCCTGTAGTCAGAAGTGTTTCAGGACTCTCCATGTCTGACTTTCTCTGGGGTGGAGGATAGATTTGAGAGGGGACTGTAATGGGATTAAATAAAATGGTGACCAGGATGGACAGAGGAGAAAAGGACTTTAGAGATCATGTCTGGTACTTTAACTCCCTAATTTTAAAAATCAGGAATCTGGGCCTCAGAAAGTGATCTGCCAAGCTCATACTTGGTTAATGAATGACAGTTAAGATTCTTTAAATCTCCTATTCTTTTCTAAGAAGTTTTCTATCCTTGAAGGAAGAGATGAATTGTCTGGGAAATCAGAGGAAAAGGAAAGGCATAGATAAAAGTCAGAGAATCAGACCTAGAATGGACCTTATAGGGCATCAAATCCAAACTCTCACCTTACAGATGAAGAAACAGGGATGTCAAAGGATTCGCCCAACAACATTCAGGTTCTAAGTAGCTGATCCAGGATTGAAACCCAGTTCCTTTTACACCAAATCCTGCCTAGGGACCTTAGGGCATCAGGAAATATTCCCAGAAGTTACCTGAGGAAAAGGGAAATATTGGCAATGATTCTACAGGGGTCACCCTTGCCTCATTTCAAAGATTTCCTCAGGTCCTCCCCTTTCAGGTGAATCTCACCTGCCTCCTGCTGCTATAAATAAATAGGAGCTGCTTGCATAAACTTTTCACTATGAGTTCAGCACATCTTGCATTATTGCCAGACAACAGTGTTCAGTAAGTGAAAATGAACAGTTCATAGAAATGAACAGATTCATCCTCTGCAGTTTGAAAGGGCCTCAGTTTCTTTATCTGTGAAACAAAGGAGTAGACTAGATGAGCTGGAATTAGTGGGAACTGAACCGACTACAGAAACAAAGGGTCTGGGTTCAAATATTATCTCAGACCCATGTCATTCTGAACAAACACACTGACCTCCTCAGTCTCAGTTTCTTTATATGTAAAATGGGGTTTAGGGAAGCAAATGACCTCTGAGTCTTTATTCTTCCTAATACTATTTTCAGTGAATAATTCATCTGACTGATTGAAAACCTTTAATGGTTCCCCTTTGATGCTTCTTAGCTGGAATTCAAAAACCTCTAGGTTCTGCCCTTCCCCCTCCTCTGCATACTTCTTTCTTTATTTTATCTCTTATATTCTTCAACATAAACACTCAGCTTCAGCATGCTGGGATTTCTTTTGGTTGTTGTTCATTCATTTCAGTTGTATCTGACTCTTCACTGACCCCCTTTGGGGTTTTCTTGGCAAAGACATGGAGTGGTTTTCCATTTTTTTCTCCAGCTCATTTTATAGATGAGAAAACCAAGGCAAACAGGGTTAAGTGACTTGCCCAGGGTCAAGTACCTAGTAAATGTCTGAGATTGATGGTAGGCACTCTATTCACTGTGCCATCTAGCTGCCCTCTCCAGAAAATATACCTTCTACTCTCTAGAAAACATACTATTCACTGCTTTGAAGCCTTTCAACTCCATCCCGTCTGGCAAATCTACCACCATTCTCCATCTCCCTAACCCTACTCCATCCATATACAACATTTCCCTATATCCATTTCCCATGTGCCAAGGTCCAGTTCCATGCCTCCTTTTCTATAAAACATTTTTAAACCATATCCTGCTTCCTTCTGATACTACTTCTCCAACCTCAAGGCCATCTGCCCACTGTCCTGGCCCCAGCTGTGGCTGCCCCACCCTTTGGCAGCTGTTTGGTAATGCTCATGATGAGAACTCATTCCCTCTCACAGTTTCACTGACCACAGTGGGAGACAGGATGTGTAGGAATATGGGCAGGACCTGGAAAGACTAATCTCTGCACTAATGGTCTACTCTTGACCAACTGCTTCCCTCCTTCCATGCCTCCCCAAAGCTCAACAATAACAACCACAACAGAAGAACCAAAAGGCAAATAAAATAAGCAAAACATAGTTACTTTTCTTTTTCCTGCCCTTCCATCACTGCCACCATCTCACTGTGCTTCTTGACATGAGTGAATCATTGATTCTTAAAGGGAAAATGATTTGTCATGGTTCAGTTTCATCTATGCTCAGCTCAGTTTAAAAATGAATTCTACACTCGTTCACAAGCATATTCTCCTGACTTCAAGGCTATGCTCTGTCCATTCTTGATAGCTTATAATCTAGTTGGGGAGATGAAATTTGTACAAATAACTGCAATAAGGTAAATAACCAACCACCTTAAGGGTGCATGAGCAGTTCACTCATCAATGAGCTGGCATTTATTACTTCTATGTGTCAAGCACTGGGCTAGGCATTATGGGAAAAAAAACAAAACAGTTTTCACCCTCACATTCTATGAGAAGAAACAATATATCTACATACAAGTAAATATAAAAGGTGTATATAGCACATATAAGATTTTTTTAAGTATACAGAAGGGAATGGTTTCCTTGGCTTCCTTCAAGTCTCATCTAAAATCTTTTCTTCCTGATGCATGCCCATTCCCTCCCAATTCTAGTACCTTTCCTCTATTAATTATTTCCTATTTTTCCCATATATAACTTGCTTGTTGTCTTCCCTCTTAGAATATGACACCACAAAGACAGGGACTATCTTGTGCCTTATTTTGTATCCCAGTATATATCCAGGATCTGGCACATGGCAGGGATTTAACAAATGCTTATTAACCAACCAATGGAGAGGTGGAGACACTAATATCTCTAGGTTCCAGGAATGACCTCAAATGGCAGGTGGTCCTTGAGCTGAGTCTGGTTACGGCTCAAAGGGGCAGAAGTAAGGACATGAGAAGCTGTTTATGCAAGGTGTGAAGACAAAAAACAGAATGTTGTGTGTGAGGACCAGCTCATGAAGGAGAGTGAGTAGAGTAAGTCTTCAAAGGTCATCTGGAGTCAACTTATGAAGGAATGCTTCTAATTGGGGTGATCAGGGAAATCTCCACAGAAAAGATGCTATCTGAGCTGGATCTTGAAGGATAAGAAGGATTTCACAAGGAACAGATGAGAGTTGCCGTAAGTAAAGCATGGAATGAGGAAAGCACAAACTGTGGATGGTAGACTGGAAAAGGACTGATTTGGCCAGAGTGGAGGATTGTTGTGTGTTGTGGAGAGTGTTGTGAGATGTCTGAAAAGGTAGGTTTACCTCATTATCTCCCTAGGGAGTTGGAAGGGAAAATCAGGTAGAGCTTATTAAAAGGGTTGTGAGCAAACATATAGGAAATATACTACTCACAGAATCTCCGTTTGTTGGAAGGGACCTTGGAAATCATCTAGTCTAATCATTTTGTTGTCATTCAGTCACTTAAGTCATGTCTGACTCTTCGTTCCCCTATTTGGGAACTTTTTGGCAAAGATACTAGAGTGGTTTGCCATTTCCTTCTCCAACTCATTTGACAGTTGAGGAAACTGCAGCAAACAGGGTTAAGTGACTTGCTCAAGGCCATACAGTTAGTGTCTGAAACTACCCTTGAATTCAGGAAGATGAGACTTCCTGATTCCAGGCCCACTGAACCCCAGCCTAGCCATTACCTCTTCATAATACTCCTGATAAGCATACATCTAGTTCCTCAAAAATAATGTCTCCCTATTTTTGAATTTAGTTTCATTTTCAAGGCAACCCCCAAGGTTGGTACTGCCTTAGAAATTTCCCTTCTCTAGTTAGAAATCTAGAATCTAAAACCACAAGGCTTAGAGAAACCTTTAGTTTCTGAAGGAAGTTCTGATTTGGAACAGTTCTATTTGTTAGAAAGTTGTTTTTATTTACCCCTCACATCTACACTGAAATCTACCTCTCTGCCACTTGCATCTGCTTCTATTTGTTCTCTCTGAGTAAAGGAGAATAAATCGACGCTCTTCTCCGCATGATAGTCCTTCAGCTACTTAAAGTTATCAAAGACGCCCTGAACTTCATCATATTTCATTTAAATATCACGAGTTTCTTCATCTTTACATAATAATGTCCTATCTTTTCATGTTCCTGGTTGCTCTCCTTGACATTAACTCCAGTTTGTCAGTCTTTCCTAAAGGTTGTTTCAAAATCTGAGCATAATTTTATCAATCTGACCCGGGCAGAAGGCAATGGGACTTTGACACCCTTCTTTCTGATCCTATCACTTCTTTTAACATAGCCCAAATCCCATTAGCTCTTATGGCAGCCATATCTCACTTGACACATCTAAAGCTTCCAGTCTTCTGGAACACTCACCACTTTTCCCCATGGATCATTGTCATCCTCTACCCTGTATTTCTTTTGTCTATCACTGTGCTTAAGAGACTGAAACCATCCCTCCACTACTTAGAAGGGTGGGGTTCTGGAACATTGTACATGAAGTCCCTCCTTAGACTATGTTAACATGCATATGTGGGCTTCTGTCATGTGCTTCTGAGACAATTCTCTCAGTGCTCAGGAAATCAATGTTTAGGAACATTTTCTTAGGCTACATGAAAGCACATTTCTTCCCTCAATATACTGAAAGTCACTATAAACTGCTCCTAGTGTAGAGGAAGGGAGAAATACTTCTCACATGTCCACCCCTATGGAGTTCTAGAAAATAGGTACAAAATGTTAAAAGACAAAAATAGTGTCAAAAGGTGATGAAACTAGTCTGCCCTTCTCTTTTATGGCCAGAAGAGAAGGGTAACTTCTTGGCCTGAAATAGTCATGAGTTATCTGTGTCTTCAAAGCAAGGTACCCAATGAATATGTCTACCCTCTTTAAGTAGATTCTTTTTTGGCCTTCGAAAAAGTCTCATGTCACAGAAACTCATTAAATTCATCAAGGATTCTCCTAATTAATACTCCTTTATATATTTATATCTACTAAATTACTATTAAGACTCAGCTTGGCATTAGGGTTAAAGTCCTGAACCTTGTGTCAGGAAGACTCAGGTTCTAATCCTGACTGTAACAAATTATCTGTAGTAAGCAAGCTGTCAATGCTTCTAGGCAACTCTAAGGGAACAAGTTACAGATAAATTGTCACTCAACATAAAGGAAGGGAATTTTCACCCTAGAATTTCCCTTACAGTTCCATTGATGAAATTAATGAAATCATAATGGAGATTCACATGCGCGCATGTGCGCGCACACACACATACACACAGAAAGAGACAGAGATAGAAAGAGAAAGGGAATGAATGGGAGCAGGTTAAAAACTGTGAACTGAAAACAACTACTTAGGAGGACAATTATTTTTGGAAACAAAAATAACAACTATATATGTTTATTCAAATATATAATATAGTTTATGATATAGTATATTAGATATATTATCATATATCACATATAACCTAATATATATACATTATAGTATAAACTACATATCATATATGTGTATATAGTAATACTACAGTATAGTATACATAACATACTCAAATAACCTGTTACTCATCCCTGAAATCTTATCTTTGGTGCTTCCCATCATTCCTCTGGTATCTGATTCACTCACAGTGATAGCTGGGGGTAAGCACATTCCATTTCTCTTGCTTCTCCAAATCATAGGTTTCCTTCATTACTCCTGTGGGGAAGATGGGGAATGTACATGCATGTGTGTGTGTTTGTGTATGTAGAGGGGAGAGAGAGAGGAAGAGGGAAAGGGAGGAAAGGAAGGAAGGGAGAGTATATATATTTCTATACATATTTCTATATATATATACTTCTATGCATACACACATAGTTGCTATTTTTTGATTTCAGAAAATGGCTATCTTCTAAGTATTTGTTTTCAGTGCACAACCTTTAACCTACTCCCATCCACTTAGTAGTGCATGCTTTCACAGCAAGGTAACCAGAAATAGTGTGCAATGTTCTAACAGTTCTTATAGGGGCATAAAATAAATATAAGTAAAACTTTTCTCAGTTGATTTCACTATAAGCATGAACAAAGGCAGCATATCAGCCTACTGCACAGTCTGCCTAGGCAAATGGTATGCAAAAAATTAGTATTTGGTTGGTATCTGTTTACTGACATTTCAAGCTTAAATTTAGTACATCGTGACAGAAAAGGCACTCTCTCTCTTCGCCTTCATTGCAAAGTAAATCTTCCATACCAGGAGAAAAAAATAGTTTGGGAGAGAAACAGAAAATGGTGAACTGGAATGATGGATTCTGGGATCCTTTCATGGCTTGTGTCAAATTTGATGACAATATTTTACTGGACCATTAAGAGCCATAGTTCAGTCCCTTCATTCAATGTTTTAGCAAGTGACATCAGTCCAAGCAGTTTGGTTTCAGGCTGTTCTCTACACAGAAGGTGGGTGTTTGTGTTAGTGTGTGTGCATGTGCGTGTGTGTGTGTAACGGATGTTTGTTGCCAATGGCAAAACTGGGTTACAGTAATAAAATGTACTGCCAGGATTTCTCCTCAGGCAGAGCCTGCCTTCTAGTCACTGGTTGGTAAGCTTGCCTTCTCATTTATTTGCAATTACTCTCCACAGACAAGATCACACAAGAAGCCTACAGTGATGCGGCTCATGGAAAATCTCACTGAGTCTTCATTTTCAGTAATGGCCCTAGTGGAGATGGAGGAGAGAGCCAGAATTATGACATTCTCTCCTGCATAATAAATCGACTAGGCTAATTAGATTTTCCAGGTGCTTAGATACCATGGTACTGGGAATTACAAAAATACATAGATAAACATTTCCATCCATAGGGACCAAAATGCTGTTGCAAAAGGTTTGGTAGGGAAATCTGCCTCATGGCCTTAGAAAGTTTCAATTCTTTCCATTATTTTAAAGATAGAAAACATAATGAAACTCAAATACAAGAGAAATACCTGGCTCTTGAATTAGTGATAAGTCCTATATTATATTTTAAAATAACAAAGAATGAAAACTAGAAAATATATCAGCCTGAAGTCAAAAGGAACCAAATAAATCACCAAGTCATTGAAGAAAATATTCAACATCTTGACTATTATCCTTGAAGGGAAAAATAGCTATTCAGATTTATTTTTGTACTTTCCCTACCCCCCATTGCCACCAAATCTAATCAATGCAGCAAAAATACTGACATTGTAGCGAACCCCTAACTGTGCAGAAGTAAATTATATAGGGGTGAATTTATGGGCAGTATTCAGAAAATTCTACTCCTCTATGGATTCAACCTAATCCTAAACGCATACATTTGGTTTCTGTTTTGTAGCCAGCCAGAACTAGAGTAGTTTGTTTCCATATTCTGATGGATCTCTGGGGAATCATCCTTTCTACTCACCCCATGGATCATGAATTCGTGACTCAAGCCCTTTGTCCTGATTTTTGCTATTCCTGGCTTAGCTAAATACTTTATTTGGCTTTTAGTTGAGTTCAATAAACATTTATTAAGTACCTGGGTATCCTATAGGCATCTCAAATGCAACATGTTCAAAAAAAGAACTCAATGGTCTTTCCTCCCTGAACTCATCCATCTTCCTAGCTTCCTTATTTTTGTGTAAGGCTACTACTCTTCTAATAACCTAGGTTCAAAACCTCAGGGTCATCCCTGACTTTTTATGTTCACTCATTAACCAGATCCAATAATTTGCCAAATTTTAGCGGTTCTTTCATCTTAACATCATTTGCATCCATTCCATTCTCTCTAGTTTCAATTGCAGTCTTGATCCCTATCACCTATTGCTGGGACCATTGCGATCATCTTCTAACTGGTCTTCCTGTGACCATTCTCGCCCTTCTCCATTGAATCTTCCATATAGGTGCCAAATTAATATCTCTAAACTTTAAGACTGAGTGTGTCATTCCTCTGCCCCCAAAATTTCGGCAGTTTCCATTGCTTTCAGGATAAAGTACAAATTCCACAGTTTGTCATTTAAAGACCTTCTCAATCTAGCTCCAGACTACCTTTCCAGGAAGATGATTTATTATTCTCCCTCCTACTCTCTTTGCTCCAGGCAAACTGGACTATATTCTGTTTCCCATTTCCTGTCTCCATGCCTTTGTGCATCCCTGTAAATCTGTTACTTCTCACCCCCATCTCTTGGAAACCTTAATTTCCTTGAAGGTTCAACTCAAGAAGTCCCTCCTTCAACAGGATTTTCTGGATTCCCACAATTATTAGTTTTACTCTTTATACTCCCAATCACTTTTATGTATTCATTTTGTATACTCTCTTTATATTGTATACTCTATTTGCCTACTCTACTTTATTGTATGCTCCATTTACTTATCTGTAAACATATTATATCTTGCTATTAGAATGCTAGTTTATTGAAGGTAGGGATTGTCTTACTTTTGTATTTTTATCTTCAACATTTAACATTGTACCTGGTATATAGTAGATTCTTATTAAATGTCTGGTCATTGATTGACTGAATATGTACTATTCACCGAAAATACAAGATAAAGAAAGCATATTTTCTTCTGTCTTGCTCTTAAAGAGTTTGTCATCAACCATTGTTATACTCTGGGAACATAAGCTCTTTGTGGGAGTAGTAACTAAGTAGTAACTAAGAAGAAAAAAAGAGCCTTGTGAGTAGGGATCTGGGGTGATGTCAGTGGGAACTAGTAAAATCCTCAGCAATATCTTATCATGAAGACTTTCTCTAAAGCTCTGAAGGGTCCTCGGGCTTATAAATAAAACATAGTGGATTGAATCAACCCATTTCAATTCTTAACTCAACCACTTAAATGTACCAGTTTACCATTCACTTAAAGAATATTTTAATGTTTCATTAGACATAGCCTGTCTGTTTTCAATTACATTACCATGATCCAGATGGTCTTGTTCTTTTAATACAGCATCAAGATTGAAAAGAATTAATTTGACTACAATGAGAAAAATATAAGGTTCGTTCTATAAAACATTTATGATTGACTGTGAGGGATTCAGGATGTAAAACACATACCCAGGAGTCATGTTTTTCAAACAGCCTGACATATGCTTTGTAAGAACACAAATGTATGTGCCATCTTGATCATATGACTAAGTTGATGAAGTATTATTACAGGGTAGAAGAAGGGAACATGGAGCTACTCTGGGCAATGTTCAGAATGCAAATGAAGGTGTGTACATGTATCTGACTATCTGTTGGGATTCAGTCAAACCCTCACTTTGAAGACAGGTTGAGAAATTGAAAGATCGTATTTTTTTTAAGTCAGAAGTGGTCAGTTTTTTATCTAATTGCTTCCTGAATACCAAAATCATTGTGCAGATGATCGTGATGGTTTTGAATTTCTGTAGAAACAAAGTGGCATACCATAATTGCAAACACCCAATGAATTTGTGAACCTTTAAGTGGGAAAGCTGTTATATTCTATCAGCTATATTAATGTAGCCTCAATACTTAAACTTTCTTTTTAAAAGAGATTCATGAATAGTCTCTTGATGGTTCTGCTTTCTAACAGATATTTGACAGAAACAACCTGGTGCAGTGGATGACAAATCAGCCCTGAAGGCAAGAAGATGTAATTCAAGTCCCACTTCTGATACATATTGGCTATATGAGTCTGACATTAGCCCCTGGGTGCCAGGGCAACTCTCTAAGGCTACAAGTTTCAGAATAGTTATGGATCAGCATTAGGAAAGGAAATTTCTTCACTGGGAGTTTCCTGTACTAATGAAATCACAAGTTTGGTAAAAGCACACACACACACAAACACACACACACACACACACAGATTCTGGTGTAAAAGAATGCTGGATTTGGACTCAAAAATCCTGAGTTCAAACTTTGGTTCCATCACTATTTGTGCGACCTTGGGCAAGTCATTTAAGCTCTCTTAGCCACAGTTTCCTCATCTATAAAATGATGAAGCTGGATTAAATGACCTCTAAGGTCCCTTTCAACTATAAATCCATGATCCAAAAAACTCCTAGAAGGAGAAATATTGGACATAGTAGGCACCTAACAATTGCTTGTTCATTGATTCAACAAGATTTGATATGATGGGATTGACAAGATTGCCAGGTTAGATACTCAAATGATAAGAAAAGAGTCATAACATTCTGAATTTGCTTTATTCTCTATGTGGGGAATTCAGAGGTTTGGTTTTCTGGGCTAATCTCCTGTGTAATTGATCTACATGAGATAATACTTTCATTTACACATATTAAAAATGAGCAAAGGTGAAGTTTGCAAACAAGGAAACTACAGGGAATTCTTATAAAATTATCATAAAAAAATCCTTCCTAATGAGGGCCTAACTGAGCCAAGAGTCACAGTGGAGTTGATAATCATCTGCCTAAGAGAATGCACATGCCCAGGGTCTCATAATAGTAAGGCATCTCATTACATGTTCTAGCATGAAGCTGCTGGAAAGGTAAATCGTTTGGACTTATTTAAAAGCCCTCTGCCTAACATGTTTCAGGGTGTTTGGGTGGGTATGGGTGGGAATAATTCCCTTGTGATATTTTCCTTAACTTCTTCCTTCCTTCCTTCCTTTGTTCCTTCCTTCCTTCCTTCTTTCTTTCTTTCTTTCCTTCTTTTTCTTTCTTTCACCATGACTGATATTTTTTAGTAATGGCATTTTAATATTGTTTGTAAGGCATCAAATCTACTTGCAGTATTTGGAAAGACATGCCCTTTTTACCACACCTGCCCCACAAAGCAGTGGACCTATAGAAAATAAACAGCACCAAAACAAAACAATCCCAAAGTCTAAATGACTTTACATCTTAAAAATCAAGGTGAACTAGAAGTCTTCATGTGGGCCAGGGCCTGGGGTGAAATGTTAGAACTCCTTTTCTGCAACAATTGATCATACAAAATAGCAACATTGCTAATCCTAAGGCTGTAAGGGGAAAATTCTTAACATTTTTCTCATTCTGGTGACAGGTGTTTTTGAATCTAAATAGCAGTTAAGGCCACTAAATGGTACCTTGGAGCCCAGGCTCAGTTAATTTATCTTATGTGGGAAGGAGGTTTATTCCCAAAGGTTGTTTGTTTAATGGTACAGTAAGGTGCTCTAGAGAGAACTTCCCAACTCCCTATGGGAACCAAGGCTCAAATGAAAGTTCCCAGGGTTATTTTAACTAGGGTAGAAGTGGCCCACTTTAGAAAGGGGCATGGGTGGCAAAGCTGTGAGTTGGCATAGATATTCTGGAAAGCAATCTGGAATTATAAAAATAAAATCTAAAAATGGCTGTAACTTTTGACCCACAAATTTTAATGGTAGGCATATAGCCCAAGAAGGTCACTGACAAAAAGAAGGTCTCCATATGCACAAAAATATTTACAGCAGCATTTTCTGTGGTAACAAAAGAGAAATGGAAACAAAATAGATGATTATCACTTGAGGATGGCTAAAAAACTATGTCAAATGAGTATAATGGAATATTGCTATCTAGTAAGAAGTAATGAACATAGAGAATCATAGCAACATTTAGATGAACTGATGCAAAGTGAAATAAGACCTATGAAGACAATATATGCAATGATTACAATAATGTATGTGGAAAGAACAAGACTATGAAAACTGAAGTTGTCCAAAGGAGATGTAGGAGAGGACACTTTCCCTGATCCTTTGAAGGGGTTGGAGTCCATGAGTATGGAACTTTTTTGTCATGACTTTTTTTAATGCTTTATTTGGTTTTACTTAATTTTTCTTTTCAAAAAAATTTTTTTGTTATAATATATAGCTCCCTGGGAGAGGATGAGAGGATGGGAATGGGGGGAAGAGGAGAGTTGTCAGAGATGCAAGGAGAAATCTAGGTACTTTACAAGCAATACCATTAAAATTAGATCACATCAAACTCTATTGTTTTTAAAAGGAGGATGGTTGTTTTGTGATCTCTTGGTTTCTCAGAAAGTCATTGGCCTCCATCTGATCCATTCTAATTTTGAGAGAACTCTTTTCTTCAGTGAGCTTTTGCACCTCTTTTTCCTCTTGGCTTAATTCTGCTTTTGAAAGCATTCTTCTCCTCATTGGCTCTTTGAACCTCTTTTGCCAA
>CM053769.1:77952782-77984805 GCA_028658325.1 Potorous gilbertii
AGCATTTTGGGGGGGGGGGTCTCCTTTAGCAATTTGTTGACTTGCTTTTCAAGTTCTTCCATGGCCTGAGACCATTGCATATTTATTTTGGACATACTTGATGCAGAAGCCTTGACTTTCTCTGACAGTATGTGTTGTTCTTCCTCATCCAAAAGTATGTAAAGAAATACCTGTTTACCGAGAAAGTAACCTTATATGGTGTTATTTTTCCCCCTTTTTTTGGCATTTTCCCAGCCAGTTACTTGACTTATGAATCCTTTGTCAAGAGGAGGGTCCTAGCGCTTGTCCTCACCCCAGGACCTTGCTCAGGGCTGAGGTTCAGATCAGCTGCTCAATTCCCCCAGGAACTTAGGCAGAGTGCTTCACAAATGGATGCTGCAGCTGCCACCATTGCTACCACCACTGCCACCTGGGGCTGGTGCTAGTGGGGCACCCTGCTCCCCTTTTGCCCAGTTGGGAAAGCCCTCTCACTGATATTTGAAGTTTTCTTTGGCACTTGTGGGTTGAGGGATCTGAGACCCTCCAGTGCTGGGAATTCTGCCCCAGAGGCTTGTTCTGGTCCTGTTCCTCCCAGTGCTATGTGGCCAGGGCTGGGCTCTGCTCCACTCTGTGTCCCATGTGATAGACCTTTCTTATCAGTCTTCCAGGTTACCTTTGGCTGGAAAGCTCTTTCACTCTGTCTTTCTGTGGCTTCTGCTGCTCCATAATTTCTTGAGTCATTTTTTACAGGTATTTTATGGACTGTGGGGAAGAGTTAGAGTATGTGTGTCTTTCTGCTCCATCATCTTGGCTCCATTCCCCCATTTTGATAACTTGAAAGTGAAAGGCTTTTGCACAAACAAAATTAATGTAGTCAAAATTAGAAGGAAAACAAAAATTGGGGGAAAATATTACACAAGTTTCTCTGATAAAGGTTTCATTTCTCAAACATATAAGGAATTGAGCCAAATTTATAAAAATAAAAGCCATTACTCTGTCGATAAATGACCAAAGGATATGAACAGGCAGTTTTCAGATGAAGAAATCAAAGCTCTCTATAGTCACATAACAAATGTTTTAAATCACTACTGATTAGAGAAATGCAAATTAAACAACTCTGAGGTATCACTACATATTTATCAGACTGACTGACAAAACAGAAAAGGAAAATGAAAAGTGCAGGAGGGGATGTGGAAAAATTGAGACACTCATGCATTACTGGTGAAGTGGTGAACTGATCCAACCATTCTGGAAAACAACGTGGAACTATGCCCAAAGGACTATAAAACTGAGCATACTCCTTGACCCAGCAATACCACTACTAGGTCTGTAACCCAAAGAGATCTAAGAAAATGGAAAAGGGCCTATTTGTACAAAAATATTTATTTCAGCTCTCTTTTGCTTGGCAAAGTACTAAAAATTGAATGAATGTCCATCAATTAGAGAATGGCTGAACAAGTTGTGTTCTTTGATTATGATGAAATATTATAAGAAATGATTAGCAAGATCATTTCAAAAAAACCTGGATAGACTTATATGAACTGAAGCAAAGTGAAATGACTAGAACCAGGAGAACATTGTATACAGTAACAGCAACACTGTCACTATGAACAACTGTAAAAGACTTGACTACTCTAATTAAGACAATTATTCAAGGTAATTCCAAAGGACCCATAATGAAAAAGACTATCCACCTTTACAAAGAGAACTTATGAATTCCGAAGATCAAAGCATACTTTTAAAATTCTTCTTTTTTGAGTTTGGAGGGGTGGAACCAAAATGGCTGAGTAGGAAGACACATATATTCTAGCACTTCACCCACAACCCCCAAAATACCTGTAAAGATGACTCTCAACAAAGTCTAGAGCAGCAGAAGCCACAGAACAACAGAGCAAAAGAGGTTTCCAGCCAAAGATAACCCAGAAGGCCAATAGGAAAGGTCTATCTCACAGGACTCCTAGCAGAGTGCAGCACAGCCCTAGCCACGTGGCACTGGGAGGAACAGGACCTGAACAGACCTTCAGGCAGAGTTCCTAGCATGGAAGGTCCCAGATACCTCAATCCACAAGTGACAAAGAAAGCTCCAAAGATCAGTGGGAGAGGGTTTTCCCAGGGGGCAAGAGGGAATGGGTTTCTCCAGGTGATAATAACCTGGAGAATAACCCCAGGTGACGGCAGAGGCCATGGCAGCAGACTGCAGGCAGCTCACTAAATTTGGTATGAAAATCCATCTTATACCACAAGAAAGTAGGGGAGGAGGTGACAAGTGAGGTGAGGGGAATGATAGAAGGAAGGGCAAATGGGAGAAGGGAGTAACTAGAAGTAAACACTTTTGGAAAGGGACAAGGTCAAATGAGGAAATAAAAAAATAAGGGGGGACAGAGTAGGATAGAGGGCAATATAGTTAGTATTATACAACATGATTATTATGGAAGTCTTTTGCAAAACAACACATATATAGCCTGTATTGAATTGCTTGCCTTCTCAGTGGGGAGGGAGGAAGGGAGAGAAGTTGGAATTCAAAGTATTAGAAATGAATATTGAGAATTATTATTGCATATAACTGGGAAATAAGAAATACAGGTAATGGGGTATAGAAATTTATCTTGCCCTACAAGAAAAGAGAGAAGATGGGGATAAGGGAAGGGTGAGGTATGATAGAAGGGAGGGCTCATTTAGGGAAGGGGTAATCAGAATGCAAGGTATTAGGGACTGTGGGGAGGGGAGAGATGGGGAGAAAAAATGGACATGTTGCAAAGTGATATAAAAGCAATAAGTATTAAAACAATTGACTGAATTAATTACTGAGACTAAATCAGAAACATCTTTAGTTTGGGGAAGTGAATTTTAGTTTAAGTCTCCTGGAGGCATGTAACTTCGGGTAAATGCATTGATGGAAAAGTTAAGGTTTTAATGGTAAGTTGGTTTTATGACTGTTATTTAAGCAGGAACTAGAGCAGGTATAGAAAGGCATGTAAGCCACTTAAGACTTGCCTCAAAAGATGTTCCTTAGCCAATGTGAAATTATAGTCATATCTGAAACCTAGTTATTGGAACATACTATTTTAAGATACTATGGGACTATTAAGTGACTGCTCTTCTGAGTCTAACTCCAAGTTCAGACCACTTCCAATCCATGATGCCAGTAAGCCTGTGAGATGCTGGTATGAACTGCAAAAGGTGATCTCATGGGGAGGGTGGGAGAGTGGCTGTTCAGCCTGGGCTGAGGCAGGATTCTCCTGACTCAATTTCTTCACTGACACCTGGCAGACTCTAAACCTCACTGAATGCAAGTTGACAATCTACTTCTTCCTGGAATTTACATGAAGTTGGGGAGATATTGTTTCCCTGCAATGTCCCTATTCTTAGTGGCAATTTCCTATAGTCAAAAGCTTTGTAACTTTAATATCAGATCTATTAAATTATAAATTCTTGGTAGGGGAATATCCGAGGTCAAGTCTAAAATTAAGCTATTAGGCTTAGGACTTCAGACCAACAAAAATAAGTTAGGGTCCTTTAATTCTTAGTGATAGTGTGGAGACAATTAGGTCAAGGGCATATGGAGTTAGCATACATAGTTATTATTTGCGTCTCATTTGGATAATGTTAAAAAAAAACCGTTCGTGGTCTATATTGTAAATGCTTTAAAAGCAATATCACTTGACCAAAAGTTGAAATTGTATTATGTGATATGAACTGTGTTAAAAATGAGGGAAAAAAAGAATTTATTAGTTTGAAAAAAATTCTTTTTTTCTGTCTGTGTTTTCTTTTGCAAAATGACTTATCTGGAAATGTTTTGTATGACTTTGTGTCCATATTAGATATTGAATTGCTTGCCTGAAGAGGAAAAGAATTTCAAATCAAAATTTTAAAAAATATATGTTGAAAATTTTTACACGTAGTTGGAAAATATTTAACAAAATAAAGACATATTTTTAAAAAAAATAGTTAATGTAGGAGAGTCTCAATGAAAAACCAAACACATACTGCATTAGCTTTTCATCGAGCCAAAAATTTGGCAATATTGTTAAAAACACAAAACATGATAAAATATACAAGTGCTTGCACTTCCCAATATTTAGAAGCCTTTAATCAAATGCATCATTTTAGCAGACACACCACAGGGTTTATTGGAAAGGAGGCTGTCTCTGAAGGAAGAAGACAGGATTTGAATCCTGGTTCTTGGCTCTGCTACATATTACCTCTATCACCTTCTGTAAGACTTTTCTTTCTCTGTGCCTGAGTTCCCTCATCTTAAAGGCAATTGTGGCGTAGAGGATAGATTGGTGGATTGAAGTCAGAAAGACCTGAGTTCAAATCCTCAGATACTTATTCATTGTGTGACCTTGGAGAAGTCATTTAACATCTCTCAACCTCAGTCTTTCCATCTGTAATATAGAAATTATAATACACCCTATCTCTCTGGGCTGTTGTGAACCAATCTTAAGTGCTATATAAGTTAGCTATTATCTAGGAAAGTGAAGGAATTGGACTTAACTATCTTTAAGTTTCTTTCTGGCTCTAAATCCTATGATAGGTGACTAATGTGGAAATTTTTTTTTGCATGAGTTCACATGCATAATGGATATTGTATTCCTTGCCTTTTCAGGGGGAGGAGGAGCAGGTGAAGAGAGTGAGAGAATTTGATACTGAAAAAACTTAACAAAAAAATGTAGTACAAAATAAATAAATCCTATGATAGGAACTAGATTAATGATTTAATTGATATAGAGAATTCTTGGGTGAGAAAACTCTCTATTAATACAGGTCAGCAGATTTTAGTCTTGGAGAGGGAAGTGGGGCACTGAAAGTTTAGACTTAAAGCCAGGTCTTCCTGGATCCAAGTACCAGAGAAATATTTTGATAGTAATGAACAGAACATTAAAGCAATGCTATCCCAATAGGACAACTACGTGGTGTCGTGGACAAAATGCCAGACCTGGAGTTAGGAAAACTCTTCTCCCTGATGTCAAACCTGGACTCACATTTACTAGCTGTGTAACCCCAGGCAAGTCACTTAACCCTATCTGCCTCAGTTTCCTTATCTGAAAAATGAGTTGAAGAAGAAAATGACAAACTGCTCTAGTATCTTTCCTAAACAAACCCAAATGGGGTCACAAAGAGTTAGACATGACTGAAATGACTGAACAAAGAATCCCAATAAGAATAAGGAAAGAAATGGTCATTTTTAAGATGTTCAATATCCTTTCAGTGCTTGTCCTAGGGTGTCTGCCACATTCCATTTTGCCAAAGTATCAATCCCACCACCAAGAGAAAACAAAAGCCTGGCAAAGCACAGTGTTGACACAGCTCCAAAACAGACTGTAGCAGATGAGCATCAGGTAGGAGATCTGAGTCATTTGTGCCTAAGAATTCACCTTGGCTGACCTCCACAACCCCAAGCTCTGTAGCCAGAGAGAACTCATGACTTGTGAAGTGGGCCGTTGAGTGAGTGATAAAGGGGTGACTGTGTCACATGCCAAGCTGTACACTGATGGAATGAGGCTTGACGGAACTCGCAGGAAGATTGACTGGGTGGGGGAGGGGCATAGCTTATGCATATGTATACAATACACCAGGCTTGGATCTCATTTTGAACAATTTTTTTTATAATTAATTTTTCTCCTCTTACACTAGCAATCAAATCTTTCATTGTCATTCAATAGTGTCTGATTCTTCACAATCCTGTGAACCACACTGTCCATGGAGTTTTCTTGGTAAAAATACTGGCATGGTTTGCCATTCTCTCTCCAGCAGATTAGGGTAAACAAAGGTTAAGTGGCTTGCCCAGGGTCTCACAACTAGTGTCTGAGGCCTGGATTTGAATTCAGGTCTTCATGAGTTGAGGCCCACACTCTATCAGCTGAGTTGCCTCTATCAAACACTGGTCCAACCTATAACTTCCCAGATAGGCCTTGGGAGTTGAGTGGTACTATTCCGGACCTGGCATCAAGAAGACTTAGGTTCAAATCCTGCCTCTGACACTAATTAACTATGCAATGATGAGCAAGTCACTTAACGCCTGTTTGCCTCAGTTTTTTCATCTGTACAAGGAAAACATTAAAGATCCCCTCGAGCTCTAAAGTCATTCATGTTCATTCTTCTATTCAACATGCATTTAAGAGGAAAAAAAGAAATGATGACCAAGTGGATTTCAGAAAAACCAGGAAAGACTTATATGAACTGATGCTGAGTGAAGTGAGCAAAACCAGAAGGACATTGTACACAGTAACAGTAACATTGTGTGATAATCAGCTATGACAGATTTAATTCTTTGATCCAAGACAACTCCAAGACATGGAAAATGTTAACTACATCCAAAGAAATAACTAGGGATTCTGAATCCAGATAGAAGCATACTATTTTAATTTTGTTTTGTCTTTTTTTGTGTTTTTTCCCTTTTGTTCTGATTCTTCTTTCACATAACTAATGTGGGAATATGTTTAATGTGATTGTACATGTATAACATATCAGATTGCTTTCTGTCTTGGAGAAGTGGTAGGGGAAGGAGGGAGGGGGAAAAATTTGGAACTCAAAATCTACAAAAACAAATGTTAAAAACTATCTACATATAATTGGAAAAAATACAATATCAAGGAAAAATAACATTAAAAAGCAACCCAATATATACATTTGAATTTTGGTGCCTTATAAGAGAAAGCATTCAAATACCTATACTCTATTACTAACTATGTGACATTCAGTAAGTAACTTAACCTTTAAGAGCCTCAATTTTCTCTTCTATAAAATTTTAAAAAATAATTGCTAAGGTCCCTGCTAGACCTGAATTTCTATGAGCCCATGACTCTAAGAACATAGTCATAGACTTGGAGCTGGGAAAGTTCTTAGAAATCTCCTAGTCCAACTTTCTCATTGACAGATTTGGAAAGGGAGACCCAGAGAGAGTTTGCCCCAGAGACACAAGCCATCCAAGTTCCCATAGGTAATAAATAGTAAAGCTGGGATTGGAACACATATCCTTCGACTCCAAACCCAGAACCTTTCTATCATACCACATTGAATGTTATTTACAGAAGATACCTTAGTGATCATTTAGAAAATTTTTCTTTCCAGTTTCACATCCATGAAAGAATTTTATTTCTGGGTGCTTAAGAAATGGTAGCTACTGGGTAATAAAAGTAAAGAATTTAGAGTGACTAGTACTCTTCCTAAGTATCCATGCAACTATAAAATTTCTCATGCTCTCTTTATGGACAAGATGGTTAAATAGGAGCTAAATGATAGTAGAAGTGGGAGGTTTCAGAGTTAATTGAATGATTGGACCCAAGGAGTAGTTACTGATGGATTAACATCAATTTGTAGAGTAGTCTGTAATGGATTAACCTAGCATGATCTATGCTTGACCCTGTAGGATTTCACATTTTCATTAATGGCATGAATGAACATAAAGGTGACATGCTTATCAAATCTATAGATGTTATAAAGCTTTTAGTAAAAGCTTACAAAATCCAAATAAAAAAAATCTTGCCAGACCAGAAGGATGTGTCAAATAAAATAAGATAGAATTAAATTGAAATGTAAAGTCCTACACTTGGGCTCAAAAAACTCAAACTCACAAGTACAAGATGGTAGAGGCACAACCAGATAGCAGTTTATGTTAAAAAACAAAAAACAAAACAGCAACAAACAATCCAAACTATCAGGGGCTTTTAGTGGATTGCTGACTTAATGAGTCAATTGTGTGACATAGCAGCTAATTAAACTAATAAAATATTCATAGAAAATGATAGTCCTGCTGTCCTCTGACCTGCTCTGGACACATATGAAGTATGTGTTAAATTATGGACACCTTATATTTAAGTAGAACATTGACAAGAAGGCAAACTTCTAGAAGACAGAGGTTAGGATCATAGAGGACCTCGAGACCATGCCATATCTGGGGATTTTTATCCTAGAAAAAAGAAAATTCAGGGGAACGTGATTATAATCTTTAAGTTTTTTGAGGGTTATCCTGTGAAAGAGGGATCAGGTTTATTTTTCTTGGCCACAAAGGACAGAACTGAAAATAGTAGAAACTGAAGAATGAAGCTTAATGTAAGAGAAAATGTCCTAGAAATTGGAGTTATACAAAATGATTTGGGCTGTTATTGTGGATTAACCGAAGTCTTAAATAAAATAATACTCATTCCCACTTGTTGGGAATGATTTGGACTAGAAGATGACCTCTGAGGATCCTTCCAAATCTAGAAATTTGATAGTGTTAGTTCTCAATTATCTCTTATAGTCTTATTCTCAATTATCTGTATCACCTCTTTTTTAAATTATATAGAAACTATATAGTACCCTGAAGAAATCTTTTAGTCAGGTATTTATAGTTGTAATTAAGCAGAGTAGGTAATAAAGTCTTCTGTTAACATTGTTTGTTATCTCTTTTTAATTATACTCCCTAGTGCAACTTGCAGCTCAAGGGAAGTCTTTTAAAACCAAACAGCTAAATAATGCTTCCCCCCGATTTGAAGAAGTAGTAAATCAAAACTAGAACAAAATTTGGGGAAAGAAAAGATAGCTGAATTTAAACTTGTTCTGTATGTTAGTGGGAGAGGTGATGTCTTGTCTCATGTGTGAGGTAGAGTTGCAGTCATCAACCTCACTGTCTCCTCCAGAGTCATCCAAGTCAAGATGACTGGCAATGGCCCAGGATGCAGTGGACAACCTTGGGGTCTTTGACTTGTAACCAGCTGCTAAGTTCTCCACAATGTCTGCTTCGTCGCATTCACAGCCATTGGAGCAAATTATTCTCATCTGCCCATTCCACCTTGGAAAGCCTTCACATGCTTGGAGTAGGCATCATCCTAATTCATTGATGGGTTTGAGGCTTGTTGGCTACCCTCAACCTGGTTTAGCCCATCTGTTAAGATGGTTTTATCAGGGTATCACTTCTTGGAGCCACAGGTGAGAGCTGGGTGGCAGGTAGACACCAAAGGTAGATGAGCAGTCATGAAAATGCTTGTTAAGTCTTCATACCAGAGGTACTGGTCCTCCTTCGACGGCCCACAAACCCCAGAGAGAGGTAAGACTATCTGAAAAGGCATATGATCTAAATGGGCAAGTTGTAGTTATTTTGAAAAGATATTCAAGACTTTTAATATGCCCAAAATGCAAAAGTCCATTTTTAAAACACATTTTCCCAGTAATACTTTATGGATATGAATTATGGAACACCATGATCTTGGAAGACTCAGAACTACAGGGGAACTAATAGTTAATAAAAAGACATTTGGAAGGTCGAAGCAGGCCTCAGTCTATTACCTATTTTAATTTGTATATGAAAAGTGGAATAAAAGATATCAATGATATGTATGATTGACAAAGAAGGAGTGATAACAATGCATCAGAAATTAGACTTAACAGTTACACAAAATGTGACACTAGTTGGTATCCACAAAATTTTTTAATGTCTTTATTTTATTTTTATTTTATGGAAACAAGCATTTCTATAACATAGGAAAATAAAAAAGATGATTCTACATGAAATTGCATAATCAATTACATACAACTTACTTTTCCTTTTAAAATGTATTAAAATTATCATGTAAATTTCTATTTTCCCTCCCCCCAACCCTGCCCTAGAGAGGGCTACCATTAGACACAAACATTTTATACACACACACACACACACACACACACACGTATGTGTGCATGTATGTATATATGTAAAATCATTCTCTATATCTATTTACCAGCCCTTTCTCAGGATGCAAATAGCATCTTCCTTCATAAGTCCCTTACAGCTAATTTGGGTATCTATAACACTCATAATAACTTACTCGCTCAAAGTTGTTTTCAAAACAGTACTATTGTTACTGTATACAATGTTCTCTTGGTTCTTCTCATGACACTATCATTTTTGCAAGTTTATCCCTGTGTTTCTAAGATCATTGAGCTCATCATTTCTTTTAGCCCAGTAGCATGCCATCACAATCATACACCACAACTTCTTCAGCCATTCTCCAACTGATGTGCATCCCCACAATTTCCAGCTCTTTGTCATCACAAAAAGAGCTGCTAGATTCTTTTCCTTTTTCCTTAATCATTTTTGGATACAGATAAATACAATTATATTTCTGACTCGATTGCTCTCCAAAATCATCGAAACAATTCACATTTCCACTAACAATGGACTAGTGTCTGAATTTTTCCACATCACTTCCAACATTTGTCACTTTTCTTTTGAATAATTTTAGCCAATCTAATAGGTGAAAATGCTATCTTAAGGTTGTTTTCATGGTGATTAGTATCTTATTGAGAGTGATTTAGAGAATTTTTCATATGACTATAAATTGTTTTGATTTCTTCATCAGATAACTACCAATTTATATCCTTTGACCATTTATCAGTTGGGAAATAACTCATATTTTTATAGATTTTATGAAGTTCTTTGTATATTTGAGATATAAGATCTTTATCTGAAGAACTGTCTATAAAAATTTCCCCCAAAATTTTCTGCTTTCCTTCTGATCTTGGCTACATTTGTTTTATTTATACAAACACTTTTTAATCTAATGTAATGGAAAATATCCAACTTACACTTCACTTCTCTCTCTTTTAATTGTTCACCTATCCACAAGTCTGATAAATAATATGTTGTATGTTTCTCAAATTTTCTTATAATATCTCTATATCTAGGTCATGCACCCATTTTGACTTTATCTTGGTAAATGGTATAAGATATTGGCCTATGCCCAACCTCTGCCATACCACTTTCCAGTTTTCCCAACACTTTTTTTTTTTACCAAATAATGAATTCTTATTCACAAAACTTAAATCTACACTTATCAAATACAAGGTTATTATATTTGTTTGGTGTTGTAAATTGTATGTCTAGTCTTTTCCATTGATTTTCTTTTCTATTTCTTAGCCAGTACCAGATAGTTTAGATAATTACTGCCTTATAATATTGTTTAAGATCTAATACTGCTAAACCTCCTTCCTTTATATTTTTCCTTAGTTCTTCTAATATTCTTGACTTTTTGTTCTTCCAAATGAATTTTATTTTTTTGATCAAGTAAAATAATTTTCTAATACAGTGAAATAATTAATTAGGATAGTATTGAATATATAAATTAGTCTAGGCAAAATTCTCTTTTTTATTATATTAGCCCTGCCTGTCCATGAACAATTATTATTTCTCTAATCATTTAAATCGATTTTATTTGTATACAACTTTTTAATATAATTTTGTTCATATAGTTCCTGGGTTTATCTTGGCAAGTGTACTCCCAAGTATTCTAGATTGTCTAGAGTTATTTTAAATAGGGGTATTTCTTACCATCTCTTCTTGCAGGGTTTTGTTTGTGATATAGGGGAATGCTGATGTTTTAGGTGGATATCTACTTCATATCCTGCTACTTTGCTAAATTTATTAATTCTTTCAACTAACTTTTTAGTTGAGTTTTGGGGAATTTCCCAAAAACTAAAAAAAAAGGGATAGTTTTATTATCTCATTCCCTATTTTGATTCCTTCTAATTCTTTTTCTTCTCATTGCTGTTGCTAGGATTTTCAATGCAATATTGATTAATATTGGTGACAGTATCCTTGTTTCACACCTGATCTTACTGGGAAGACTTCTAGCTTATCTCCATTACAAATAACTCTTGCTGATGGTTTTAGATAAATGCTTTTGATTAAATTAAGGGAAAATCCACTTAGACTCACACTTTCAAGTATGTTTTTTTACTAGAAATAAGTGTTATGCTTTATCCAAAGTTTTTTTGGCATCTATTGATATAATCATATGACTTTTTAGACTTTTATTATTGATTTAATCAATTGTGTTAATAGTTTTTTGTTAAGTTTCTACGTTCCTAGTATAAATCCCACTTGATCATAATATATAATTCTTGTAATAGATTTTTGTAATCTTTTAGCTATTATTTTATTTATGAATTTTTGCACCCATATTCATTAATGAAAATGTTCTATAATTTTCTTTCTCTGTTTTTACTTTTCCTGGTTTATGTATCAGTATAACTTTTGTTTCATAAAAGGAAGTTTGGTAGGATCCCTTCTGTGACTATTATTCCAAATAATTTACTTAAGATTGGAATTAGTAAATCTTTAAATGTTTGATCAAATTTACTTGTAAATCCATCTGGTCCTGGTGCTTTTGTCTTAGAAAACTCATTTATGGACTGTTCAGTTTCTTTTTCTAAAATCAGTGTATTTACATATTCTATTTTCTTATCTGCTAATCTAGGCAATTTATATTTTTGTAAATATTCTTCCATTTCATTTAAATTATTAGATATGTTGGCATGTAATTGGACAAAATGAACTCCTTATAATTGCTTTCATTTCATCTTCATTAGGGGTATATTCATCCTTTTTATTTTTAATACTAGTGATTTGGTTTTTTTTTCTCTTTTTAAATCAAATTAACCAATGGTTTATCTATTTTATTGTTCTTTAAAAAAACCAACTCCTAGTTTTAATATTAATTCGATGAGCTTTTTAACAGTAAATTTCATTACTTTTACCTTTGATTTTTAGGATTCCTAACTTAGTGTTTAAATGTGGATTTTCATTTATTCTTTTTCTAGTTTTGAAAATTGCATACCCAATTCAATTCATCTACTCTTTATTTTATTGATGTGAATATTTAGAGATATAAATTTTCCTCTGATCTCTGCTTTTTCTGTATCCCATAGGTTTTGATATGTTGTCTCATTATTGTCATTTTCTTTAGTGAAATTATTGATTGTTTCTATGATTTGTTCTTTTACCCACTCATTCATTAAGATTAGATTGTTTAATTTCTAACTACTTTTTAACCTATATTTCCATGGTTCCTTATTAAATATAATTTTGCTGCATTGTGATCTGAAAAGTACAATTTGCTTTTTTGCTTTTAACTATAAAATTTTTATGTCCTAATATGTGATCAGTCTTCGTAAAGGCACCATCAACTGCTGAGAAAAAGATGTATTCCTTTCTATTTCCATTCAACTCTCTCCAGATAGCTTACATATCTAAAATTCTTCTCGCTCCCTTGACTTCTTTCCTATTTAGTTTTTGGTTAGATTTGTCTAGTTCTGAGAGGGGAAGATTAAAGTCCCCTACTATTATCTATCTCTACTTGTAATTCTTTTAATTTTTCTTTTAAAAATTTACATGCTGTAGTAGTTAATGTATATAGGTTCAGTATTGATATTGCTACATTGTCTAGAGTACCTTTTAATCAAAATGTAGTTACCCTGTTTATCTCTTTTAATTAGATCTATTTTAGCCTTAACTTTGTCTGAGATCATGGTTGCTGCCCCTGCCCTTTCTGTATCATGTGAAGTATAATAAATTCTACTACAATCTTCTATTTTAACTTTGTATATCTCTCATTCTTAAATGTGTTTCTTGAAAAGAACACATTGTTTGATTCTGATTTTTAGTCCATTCTGCTAACTGGTTGCATTTTATGAGTAAGTTCGTCACATTCAAATTCAAAGGTATAATTACTATTTGTGAATTTCCCTTGATCCTACTTTTATTCATTGTTGTCTTTTTCAACCTCTCTTATTACCCTATCCCCACTGTTATCTCCCACTCATCTAAGAGTCTCTGCCTTATCCTCTCCCCCACCCTCCTAAATCTTAATCTACACACCTTCCTAAAATCCCCTTCCTCACGCTCTCCCCCGGTCCTCTCTCTTCTCTACAAGTCCAAAAGACTTCTACCTCCCTCCAGATATTCACATTGTTTCCTCTTCAATCCAGATCCAATAAGAGTAAGGTCCCAACACTACCAGCCCTCAACCTCCATCTGCTTCCTCTGTATAAGTTCTTCCTTTCATGTCCCTTTTATGTGAGATAATTGCTCCTTTTTCCTACCCAATTTTGTTTTTTAGAATAGCCTCATCATATACAACTCAGCCTCAACTTTTCTTTCAAACTACCCTAGTAATGATGACAGTTTAAAGAATACTGATAACATTTTTATATGTTAGAAGTAAACAGTTTACCCCAAAGAATAGTATCAAATGGTCACAAGTCCAAAAAAAGTTCTTGGAAGAACTTAAAAAGGAATTTAAAAATCTAATAAGAGGGATAAAGGGAAAATTGGGAAAAAATAAAAGCAATCTAAGAAAATGATGGAAAGAAAATTAACTAATTGGAAAAAGAGGTTCAAAATCTTAAGAAAAAATAACTCCTTGAGAACCAGAATGGGGCAAGAGGAATAAAATGAAATTACAAGACACCAAGAAATAATAAAACTAGAAAAAATAAAAGAGAATTTGAAATATCACATAAAAAAACTGATCTGGAGAACAGATCAAGGAGAGACAATATAAGAATTGTCAGACTCTTAAAGTTATGATCAAAAAAAGAATCTTGATACAATATTTTGAGAAATTATTGAGGAAAAATGACCTGAAGTTCCAGAACAAGAAAGTAAAGTAGAAACAGAAAAAAATTTACCATTCATCTCTTCAAAAGGATTTTAGAAGGAAAACTTACAGGAATGTCCTAGCCAAATTTCAAAACTCCCAAGTTAAGGAGAAAATATTACAAACAACCAAAAACAAACCCAATTTAAATATTATGGAGATACAATCAACAAAAGAGCTGGGGTTGTGACCAAGAATAACTTAGCTAGCAAAGCTGAGTATAATCCTCAATGGGGAAAAAAATGATCATTTGATAAACTGAAAGATTTTCAGGTATTCATGATGAAAACACCAGTACTCAATGGAGAATTCAATATAAAGGATCCAGAAGAAATATAAGAAACACATTAAAGACTAATTTTAAGGGACTCATTAATGTGCCTATGAAATATTAAAAGAACCTGATAGCTTTAGCACACTGGATAGATCTCCTGTGTTGGATTTCTAGAAAGGCATAGAAAGAATCTGTGTTTATATTTGTACATTTAATCTCATATAAAAATATAGTGTTATGATCTACTCTGGTAAAGATATCATAAGGTAATGATTCCTTTGAAATACCAATTTTTTAAAATCTTTTGTTTTTATGTCACTCACATTTCCAACGTATCCCACCTTCTTCCGTTACCAAGTAGCCTTGTAACAAAGGAAAAGAAAGAGGAGAAAAAATAGTTTACTAAATCCAAGTCATCAAAAAGCTTACATTGCATGCAGTATTCTACACCCAGAGCCCCCCACTTTTGCAAAGAAGTAAGGTAAGATGTCTTCTTTGAATATAACTTTAATATCAGACATCTTTAAAGGCATAACAAACTTAGAAATCTATTAACAAAACACTGAAATTTCTAAACATGAATTTTATCGATATTATTTGTTTTAACACGATCTAAATTCCCTTTTGTTGTGCTCCTCCCCTTCCTCCCAGAGAACTCTTCCATGTAACAGCAAAGTGCTGAGATTAAATGTACAAATATAAATGTCAGTGGAAGACAGGGTAACCACAGTTATTTACTGAAGTAAATAAGATGACTATAGAAAACTCACTAAAAAAACCACTAAGAAGAGGTCATGGGATGATGAAGTTAAAGCTGAAAATGACCCAGTGAGTCAGTCCAAGTTCCTCATTTTACAGAGGAGGAAACCAAGGCACAGAGTAGTTATGTGAGTTGTTCAGGGTCACATAAATAAGGGTCTGAGGGAGGATTTGTATCTGTGTCTTCCTGGCTCTGGATTCAGTGCTCTATCTACTCCTCCACATTGCTTCAATTAGTGTGTCACCTTCTTTTGTGCATGGTTCATAAGATAAGAAATAAGAGAAGACGTAATAGTTGATGGTAGCCACACTAGTTCAGTAATAATAACATATTTCAATACTTTAGCAACCTCTGTTTTAACAGTGTGCTCATGCTTCCACCCCCTTCATACGCCTCTATCCTGGGCTTACCCTTTTGTTTGGTGACCACCATTTCATGAGAGGCTCCAGCAATGCCCATTTCACTTCTAGCTCATCTTGCTCTCTGGATTGCTTGATCTCCTCAGCAGCAGCCTTATCTCTGACCCTGGACCCTTACAAATCCCCTCCCACATGATCACAACTCCTCTGTGGCTTAGTGGGAGAATTTAAAGAATTTCTTTGACCAAAAAATCCATCATCCTGCTGTCAGTCTAGTGATAAACTACTCCAAACTAAAATAGACTGGTCACTGGAAAGACAGACATATAACCAGGCAGGCCTGTATTCAAAACCTTTCCAGCTTAGCAGCACCTAACAGATCTCATCTTGTATAGGTCTAGTCATTGAGAACCTAGATTGGCTTCAACACCATGATGAAGAATCAGAGTAGGACTTGATTGGTGCGTGCAATACTAATATTCTTTAATCATATTATTTATTTTAATATTATTTTATTTTAATTTAATATACTTTAATTGAATTCATGAAGTATTTACATGATCTCAAATAAGATAACTGTGTAAGGTAAGGTGGTGCAATGGACAGAGTATTGGATGTGAAGACAGGAAGACCTGAATTCAAATTCGGCCTCAGACATTTACTAGCTTTTTGATCCTGTACAAGTGTCTTAGTGTCTCTCAATGTCAGTTTCCTCAACTGTAAAAAGGGGGTTGATAGGAGCACTTGCATCTCAGGGTTGTGAGAATCAACTAAGATAATATTTTGTAAAGCACTTTTTAAACCTCAATATGGTCTATAAGGGCAAGCCCTTAAATTGCTATGTAAAAGTTAGTAGTTAGGATGATGACGATGATGATGTTGATGCGGATATGCCTGCACTATACTACAGGGCATATAAAAAACTTTTAAGAGTATTCCTCAAGGAACTTGCCATCTTGAAGAAAGAAGGATAGATAGAGAGAGAGAAATGAGTTATTAAGTGCTTATTATTTGATAGATACAGTGCTAAGCAATGGAGATATAAAATACGAGCAAAGAAGATGATCCCTACTCTCGAGGTGTTTCCATTTCAATAGAGAATATACAAAACATAAAGAGAAGCTTCAAAGTGGGAGGGGATATGTAGGGGTTAGGGGTCAGGAATAAGGCTGCCAGTGAGAAGGTCAAGAAGAGAATGGGTTGAGCTAGAAGTGAAATGATCTTGTTTAGAGTCTCTTGTGAAATAGTGGTCAGCCAGAGACTCATCAATCAAAAGGGTAGGCCCAAGGTGGCGGCACATCAAGGAGTGGGGAAGATTGCTGGCAAGAAGGTGGAGCAATCTGGAAAGTGAGTTAAGCTGGAAATGAAGTGAGCATGGTTCCAGGCTCTCATGAGAGCCCAGGATAACTACTTAAGCACAATAAAGCACAACAGGACAGACTACATTTAAATGGCAGTATGTGTACTCCAAACAATTTGCCCTATGGGAGTTCAGAGGAGGGAAGACATCCAAAGGAATACCTTGGTACCTAAAGGTCTCCAGAAGTAGTTAAGAAGCACATAAAAATATAAGTAATTGAGATACATGGGAACAAAAGGAGAGGAGTCTGAACTTTTGAAGTAGAATTATCTTTTAAACAATATTTCATTCTCCCCCACCAATTACATATAAAAACAATTTTTTCTTTTTTAATTTTTTAAAACTTTACTTATTTTCAGTTTTCAACATTCACTTTCACAAAATTTTGAATTTCAAATTTTTTCCGTCTCCCCCCTCACCTCACCCCAAGACAATGTGTAATCTGATTACCCTTTCCTCCAATCTACCTTCCCTTCCATCACCCCTTCCCCACCTTCTCTCCTTTCCTTCTGTTTTCCTGTAGAGTAAGATAGATTTCTATGTCCTAAGACCTGCTCCAGCTCTGTCCACGACCACCCAGTACAGTCCACTCCGAACCATGCTTGGCTCCTAGCCCAGTGTGATAGACACTTTCTCTTGATCTTCCAGATTGGCTTGGGCTGGAAATTTATTTCAGTTTGTCCTTTTGTGGATTCTGCTGTTCTAGAATTTGTTTAGAGACATTTTTTACAGGTTTTTTGATGGGTTTGGGGGGAAAGTTTTAGCAGGTCCCTGCTTCTATACCACCTTCTTGACTCTGCTATAAAAACAATTTGAACATTCTTTTCAAAAAAAGTTTTGAGTTCCAAATTCTATTCCTTCCTTCCCCTCCACCCTGAGACAGTAAACTATCTGATAATAGGTTACATATATATATATATATATATATATATATATATATATATATATATATATATATATATATATATGTAATCATGTAAAATATTTCTGTATTAGTCATTTTGTGATTAGTCATCAAAGAAAAAAGAAAAAAGTGTAGTTTGTATTCAGATGCTATGAGTTTTTTCTCTGGAAGTGGATAACATTTTTCATGATGAGTCCTTTGGGACTGTCTTGGATCATTGTATTGCTGAGAACAGCTAAGTCATTTACAGCTGTTCATGGTACACTATTGCTGTTACTGTGTACAATGTTCTCCTGGTTCTGTTCACTTCACTCTACATCAGTTCATGTAAATCTTTCCAGGTTTTTCTGAAGTCATCCTGCTTGTCATGTCTTATATCACAATAGAGAATCATTTTTAATTTCCTGTTTTCTTGGGACATAAGACCTGAGAATTCTCTACATAAGAAAGTTTCTGGATCTGTTAACAGTTTGTGGTTTGTGTTGTATCTGATCATAGGACAGTCAGAGAAAATAGATATGCAAGCCACTAAAGGGAAAGACTATTATGCTAGAATTTAATATTGAGAAAAGTAATACAGGTCTTAAAAGAATGAAAAGATGCTTGTCCACATACCACACACCAAAAATCATCATTCCTTGGCTATTATAATTTGTCTTGCTGTGAATTTAAATATACTGTGTATTGGTAGACTCTTCTCATTTGCATTGCAGAGAAAAGCATGTTAGAAAAACCTTCAGGACATGGGCCCAAGTAGATTCCAGTGACTCTGACCTCATAAGGTAATCAACATGTTATCTCAATTGCATTCCAGGAATCCGTAGCTTCTTTTTGACTTTAGAACATCTTTAACCATCCAAGTCTGCCTATACCTATACCTTATAAAGTATTTCTTCATATCCTCTCCAGCTGTGCCACATTATTTATCATCCCAGCCAATTCATTCTCAAACACATTTCCTTTGATGGGAATTTTCAAAATATGTCTTGATGGAGGAGACAAAACCAACTGGATGTTATGCATATTTGAGTCCTTGGGTTCCTGGCACAAAAACGCTATGCTTAGTCATGAAAACTATACAGAAGACTTCTTGTCCAGACTCAGCAAACTCAGTGAAGCTTGTTCACCTTCTGATCTAGTGGGCAAAATGAGCAGGCCCGAATTTAATTCCTTCTTCCCTTAAACATTTTGTGGCCAGGTAAATCATTTAAGCTCTTTTCCCCTCTGTTTCACAAATGAGAAAGAGGGTAGTAATTATAAAAGATTCTGCAAAGTGCCTAGAGGAATATTATTGACAAATGTATGCCTGTCCCTTTCAACCAAAAGGCTTTTCTCCATTCTTTTATGAATACCAGTATTTGCAGATTTCCTTAAAACACCAAGTTCAGGCTTGATCTTGAAAATATTAAGTATAATTTTCAATGCCTTTATGATGATTTCTTTGAGTCAGCTTAGTCTCTGTCTTCATGTCTCTCTCATTGTCCTCCTTTTCATATTAATTCTTACTCTCCTCATTCCTTTGTATCTCTTTCCCTTCTCCTTTCCTTTCCTTTTCTTTCACATTCTTTTCAAACCAATTACCATTTGCTTTATTAGCCATGATGGACTGGGTAGCAGCCTGAATATTTGTCCAGAAGACGGTTGTGTGTGTATGTGTGTGTGTGTGTTTAAGTATTTACCACAGTGCTTAGCACATAGTATGTGCTTAATAAACTTTTATTGATTGATTAATTACTGATTTTAAGCAATTGATATGGCATACATACAGTGGAGGGAAAGGAGAATTACAAACTTCAGATCTGCAGACTGAACAAATTAGGTCAATAGTGGTCTTAATTTCCTTAGAAAACATTTGTTATATACCTATATTACCAATTTGAAATTGATTTGTTACCTATTTTCAAGATGGTTTCTTAGCATCCGATAGCATTTGGAACAGTTGGCCTTTGAGAATAAGTATTAGTATCAAATTGTTTCTGGCAAAATATAGATAAACCAATTAATGTGGAAAGGGGCCTGGATACTGTCAACATCTGAGGAAAGAAAAATAATCTAATTGCAACTTTATTGCAACGAGTTATCTTTCCAGGAAAGGGACCTTCAGGAAAGTAGCTGAGGAAGCAGCAGTGACTAGGGGGTGAGATAAGAGTAGGGGAGAATAACCAACTCGTCCCATTCTGGGTCCCATGCACTAGAAGTCCTGGTACCTAGGGTAGAGTGAAGACCATTAAATGTCCCCAATAGGTGTTTATTTTTTGATCCTAAATGTTACAGGAAACCATTGGAATTCATTGAGAAGAGAGGATGACTTTGTCAGACCTATGCTTTAGGAAAATTGCTTTAGCAGGTATGTCTGGGGATAAACTGGAGTAGGGAGAGGCAAGGAGACTTATTAGGAGATTATCCTATTAGTCCAGAACAGAGGTAATAAGGGTGTGAACTAGGGTGATAGCTGTATGAGTGTGTGTATGTGTATTCATTCTTTGCCAAAGAAGACCATGCCATCAGAGAAAGGATGACATGACTTGCACTTGACTTTGTTTTGAGTGAGGGAGGGCTGTGCAGATCACCAGCCTCACTTCTTCTCCAGAGCCATCTGAATCCAGTGACCAGATATTCATCAGAATGACTGGAGATGACCCAGGATGAGGCAATTGGGGTTAAGTGACTTGCCCAAGGTCACACAGCTGGTGAGTGTCAAGTATCTTAGGTGAGATTTGAACTCAGGTCCTCCTGACTCCTGCACTGGTGCTCTATCCACTGCTCCATCTAGCTGCCTCTAACTATATGAGCAGAGAGAAGGGGATGTATATGAGATGCTTTGGAATCTGCTTTGCATTTGACAATTGTTTGGATATGTGGGATGAGTAAGAGTGAAGACTTAAAAATTACACCAAGATGGCAAACCCATATGACTGGCAGGCTGCTAGTGCCTTAATCAGTATCAGAAAGAGGTTCTGAAAGATGGTAAGTTTTTTGGGGTAGTTTCCTTATGTGACTTCCAGTTAGAAATGTTCGATAAGAACATAGGAATAACTGAATCTTTTCTTGTTAAGGAAAACAGTATGTATCTGATAGTGTAATGGATAGACCACTGGGCTTGGAATCAGAAGGACTCCTCCTCCCAAGTTCAAATCTCACCTCAGGTATGCACTAGCTATGCAATCCTGGGCAAGTCACTTAACTCTGCTTGCCTCAGTTTCTTCAATTGTAAAATGAGCTGAAGAGGAAAATGGCAAACCACTCTAGCATCTTTGCCAAAACAAAATCCAAATGAGGTCATGAGTGAAAAACAACTCAACAATAACAATATTTATCTAAAACCAAAATCCAGGATTATATGTAATGAGGATAAACTAGAAGCCTTTCCAATAAGATAAGAAATAAGGTATGGAAGTCCATTGTCACCATTACTATTTGATATAGTCCTAAAATATTAGCTAAAACAATAACAAGAAAAATAAATTGAAAGTATAAGCATGGGCCAAGAGGAAACAAAATTATTGGGTTTTGCAGGTGACAGGTTGTTTAGTTAAAGAACCCCAGAGAATTTACAAAAATCAATCATTCATAACTTCAAAAAAGTTGCAAGATATAAAATAAAACTACACAAATTTTCAGTATTCCTATGTATTACAAATAAAATCCAACAGGAGATAGAGAGAGCTATTCCATTTAAAATAACTACAGAATATATAAAACATGTGAGTCCACCTACCAAGTTACAAACAAGAACTATATGATAACAACTATAAAACACTCTTTATAGAAAAAAAGACTAATAAAATAAATAGAGAAATATAAATTCCTAATAGGTGTCCTGGCAGCTAGGTTATCCAGTGGATAAAACACTGGGATGGAGTCAGGAAGAGTCATCTTCATGAGTTCATATCTGGCCTCAGACACTTCATTGGCTATGTGACCCTGGACAAGTCACTTAACCCTCTTTGACTCAGTTTTCTCATCTGTAAAATGAGCTTGAGAAGGAAATGGCAATCCACTCCAATATCTCTGTCCAGAAAACTCCAAATGGGATCATGAAGAGTTGTAAGAGACTGAAATAAGTGAACAACAAAAGGCCAGGACAATATAACAAAAATGATTCTACTACTTAATGTACTTAATTAGTGTCATACTAATCAAAGCACAAAATTATTCATTTATAGTTAGACAAAATAATAATAAACAAAAGATCAAGAATTAATGAAAGAAATGGGAAGGAAAGAGGTCAAGCAGTAATAGATCTCAAACTGTACTACAAAGCAGTAATCATCAAGTATTGCTTAAAAAATAAGAAAGTTGATTTATTGAATATTTTAGTATACAACATACAGAAAAAAACAATCTAATAGCCTAATGTTTAATAATCCCAAAGGTGCAAGCTATTGCAATAAGGTCTTACGCTTTAATAAAAAATTGCTAGGAAAATTGGAAAGTAGTCTGGCAGAAATTAGGTTTAGACTAACCAAATATATATCACATATATATTTGTATATATAACACATGTATAGTATATATAACATATATACATAACATATACTTCTTTTATTATATGTGTTTTATATACTGGGGTGTATGGGGTGTTCAGGGAGGACTAGAACTTATAGAAGAGCTTTCCATGCCCTTTTCAGAGTTGCTCATCTACCTTTGTTGTCCACCTGCCACCCAGTTCTCATCTGTGACTCCAAGAAACTGTAGCATGCCACATGCCAGTAAAACTGACTGGGTAGGTGGCTAAACCAGTTTGAGGATAACCAATAGACCTCAAGCCTGTTGGTGAGTTAGAGGAATATCTACCCCAAACATTTGAAGACTTCCTTTAGCAGAATGGGCAGATGAGAACAATTTATCTCATAAAGGGGACTGAAACAGGTAGTGTTTAGTGGAGTGCTTAGAGTTTGGTCAGACACAGAAGATTCCAAGGTCATCCACTACATCCCAGACCATTGCTAGTGGTCCTGACTTCTGTTTTGCCACTGGACTTCAATGACTCATGAAGAGAGAGTGAGGTTAATGACTGTGCAACTCTGCCTCACTTCAATTCATGCCTAAGTCAAGACATCACCCCCATGGTCATTGGAGCTCTTGGAAAAAATAAAGGACAAACAACATATCACATACACACACATGTATACATATACATACACACAAACATATATATATATACATATACATACACACACAAACATATATATATATAAAATCACACACCACAAAGCATAAAAGGTCATATCAGAAGCAAAGCAGAGGAGCACAGAATAAGTTTCCTTTCAAATTTATAGATGGGAGGACAGCTTTTGACCAAATAAGGAACAGATATCACAGAAGATAAAATGGAGAATTCTGATTATATAAAATTAGAAAGGTTTTACATAATCAATACACTTACAATTAGAAGAGAAATAGTTGATTGAAAAAATCTTTATATCAAGTTTCTCCAAGAAAGTCTTATTTCCTCAATATGTAAGGAATTTATTCAAATTTATATATAAAATCCATTCCCAAATTGATAAATGATCAAAGGATAAAAATAAGTTTTCAAGGGAAGAAATATTCATATTAAAAAATGCTCCAAATCACTATTCATTAGAGAAAATCAAATTAAAGCAACTCTGATGTTCTATCTTATACTCAGCAGATTGGAGAAGTAGACAAAAAATAATGAATGGGGGGGGCTATGGGAAGAAAAGGCACATTAATGAACTCTTGATGGAGGAATGAATTGGTCTAGGTTTCTGGAAAACAATTTGGAACTTTGTCCAACAAGGCATTTAATTCTGTATATCACTTAAACCTACTAGGTCTATACTCCAAGGAGATCAAAGAAAGAAGAAAAAGGCCTAAATGAACAAAAATATTTCTAGCATCTCTTTTTTCTCTTGGTGGCAAAGAACTTGAAACTAATGAGGTATACACATCAATTCAAGAATGGTTGGATATAAAATGACGTAAGGATGTAATTAAGTTCTCTTGTACTGATGAAAAGGACATTTTCAGAGAAATCCGAAAAGATTGTAGGAACTGATACAGAGTAAAGTGAAAGGAATCTAGAGAATAATTTATATTATAACATCGTAGAAACATACAACTTTGAAAGACAAGAACTGATAAATGCCATGATCAATCATGATTCCAAAGACGCTGTAACAAAGAATTCTACTCATCTAACTGAGAGGTAATGGACTTAATATGCTTCTGGACCTGGCCGATGTGAGAATTTGCTTTGCTTGACTATGAATATTTGTCATAAGGTTTTTTTTTTTTTTGCAGTGGTTTTCAGTGGGGTGGAGGGTAAGAAAGAGGAGGGAAAGTAACAATGGGAGAGAGAATAAATTCCTATTATTTGTGGGGGGGAAACTTCTAATTAAAAATCAAAAATGTCTAGCAAGCAATTTGTGATGTGATACTGGAGTTCAGGAGAGAGACAAGGGGCTATACATATACATATACACATATACATATACATACTAGTGAATGCACACATATACATGTATATATATACATGTATACACATATTTCCTATATTGTCATTTGCCTAGAGATGACAATTGAATCTATGGTAATTAATGAGATTACCAATTAAGAGAGTAAAGAGAAAAAGTGATCCAAGGCAAAGTCTTGGGTTATATCTACAATTATGTTATGAATGAAGATTCAGCAAAGCTGAAGCTATAACTGCCTATACCTATATATATAGAAGGAGAAACAAGAGAAAGCTGTATCACAACCTACAGTAGAAAGAATATACAAAAAGAGAGGGTGGTCAACAATGTTAAATACTATAGAGAGGTCTACAATGCCTGTGTCCCTCACCAAAAGAGCTGAAGCTTTAAGCTAAAATAAAGATGGCAAAGGTTACTCTGCCTCTGTGAAATATGTAGCATCTCAGCTGAGGATTCAAACTGAAGCCAGAATCTAGAAGCAGAGAGAATCTCTACAATCACATGCCCAGTTGAGTAATGCATAGTGGTGACCAAGAAACCAACAAAATTCCACCTAGAAAAGACTGAACTTTCTATCACTCAGTAGACATTATGGGTCATACTGAAACAGTGGAGAGCAGGTCAAGTAGGAGGGAAGTAATGGCATCATCAGAAAATGGTATGCCTGCAGTGTTGGAGGTATGAGCTCTCCTCCATTCACATTCTCTGGACATTCAGTCCCTATCGCTGTACCTTTGCATGTACTACCTGGCCATATATTTTCCATACATATGTGCCCTTCCATATGTGTAACTTCATTATATATGTTCCTTATTGTGCTCCTCTTCTCACTGATGGTCTGTGTACTTGTGTAAACATGCCACAGGTTTACCAGGGAAATGTTATGTTGCTACATTTCTTATTATGCTATTTCTTTAAATGCCTTTGCTGTGAACTAATCTCATTCCCTAGCTGGTTGTCTTATTGGTAAAAGTAAACACATCAATGGGGGCTCATTCTGTGTGAATGTAGTGTGTGTGTGGTGTATCTTTGTCTTTATTTATTGACTCAGTGTAATTTGAATCTGGATAGCTATTCTGGGTTGGGGGTGTCCTAGTTGATATATGATTGTCATTTTAGGCCAATATATACCAAAATATAAGAGGTGATTTTTGCTTCTAGAGGAAAGGAGAGGTCTTAGGCAAAGGAAGCAAACTCAAAATCATACACATTTGGAAGATGTCTATAAAAGTTCACCTTAACAAGTATAATTTAAATCTCGTAGAATTAGAAAGAACTGCAAATTCCATATATTTGGGTTTTGAGGTGGGGGGGAGGGAGATGGAATAAGTGTTAAGGATTTGTTGTGGTTGCTCAGTCGCTTCAGTTGTGTGACTTTTTGAGTCCTCATCTGGGATTTTGGGATTCCTTCTCCAGCTCATTTTACAGATGAGGAACTGAGGCAAAGAGGCTTAAGTGATTTGCCTAGGGCCAGTTATCGAGTGTCTGCAGTCACAAGGAAACTCAGGTCCTCCTGACTCCAGGGCCATTCCTCTATCCACTGCACCACCTAGCTTCCAGGTTTTAAGACTCATTATCCCCTTAACTGGATCCAGCTGGCTCATGCCTTATAACTTTTTTTGTTTCTGCTAATTAATAATCTGGAAGACAGTATTTCTCTAGTGGGAGTAATTAAGGTTCTCCTCCCACCTCAACCCAAGGCCAGGAAGCTCAAACCAGCTATCTGTTACTGAATCTATGACCCATCTTCCCAAACACTGTAGCAGCCTTACTTGCTCTCCTGCTACACCCCCTTCTTTTTAATCAGACTATCTCCCATTATCACCTTGTCCTCCTACTAATTCTTCCTTTTTAGTATCCTCTTCTCAGTCCACCCAATTCTCTTGGCTAGATCATAATTCAGAGAACTGTTTCTGGAACGGGAGAAACTAGCTTGCAAAACTTTCCCCCTTCCATTTGCATCTGATGTAGAGGCTAGACTCCAGGTTATAATAAATGTAGTCTTTGCCATGAACTAGGTATTACTGGTTTTGTTTTGGAGATTTGTGACTCAATATGTGCAGAAACTCCCTATACTTATGTTGGAGCAGTTTGTCTTTAACTTAGTCCTGGAGAACAGCCTAGGGTGGGGAACTGACAATTTAACTGAATTTCCCAACTGGCTGCTATACCTGAACCCTTATTCTGATTTCCAGTCCGACCTGGTACCCAATATACTTCCTCTCATGCTACTGGCATAAATAGTGGTAAATGGAGATTGAGGAAGAGTGAGCATGCCAATAATATTCACCTGATGACAGTATATGACTGTGAAACATGGAACACTACCATACTGGAAGAACTCACACTATAAATAACTGAATAGAAAGAACAGTAGATGTAAACTGATTTAAAACTGACACCTGAAAGTGAGAGGTCAAAGATATCTATTAAACTATTAGCTTAAAACTACACTAAGACTTTTGTAACACTATGTGGGTACATGTATATTGCAGATGTATATATATATACATACATACATATGTGTGTGTATGTATACATATATATGGCCCATGATATAGAGTATATCATATATATTACATTGACCCAGTTCCTTTTATACACACACACACACACACACACACACACACACACACACACACAAATATATACATGTATATACATACACTCTCCCACTTCCTTTTCTGTTTAGGAAATGGGCCAATCCTAAATTTGCAGAATGAAAGACAAAAGATGGGAAGGGTTTAGGTTATATAAAGTATCCACTGGCACCTCTAGATTTTAAAAACTTTTAAAAGTCCGGAAAGTCCTTAAGTCTCTTGAGACGAGTCTTAATGGAGGGCATAGCTGAAAAACCATGGTCAGGAACTGGCACAGGATGAGGACAGTATGGGTTGCGATCAGCACTACTGAAAGGAGTATCCACGTGGATGAAATCACTGATGACGGATTATACTGCAGGCTAAAGAATACTTATGCACAGTCTCGGCCTGGGGAGCCCTGATGTTAAAGAGTTGAGAAACACGGCTGGAGTAGATCAGGGGTTGTTAAACCCACACTAGAGTCTTAAGTGTCCTAAGCAGGAGTGAGTCTGTAACCTATTTCCACTCTATCCAGTCTCACTATAATGTCCAACGCCACCGGAGGTTGCAAACCAACCCATCTTTTGGGATTGCGCTCAGCCCGGGAGGAGGGGCGGGGTGGTCTCCGGGACAGCAGGACGCAGCAGCGGTGGCGGATCCCGAGCGAGACTGCCGTGGGGCTTGCTGCCAACGGGTCTGTCCTCCCTGCAGGGTGTGCGGGGATGGAGAAAGGGGGAGGAGAGAAAAGGGGCAGAGCCTGGGCGGCCGCCGCCAGCAGGCGGGGCCTCCGGTGCCCAGCGGCGCAGTTCGCTCTCTCTGCTGCTCTCAGTCCCACACGCGCACTGCACCCGGGCCAGGGCCGGGGCCGGAGCCGGAGCCTCCGGAGCCCAGGAGACGCCGGGCTTTCACGCTTCCTCTAGCCCTCGGTGCCAGGAGGAGGAGAAAGAGAGACATAGGAAGGGACTACATTACCGGAGACTTCACTGCCTTACGAAGAGACAGTGCTTGGTGTTTGCCGATCAGCTCCAGAACCGGGCAATTGGGGCTCCTCTCTGGCCCCAGGATCAGCGGGGAAGGGAAGGGAAAAGAATCGGAGACGCGCGGGCACTCACACTTGCACACACACACGCACACACACACGCACACTCCGGAGCGACAGTGTTGAGGGAGTTCGGATAGAGATCTGAAAGCCTCCAGCCCCGGCCCCAGCTGCTCAGAGGCTCCGGCCAGCGTTGCCATCCACCTCCCACCCCTCCTCGGCTTCCCCTGGCCCCAGCCCGCCGGCCGCCAGCCTCTCCTCTCTCTGCTTCCTCTGGCCGGCACAGCTGCCTCTCAGCCCAGGAGCCTCCACCGCCGCCGCCGCCGCAACATCCCCGGAACTAGCAGACTGTGGCGCAACTGGTCTGGGGAGCGGAGGCGCCGAGATCCTGCCCCAGGGTAAGAGACTAGCTTGCTTTCCTTCCCTCCCGCGCTGCGCTCCCCTTTCGTTTCTCAGGGCCCCTGGCATTCGGGGGTGAGAGATGGTTTCTTCGTCTTCCCCCAACCCCGATCCCTTTTCCCTTCCTCCCCGCCACTCCAGCCCATTCCCATTCTCCCAAGGGGACTTGGCAAGCCTTGGTTTGGCAGGAGAGAGGGGCATTGTAGAGCGCGGGCAGGGTGGTGGAGCTTTGAAGGCAGACTTTCCCGCCGGCCACCAACAGCTGCTCAGCTTGGCTCTCTGTCCCTGTGCCCGCCTCACCCCCGCCAGGTCCGCAGTGACACCAGCGGAGTTGGCTTGGGGGTGATGGTGGTGCTGGAGCACTTCTTGGTAAGATCAGCGGAGGTGGAAGAGTGTTTGGCATTACAGGATGAGGTCCCCCGTTCCCCATGCTTTCGACCTGGAAACTTATTAGGAGGCATTTAGACGTCAGGGGAGGTCTCGAAGCTGGCGCCGGAGCTGGGCTGAACAGGTGCAGTGTTGTTGTTATGACAGAGAATGCTGCAATCTACTAACGCCTCCCCCAGCCCCCACCTCCCCACACACCTTTTCAGAGGATGCTTTAACGTCTCAGCATGAGGATAGGGAGGGGGCATGTCTAGAAATGCTTTTGACATAATTGTCCCAGCTGATCGGAGAAAGCAGCAAGTGCCAAGGTCTATTTAGGAGACGTCCATGCAGATGAGACTTGCCAGTTCTCATCCCACCAGCGAGCTTGTTTGTGCAGGACAGTTGATAAAGCTCATCAGAGGAAGTTGTTTGGATAGGTGAATTAATTCTTTCCTTGAACCTACTGGAATCAGACCCCCCCTCCCCCCGAACTAGGTAAGGGTAATTAATTATGCAGAGAGTCTGTAAAAGGGCATAGCCTGTATTGCTAGCCAAACGAAAACAACCCAACAAACCCAAGGCTCTTGGAGGCCCAGGGAATATGATGAGTTCCTATCAGGGAGGGACACCACTCTGTGACGATCTGCTACCAAAGCCCAGGTGTCTTCTTTTAGGTAGAGGCCAAGCTTCAGGGTTGAGATTTTTGGACTTCTTTTTTTTTTTTTTGGTGGGGAGTGTGGTGTAGGGAAGGAGGAACCTCTGGTGCTATTTTTGGTGATAAACAGTGACCCAAAGAATTCTGTCCCTTTTTTGATGAGAGGACAAATTGTTTCCATAGCTAACTGGAAAAGCATAGTGTTTCTTTGTAACTTTAATGGGATAAAGTAGAAGGCTGTCAATGAATGTTTTTATTAAGAGAATTTCCTAACCGGAAGGAGTCCTTGCAACAGGGGAGTTGGTCCATTTGTAATCTGTATAAATAATGTCAGTTATGATTTATAAGGAGTACTACTAGGGGAAAAGAAGTAACAAATAAGAGGCTTAGATATTGTAACAGATATAATTTGATGGAAATTGTGGCCCTGTGGAACATACATCAGTTAAGGAGTCAGAAGACCTCGGTTTGAGTCCCTACTTTGGTGCTTATTTTATGGCTCTTTAAGAATATCACTAAACCTCTCTCATCTAAAGTTTTCTCATCTATAATTCTATTCCATGAATATTTATTAAGCATCAACACATTAAACTTTCTGTATTACCCCAACTCTCTCCTAACTGGAAAGCTGTTTCCTGAAATTAATTTGTGTTGATTTTGCATATGTGTACATGCTGTATTTAATTTTATTTGGTAGTAGCATATAGTTGGCATTTACATGCTTATTGTTTGATGGCTCAATGCTAGGAATTTGGGTAGATGAACTCTAAAGGCATTTAATTAAAAAGGCTAATGCCAACTTATATTTTTGTTGTACTTTTATAACATAAATAGTATTTCCTGTAACCCTCATACAACTCTGTGATGGTAGGCACCTTTCAGCTTTTTAATTCTCATTTTGCAGGTGAGGAAACGAAGTCCCAGAGATGTAACCTGCTTGAAATCTTCATGGATAGTAACTGATGAAATTGAGACTAGAATCCAGGCCTCCTGGCACCCATTCTAATCCTCTTTCTACTACATTCCCAGGTCTTCTGACTCCTGGCACAGTTTTCTTTCCGCTATGCCACAATTAAATTTTTGAGTTCAGTCAGAGCTGGGACAAGGTATTTGTGTGCCCCTGGGCAAGATTTTAAAATTGTGCCTTCAGTGTATTACTGTCAAGAATTTGAGTCTTTAGTATAACATGTGGAGTTGTAGCCAAAGAATTCCATTTCACATGACCTGCATTTCCTTGTATGCAGAATATTTTTAAATGTCCCTTATTTGCATATCTCTATATGATGTATCCTAGGTATCTGTTTGCTTAGTTGACTGCTTATCCAGTATTTGATGGTAGTGATGTTTGAAGTAGTTGGTGGGGGGAGGGGAGAATATAGATGAGAGTACTGGGTAGTTAGTTTCAGTTGTTTCTAAGTTGGGAAAATTGAACAAGGCACATTCTTTCTCTGAGCTTCAGTTTTGTCATCTGTCAAAAGAGGAGATTGACTTAGTCCCTTTCTAGTACAAAAATATATGTGCTCTTGTAACTTTTTCATAGTAAATTTTTTGTTTTGGCTTACAAGTTTGGTTTTTGTTTGTTTTTTAAAGTATCAAAGGAGATTTTCTATAAAATACCAGGCTGCCATAATAGACTGTTTATTATTTTCTTTCTTTCTACTATGTAGTATCTGTGTGACTTTGAACAAATAGCAATCTCCCTGGGCTTCAGTGGGTTGGGTTAGGTCCTTTTAAGGTCCCTTTTAGTTCTAGATCAATTGAGACATTCTCCTCTCTGTGTGTGTGTGTGTCTCTGTCTCCCTTCCTCTTTCCCTCTTTCTCCTTCTCCCTCTCTTCTCTTTCCTCTACTTCTCTATTTCAATGAATGTCTCTCTATTCCTCCATTCCTTCCTTTCCTCCCTTCCTCTCCTCTATCTTTGTATATGTGTGTGTGTGTGTGTGTGTGTGTGTATATACATATAATGTACATATTCAATAGTCAATAAATATATTTAAAAGATCTGTTAATATTAAACTCTCAGGAGGGAACTCCCTATATCAATGCAAATGGGCACCTTCTCTGTAATTTACTATCTTTGTTTCCTCAGATATTAAAAGGTTAAGTAATTTATCCAGGATCCCACAGCCAGGTTTTACTGGCTCCGAGGCCAGGTCTCTATCCACTCTATCACGCTGCCTCTCTTTGATTCTAAAGGCCAAAGAGAAATGCTTTAAAACGAGGTAGCAGCTTATTACTATTACTACTATTCCTAAGAATAGCTAGCTTTTATAGAACATCTTAAGGTTTGCAAAGTGCCTTACATCGTTACAATAACCCTGTAAAGTAGGTGCTGTGATTGAACCCATTTTACAGATGATGAAAATGAGACCCTGAGTTTCCCAGGGTCATATAGCTAATAAGTGCAACTTGAGTTGTAGCAAAAGAATTCCATTCCACATGACCTGGTTTTTTTTGTATTCAAAATATTTTTAAATGTCCCTTATTTACATATCTCTGTATG
>CM053769.1:77985305-78002624 GCA_028658325.1 Potorous gilbertii
AATCCATACTTCTCATCTCTGATTCCTCTTTCAAACCCTCCCTCATTCCTCCCTGCTCTGTCTTCCACACTGGTGGATAGAATATGGACCTGGAATCAGGAAGAGCAGAATTCAAATCCATTCTCAGAACTTACTAGCTGTGTGACCCTGAGAAAGTCACTTTTCCTCTTTTTACCTCATTTCCACAAGATTGTTGTGACGAATGAGATATTTGTAAAAAGTCCTTAACATTACCTGGCCCCTAGTAGGCACTATATAAGGGCTGATTCTTTTTCCTTCTTCCTGGTTGGTAGTAAAAAAGTTTTGTTTTTCAAGGAACATTGGCAAAGTGTTCTCTAATATTCTCACTCTAATCTTAAAATACCATAACAGAGTTATTGACCCTGAATATTGTGGGTTAGAATCATATTAAAATGTGAAGGGAATGTAAAGATCACCATTATAAACTCTGTATTTTAAAATTGAGGTCAGGAGTGAGTGAGAGATTTTCCCCAGTCACATAGATCTAGTTAGCAGTAGAGCCTCTGCTATAAGCCAGGCCACCTATTACTTCCCTGTTCTGCTCACTATTAACTCTTTTAAAAAGAAGTCTGTACAAAATCATTTCTGTGCAATGGTTTCTATGGCAAAGGAGTGGTTTTTTTTTTAAAATAAACTCCTATTATAATTAGTCTTGTAAAGACCTCAATGATTTCCAGAGACTTTTACTATACTTGACTGGTAAGCAAGTGAGATCTGGCACTTTGAAACTATTTCTAGAGGGACAGATTGGTGGTGCAGTGGATAGAATGGGAAAGAATATCCAAGTTCAAATTCATCCTCAAACACTTACCAGCTGTCTAACCCTGAGCAAGTTACTTAACCCTGAAGTCAGAAAGATTCATCTTCCTGAGTTCAAATGTGATCTTAAACACTAGCTGTGTGACCCTGGGCAACTTTCCTCAGTTTCCTGAGCTATAAAATAAGTTAGAGAAGGAAATGGCAAATCAATATCTTTACTAAGGAAACCCCAAAAGGAATGGTAAAGAATCAGACATGACTGAAACTAACAAAAAGTATCTGGGAAGTAGGGTTATCAAAAATTTCTTAAATAAGCAGTTTTCAGGAGGAAGTATCTGTCTATTTTCACCTTTCCATTTTACTTTGCTTGGTTTGTGCATCACATTAGGCACCAAGCATCATATGTACAAGGAAGTGAGGGAATTGTTTGAATAGCAGCCAAATATATGCCAGCTTTCCAAGTTTGTTTTCCTTGTAAATAAAACCATCAGTAAGAGGTGGCCCCATCAGGCAACTGGTAAAGTCATAAATATATCTACATTTTATTCTCATTTTCATGTTGTTTCCACTTGTATTTCTCAAGCAGAAAACCTGAGAATGTCTCCTCTTGTGAAAATTTTTCCAGCATGTTCTCTGCTTCATGTTTAAGGCATAAAGTCCTGAAGGTGTTTTTGTAGCAAATGATTTAACGAAGTTGGGAGACCTTTACTTTTGCTATTCCCAGCTTAACAACAATTAGAATTCAATTGGACATCATGTTTACCACCTGATGGTGAAGACCCAGCTGTTACAGGGTTGGCTTATCTGGCCTTCTAGCTACCAAGAGAAAAGATCAGGCTTAAATGAACAGCTTTTTCTCATCCTCCCTCTCAGTTCAGATTGGTTAACAACCAATTATTGGTGATACTTGTGAGCTGGGCCACCTGTTCCTTTGATTTGCTGTTATTTTTTTCCTTTCAAAAAAAAATCTACTTCTCTGTAAGCTCCTGATGAAGGCAATTGTGTATTTCATAATACTTCAATACTAGCATTTGATGCCTCTGTTATAATTATGAGATTAGACTAAATTAAAAGTCTCTAACTTTGTAAATAATATCATCCTCTGTTTAATTTTCTAGATCATTTTAACCAAGAAGCTCAAAGTTGTTGACAAGGGTAAACAAAAGAATTCTGTTCTAATTGGGCAACTATTGCGAGAAATTTAAGGTATAAGTTATTGATTAGCATTGAGCTTGTATTTATTAGGACCTCCTAGATGGTACAATGGATAGAGTGCTGGACTTGAAGTCAGAAGGACTCTTCATCCTAAATTCAGATCTGGTTTCAAACATTAGCTGTGTGACCCTGGGCAATTTGCCTCAAGTTTCCTCATCTGTAAAATGAGCAGATAATTAGTCTTTGTTATCATGATGGTCATGGAAGTGTTTTTCATGACTCCACATGTATAACCTATATTGAATTGCTTGCCTTCTCAGTGAGGATGGGTGGGGAGGGAGGAAGAGAGAGAAGTTGGAACTCAAGGTTTTAAAGATGAATGTTAAAATTGTTTTGTACATGCAACTGGGAAATAAGACATACAGGCAATGGGGTATAGAAATCTATCTTACCCTACTGGAAGATGGAGGAGAGGAGGATGAGAGAAGGGAGAAGTGTAATAGAAGGGAGGACAGATTGGGGGAAAGGGTTATTGGAATGCACAGTGTCTTGGGATGAGTGGAGGGGAGAGGTGGGGAGAAAATTAACTCAAAATCTTGTGGAAGTGAATGTTGAAAATCAAAAATAAATACATTAAATTTTAAAAAATAAACAGGAGAAGAAAATAACAACCACTCCAGTATCTTTGCTAAGAAAATCCCAACCAGGATCACAAAGAGTTGGATGCAGCTGAAAACTACTGACAAGAAAAATCATAATCAGTCTGTTGCCAAGGCTAGGATCTGCCACTTATCTTGTTTTAACTAGGAGATAGTATTCTTAAGGAAAACTTATAGAGTTCGGAGGATAATCACAGCATTTATTTTTTTACCTTTTAATTTTTAAAATAGCTAATTTTATGGCCTTTACTAATGAAGAAACAATTAAATATGCATTTCTAACTGATTGAACTAGATTTTAATCATACCATCTTTAATTTGTCACTTCCCACCTCCCTGTCATATTCCTTTCCATTGTCACTGTCCATCTACCCCTATATTTACCTATATAGTTTTCTTTTATATATTTGCAAATAGTATGGATACTGGCCTTCTGGCTTTGTCTTTTATTTTCAACTTTTCATCCTTTTATATTCCTTCAGAGAAGAAGCAAAACAGAACCCTTGCAGCAAATAATTAGTTAAGCAAAACAAATATTCCTTTCCATTTTTCTTGGTATTTCTCATATTTACTGTTTTTAATTATATAATTGTTACATTGACCCAGAGTTGCTGCAGCTACTGTTGTTGCTGCCTTTGGCCTTTCTTTTCATCAGGGAGATGATGACATGACTTTCAGTTGACTTGGATTTGAGCGAGGAAGGGTTATTCAAGGTCACCAGACTCACTTTCTCCTCCAGAGCCATCTGGGTCCAGTGGCCAGATATTCATCAGGATGACTGGAAATGACCCAGGATGCAATGGGAGACCCTAGTCCTTTTAGGCTAAGGCCTTTTCAGGTTCTTACTTTGAGTTGAGGTAGTACCCATTCAGTGAAAAGGCCTCTTTAAGAAGTGAAGCAAGGAATGGCCCCTTTAATCAAAAAAAAAATCGAATTAAGAGAAGACCCTCAAGGCAGCAGGTCAAAAGAGAAACAGTTACTATTTACATTTTTACATTCACTCTGAGCCAGGAGGGCCCCTGAAATAGCCATTAAGGGGTGCTTGGGCAAGGACCTATCTATTGTCTAATCTATGAGGTCCCAGTTATTAGACAGTGGATAGAACACTAGGCCTGGGGTGAGGAAGACTCTTTCTGAGTTCAAATACACTCTCAGGCATTTTACTAACTGTATGATCCTGGGCAAGTCACTTAACCCTGGTTATCTCAGTTTCCTCATCTGTCAAATGAGCTGGAGAAAGAAAGAGCAAATTACTCTAGTATCTCTGTCAAAAAAAACCCAAATGGGGCTCATGAAGAGTCAGTCGTAACTTAAAGGACTCAGCAACAGCAACAACGCTTATCTCAGAATAGATTTTTCCCCCCCTCTATCTTTTGGATAACAGTTTTAGTAGTAGGGCCATAGAATCATAGCATGACGTGTGACCTTTCTTCATCATATATTTAAATTCCTTGAGGATAGGGACCCTTCTTTGTCCTTCACAGTTGCATATAGTGAATGTTTCTTGATTATTGTGCGTTTCTAAAAGAAATGTAGGAAAACTGCTGGGTTTAGCACATGCCACAATATAACATGTCAATATGCCCACTCCTCAGTGGAAACAGGTATGATTTCACATGGGAATTTTGTACTAAGGTAATATAGGCAGAAAGAGAATTAGAACTCTTCGAAAGAAGTCTGCATCATCTTTTGAAGGATGAAATCAAGGAGAAAACTTTACTGCTGTCTCTAATGCCGGTAATGGAGTCGAAATCCAGCAGGTGATAGAAATTTCACCAGTTTGATTAGAACAAGGTAGTTTGTCAAGCCTTCTGACTCCTAGCCCTGAAAATCAATATATTTTGGCGATAAGAAAGTTTGATCACACCTAGTTTTAAGTTAATATGTGTGGATAGATCATTGGACTTAGAGATGAGGATGTGAGGACAAATTCTATCTAAGACAATTACTAGCTTTGTTGCCCTGGGCAAGTCACTTAACCTCAGTCAGCCTTGGTCTTCTCATCTGTAGAATGGAGTTAATAAAAGCATATGCCTCACAGGATTATTGTGAGGCTAAAATGAGATGTAAATATGTGTATATGGATATATAATTACATCTGATTTAGTACATGCATATCTCTACATACACACATCTATGTATATACTATATACATACACATATCTATATACTATATATACATACACAATGTATATGTTTTATATATATATATATATATATATATATATATATATATATGTATATACACATACACACTCTTACCTAAACTTTGTACCTCCTGACACCTAACTCAGTGTGCTGTGTACATGAAGTGCTTAATAAATTGCTTTGATGCATTAAGCTTAAATATCCTAATGAATATTATTTCTTTCAAAGTAGACCCCCTCTGAGGCTGTAGCTGCATTTCAACAGTGCTCGTACATTAAAGAGCTGTCTTCCAAACAAAAGTCACATTCTGTTATATATCTTCAATGATGCCAAACTCCTCATACTTTGAAGATTGATCTGATTTTTTAAAAATAGTCAGAAATCATTTGGAGACAGTTCCAATGAATATTAGTGGTGATTAAGCTGGGTATGGGGTGGAGAATGACATAAAAATAAGATGTCATTGCATTTTTTCCCCCAATTTTTCCATAAACTCACTGTGAATGCAACTCCAAAAGAATTTTTTGAATGTTTTGAGAATAGTTTTACTAGAATCAGTGTGAAACTTTTCAAGGCTCCTACTTTGAAGCATAGCTTTCATCTGTTTGTATAAATTCTAATATCGTTTTTTATTCCTTTTATTTTATAGGCATACCTTATATACACAGATTATAGTGGTGAAAATATTTTACATGGGATTAAAAACCCTACAAAACAGCATATAACTCTCTAAATGTTAATGTAATTTTCCTATTTATTTTTAGTTCACCAATGTTATGATCAGATTTAAAGAATACTTGGTGCCCCTTGAGCCTCACAACTTAAATTTTATTAGGGGTTGGGGAAAGAATAAGATTCATACTCAGTTAACTTTTATATATAGTGAACCATGATAAATGTGTCAGAGAGATACAAAATAAATCTCTGAAATATGTGGGGAAAGATATTGAAGATGTATTAAAAAGATTAATATGTTTGGAGTTAGTGAGCTGAGATTCAAATCTCACTTTTGCTAATTCACTGAGAAACCTTGAACAAGTTACTTAAACTTTTTGGCCTTCTGTTTCCTCATCTGAAAAAGATGAATATTGAATTGTATGATCTCTAAGGTCCCTTCAAGGTCTAAAACTATGACCCTAAAGTGTTTTTTGAAAAAAAAATATTTTAAGCTACTTAACATTTTAACTAATTTATTTTTAGAATAAAAAAAAGTAGATCCTTTGGATATTATTCCCATTTTACAGATGAGGAACCCTAATGTTGAGGTTAATTCAATGACATACCCAAAGTCAGATAGCTATGATATGTCAAAGCTGGGATTCAGTCATACATTCTTTCCACTGTCATGGTACCACTGGTATGTTTTTAGAAACACAATTTTTTCCTAGAATAGCTAAATAAAGAAATATGCTACATTCAAAGAAATAGATATAGCATTTAAAAGTACTAGAGTTAAAACCAAGGAATTTTAGAGTTAGAACTGTTACCTTGGAGAGCATTTTTCCCATTATATATTTTCTGATCAGGAAAGCTGAGTTACAGAGTTCAAATTCCATGATGACCGCCCTCAATATAGCAAATGCTGTCCTAGAGCAAAATAGATTTTTAGAGCCCATATACTAAAGCAATATTAAATACAACAGAACTCCTGTACTACAAATGTACCTGGGCTTTCCTTTGGATGATGTCAAAATGGAAATTGACATATAACAACAGACTTTGGAAGGAGTCATCATGCTATAATAGAAAGATCTCTGTACTGGAGATTAGAGAATCTGGGTTCAAATCCTGAGTCTTCTACTGGCTACCTGTGTGACTAGACAAATCACTTAGGTTCTCTGAGACTTAATTTCTTCGTTTGTAAAATGATGGAATTGGAATAGATAACCTCTCAGACCTTTTAGTATTGAAATCTATTATCCTTTGACTCACAGCTCTATCATAGAGTGACTCCATCAAGAACTCATCATTACTCCTGAGACTTAGCATATATGAAAAGGAAGTCATCTCCTACCCCAGAAGCTATATGTTTTTCTGGATATAGAAGAAGCCCTTTTCCAATTAATTATTGATAGATGGTTGTATCACTTATCAAGAATACACTGTATAAGTGGATTCAAGTATGTTGGTTATCTAAGTGTGGTAGAGAGGGCACTGAAAAATCTACTCGTAGCCAAAGACTGCAATCCAACCCTGCCAGATAGTTTGTGTCATAGGGCACTCTAGATACGTTAGACAATGTAGATGGTGGAGTCTAAATCATTAGTTCTATAAATAATTCAGGTCAGGTTCTGCTAAAAATAAAAAAGGAAGTCTGACTTGGAAATGATATTGTGAGGTGTGGTCTTATAAGGGGAAGAGTTAAACAGTTGTCTCTGACAACTAACCAGAATACTTGAATTAAATTTAATAAATATTTATTGAACAATTCCTATGGTCCAGAACTGTATGGGGTGCTTTGGAGACTAGAAAAGAAGTGTAAAAAAACCTCAAAACTTCTGTACTAAAGAAGTTTCTAGTTTAATTGGGGAAAATTAGAAAATAGTACAAGACACATTATCATCAAATGCTTACCTTGTTGACTTAGCCAAGTCTTTAAGTGCCTACTAAGTACTAGGGATACAGAGAAAGGAATAAAAGCAGTCCCTGCTGGAACAGAAGCTGAGCCATAGAAAGTCGAACCCAGACCAAGGGATAGAGGGAGGCAGGTTTAACATAAAATAAAAAAACAGATTCAAGATCAAAACAAAACTGCTTCACATTTAGAGCTGTCTAAACATGGAATGGCTTTGCCTTGTAGGGAAGAATTAGTGTGGTTCGCCTATCATTGGAAATCATCAAACTAAGGCTGGACTTTGTTAAGTTATTTTGCAATGAGATTTGTGCTTTGAGTAGAGTTTGTACTGAATCCTGTCTCAGGTCCCTTCTGGCTCTGTAATTACATGATTCTTTGAAATTGTCAACGTGTACTGCGTACACAAGGTGGTTTTGTGATTAGGTCAAGGGAATTCTCCGTGCTCCTCCTACCCTCTTGTTTTTATCGTTTTATAGAATCTTCTTGAAGAGAGAATTATAATACACACACCACAAAGGATCATCCTAATTAGATTTCTTTTCAAATCCCATCTAGCATATTGTTGATCTAGTGCATGGTCTAGTCTCACAGATGAATCGTGATCTCTATCTACATATACACATATATACACATACACTTTTCTTTGTGCTCACAGGCAACATGAGATACTGACAGGTGACCTCAGAGTCAGACCTGGTTTCACATCCTTCCTTTTATGCATTCAGTGACCCTGGACAAGTGACATCTTCTCAGTGCAAAGGGGATGACCTGCATTGGTAGAGGGAGTCCCCTCACCTGGAGACTTCCTCAAACTAATGGAATCAAAGATCCAGTCCCTATCCTTGTCTTTTTTCTTAGTGATAACATATAGGAGTGACTTAAGAGTCCTGTGTGAAAGTTGGAAAGGATTGGGGGCAGAGAAGGCAAAGAAATGATGTAAAAAGGAGAAAGTAGGGCTTATGAGGAAAAGAGAAATGGTATGTGAATTATTTGGTTTTTGAGAAAAGAAAGGTTGTGAGATGATTAACTATGAATTACTTTCAAATGTAGGGTCACTGTAAGTAATATGGTGACAGTTTGACTATTCATCATTTTTATTGTGTTGAATAGTTTTACTTGGGGGAAAATGTCATGGATCCAAACCATAGGGTAAGTTGTTTATAGGCTCATAAAACGTTTCCTCATTTTGCAGATGGAGAAACTGAGGCCCAAGGCTATTAGAGGAGCATTTTGTCCAGGACTGGTCAGGTGATTTTTTTTCCATTATTTGCCCTTCTCAGGCCACACCTAGAGTATCATATTGCCAACAGATGAGCATCAGGGCCATCACCCACCTGGTCCTGTCCAGTATGCTTTTTTAAATGTAGGCCAAGAACAAAATGCTTGTTTTTTTTTGTTTTCTTTTGTTTTTGCTATCTCATTTTGCCATTGTAAATATTTGTGTGATTTTAAACTTGCAGTTCTTTAAAACCACCAGATTTTTGCCTGAGGAACTATTTGATACCTCACCATGCCTTCGTTAATTCACACTTCAAAAAACCCTTAATTCTTCATTCACACTCTCCTTTATTTCTGCCTCTGAGAAAGAGATGCTCCTTTCTACTTTAATCCTGTTTTTTAACCTGTTTCAGCTTTTCCAAGAGCTTTATCCATTTATCATTTTCTCTCCTATTCTTTCATATCTTCATTCATGCAAAGAACAACCTACTAAGAATTAGAACTATGCCAAGGTCTAGTAGCCTCCAGAAATGAATTATAGAGGTTTTCAGGCCAAGGCTGGCCCACTTTTCCAGACATATCGTAGAGTGGATTTTTGTGCAGGTACAGGTTGGTCTAAATTGACTCTGGGTCTATTCCAGCTCTGAGATGCTGTGATACTTGTGTGATGTTCAGTAAATCATTCAACCTTGAGCATCAGTTTAATGTTGAAAAAATGAGGAGGGAATTAAACTAGAAAATTCTAAGGTATTTTCCAACTGTCAATCCTAGGAGACTATTGGACTTGTTCAGGGTCAAGTTTATAGGAGAGCTGTAACTAATTCCCAATTAGTTATTCACTCCATCATGTCATAGTCTACAAAGTTTTGTTGTTTTTGCCCTGAATAGTGTCATGCCTTATCCAAATAGGGGGGGAAATGGTTAGCAAGCTCCTGGTGACAGAGGCAAGATCTCTGATGGCAGCCATCAGAGAAAAGTGTTCATAGATTTTAGAGAGTCATATTAGTGTAATCATATAATAATAGAGGATTGACTTGGATTCAGGAAGATTTGGGTCTGAATCTTGCTTCAGGTGTTTTACTAGCTAGTTGTGTGACTTGGGGCAAGTCACAACTTATTAAGGTCTCAGTTTTCTCATCTGTAAAATGTGGGAGTTGGACTCAATGACCTCTAACATCCCTTCCAACTCTATATCCGCTATACTATGAATTATTAATTCTTTCTTTCCTTTTTTATTGTAAATTTAATCATTAACATGTAGAAAATTTTCAATATATAAGGAATAAGAGGACAGTATGAGAACTTCTGTTATATCTGGTTTGTTTTGTGTGTGTGTTATGCAGGGTATTCCAGAGGTCTTGGTGCAATTTTAAGTTACTAAACCCTAAATTTACATGGTGAGTAGCTAGATGGCCCAGTGGATAGAGTGCTGAACCGTGAGTCAGAAAGACTCATCTTCCTGAGTTCAAATCTGACCTCAGATACTTATTAGCTTTGTGACCCTGGGAAAGTCACATCACTCTATTTGCCTCAGTTTCCTCATCTGTATAATGAGCCAGAGAAGGAAATGGCAAACTACTCCATTATCTTTGTCAAGAAAACCCGAAATGGGGTCACAAAGAGTTGGACATGACTGAAATGACTCAACAACAAAATTTGCATATGATATATATATATATTTTATTATTACTTTATTTTATTTGTGTGTATGTATCTATATATCTGTGTAGATATCTAGATACACCTACCCATATGCATATGATAAGGTAGTAACAAAATTGACTAGTTCATATACACTTCAAAGTTTTGTTCTGTGTATTTTAAAATGTTTTGTTAATGCTCTTTTATGTAGCTATCACTGTCTACTTTATAGTTCCCCTCCCTTTTGACAAATATGTACACATTCTAGGAACACAAATCAGCCTGTTTGTCTAAGAACACACGCATATACATATATATATATATATGTATATGCGTGTGTGTGTGTGTATATATATATATATATATATATATATATATGATTCTTAATTTCTACTGTATCACTTCTCTGCAAAGATAATCATGAATTCTTCTCCAGAGATGCCTTCCTCCTCATTTACCTAAGAAAGCCATTAACTTTTGTTCCTTATAAAGAAATTGGTCAGGGAGTGCCTCTTCTCCCATCAGGCCAAATAATTTCAACTATGTGTACCTCCACCTTCTTTTCTGAATTTCTGTTCTTACATCATTTTCTCATTGCTTTTGGAGACTAACCAGGATTTCCAGGAAGAAATACAGAGTACCTGTTTAACATGTGTTCCTGCATAGAACATAGAGAATGGACAAGAGTAGTCAGCAGACTGTATAGAAATTGTAACATGATTAGTGCAGTGTTGGGGAAGAGTGCTAGATTTGAGTCAAAGGAGCCAGGCTCAAACCCTAGCCTTGCTACTTGTGTGTTGGACAAGTTCCTCTGTATAGGATCTGAAGATCACATATTTAGAGCTGGAAGAGAAGGAAATGGAGTCACAGAAAGGTGAAATGATTTACCCAAGGTTATGCAGGCCCTAAGTGGCAAAGGTCAGATTCAAACCCAGGTCACTCTGACTTTAAATTCAGTTCTTTTTACATTTTGTGGTTGTTGTTGAGTCGTTTTTCAGTCCTCCCTTGTGACCTCCCTTGGTGTGAGGAATGATTAAAACTTTTGTTTCCACAGAAATTATGTAATGCATGACTTATCAGACCTAGGGGATACCTACCAGAAAGTCTTTTGGCTTGCAACAAATGCAGGAAAATAAATTGATTGTAGAAGAAAGCAGTGGGGGATGTTGATGAAACATTTTCACTCATCAGGCTAATCAGCATACCTAAGAGAATTTCTCTGTCTGTTAAGGATGAAGCCGGGGACACTATCAACATAGATTAGTATTAAAGGAAATTGAGAGATGTAATGGAGAGATTTGTTTCCATAAGTTCAAAATAACAATTGGCAGAATGGGAGACGTAACGAAAGAATTATGTCTCATGCAGAAGTAATGAGCAAATCAACCGTCTTTATCTTGTTTTGAGGTTAGATGTCAGCTAAATGGAGGAAGAGTTGTCTTGCTTGGAATGCTCATGTGTAATAAATTTAGGAATATTAACTTCTCCTTTGAGAGGACTGAAGGTTCATTTTAATGGTCATACAATGAATGTAGCAAAAGGGGACATATCAAGGGGAACTGTGTAGTAGATGTATCGGAAAATTGTATACCCTGTATTACTCAGCTAATAGGAAGACAGAAAAGGGACTTCACGCGGGGCATAAGTTTTTAAGGCTTGCTTTTGTTTCTGGAGTGCATATCTATTTTATGAGACACCTACCACTGTAGTCATGTAATAAACTTATTTCTTTTATCTTCACCCCTCCTGAGCCTGAATGAGTTATTTCTCACACTTGAAATTTTCCTTGCAAAGACACTGGAGTGGTTTGACATTTCCTTCTTCAGCTCATTTTACAGATGAGGAAACTGAGGCAAACAGTGTTAAGTGACTTGCCCAGAGTTACATAACTGATAAGTGTCTGAGGCCAGATTTGAACTCAGGAAGATGAGTCTTTCTGACTTCACACATAGCACTCTATCCACTATCACCCAGCTGCTCTTCCTTTTTACAGTGTACCACCTTATCTTCACTAAGCCTGTTTACTCATTTGTAAAATGAAGAGGTAAGATCTGTAAGCTTCCTTTTATCTCTAAATCTTTGATCCTAAGTTAGATAAAACTTCTATGGTTGAATCTACTAAATTGCAGTCTGATGACTTTTAAAGGACAAGATAGACTTTAAGGTCCTTTTCAACTTTAGGAACCTAACATTGGCAGATATGATTGCTACATCATTGTGAATAATGTTTGAATTCAGTCAAAGGGCCACACTTGAGTACCATGAGGGCCACATGTGGCCTCAAGGCTGCAGGTTCCCCACCCTTAGTCTAGTCCACAACACAGTTGATAAATTCGAAGATGACTGGAAGACTAGACCAAAGTTGTAATTAAATTGTTAATTGTTTAGGGTTAACATGGCAGCATGTCTCCAGTGGAATGACCCAGGGACTTTTCTATGCTTGATCCTCTGCTACATAATATATTTTGTCAGTGACTTGGATAAAGGTATAAATGATATGTATGCTTATCAAATTTACTGATGATATAAAACTGAGAAGGATAACTAACAAACACATTGGGTGGCAATTGGGTGACCTTGACAATCTAGAGCAGTGTTTCTTAAACTGCGGGAGTCATGAAAAATTTGTCAACAGTAGAAGGTTTCTCAACACACAACAAACAAAAATTAATTAAAAATCAAGCTCATAATGAATTCAAGGTATTTCTGACAGTGCTTGTTATGCATTGCATAACTTCACTGTAGCCTTGGTTCCAGCACAAAGCATGTGCACCTTGCAAGTGCTCGCCTTCAAGACACACAACTACAAGGAAATCTGTACAATGGGATCACAATGGAAAAAGTTTAAGAAGCACTGATCTAGAGCCCTGGGCTAAATATTATAAGATGAAATTGAATAGGGATAAATAATAATACCTGTCATTTATAGAATGCATTAAGGTTTGCAAATTACCATACATATATATGTATACACATACATATCCTCTCATTTGATCTCACCAATCAATATAGTTTTATACTTGGGTGCAAAAGAAATTAACTTTATAATGATGAGATATAAAATTAACAGTTAGATGGAGATTTGTCTGAAAAAGATTTTTAGATTTTTGTAAGATGTCAGCTATGTGATGTGATAGCCAAAAAAGACTAACTTGACCTTGAACTACATTAAGAAAGGCTTATATCCTGTAAAAAAAGAGAAAAAGATCCATATGTATAAAAATATTTATAACAAATATGTACTCATATGTACAAAAATATTTATGGTGACAAAGAATTAGAAAATAAGGGGATGTCCATCAACTGGGGGATGGCTGAACAAGTTGTGATATATGAATGTAATGGAATGCTATTGTACACAGGAGAATTTCAGAAAAACTTGGAAAGATTTATATGAACTGATATTGAGTGAAGTGAGCAGAACCAGGAGAACATTGTACACAGCAATGGCAACATTATACATAGCGGCAACATGGTACACAGCAATGGCAACATTGTGCAATGTGTAACTGTGATAAACTTAACTCTTCTCAATAATACAATGATGCAAGACAATTCCAAAAGACTCATAATGAAAAATGCTAACACTATCCAGAGAAAGAACTATGGAGTCTGAATGCAGATACTGTTTTCGTTTTTTTCTTTCTCGTGATTTTTTTTCCTTTTGTTCTGATTCTTCTTTCACAGAATGACTAATATGGAAATAGGTTTAATATGATTGCTCATGTATAACCTATATCAGTTGCTTGCTGTCTTAAGGAGGGATGGAGGGAGAAAAATTTGGAACTCAATTTTACAGACGTGAATGTTGAAAACTATCTTTCCAAGTAATTGAGGAAAAAATCCTGTTAAGGAAAAAAAAAGAAAGGTCTATGCCTTTTCTCTAGCAATAAGGAGGTGGTTATCCTTCTTTATTCTGTTCTTAGAGTATCTCATCTGTAAAATGGAGTTCAGTTCTGGGCGCCACAATTTAAGAAGGATATCAGTAAGCTGAAGACTGTCCAAAGGAGGGCAACTAGCGTGGTGAGGGATCCTGACTGAGTCCATGTCATATGAAGATGGGCTGAAACAACTGGGAATGTTTGATGTGTTGGTTAGTTTTGCTGGCTTTTTTTTGGCTTTATGGAATGGTTTGATGGGTGAGAGAGGGATATATTTGGAAACGTAGATGATGTAAAAACCAGAGATATTAATATCTTTGAGGAGGGAGGAAATGATAGCTATCTTTAAGTATTTGAAGGGTTGTCTGTCACCTGGCAGAGAAATTATATTTTTTCCATTTGACCCTGGAGCTGAAGTTCCTGATACCCTGAAGAAAACTTCCAGGGTTCATGTAGGATATTTTAAGTTTTTGATCAAAACAGTAGTACTGATCCTACTATGTTCCTTTTGCAATGTTCTCAAGTGTTTGAGATATGTTTTTGTTTGCTTTTATTTTTAGCTATGCCAGTAACTTATTGAACTTTCTTGTTTCTGATGTCATATCTTCATGAAGCTGGGATTGTGATGGTTGTTGTGAATATCATTATGGTAGGAAAGGAAGGTAGTGGTGTCCAATCTGATTCCAAGGTTTGAGAAGATATGCCAGGGGTGGGGAACCTGCAGCCTTGAGGCCACATGTAGCCCTCTGGGTCCTCAAGTGCAGCTCTTTGACTGAATCCAAACTTCCCTGAAGAAATCCCCTCAGTAAAAGGACTGGACTCAGGAAAAAGACCACATCCAAGCACCTAGAAGGCCACAGGTTCCCCACCCTTGAGTTATACAGTGTCTATCAGGTGCACACATCCCATTAATAACTAATTGTGGCAGGGGGGTTTCTATTAAGAATGACATTTAAAAATACTTTTTCTTTCAATTTGTATATTAGTTTTTTCAAATACCTGCTAACTTTATATAACATAAATACTAAGTCATTTGGACCTAACTACTTAATAAACTGTTAGGTGTTTCTTTTGGAAAAATCACTGAGACTCATAAAGTTCCCATGAACCAAAAAGTTTAGGAACTTCTGCCACAAAGTATAGAACTGGGAATAGTGGGCAGAATTTTCAAAACTCAAATTTAGTCTTGATGTCAGGAAAAATTTCTTAACAGAGTTTTTGGACTTTAGAGCTGTCCAAAAGAGGAATGTCGTGTCTCAAGTTTTTACAGGTTCTCCTCAATGGCGATCTTCAGGCAAAGGCTGGGTGATCATTTATTAGGCATCTAACCATTCTATTCTTACATGATTTTCTCTTTGCTTTTGGAGACTAATCAGGATTCCTAGGAAGAAATACAGAGTACACTTTTAACACATGTCACTGAGTAGGATATAGAAACCAGATTAAAGTAAATGGACTGAGCCATCAGACAGTACTGAAATGGTGGATTTGTATGTGTGTTCGTCCTTCGTTGCCAAAGAAGACCATGTTATCAGAGAAATAATAACATGACTTGTACTGGACTTTGTTTTGAGTGAGGGAGGGCTATGCAGGTCAGCAGCCTCACTTCTCCTCGAGAGGCATCTGAATCCAGTGACGAGATATTCATCAAGATGACTGGAGATGACCCAGGATGAGGCAATTGGGGTTAAGTGACTTGCCCAAGGTCATATAGCTCATGAGTGTCAAGTGTCTGAGGCAAAATTTGAACTCAGGTCTTCCTGACTCCTGCATTAATGCTCTATCCACTGCACCACCTAGTCGCCCTTGTTCACAGCATACAGAGGGAATTACTTTAGGGCATGGTTTGGACTAAATGGCTACTGAAACTCCTTCAGATTCTGAGTATGTGATTCCTTGACCAGAGTAAATAAAAATTTCAGTTCATTTAAGGAAGGCAGATAGATTGTAAGTAAAAATGAAATGGGTCAGGTTGTGAAAGAATTTAGATGCCAAACAGGATATTTTATATTTTGTTCTACAGGTAATAGAAAGCCTTCTGTTTATTGTATTGGGTGGGGGAGGAAATAACATGGTCGGTCATTTGCTTTAAGAAAATCATTTTAGAAGTCATTAGAAGGCTATTGCAGTAGTCCAAGATAAGGGATGAGGGCCTGTCCAAGAATGCATAGGTAAATGGAGAAGCGGACTTTGAGGAGAGGTGTTATGAAGGAAAAGATGATAAGATCTGACTACATATTAGATATGTAGAGTGACTCATGTAAGTAGTTGGGGATGACACACAGGTCATGAACCAGTGACTGGGAGGATGCCTTGCCCTTGACAGCAACAGGAAGGATGGGAAGACAGGAGAGTTTGAGGATAAAAGATTATGAACACTATTTTAGAAAAAGATTATGAACACTATTTTAGAAAAGTATTTAAGATTCCTATGGGGTTTGAGATAGCCAGAAGACAGTTAGTGATTTAAGAGTAGAGTTCAGGCAAGATATTTGGGCTGGATATCTTAGATCAGTCTTAGATATCTATTCATGGTAATAGATTGGAAGTGGGGCAGGGATCTATGAGCAGAGGTCAGGATGAAGAAATTAAACTTCTTTCCAGTTCCTGCTGGGAACAGCTCCATTATTTGAGTGGTAATGTGGTGATCCTATAGCAGCTGACTAATGCATTCAGCTATAACTATAAAACCATACTTGTAAAGGTTAGTCCAAGTAGTGGTTTAATGAGTTGAGGCTTCTGATGATCTGAGCTACTGTTCCTCTCTGTAAATATGGGAATAGTGACCTTAAGGTGCCGCATTTTAAGCAAATATGATTGGGGAAAGGTGTCTGTATAACAAATATTTTAGATTTCTTTGTGGCAGTGGTTGGATTTTATTTTGGGGGTTGACCTCTGATTTCATTGGAGTGGAGGAATCCCTGAGAGGAAATTCCCCTAACAATGAAGGTGGACACATATTGTACATCTCATAGTCTGAGAAAGTGATCTGGGATCCCTGAGAGCTTCAATAATTTGTCCAAGGTCACACTACTAATGTGTTTCAGAGACAGGATTTGAACATGTCTTCCTAACTCCATGGTTAAAGCAGACAAGTATATATTTCTTTAAGACTTGCAGATTTACATTATATTACATTTCTCATTCAATTCTTGTAAATTTACATTACATTACATTTTTCACTCAATGGTTATAAAAGTCCTAGGACTCAACCCATTTTATAGATGAGAGAACTGAGGCTCCCAGAAGTTAGAAGGACAGA
>CM053769.1:78003124-78041500 GCA_028658325.1 Potorous gilbertii
GATTGGACAGGGGAAATTAGAATGCTCAGTGTACCGGGGTATGTATGTATGTACATGAATGTACATGAATGAATGTAAAAAGTTAAATAAATAAATTTATATTTAAAAAAATGAGATATTGTGCAAAAAAAGAGAGAAAGAATTACTGCTTATATCTATATAGATCTAGTAAAGAGTTAAGAAATTATCAGATTAATTTGATGGTCATTCATAATTTCTGGTTAATTTCATCATGAATATGACATGATGACCTGAAAGGTCTCCCTGGTACCTCCAATCATTTTACCTTATTTAAATTTCTTTAGAACTCTGCTCTTAGAAACCCAAATTATGGTTCCTAATTTTCCTAAGAAAATTCTGTTGAACCCTAAAAGCAGCTTGAAATTTATCTGACCCAAGTGTCACCATCACCAAGAGTCACTCAATAAGGTACAGTCGTTTTAGTCTCCCTCTTGAAATTCCAGTATAAAATAATCCTATTTATGCCTTAAATAGCAAGAGCATCCTGAATGAGAGGAATAATTACCTCAAACCTCCACTTCACTTTGCTGGACATAAAGGATCTTTCCAGAGTGTCTTCTTTCACTCCAGGCTTTTCTAGCAAACTCCTTAGAGTCTAATTTGGTTGAGCAACTACTGTAGCCTGTTTTGCACAGCACCAGAGCTGAAATAAACCTCTAGAACTGATCCAGGACCAGGCCTTCAGAGGTAAAGAGAGGCAAAAGCTTCTCTCTTCCTGTCATTCCACAATTGTATTTCTTGGCTTTTATGATTTATTATTGAGTAGTTTCTACTGCAATTACTGAAGTATATAGGATGACCATCTCCCTAGGGCATAACCACCTATCTTTGTTCTGGAAGTTGATGAAATGGAAATAAAAATTAGCCACAAAGGATTCAGTGGTATGGAGTAATCAAAATCCTTCTGTCATGACAGACCTTGGAACTCTGAAAGCTGATTCCCAACCAGTAGGGCATAATACACCTGCTTCCATCACAATAACAGTATAACTATTCATTCTTCCAATACTTCCTACAAATTGTAACCCACCTTACATGAACCAAAAACAAAAATCTGTGGACTAGAAATAGATTGAAAGCTAATACAGCTTCAAGTAAACATAGTAAGATACATAGAATTGGGCCAGGATGGACACTGTGTTCAGATCTGAGACTTTATTTGTGTAGGGAACTCCTGGTTCTCCACCCATGTAAATCAGCTTCTTTTCTATAATTTATAGTCTCAGATCTGGGTTCTTAGCTGAATGTGTGTGGACTTGTTTTATATAACTATAACTACATCTATATTTAGATACAAATATAACTCTCACTCTTGGTTCTTAACTAGGGTGTGTGTCTATGAACTTATATGCCTATCTGTACATTGATATACATCATACATATATACATACATACATACAGAGATAGGTCAACCTATAGAGATAACTATTTCAATTAGAATATTTTTTCCATGTAATCTTATGTATTTTATTTTATGCATTTAAAAACGATTCTGAGAAAAGTCTAAGAAGTCTTTAATAGAATGCTAAAGGGATTCATGATACCAGAAAGGTTAAGAAACTGTTACACAGAGTTGCTTAGACCATTAAGAGAGTAAGTGATTTGCCCATGGTCACGACTAGTATGTGTCAAAGATAGGACTTAAATTCTAGTTCTTCCTGACTCTAAGGCTTGCCCCTTCATCTACAATGCCAATTCTCAAGATCCCAGGAAGAAACAATTATTTTGTGCATTTGTCCATGTTCTGTGCACTCGGTGACAACTGTCAGCTAAAATTCCCATCGCTGATTAAACTGATAAAATTTATTTTCGCACAGAGAAAAAGCTGTGTACATGACCTCAAGACACTTTTGAAGAAATTTGTAGCTTTACTGAACTTCTAAGGATGATACTACATTGTTTGAGGTATTTTGTGGTTAGGAAGGCTTATTATCAGAGGCATTGTTGTTGCAACTGGGAAAAATCAAGTCTGAGCATCATTTCTAAATTGATTTCAGAAATGAATTTTCCCTTTCAGGCCTTTGGACAACAATAATTTTCTGCAATGCGAAACACAAGATTTTCTCATGGGTTCTGGCATTTGAATGTAAATCTCTATCCTCCAGGGAAAGCTTCCTTTAGAGGAGCACGAACAGCTTACTCTTATTTGTATAAAAACATTTTAGAGCATATGAATCCTCATGTTATTTTTTTCTCTAAATCTGGGTATGTTTTTAACTTATGCTGACTTTTGGGGTCAAAAGGGTTCCTGCCTTTGGTCTCCTAGGAACAATACTCCAGAGAGAACTTCTAGCCAAGGCTTTTTTGTAAATTTGCCCATAGCAACCTGACAACTGTTGAATTCCTTACTGAGTTGTAGAAAAGTTCTTTATCTCCCTATGAAAACTTCACAACCTGAAGTATGTCACACAGAGATTTTTTTAGGATTATAGAAGGAAAACATATAAACAAACAAAAACATCCACAAAACTTTTAAGATGTCAGGCTACAGTTTCCTTCTTTAGTAGATAGGCTTATAGAAAAACAATGATTTATTTTTTCTCCCTTAGAATTATAGATTAGAAATAGGTGAGAACTCGGATCAATTCGTTTAATACATTCACTTATAGATGAGGAAAATGACATCCAGAGAGTTTAAGTGTCATGGCCAAGACCATGTGTTTCCACAACTAAACACAAAACTTGCTATCAACCATCCTAATGGAGATTATAGTCCTCTGTTAAAAATAAGTCATTTGTTTAAGACAAGAACTGTCAGCACCTATATAACCTATTGACTTGCTGACATTGGCTAACTGAAAGAATTTCATGAGACAATGATCTCATTTGGATTTAGAGGCCTTAATATTATCCATTCCAACATATTCATTTTATAAATGAAGAAACAGAAGCCCGGAGAAACTGGGACTTCTCCAAGTCTACAGAAAGCCCACTCAATTTTCCTTCCAATTCTCTATGATATTTGGGGATCAAATGAACTAAAGAATTTTTTTTATGAAAGAATATCATTACACTCCTTAAATTGGAGAGTAAAAATTAATCTGGTGTGTTCATGCATTCCTCAGTAAAGAAGGAGCTAATGATGTCGTTAGGAGAAATGAGGCTTGATAAGTTGGAAAGTGAGTTCATTTCTCTTAATAGAATTTGCTTCTTTTACCTCAGGCATATCTCCTGCATATTTTCCCATTTCTCTCAGCAGGTTCAAGGAAACCACTCCCCCATGGGTGGAGACTATAGAAGGAGAACCACTTGAAGGGAGGAGTTGTGGCAGTATCGACTCAACACTGGGGGCCAGAAAGAGGGAGTACGCCATCCTGCTATAGCAAGATACTTCTAATTTTGGCCATCGTTAGATTATTTTTTAAAAAAGAAAATGAAGAATTATGCAAATACAATCTTAGATCTCCGAGGGCTTGAGGAACCCCACAAAAAGAGTGCTCACATTACTAACAATTCTAGCTTCCCACCAGAGAAATTAAATGCAGGCACAGAAGAAGGTCATCCTTGTGAAAATTCTAGTCTACCAATCATGATAAAAATATTCACAGTTTTAATCTGTATTAGGTTACCATTTTCAAAGTTATTAATAGGATATTTCATCTGATCCTATTATACCTCTATGAGGTAGACAGATTAAGTGATATAATTCCATTTTATGTATTAGGAAATTGAAGTTAGAGAGGAAAAATTATTTACCCAAGTTCACATAATTGGTTTTTTTGTTCCCAAATCCTTGGAACAAATATACACAGCCAAGAAAAACATATTTCTTCTTTAGCCATATTTTTTTTAATGTCTTATTGTATCTCCTGAGGCCATCACCTTTCTGTAATGAGATGGATAGGATGCTTCATCCTTGGCCCTTTGGAATCATGGATGGCCATTGTGTTAGAGTTTTGACAGCTTTCAAAGTTTTGTTTTTACAATATTGTTTTGTACAAACAGTATCTTCAATTTTTCTCCTTTTATTCTTTATTGTATCTCTAGAAATCTTCATTTTTATAATAGTGACACTATAATATAAATCATTTTTCTGATTTTGCTAACTTTACTGCATGTTAGTTCATGCAAGTTTTTCTAAATCTCTTTTAAAGGATTTATTTTCTAGTTTCCTATACAACAATAGCTTTCTCCTACATTCATATACCATGATTTGTTCAGCCATCCTCCAACTGAAAAGTATCCATTTAGTTATCAATTTGGTTTTATCACCGCAGAAAGATTTACTATAAAGAGTACAGATAGGACCTCTTTCCCTTTCTTTGCTCTTTTTATGTGTATAAGCTTAGTTGGTATAATTCAGTCAAGGAGTATGCAACGTTGAGTAACTTTTTGTGTATAATCTCAAATTAAATTCCAGTGCAAGAATGCACCAACAGTGCATCAATGTTCCTGTTTCCCGATAGCTTCTCCAAACTTTGCCATTTTTTGGCCATTTTTGCAAATCTGTTGAGTATGGGATAGAATGTCAGAATTGCTTTGTTACATTTCTCTAATAAGTAGTTATTTGGAGCATTTAAAAATATATAGCTACAGACAGTCTGAATTTTTTTCCATCAAGAAATACTTCTTCATAGCCTTAGACCATTCACCAAATGGGGAATGGTTTTTATTCTTATGAATTTGAATTCATTCCTTATACAGTCTTGGAAATTAGATCTTTATCAAAGAAAACTGAGAGATTTTCCTCAGTTAAACATTCCTCTTTTAATCTCATCTTCATTAGAATTGTTCGTGCAAAACTATTTTAACTCTATGTATTCAAAGTCATGCCTTTGCCTTGTGTGGCCCACTCTATACAGTATTTGGGCATGAACTTTTTGAATAGATATGATAATTTCTTCCTTGTTTTTCTAATTTGTCTATGATGAGACCTTTTACATCTAGGTCACTTATCCATTGGGAGCTTATGTTCATTTAAAGCAGACCTGCACAACTTGCTACCCAGGCTGCTTACAGTTGAGGCATACCAAAGAATTTCTTCTACAAATAAAGGATGTTTTCCTCTACCTTTTTTGCTGGCCAACTGAAATCCTTTAGCAATCTGCAAGTGGTGCGTGGGCCACAACCTGTGCAGGCCTGGTTTAAGGGGTGGAACAGAGATTCTTCTCACATAAGATGGCAAAGCCAGAATGGAGTGTGTGTATATCTATCTATCTATCTACCTACCTACCTACCTATCTATCATCTATCTACCTATCATCCATTCATCCATCTATCATCTATCTACCTATAATCTATCATCTATCTATCTATCATCCATCTATCTATCTATCTATCTATCTATCTATCACCTATCTATAAAACAGAGCATACTTTGGCTCAATACAAAGAGGAAGTTTCTAATAATTAGTACTTGCAACAACGGGGCTAGTTGCTTCATGAAGTCCTCAAATCCTGTCACTGAAATGTATGAATAGAGAACACCACCTATCAAAGATATTGTAACGGGGCTGCTTATATTACATGGGAGGTTAGCCTGAATAACCCCTTAAGATTTTTTTTCTCACACAATACTTTTTCTTCTATTTTAAAGACTGGATATACTAACAGAAAAGCAGTTTCAAAATTTTTCTTCTGAATGAGGAAAGGCATGAAAAATTCTATCTGCTTCTATTAATATTGCATCATCTCATCTGATCCCTGTGAAATGGGCAGTAAACACATTTTTATCTCCATTTTATACATGGGAAAACTGAGGTTGAGAGATCAAATAAGATTTGCCCAAGGTCACGTGGCCAGTAAGTGACAGGGCCAAGAGAACTTCGAATCTAAAATCTGGTTTTCTTTGCACAACATTAAGATGGAAAACAAAAATGCCAACCGGGGATATTGTCATATTCTTGGCTGAGGTCATGGTAGGGGAGCTTTAAAAAGGTTCTGGCATTCTAATGAATGTCATATTTAGTAAAAATTCTTCTCTCTGATAAATATCTTTTATAGTCAAAAAGACAATACTTAAATGTAGTCTAAACTTATCCAAAAGTAATTGCTTACTCTCTTTCAATAGTTTTTATCTTACAGTCTTCCCATTTGTTCAGATCCCCACTAAATATTCTGAAAGGAGCTTTCCGTTTGAGATGCCATTATACTAACATTGGGGTATTATTTGTAGGAAAATTAAACTTAAACTGAACTAGATTCTTTAAAATGTTTTTTATTCACTTATATTTTTTACTTTTTGATTATAAAAAACTTAAATCCTATAAAGATAAATTTCTCAAGGTGAGGGGAATAAATTATATTTAGAGGTTTTTAGGCTATTCTAATAAACATTATAATGTTTTTTAAGGATCCTTTTCCATTAAACAAATTAGACACCTTAAACCAAATGTGGTTGAGATAATATGTTTAGAACTTAACTAAACATTTCTCTAAATTCTAAATTACAGAGAAACAGATGATGCAACTTCCACTTCAGAAATATAATTAATGCTGCATATTCTTTATTTCTCAGTTCCTACAAAATGTTTATACATGGATAACACCACAACTCCAGAAAATTTAACTTAATATTTTCCTTATGATTAAGAAGCTTATGATTTAAGAAACTTTTATAGTACTCTGAGAAACTCAAAAAAGTGAAAATTCAGTTTTATGCATTAGTTTATACACATAAATAGAAATATTTTTCTGCTTTTTTCCCCTCGAGTTTGTGGAGGTTTTCTTCATGAGAAGTCTAGTACAATATGGTAACAAAATGATAATGAACATATGAACTGATATTACATCTCGAAAATGTGATTTTTAAAAAATGGACAAGGAATTAATGGGAATCTATATGAATAACCTCAAACAATGATTCTACTTTTATGAATTATAATTTTTCCCATCTCTGTGGCTTATCAGGAACTTTTTCAAATATGTGGAAATCAGAGCAAGAAAAATGGAATAATTCTCCATTTTCACACGTTATTATCAGTCAGGCAATCTTTCCTCCAGTAAAATAGAAAGCTCCTTGAGGGCTTGGGCTATTCTGCATTTTTGTCTTTTTGCCCTAGTTTCTAGCACATGCCTGGTACTTAGCAGGTGCTTTAAAAGTATCTGTTGACTTGAAATAAAAGATAGGTAAAATAAGAAAGGTTTGTCTGTTGTAATTAGAAAATTAGAAAACTCCTTTACACGGAGGAAATATCCCTTATTTCTGGAAAATAATGCTTAAACTATTTTTTTTGACTGAACCCAACTTTCTATTTGTCTTCTTATCCAAAAGTACAATGATTCTATCAACATTTATTATTCTATCAATATTTATTAAAGATATTTTACCAATGTAAATCAACTGCCACAGTAAAAAGGCCAAGAGACCTCAAAACCCATGTCAGCAAGCATTGATTTGACATCCTTGCCAAGCAGAAAGACAGTCAAAGGACAATGCTGGTTTATATCAAAAGCACATTTGTGAAGGAAGATTAAAGACCACCGGAAGCATCATTTTACCCAACAGTGAACAAGATTTCAGTTGAAAAGTCTGTAGATAACTTGGCAGTCAGCTAAACTAGATTATTACAAGGGACCATGTAAAAGAAACCCGAAATGCAACAATAACAGATGTGAAAAGACTAGAAGTGCTGGTATTTATATAATAGCACTCTTTTCTCATCAGTTACAATCGGTAACCAAACTTGAATACTAGCAACCTTTATCTGGTGTGGTATTTGAAGAAGGGGCCATGATATTTAAGGAATGAAGATGAAAATAGACACTTGATCAAATACAAACAGTAGAAATCAGTTTTTAAAGTAAATTATGTACAAGAGATTAAGTAATTTCAGCTGCCTTCACAGTCTATGAGATCAAGAACCCCAACAGCAAAAACCTCAAAGCAGAAATCCCTAACTCATTCATACACTATACCCTCTGCTCCAAGGCAGCACTTTCTGGCATGGCTGGAGAAGCTAGCTGACCCATGGGCTCACAAGAGAACTGAACTCTGTTTTCCTACCTCCACTTGCCATGCTGAGGAAAAGAGAAAGACAAAGCTTACTCTGGCTAGGAGTGCCACGTGGCAGTACTATATGCTGCAGCAGTACTTGATCAGAGGACTGAGAAGGGAACTGGTACAAGTGACTTAGGCAGTTCTATTCCCTCAGAATTTATTTGGGGGCAGAGACTGGCCCTGATGAAATGTGAATCCTCCATCTTGGAAGGAAGATAAGACTGCTTTGAGATCCAGCTCTCAAGACCACCACAACCAAAGGGGAATGAGTCAGAAAGTGAGTGATAGGAGTATGTAAGTAGGGGGAAAAACTGAAATTACCAAGGATCTCAGGAGATAGATAAACCAAAGGGGAAGATATTAATAACACAAGAGAAGATACCCTCCACATCGGCTCAATGAGTAAAGACAGCTATGAATAAACATTTCAAGACAAAGGAAAATGAAGCAACACTCTGTGCATTCTCAAGAGATCATGGAATGACAGCAGCATGTTCCTGAATGGCATAAGACTTGTCAGAGAAGAATTTATGATATGCACAGCAGAAATAACAAGCAAAATTGAAAAATCTGGATCCATAGAGGTAAACCTCACTAAAGAAATAAAAGATAGCAATCGATTAGGAATGCAATGCACAGAAGTGAAGGAAAATCTAGAAAAAGAGAAGCAAAAAAGCAATAATGTTAAATGAAAAATGACCACCATACAAGCAAAACATATTGACCTCAAAGACAGAAAGTAAAGTAGATTACAGGTATCCCAAAAGAACATAACAAGGCAAAAAGCCTGACATCACAATGCAAAAAATAATACAGTAAAATTACCCAGAACTTCTAAGTACAGAAAACAAAGTTTCAGTCAAAAGAATCCACGCCATCTCCTCCAAAAAAAAGAAAATAAAGAAAATCCTATCCTGCAAATTACAAGACAAATGATGGACAATTTAACAATTCCAATGATAGCAACCAGGAAAAGGATGTTCAAATTGTGTGTGTGTGTGTGTGTGTGTGTGTGTGTGTGTGTGTGAGACCTCAATACCAGAAACTGAAGGATCACTGTGTAATGAGAAGCAACGGAACATTGAACCTGTCCTAGCAATCTCATAATACATTGAGATAGATATGTATTATTTGCCATTCTTGATATGTGATGGCTGTGTCTCCTTTTCTAGTCATAAATGTCTTTTGTGCCACATTTCTTGGCAAATCCAAATAATCTTTGAAGATATGTCTATAACGTACATATCCATGCATCTTACCACTGCCAATAAATAAGATAAAAAATAAAAGGTTAAAAAAGTTAACATACACATTGACAAACTCATCTGTTCTGAAATACAATCAATCAAATCACTCACTATGTGACCAACACCAGAGGGCAATCACAATAAGAATAATTAATAATATCTTACTTCACAATTTTGCCTAGGGACAGTTCTATTTACCTTCAACTGCAAGTATGGAAAAAGAAGATGCGAATATTTGTCACATAGTACTCATGCACAAAACTCAATGGGAACGTTGCCTTTGATCTTTAAAAAAATTGTTTCTTGAAGCATATGATTAACAAGAACATGGCTTCATATAACATATGATGGTTTTTTTTATTTTTAAACATCGGTGACTGCATTATAAAGGAACTTCATTCTTGGAGGAATTAGTAGGGCACCACATTTTTCCCTTCTATCAGCCATTTCAAATAAGAATACTTATATCCTTTAAATGAACATGATTGCTTTCTTCAATATAGTGATACTTATTCTATATAGAAATGAATATCATTTTCTAAAGTGGTTCCAATGAGAGGCTAAGCACACTACCTGTTATTTATTATGGTGATTATTATTTGAAGCTTTATAGAAACCTTCATTTTGGAATCGATTTTAGAGTTTCTAGTCATGCAAGAGAACTGCCCAGTCTCATTATTTTACAGTCTCTTGAGTCTGATACCCCTTTCTTTGTTTTCATAGCTTAGCTTCAGTCCTTTGTGTGGGCTGCTTCTGCCCAGAAATTGGGAACTCTCGTAGAGGGTCTATGTTAGTATTAGCTTTACATCAGAGGATCAGAGGGAGACCATCTGCATTTGGCACATTATTGAGAGGGAGCTGGGGGGAGCTGGCACTTGGGAAAAGAAAGGAGTGAATTCTGGACATGAGGTACAATTTATATGAAACATGTAGATAGAAGATGGATGAACGAATTTAAGAAACAGTAGATCACAGAGGATGTAGGCAATGATGAACTCATAGCATTGCTCTGATTCTTGACATTTAGTGGGTGCCAGTGCAGTAGTCATAATATGTATCTGCTGGCCTTTGTCCTTATGACATGAGTAACCCACCTCCTCTTCCAATGACATACTCCCTGAAAGGTACATTTTGTACCATTTCTTATTCAAAGGCCATCATTAGAAATAGATTGAAGTCTTTTTACACCCACCATCGCTCCCTTACCCTTTGGCTCAACTACTGCTTTTTTCCTTCAGAAAATGTTTTTCTAAGATCTACAACCATAACAAAAATGATGTTAAGTGGACAGAGTTTTGTGTCAAGAGCAGTATAAATATTAAAATTAATATATAACCTCCTAAAAGTAATCCAATCTACTGTCCTCTTCCTATTTGATTTTAGGCCCAGTTTACTATTAGTCATACCCTGAGTATTACATGTAGATGTGTCAGGTGTGGATAAAAGGCATTTTGGCCATTTTATTTTTTTCTTCTATAAATTGTTGCCTGTCTCTTTTGGGTAAGCATGCATTTCACTGAAGAGGATCTGTAATGGTCTAGGGTTTGATGAAGTCAATATGTCTTCTACAAAGAGGTACACTTGGAGGACCTTGTCATCTCTAAAGAACCTCTCCCAAATGGACTCACATTTTCTGTGATAGTGAGCGTGCATCTCCCAGCCTTATGCTTTGTTTGACTTTAATGAGAAGATCATCATTCATCAAGGAATTTTGTACTTCTAGTTGTAATGCCTTTTCAATGCATAAAACTATTCTTACTTTTTAGTTGTCTTATCCTATACTCAATTAATAATCCAATAAAATCCTCAGGCTTTTTTTCACAAGAACTATTGTTTGGTCATATTTTATTCATCCTGCACTTATAGACCTGAACCTTTTAATCAAGGTATGGGATTTGATCACTTACAGAACTTCATCTTCCTACCTAAACTTGACCAACCATTGCTTAACCCAGGGGTCTGAAAACTATGGCTTGGTTGGGGGGCCTAATTGTAAATATATATATATATATATATATATATATATATATATATATATATATATATATATATATATATGTATAGTTATGGTCCTCCATTCTCAAAGAGAACCAAAATGACATCACTATGTTAGAGTCAAGTCACAGTGTGTCTGACTGTAGCTGATCAGACCTATAGCTTGAAAAGTTCTACCAAAAGTCGGGCACAAATAGTCCATGTGAACATTTAGGATGGCCTCTCTAAATCCACACATCTTACATTTCTTTTGAGCTACTTAAATCCACTGTACTTATAGAGCACAGCACCTTCTCTGATGAGGGCATGCCATGCTGAGCAGCCCTGTACCAGTGTCTCCCATGTCACACAATCAATTCCAAAGTTCTCAAGACAGGCTTGAGAGTATCCTTGTATCTCTTCTTTCAACCACCATATGGGCCCTTCTCCTGTGTGAGTTCTCCATGACAAGCGTACATTTAGCATTTGACCAATGTGGCCAGCCCATTGAAGTTGTACTCTCTGCAGTACAGTTTGAATACTTGGCAGTTTAGTTCAAGAAAATACTCCAGTGTCTGGTATATTATCTTTCCAGGTGATCTTCAGAATCTTCCTAAGATAATTCAAATGAAAGAGATTGACTTTCCTGGCATGGAGCTGGTATACTGTTCAGGTTTCACAGGCATATAACAAATGAGTTCAGCACAATGGCTCTGTAAACCTTCAGTTTGGTAGTCAGTCTAAGATCTCTTCTCTCTCACTCTTTCCTTCAGAGCTAGCTTTGGCAATGCATGCATCAACTTTATTATCAATGTTTACTTTCCTGGAAAGTATCCTGCCAAGGTAAATGGACTTATCCACAATATTTAAGACTTTTCTATTTGCTGTAACTGATGGTTCCACATACAGATGGTGTGGTACTTGCTGGCTGATGGAGCACCTGTGTTTTCTTGGTCTTAATTGTTTGGCCCAAATTTGCATAAGCAGCATTCAATCAATCCATACTTTGTTGTAGCTCATCTTCAGAGGCTGCATTGAGGGCACAATCATCTGCAAACAGAAAATCATGCACCAACATTCTCTCTACTTTCGTCTTGGCTTGTAGCCTTTTCAAGTTGAAGAATTCATTATCATTGCAGTAGCTGACTTGATGCCTTGTTTGTCCTTATTAAAGCTGTTTGACAACATTGAAGAAAATATCATGCTAAAAAGCATGGGAGCAAGCACACAGTTTTATTTGACTCCATTGGTGACTGAGAAAGCATGAGAGTACCAACCACCATCCAGAACCTGGGCGAGCATGCCATTATGAAATTGATGTATAATACCATGAACTTCTCCAGGAAATCAAATTTTGACATAATCTTCCATAAGCTCTTGTAACTGACAGTATCAGAGGCCTTGGTCAGATCTGTAAATGTTGTATACAGACCTTTGTTCTGCTCCTGGCACTTCTCTTTGAGTTGTCAGGTAGCAAACACCACATCAACCATTTGTTGGTCCTATCCACGCTGGCTCTCAGGTTGATGACCAGCCTATTAAGGAAGACTCTGGCAAGAATCTTGCCAACAATAACTAAGAAGAGATGCCTCTATGATTATCATAAGACAATCTGTTTCCTTTACCTTTATAGAGATGGACAATGCTCCTGGGGGATAACCTCCTCTTGCCATATAACTTGGAAAATTTCAGTCAGCTTTTACATGAGCAAAAGACCCTCCACCTTGTAAATCTCAGCTGGAAGAGTCAGTATTAGGTGTTTTGCCACACAAAAGGAACCTAATGGTATTCAAAATTTCTTCTTTAATTAGAACTTCAGCTAAGAAGAGACTGACTCCAACCTAAGGTAAACAGTCAGTTGTTTCAGCATTGATTGTAAATATCTATTTATACACACATACATATAGATACACATGTATTCTTACATATACACATGTAAATATAAATATATATAAAATATACACACATATGCATGTATGTATGTATACACACACATAGAGAGAGAAATCCTCCCCAATACACACACATAGGATGACATTAGTTTATTAATTGTTCTCCAAAAGGCCTCCCAAAATAACTTCATACTTTTCCCCCTTCTGTATGTAATCAATAAAAAACAATAAAAAACAATAAAATTGTTAGTGTCTACCAGGTCCACAGAAGCTAGAAATATTCTTTCAATCACCAAAGAATCAAAATTATAAGTCATAGAGAGAGGAATGAAGAGATAAATGGTGAGCATGAGTAAATTATAGCATATTACTAAAGGACAATGCCACACAAGAAACAGTATAGAATAAACAATTGATGGGCTGCACGATTAGAAAACAAAATGGGTCAGTCATTAAGCAAGAATGAGGAATACTTGATGGGTGAACTGTACAGGACACTGATATCCACATGTCAATAAATCTATTCCCTTAGCATGTTGGGTGGACTCCCAAGGATTGTGAGGAACATGGAGAACTGCACAGAATGAGACAGCAATGTCTAGAATGAGATCTGCATCAGTAGAGAGAATATCTGTGTCAATGATATCACAAATCCACTGAAGTATTCTTGGAGGTATTTTATTTAGTTGATTGATTAGGATGGGTACAAACAGTCCTCAAGCTATTGTGATATGACTTCTGATGACTTACATTTATAGAACACAATCTGTTAAATCCATGTTGACCACCTGTGCTGGCAAGCGGCAACAAATAAACGTATCAGTCAGTACAACTTCTGATTTATCAGTTTTAGTGCTTTCTCCCTCATACTTTACGTATTATTGTACAAATTGCTTCATATCCTCCCCTCCTCCCCCATAGGAGAACAAAAGCTCTTTTAGGGCAGACTTATTGTCAGCTGACCTGGTTTCAAATTTTGTCTTATCTACTTACCACTATGAAAATTTGCACAAACGTAAGGGTAAAATCTTATAGAAGAGGATTGTAGAAAGTTACTATCTCCTCACTAAATAATAAGCAGTGTGACAGGAAAAACATGTATAGAAATCTTGGCAAGAGTCATCTAAATCATAACATTCTTGTCCTGAAGGATGCCCAAATGGAAGAGGATTTCATATAAAATGGTAATTTTTCCAGATGCTCCTATTTGAAGATACCATTGTGCATATTGTATCAAGCCCTGGAATACTGGAGAATCTCCTAAATGAGGATCCATAATCACAAGAATTCTGCCTAACCATCCTCACAGGAAAACCCCATTGAGATCATGGATGCCTCTTGTTTAGACTATAACATGCAGTTGAATGGAAAAGCCATTGTTCTAGCTTTGTAAACAATGGCTATTCTCTGTCTGTCTCTCTCTTTTTAACACACACAAACACACATACACTCACACATACACACCAATGTTGCCTCCAATTTAAAAAAAATAACTTTTCTGCTTATTTATAGTAACATAAATTTTTGAGATAATCAATTTTCCATGGGAATATATGTATTTTACATGGTGATGGGGATTATATAATAACCAAATGATTCATGACTTTCTATAAATAAATTGTGCAGGATACAAAAGTGCGTAAACCCAGACATCTTTAAATCAAGTAGACTAAAAAGTTTCAAGCTACCCATCATTGCACCATGGAACCAATACTCACAACCACTTGGTCTAAAATGTAGGAATCATTGGAAGGAGTTGAACAGTTTCTCTAACTTGAGTCAAGAACACTACTGTAAAAAATTGATTTTTAGCGTATGAGAGGGAATTATATTACTTCAGTCATACAACCAATGAAGACGGTGGTATCTCAATCCTAAACTGAAAACAGATACTCTGAAGCACATCTCAACAGAACTGGGACTACATGGAGTGAAAAAAGACATATGAAGTCACTCTAGGATTTAAATAATAATACTATATGCAAAAGGAGAAACATTTTAGTCTGTCTCCAATAGGCAAAATGTAGTTATAACTTAATGAGGAAATAGGGGTGGGGAAGTTAGTTCTAAGTCAACTTCCCAGAAACTCTTTCACCTGGTAAATCAAACTTTAGAAATGTTATCAATTGTACATGATAATGCTCTTGTGAATGTTATCATACCTAATCTGTAAAGTTCATAGAAGAGAAAACAAAGGCAATAAGAGTATTATGCAACTTTTTAGTTTGCCCTAGATTACTTGCATCCTTAAAGAGTCATGTACATAGGAATCACCAATATTGTCCTAATCATTCTTCATTCACTCAGCAAATATTTATTACCATTTATTACATAGAAAAGTATTTTTGCTAGAGGCTATAGATGATACAAAGTTGAACAATGCACATATTTTGTCCATAAGGAAAGTTTTAAGAAAGCTCTGTCACTGGAAAGTGTTCTTCTGGCATACCCTAAATACCATTCATGCCTAAAAGCATTGCTTCAATTTCCTGGATCAAACAAGCTCCTTCCTTACTTGGAAAAAAAATTTTTGGTTCAATTAGTAGTACTAGGAGTCATATGTCATACCAAACCCATATAGACATCACAATTATCCTTTATTTTATAGATGAGGAAATTAAAAAACCAAATTTCAGTTAATTTTCTACCTACAGAATGGATAATGAAAAGATAGAAATGGATTACTCAGAGGTGAATATTGGAAGTCATATTGACTATAAAATGTTACTGATGGTTCTCTATGGAGTAAAGGAAATAAATGGAAGAAAATGGGGGCGATAATACGTGATGTCAAAGGTAGCATCCAAAGGACATTCCCTATGCCATTTCCTAATGTAATTTCACCTAACTAAAGCATAAAGTACTATACCAGTCACAGAAATTTCTAAATCATAAAATAAGACAGTTTTTGATAAGTTAAACCTCACTGTGATGAAAAATATTCAATTCTTCTAATCAACAAATGACTGCCATTTAATACATTTTAAAAATAATACCTTCAGACATAATACAAATAAATAATACAAAATAAATTATTTCTTCTAGACTATTTTTAGCATAAATGGTTAGTCCTAAGATCTGCAAGTTGATATCATATAAGAGCTGTAACACATTTTTACAGGGGAAAGGTGTATTCCTATGGGAGGTAAACACTATCCAATTTTTGGGAAGGGGCAAAAAAGTATAGGAGTATATATGATATTTTATATGCTTAGGAAATTTAATTTGCCTATTAAAGCTCTTCTTCAAAATTTGTCCCAAGAGATGAAAACTCCAAACATACGCCAAGAAATTGTTCCCCTCAGGTGGGGAGGAAGAGGTTAGATTTCTAAGAGTAAGAAAAGGTACCTACTACCTACAGCCATAACTGACAGTTCAGTCCAGTGTACTCAATAAGTGGAGAGCTAGAGCAGATGCACAAATAAATACCAGTTTCTATGCTAGAGTACAAGTAGGTAAGGAAGGAGAGGTCACAGTAAAAGTAGCATGGGGACCAGGAACTTCAACAGTCTGAAGTTCAAATGGCACAAGAAAAAAGTCAGCTTGAACATAGTGGGGAAAATCTGTGTCTATAAAGGAGTATTTTCTTCAGGAAGACTAACTGAGAATAGAGAAATGGGGTAAAGGAAGAAGGGGAGTGAACTTCCGAGGGACCAGAGCATGGAGGTCTTCAGATTAACAGTGAGAGAGGTGCAATATTAAAATGTGAAACGGAAGACAGCTCAAGAGGAAACAGGGCAGAGACCACAGTAAAGCAAATCTTGGAGTTAGAATTCCTGACTCCAATTCTTTTTTGACTGGTAATAAATACCAAAAGCACCACCTAAACTGTGTGACTCTAGGCAAATCATCCCATCTCACTGATCTCCAGTTTTCCAAATTTGTTTATCATGAGAAGAAAGCTAATTAAACTGCTTATCTCATGGGTTTCTGGCTGAGCACGCAAAGAAGGTGATGTACATTGTTTGTTGCTGTTCTTAGTCTTCAGTGAAGTGCCTCAAGGACATGTTTGCCTCTGTGCAGCTCACCATTTTTATCAATGATTTGAGTAAAGATATAGATAGAATGCTCCTCAAATTTTCTGATGACATAAAGCTGGACAGACTAACTAATACAGTGGAGGACAAGAGTCTGGATTCCAAAGTTCTTAAGAGGCACTGGGCTGGATCTAAGAAGATGAAATTCAGTAAAGGTAATGGGTATGAAAACAGAAATCAATTTCTCCTATATAAAATGGGAGTGAACTGGTTACAATGCAGTTGTTATGAAAAGGAATCAAGAGTTCTGATAAACTGTGGACTGGGAGGCAAAAGCATCTTGTACAAGTTCAAAAGCTAATGAGATCTGGAGCTTAGCTTTCAGGAATACAGAGATGGTAGTTCCACCATCCTCTGCCCTGACCATATGGAGAACTGGAACCAGTTCTAGGTACCACAGTTTAAGGATATTAAGAACGTTGCTAAGCTGAGGTGTCTAAGAGAGGGTATTCATAATGGTGAAGGGCCATGAAAAGAGAGGAAGGGGAGGGAAAGAAAGAAAAGAAAAAAGCAAAGCAAGCAAAATATTTACAAGTACTTACTGTCTCAAGCACTATATAAAGCATTATAGGCAAACAAAAATTGAGACAGTCTCTGCTCTCAAGAAACTCACTCCCTAACTTGGGGAGTAAACACAAAAAGAATTTCAGCTGCAGGGCAGATAGAAAAGTTCTGAAATCTTATGGTACAGGGGCTGGGTGGATGCAAGGTCCATAGTTCTGAACACCCTTCCAGCTCAAAGGTTCTTGCCGTGGGTGTCCATGAATTTAAATTCCCAGCCCCCCAATTTTACCATATCTTTCAGTTCCAAATTCTCTCCCATCCCCTCCCCAACTCATTGAAAAGTCAAGAAAAGTCTATGAGTTTAAAAAAATTGATAACTATTTCAATGTAATCAGTTTTATTTTTAATTCTACATATTTTATTTTGTCCATTTAAAAATATCATTTTGGAAAGAGATGTAGAAAGAGACTTCACCAGATTGTCAAAGAGGTCCAGAACACAAAATAGCACCCCTGTTCTAACCTTTCGGTCTCTATGTGCTTTTCTTTTCTTTCTACTATCTTCCTCCGCAGAGGGCACGGCAGGTAGTGACTGGCCAGGAGGAACATGATAGGCAACGTAAAATCCTAATTGGCAGATGTCTGTGAATAAACATTATATGAGTACAGGTAAATTATATGCAAATATATTTGAATCCCTCTAGTTTAACATCTGGATTTAGCCCTTGGGAAAAACACTACTAAGGACAGATGGTTCAGAGCATTATTAATATACAGAGTGTATGGTAATGATAGCAGAAAGGAATTTTTCATCTTTCTTTGTCTTGACAATAGATTTCCTTTTCCTTCTTGCCCTCAATTCAACCCTCAGGAACAGAATTACCATCAGTTGACTAAAGCCTTAGAAGTTTCTGAACCATAACTTTTAAGGAGAAGTCGGCCAAACAATGAACATTTATTAATTTCCTGCTATGTGCCAGTCACTGTGCTAAGTGCTTAGGCTAAAAATAAAAGTAAAAAAATGGTGCTTGCTCTCCAAGAGCTCATGATCTAATAGGGCAGACAACATGCAAATGACTGTGCAAACAAGCTGTATCCTGGACAAATGAAAACAATCAACAGAAGGAAGGCACCGTCAGGGGGATTGAGGAAGATTTCCCATAGAAGGTGGGCATTTAGCTGGGACTTGAAGGAAACCAGGGAGGGCAATAGGCAGAAACGAGGAGGAAGAAGATTCCATGTATGGGAGATGGCCAGATAAAACTTCCAGAGGTGGGAAATGGAGTGTCTTGCTCAAGAAACAAGGAAAGTAACCAGAGTAATTGGGGAGGTGAAAGGTAAGAAGATTGGAAAGATAAGAATATAAATATATATATATATATATGTATATATATACATATATAAATAGTGTGGTGGGCAGACTTTAGTTATGCAGTTACTAAAGCATAAAAATATACGAAACATCCCATTTCAGCACTCCTGTATCTGTGGAGGGTGTGCAAGTCAGTGTAGAGGCACATATTATGGGGCAGACACACCCACACACCACAGCCACACACCCACCAAAGGGCTGCCTCAGTAAATACTGTTTTCTGCAGTAAGCCACTTTTTAATCCTCCGCCACAGCAGATGCCGCTCTCTTCCCCAGCTTTGACTTTTCTAGTTGGGGTTAATACCAGGGGCTTATTCTTATTAAATCCATTTAAACCCTGTTTTGTGGATACTACTCTCAGTTACTACTGTTCTGCCAATCTACATGATATCCACACAAGCATTTGGCCAGGACAGACAAGATGTACCAAGGTTATCTCCAACGAGAAGAAATCTGGGCAAGTAAAGAGGGGAGAAACTTCTGGAAGGACATAACAAGAAATCCAATGACGAGTGAAGGGCACAGATAGTTTTAACAACAACGGAAGAATTTCCAGGTGACTACAAAGTTGGCATCCCACAAGTAACAGTGATCTGGATGTATCAGAATTATCTGTCAGACTTGCGGAGTAACTCCCATAGATAGGATCATTTGACCTCTGTTTACACATTAAGATAGCACAGCTGAAACACATGAGAAGCGTTTCAGGTGCTCCTCCCCTATTTTTAGGGAAGCTTTCCCTCCAGCCAACTCTCCCAAACAATGAACAAAGTGACTTTAAAAGGCAGGTGTGTCTGTTTCTTCTGGTACCTGGATAAAATCTCTGCTTTGTAAACAAAGTACAACTATATAATGGGTTTAGCAGCATTAATCACACCTATGGCCAGCCTGTAAAAAAAAAAAATTGTGAAGCTCCGTTACCTAAAACTTTCAGAAAGTTTCCCATTTAAAGCAAGAGGAAAAGGAATAAGCATTTATATAGTACCTACTATGCGCTAGGCTCTATGTTAAGTACTTTTATAAATATTATCTCATTTGAATCTCATGAGAATCTTGCAAGGTAGGTGCTTTTATGATCCCCCTAATCTGGATGAGAAAATTGAAGTAGACAAAGATTGTGACTTGGTCAGGGTGACTTAGCTAGTGCTAGAGGTTGGATTTGAACTCAGGTCTTCCTGATTCCAGGCCCAGCATTGTATGCACTTGGCCATCAGCTGCTCTTACAAAGAGCAGAAATGTCCTTCAGTGCTCCTAAAAGACCTTGACTTTGTTCAAACAGATTTGCACAGCTTCTGTGTCATCTTACCTAAGTACAGCACACATACAAGAGCATGTATGAGAGAGACAGAGAGACAGAGACAGAGAGATAGATAGAGATAGATAGATAGAGAGAGAGAGAGAGAGACAGACAGACAGACAGAGAGAGACAGAGAGAGAGAATAGAGTATATAGATGGTGATATGTGAAGTGTTTTGTATTATAATGACCCTTTGCCCCCTCCTATCTCACTTGGTGTCCAATACCCCCCACTATAGTGTGAGTCCTACCAGGGTAGGGATGGTTCAAATCTTCCCTCAGACACTTAATAGTTATGGCAAGTCACTTACTCTTTCTCAACCTCAATTTTCTCATCTGTACAATGAGGGCAATGATAGCACCTCCTTTACCGATCGAGTATGTGGATCAAATAAGAGAATATAGTTAAGCTGCTTTGCAGTCTTTAAAGTGCTATAGAAGCAATAGCTATATTATGATTATTAATAGTATTTATTATTTAATTAATATTTAATTTTTATTAATATTTAAGTTTAATTAATAATTAATTAATAATATTTAATTAAGTTTAATTAAACTTTCATTTCCAGTACCTAGGACAGTGCTCTGCATGCAATAGGCACTTACTAAATGTATGCTATTGTTATTTTTTCACTTTGGTTTTAGAAAAAGTAGATTTAATTAATCCTGATTGGCAATCACACTATACTGAAAGCACTATGCTGGATACTAGGGATATAGAGATGAGTATGAAACAATTCAAGGACCTTACATGGTTACACTATGGAGAGATACTATGTACATATATGAATAGGTACAAAGTGACTTGAGAGGAACAACAGTAATTAATGGTAAATATCAGGCATGTTTCCCTTAAAAGATGGTTCTTGAACTGAGTCTTGAAGGAAAACTGGAATTTCTAAGAAGCAATGTAGTTCAGTGGAAAGAACACTTAGTTGTGGAGTCAGAGGACCTGAATCTAAATCTTGTCTCTGATGCTTTCTAATCTATATAGTCTTGGGCAAGCCAATTAGCCACCCAGGACCTCAGTTTCCTTTTCTGTAAAATGAGGCGGTTAGATTAAATGGTCTTCTGGGTCTTGTCTGGCTCTGGATTGGTGACCCTATGAGGTAATCGGGAAGGTGACTGCACCTTAATAACTGTGCCAAAGAACTGAAGGCTCCCCTAAGGGGAAAGAAGGAGAAAGGAACATGTTATATTAGCTATAATAAGTGCCTTAAAAACATTATCACATAGCTTCCTATACATGTGCTTGAGTTCAAGTAAAGGAAAATATGGAACATAGTTATTACCCCCCAGCAGCTCTGATATTACGGAAAAGGCACTAAATTTAGAATGAAAAAGAGCCTTGACTCTACAACCAATTAACTATTGGATCTTGGGCAAATCCTTTAATCTCCTGGAGCTTCTTCAGTTTTCATACCTATAACACAGAGATGACATTTGTCCTGCCTACCTCACAGGACTGTTGAAAGAACAAAATAAGAGATCATATGCAATTTGCTTTGTAAACCACAAAGTAACATCTTGACATAGGATACTATAAAATTATAATTAACATTTTAGTATAAAATATTATTTTTATAGGGAAACATGTTTACAAGGTTGTGCAGTTATATTCTTAAAAAACAAATCTGTTTTTAAAAAATGATAAATGGGGGAAACAGAAGATATCTATCTAGACATGACCAAGTTGTACATTTTTAAGTTATTTTTTTTAATGAAATATTGATTTCTGCCCCACAACTTATAGTCATACATGGTCTGACATTTTCCTAATGGAATGAATTTAAGAGTCACTCATTCTAAATTTGGTCCCTAGTGAATTCAGGACATCATTAGCAGGAATTTTCCATTTTCTGTGCACTCTTATCTGAAAAATCATAATTTCCTGATGCTCCTCACTTCTCACCCATGACATGCCTTGGGCCAAATGCTTCTGGGCCTCAATTTCTCATGCAAAAAATGAGAAAGTTGAACCCAAAGGTTTGTCATTTTTAGCTCTAACACACTTTCTTTGGGACCACTGCCCTTCTTAGGTGACAAGATGAATAAATGATAATGGCAGGTTGGAATATTAATGATATTAAATCCACAAACTGGGAAAAGTAAAATATTAATGAGTAGAAGAGGCTAGATATAGCTACACATATGAAAAATTTGAGTGGTTGGCTTTTAATAAATTTTTGAAGACAACATGAGATTTAAAAATATCATGCATATAAAATAATGCATTAATAGAAAAAATCCTCTATTTTAAAAAAAAATCAATATTATGCAGGAATATGTTAGTGTTGTAGAAGGTTCCCTTCTGTTTAGGAATACTTGTTCTCAATAATACTTACATATTTTAATGAGAATGAATTTTCAAGTATTCCTATAACATCGCCTCTATTTTGTTTCTAATTGTTTAATGAAAGGTATTGTTCACTAGTTAGGGAATTTCAGACATCAACAAATATTGGGGAAATTTAGGGGCTAGAGAACAGTGTTATATAGTTATATAGTCCAGGTGAAACTACTACCAAGGCCTCTTACCATTCCTCCTGACAACACCTTGTTCTCCCTAATGCTGGTCCAGAGTCAGTTGATAAATATCTAGCCCAGTAGCTGTTATGGCAGAAGAGCTGGTGTTCACACTCTATGGTTCTTTCCAAAATGGAGACCCTACTATACCAGAGTACAGATCTGTTCAAAGGGGTTTCCTCCCTACCAGGTCCTTCCGCTACCATCCTTCTTTTCACCCCAAATCCTATTCTCTTTATTCTCCACAGGTACTTGTTTTATGTAGTTTCTAGCACAGTGATGTTTTGCTAATTGATACTTAGTGGTATCCATCACTTAGTGTCTGGTACATAGTAGGTACTTAATTAATGCTTGTTGATTTGATTTTCTTCAGAGTAACTCACCAACTCTCAAGTTCCAGAATACCCCAATGCCTCCTATATTATTCCTAGCTCTGGTGCAGTGTTTTGAACAAACTATTATTTTCTATAAAAATAAGTCTCATTGTACATATAAAGGGGAGATGGGGAAAATACTACAAATGTATTACCTCGGATTTTTCTACATTAATAGAAGTTTTCTTCTATTGCCACTGTGCTACATCAGATGCTGTGGTAGAAATGGAAATTGTAATTTTTCATAATAGTGATGCAGAGATTTTATTGTATTTTTCTAAGAGATTAGACAATCAGAACTTGTCGACTTAATTTAACAAGCATTTATAAAGCTCCTATTCTGTGTGATTGTCAGCAATAGGTATATGAAGATGTAGTCTCTACCCTTATGGAACTTATATTGTACTGGGGATTGGGGAAAACATAATATGCATACAGATAAGTAAATTCAATTAGTTAGAGGAAGAGAATATTAGTAGCTGGGGCAGGGGGAAGATAAGCAAAGATCACTCAGAAAGTAGTCTTGGAGCTGCTGTTCAATCATGTCTGACTCTTGATGACCCCACTTGGATTTCTTTTTATTTTTTTGGCAAAGATACTGTAGTGGTTGTCATTATCCAGCTCATTTGACAGATAAAGAAATTGAGGCAAACAGAGTTAAGTGACTTGCCAGGGTCACACAGTGTCTGAGACCAGATTTGAACTCAGGAAGATGAATCTTCCTGACTTCAGACCCAGCACTCTATACACTTCACCATATAGTTGCCCCTAAGACTTTAGCAAAGATATCTTCTTAAAGGTCTCCAAATATAAGGAAGGAAGGCATTATAGTAATGGAGAACCAATTGCTCATGAAAACACTTGTTCTTTTTATTCAGCTTATAAAAAATACTTAAAAGAGTAGCTTTCTAAAAGAAGTTTAAAAGGTATTCTTTAAGTCAGTTCCTGATAGTTTATAAATCTACTTGGGATTTTTAATTCGAATATTTGACAAAACATTTGACAAAACACTTGACAAAAATTAAGCATAATAAATTTAGTATATTTCCTTACTTTCTAAAATCTCATTTCAAATTTTGCAAAATTCCTTCTCTTTTTCTTGGTTGTGTTTGACCACTGGCAAGTCACAATTGGAGTCACAGTTTCTTCATCTGTAAAATGGGGATAATGATATGCTAACCACCTTATGGGGGGAGGAGGAGTTGCTTGTTTAGTTTTGCTGTGAAAATGCTTTGTAGCTGTCCAAATCTTATAGAAATGTTAATTATTGCTAGTAGGAGAAGTAATGAGACTCTAAACATATTCCTGATAATTAAAGTTAGAAATTTTTATGTGAAAATTTTTTACTCTTCTTTTAAATTAGAATATAAATAATTTGCTTTGTAAAGCACAAAGTATTGTATAGGTACTTTCACATAAAGGAGCATAGGATCATAGAACTGGAAGGAAATTAAAGGTCATTGAACTCAAACCCCATATTTTATATATAAGGAAGTGAGACCCAAAGATGTGGTATGACTTGCCCAAGATCACATAGGAACAAGTAGCTAAGTCAACAAGATCTTTTGATTTGTTAGACTCCAAATCCAACGCTCTTTCCTGTTAGCCTATCTAGCAAAGAAATTCATGAGGAATGTTTCCAGTAGCTTAAAATTTGGTACCAGATGGGTCCCCTTTGAATTCCAAAATATTAGCTAGAATACAATCTTATTGTATGAATCTCATTTTACAATATCTCCATGAAAAAAATAGAAAGTAGTATGGGCAACAGGTTCCCATGTATTTACCTATGAGCTTAAAAAAATAAGCTATGCAATTTGTTCCAGGGTCCCCTTCATACATCGCCATCTCTGAGAACTGTCAACTTCTTTTTGATAGTTAAAAAATACGTGTAATATGAAGATAACTCATGCATGATGGGTTATCATATTGTTTGCCTTTTCAGTGGAAGGAGAGAGGAAATAGAAGGAAGAAGAGAATTTGGAACTTGAAATAAAAAAAATGGACAGAAGGAAGAAAAAAATAGAAATTTTTTAACTATAACGATAACTTCATTATATAGTTAAAAGGAAGAGCAGGTTAATATAGATTTATGATTCCTTGTGCAATCATCTTTTTTTTATTATACTATGTTATGGATATTCTTCTTTATTCCATAAATTAGAAAAGGACAAATTTTTAAAAAGGAAAAAAAGGTAAAAAAATCCAAATAAATAAGTAAAGACTTCCTTTTGGCAAGAAAAAAGTAGTGGTTAAATTATAATCTCTCTGCAAATGACTTCAGAGTTAGAGTAGCATAGTGTGGATAGAGAGGCAGTTTCAAAGATTCAAAATGTTGGGTTCAAGTACCACTTTTGACATATACTGGGTTTGTGGCAGTGGGCAAGTCATTTGATCTTTGTATAATGCCTGGCATATAGTAGGTGCTTAATAAATGTTTATTGAATGGAATTGAGTTGAATTGCTCTGGTCAAGAATATAAGTTTGAGAAAATGCAACCTTGCATTAGTAAAGAGACCTTCTTTGATCAGGAGTTCCCCATACTCCAAAAAATTACAGATCCGGATCCAGACCCTAAACCTGTATCTTACATAGATGAATTCAAAGATCTATGTAATTCAATCTTAGTCTCTCTCCCAAGCCCCAGTTACTACTGAACATCTGAAAATAGATATTTCATAGAAATCTCAAACTTCTTATGTTTAAAACAGAACTTATTCTGCTTCACAAACCCACCCTTCTACTGAACTTTCTTATTTTAGTGAAGGACACTATCATTTTTTTAGTCTTCCAGGTTCATAACCCTTGCATCCTTGATGCCTTCCTCTCCTTCATGCCATAAATGCAATGTTGCCAAACCTTGCTACTCCTGCCTTCACAAAATCTCTCACATCTGCCCTCTTTTCACTACTCATACTAGGTCCTCATACTCTCTCACCTAGACTGTTGGAAGAGCTTTCTAATTATCTCCCTCCTGTAAGAGTTTCCTCAGTGCAATCCATCTCCTATGCATCTCAAAGTGGTTTTCCTTCAGCACAGATAGGATCATCTCCATTTCCTATTCAGTAAGTTCCAATGGCTCCCTATCATTTCTAGGATAAAATATAAATCCCTATGTTTCGCATTTAAAACCCTTCACAACCCTGTCTCATCCTATCTTTCCTGCTTTAATGGACATGACTTCCCCTCTCCTTGCACAGTGATTCAGCCAAACTGGCCTGTCCCTCACAGACAACACTGGATCTCTCTTCTCTCTGCCTTTGCACAGCCCGCTATGACTGGAAGACACTTTCTGCTCACTTCTGCCTTCTGAAATGTCTCATTTCTTTTCAGTTTTAACTCAAGAACTACCTTCTACATGAAGCCCTTCTTTCTATTATCCTCCTCCCAAACTGCTGCGTTTAACTCCCTTTTATTTATTTCTGCATTTATTCTTCTTATATGCATATATGTGTGCATGTGCGTACATGTATGAGTATGTCTCCCCTCCTCTGATAGATAGTTCCTCAAAGAGACATGACTTGTTTAATTGATTTTTTGTCTTTGTAACCCTAGTTCTCACCATAGTGCTTAATACATAATAGGTGCTTAATAAATGCTTATTGATTGATATCAATCAAGAGGAAAAGATCTGCAAACAAATAAAAGAGAAAAATAAAATGATTTGGGCATTTCCTTAAGCAATTACTGTTTAGTCATATTCAGGGTACAGATTTACAAGGCAGCTTTCTTTGTACAACCCTACAGCAACATCACTAATGAGCATACATCTATAATTTCAATGCACTTCATTATTTTTAATGGTCATTATCACGACAGAAGGGGGAGTATTTCTAATCTACCAATATCATATTAAAATTTTTTTTGCTGTTTCCAATCCAGTGAAACTATCAAAATGTTACACAATGAAGTTGAATTAAAGGAAAATATTCTAGAAATTAATTTTATATAATTGTCCTTTTCTGGCAATATTACTACTTTGGTTATGTTTGGCACATGTCCCTTGGTAATGTTTTGCAAGGTAAGTGTACACACAACTGAATAAAATCCAGTAGAATCTAAATACCCCTAAAAAAAGATCTGGTATGAAGGTTTTCCAACTAGCTGGAATACTACAGTAGAACCTAACTTATAAAAAATGCACAGAAATCACGCATTAATCACATAATTCATGAATGCACAGAATCAAACAGCTATAGATCTAAATGGGACATCAGACACCATAGAATCCAACTCCATGATTTTGAAGGAAAATTGACTTGCCCAAGGACACAAAGTAGTGTGTCAAATTGTATTTAAATTTGTATCTTCTGACTCCATAGCCAATATTCTTTCTAGTATACCATAATGCCTCATGTTAACCATGCCCTTCTAAGAAATCATTAGGTAATGAACCCCAAGATCTAAGTCAAGTCTAAGGAACAATCAGGAAAAGAATAACACAAAACATTTTGATGGAGAAGAATGAAGATCATGGAAACTAAAATACATAAATATGATTAATGGAATATGGGATTTCCAGTAAATTTCCCAGAAATAGCTTCCCCAACTATCTTCCCATCAGAATGACTTGGAGAAGATTAAGGTGAAACAAGAAGATGAACTAGGTTTTGATGTAACTGATATAAAATAACTTCTAAACATGTAAATTATCTCATTTTATGAAAGAATGTTGCAATACAAAAATGATATAATCCCAGATCCAAAAGGCAGAATCATCACTATTTTCACAGAGTCTACTACATGGGGAGGGGCGTTCCCTTAACTTTTTCTGTGTCATGGTTTCTTTTGGCAGTCTGGTGAAGCTTATGCATCCCTTTTCAATATGCATTTAAGTACTCAAAATAAAGCATGTAAGAGTACAAAGAAACCAAAGATTGATGAAAAAAATACAAATATTTTTCCCCCATCCAAGTTCATGAACTGAACTCTAGCTCTATGGACATGAAGTTAAGAACACCTGGTCTAGAAAATTAAAATTAAAAACTCAAGAATTTGTGATTATGTCTACAGCACTGACCAGGGAATAGGGTGTCTTGGAGTCAACTCATACCAGTTAAATTGTCACTGTGAGCATTTACATTTTGGAAATTGCTATAATTCGGAAATTGATTCATAATTTTCTTAATCGTGTCTAGACTTAAGTAAGTAACGAGAAAATGTTAATAATGCAGATTCATCTTGAAAGTGTGGAATGGGTACTCTTCCCCTCTCAAAGAGTGCTTGTTAAACATTTGCCAATACAGCCCCTGTCTGGGCACAGCCTAATCTGCTTGGTAGAGACATCTGACTAGTGAAAAAAAGTGTTTAACCAAGCTATTATAGCCTTGATGAAAACACCACAAGTGGTTCACCTCTCTTTGCTCTGATTCTAGGATGACTTAAGCACCCTTGTGATCTTAATTTAATCTCCCCTTTGGGAAAGAATGCTCAGATTATTTAGTATTAAATTTGCCTAGTCTACTTGGCAGCTGCAGTTTTCATAGCAAATTTATAAGACAGAGAGCTAATTTATTAAGTAATCTAATGAATTTAGTCAGTCAATAAGCATTTAGAAAGGACTTACTATGTTCCAGGCACTATGCTAAACTCTGGTGGCAGAAAAGAAGGTAAAAGAAGGGCCCTGCCCTCAAGTAGTTCACAAGCCAATGGATTCACTTCATCATTCCCTCAGATGAAATTACAAAATTGAATTTTAAAATCTGGAAGGCTAAAGACTAAACCCTACTGCAGCTTATTGAATTTGCATACCAATGAGAAAATCTGTCTTAACCAATCACTTCAATGCGTTGCAAGAACCCAAAATTTAGCAACAACCTACAACTACTGAGCAACTAAGTAAAAGTTTATAAACAAGGATTTTATCACTCAACACCACAGTGATAAAAACAAATTTTACTGTGTAAGTGCTAAAGTCAGTGCTACACTGATTTTAAAAATTATAATGGTGAATTGAAAAGATTTCACATGAAAACAGTATAATGAATCTTCAGATTAATGTAAAATCACTACCAAAGATATAAATACTTTTGCAGAAAAAATCAAACACATTTCTCCTACTTCTACTCTAGCCCCTGAGAGGAGACAAATAAATAAAAATTAATAGCATATTGTTTTTCTTTTAATGACTCTTTTCTTACCAAAGTTAGGAAGACAGAACAGCTGAGTTGTGGAATACAAAGACAAAAGTTGCAGCTGATTGCCCTAACCGTGATATCAGTCTTTTTCCTCCATTACAGTTCTTGTTGTTGAGTTGTTTCCAGTCATGCCCAACTCATTGTGATCCCATTTGGGGTTTTCTTGACAAAGATACTGGAGTAGTTTGCCATTTCCTTCTCCATCTCACTTTACAGATGAGGAAACTGAGGCAAACAGGGTTACAGAGCTAGTCGGTATCTGAGGCCAGATTTGAACTCATGAAGATGAGTCTTGCTGATTCCAACCCTACAAAAACCCTAAATACACTCTATCCCCTGTGTCATCTAGCTGCCCTACATTACACTTCTAGCAACAAATAAAAAGATTCAGAAATTCTGGATTTACATTCCTAATCTGGCTCTTATACTGTGTCTACAGAGTTGCCATCATGACGGGAGGAAGAACCAGATGAAACTTATTGGGGGGAGAGTATCTAATGTTTCTCAGCAGTCTTCCCTGTTCATTTTTTTCTTTGCATTCACCTTTGTTTATGTGTGTCCCTGAGGAAGTTTTGTGTGCCAAAAGCTTGTCTGACCAACTTACCCTCCTACTCAATAAACTCCAGTATCTCCAGGATCAAGTACAAAATTCTCTTTATTTGGTATTCAAAGTTCTTCTTAATCTAATGCAGTGCTCCACCTCTCAGTTTTTTTTAATGTATTCATTCTATTTATTTTTAATGTTCTACCATCACTACCATAAAACTCAGATTTTTCCCCCTACCTACCCACCACCACTCCCCTCTCTCCCCAAGGTGACATACAATTCTGTATAGGATCTACACATACATTCCTACTGAATACATTTTCACTATAGTCATGCTGTGTAGAAGAACTAAAATAAATAGGAGAAATCATATAACAAACCAAAACATAACACACACACACACACACACACACACACACACACACACACACACTGATCTGCTACATTCTGTGATTGAATTCCACAGTTCTTTCTCTGAATGTGGAAGGCATTTTGCCTTAGAAGACCATTGGAATTTTTTTTTTTTATGTCCTTGCATTGCTATGAAGATCCAAGTCTACCAGAAAAAACTCTCGCCCCCTGTGGTTGTTGCTATGCACAAACTTCTCCTGGTTCTGCTTTTTCATTAAGCATCAGATCATATAAGTCTTTCCAGGCATCTCTGAAGTCTTCTTGTCCATCATTTCTTATGGCGCAATAGTATTCCATTACATTCATATGCCATAATTTATTCAGCCATTCCCCAATTGATGGGCATCCCCTTGATTTCCAGGTTTTGGCAACTCTACAAAGATTGCTGCTATAAATATTTTTGTACATATGAGACTGTTTTCCATTTTTATGATCTCTTGGGGATACAGTCTTAGAAGCGATATTGCTGGGTCAAAGGGTATGCGCATTTTTGTAGCCCTTTGGGCATAATTCCAAATTGCTCTCCAGAATGGTTGGATCAGCTCACAACTCCACCAACAATGAATTAGTGTTCCAACTCTCCCACATCTTCTCCAACATTTATCGTTTTCCTGCTTTGTCATGCTAGCCAATCTGATAGGTGGGATGTGGTACCTCAGAGTTGTTTTGATTTGCATCTTTCTAATCAAAAGTGATTTAGAACATTTTTTCATATGATTATGGATATCTTTAATTTCTTCCCTGAAAATTGCCTGTTTATATCCTTTGATCATTTATCAATTCACCCCTCAGTTTTTAGTGCATCTTAATCCCCACCAAATATTTTTCAATCCAGTGACACTGGCTTCCTTACTATTCCATGAACAAGACAATCCATTTCTCAGTTCAGGGCCTTCTCTCTGACCATGCCTGATGGCTGGAATACTCTCCCTCCTCATCCTGCCCACTGGCTTACCTTTAAGTCCCAACTAAAATCTCATCTTTTACAGCAAATCTTCCCTATCCCTCTTAATTCTAGCACCTCCCTTCTTTGAATTAGTTCCTATTTTTCTTCTATGTAGTTTGTTTTTATAAATATGTTTGGTGTTTCCTCCACTAAAAGTCATGTGCTCCTTGAGAGTGGGTGTTGTTTTTTGCCCTTTTTTTGTATTCCCTCAGATACTTAGCACAGAGCCTGGCACCAGGCAGGTACTTAATAAATGTTTATTGATTGATTGCCACTCTTTGCCAAAAGCTGGTTGATGTTTGGGCATAGAAAATATCATAGAGCTGTGTAAGGATGACGCAGTGGGTTAGCTACATCCCGAACTTTGACAATATCTACTGAGGTTCTGAGCACCTGTATTAGTAAGTCAGTCAGCAAGAATTTATTAAGTGCCTATATGGGCTAAGCCACTGTGCCAAGCAGTGGGAACACAAAGAAATTTTTTTTTAAAGCAAAAAATTACCCCTGACTTTAAGAAGTATATATTCTAATGGTGCAGATAACATAAAGACATAAGATACAATCAATTCTCAATTTTTATAGGAGCAAGTTCCTAGAACATGACTCAAAAGTAAAAACTGCAAATGTCGATGCACTGAACCTATAAGAAATGGGGGGAATAGGTTCCTGTGACCACTAAAAACTGTAATATTTCATGACAGCTTGCTGAAAACATACATTTCTTTACAACAAAATGTTAATTCTAATAACATGCACTTTTTCTAATATAGTAACCACGAAATAACCCATAAAATGCAGCACAAAAAATAAAACTGGTAACTCTTTTCTCATTAGCAATTCCCTAGGATTCTGTGACCTTTTGTGTTAACATCTCAATTAAAAAAATTTATTTCAGATAATGTGCACTTTTCATAACACATAAAATCTAAATATATAATACAGCAGATAAAATTCTTAAAACTAAAACATTTAAACTAATCTTACTTTCCCCTGTGTCAGATAGCAGTGTGATAGGGTTGTATTGTGTACAATATTGCTTTAAATCTCTCTACCTTGACTATCCTTTGAAAACCAAAAGAGAGGTTGCTGGGACTTTAGTAGCAGCTGTCAGAAGATGTTGAGACTGACAATGTCTTATCATTACCTCTGGCACTCTGTTCTTCATAACTGGTGGATAGTATTGGAGATTGTGAAGGATGCATCAGCTTGAAATAATCCATCAGCAACATCTGCTTCCTGTGCCATTTGAGATACTTAAGGGTCTCAGAGTATGGCAGAGGTGAGTTAATGTTTAACCTTGAGTCTGTCGATCAATGAGAGAACCAGATCAGTTAGGCTGACAGCTGCTGAAGCTTGTCTAATACCTTCATTTTTCTCACTAAGCCACATCACTGCCTTCACAAGTTTAGGCTCAGAGCCCAAAGTACCCGCAGTGTGCTTTGGGAGCATAACTGCAACACAAAACTTGAGTTTTAAAGGCAAACAATGAAAATATACGGTGAATACACAGGGAGTTCTTTATAATGGAAGGGTGAACAAGACCAGCGAAGTGCCTAGTCAGATATCAAATGCTCCACAAACTTGCCTCTTTCTTTCTCTACTGTGCATAGTTGTAAATTTGCCCCACTATGACAAAGAGAAGTGAAAATGACATTACTAATAAAATCACTGGATGATTGATGTCATGATGGTTAAATCCACAAGTGTTGAAGATTGAGTGTATATACACAGAGTAGACTAGAGTGGAGAATAGCTAGGAAAAGGTTGCCTGAAAAAGGCAGAATTTGAGCTGAGTCTTAAAAGAAGTCAGGGAAACTAAGTGATGGACAGGAGGAAGTAGAGCATTCCAGGCATGGGAGACATCTAGGGAAAAAGCAAAGAGATACAAAAATGGAATGTTCTGTTGGTAGTACTGCAAGTAGGACAGGATAGCTAGATCATAGAATGCAGGGAGGGGAGTCATGGGTAAGAAAACTGGGAAGGTGGGAAGGGGCTGAAGAGAGGATTTAATTGTGGTGTGATTGATGTATTTCAGCTAAGACATCTGCTTGGGAAAACAATATTCTGGCATACCAGCAAAAGAAAAAAATATGCATTGCACTTTGGTAAAATCTTACAAGATCCTCAGTGAGAGGAGAGAAATTGAAATTTAAGCAATGTATTCATTACATTTCTGAAAGAAACAAGCTTTTCCTTTCGAAACAGTCCTATGAGACAGGCCTTTTGACTTATATACTGCTTTAATAAATAGCTAGAGGTTGAAAGGAAGGGAGATTTCACTTAAAAAAAAAAACTCAACCTTCTTGTTATTCTAAGACACTGATTTGGTTTGGCCCAGTTCTTTCACATTGTTCCTTCTTTCTGTAAACAGTTTGCTGTCTAACATACTAGGAAGAAAAGCAGAGAGGAAAAACATTGCTGCTATAGTGGATATGACCTAAACGAAGATTTTTTTCTCCATATCTTCAAAGAAAAGAGGAGGGAGGCAGAGAAGGAGGGAAAGAGACCAAAAGGAGATCTTTCAACAGTTCTTCAATCCATTCTCTTCTCTACCTACCTTTAAGTTACAAATCATGTCCTGAAAATTTATGTATTCATGATGTTGAATTCAATAAATGAGAAAAGGATTATGGAATAGTAGAGTAAACTGAAGAGATCTTTAAGATCATCTAACCCAACCTTTTCACTGTACAGATGAGGAAAATGGGACCCAGACAGAGGAAGTGACTCTCCTGACATCATACCCCTAGTTAGTGAAAGACTTGAAGCAAGTGCCTTTTCCACAACATCATGCTATTTGCAACCAATGTTCAATACTATGGATAAAATACATATTCATATGTGCATATTGTGTACATGAATATATAACACATAATTCATGTGTGTATATACACACATATGCATGTACATGCGTATGTACACATATATTCATATACACACCTATTCAGAGAGAGACAGAAGATATGTGCACATTTATCAAGCACTTACTACGTTTTAGGCACTGTGGTATACAGAGAATACAAATACAAGCCTCCCTCCCATGCACTACCCCCTCCCCAGCAAAAAAAACCACTCTGTATTTTCAAGGAACTTACATTCTAATGGATAAGACAATATATACTCCCACAGAGCTAAGACTGCAAAGCCTAGAGAGTCAGGAGAAGAAACAGGAGAGAAGTGAGCATGAATGACAGGCTCACTTCTTCAAATGGTGGTTCCTCGCAGGAACCAAAGAGAGGAAAGTACAACAGGGCCAGAGCAGGCTTTAAAAATGGTACCTAAGCCTTCAAAGGTCAAAGTGCTTCTCCAGTCATTATGCAACCCTGAATAAGAAGCTGAGCCCTAGTATCTAGGTATCAAACAATGAACACCCAATCAACTAGCATTTATTGTCTACTACATGTTAGACACTGCTAGACACTAAGGATAGAGAGACATAAGGATATTATATTCTATCAAGGTAAACTTGAAAATTAACTTGTATCTTACATTTATAATTTTCATAGCATCTTATATGTAGACAGCATTCAATAAATTTTTGTTGAATATATGAAATGTTACCCTCTTTCTTCTAGCAACCCAAAATGGAGACGATCAAGTGAAAAAAATCTTTCAGTGACATTGGGATAGAGAGAAGACTAGGAGGATAGATCTATTCTTTGAGACCAGAAGAAAAAAGATGCCAAGTATGAGCTCCCTGGAGCCTTATGAATAGATGACACCATAGAGAACTTCCCATCAGCAGTTTCCAGATCTTTCTTTGAATTCAGTCTATTATCACTCATTAATTTGTTTTTAACTGAAATTATTGTAGTATAGCAAAAATAATTAGAGAAAAGAAAGAGAACCATTGTAAAAAATAAAGAAAATAGAAGGGAGTTCAAAAGGAAGCATAAACAAGCAGGGAAGTTTTAAAAGTAATGTTAAGAACTGATTACAGTAAGTGGCATGAAATGAAGATTCACAATTCCATATATAATCTTCTTTTTGAGCACTGATATGTACATTGGAAGCACTCTCTTTTCTGATGTTTAAAAGTAAAAATTTTAAAGAAAGAGAAAAAAACACCAGACTATCTTAAGATATATTATTGAGTAATTAATTGGGTTGGTGGTAGTTGTTCTTCATTTTCATTTTTACATGAACTATGTAAACTCTAGATGTTTTTAGAGGCAATTCTTCACAGATCACAAAGTGGACCTTTCCCTCCTTCCAGTTATGGCTGGTTCCAAATGACCCAAACCCCAACACCCCAATCTCTTAATGTTCTATCCATGGCAATGACTTCCTGTTGGAGCTACTCTCTGTCATTGTTTATTACCTTTAAATCCTTTATCCTTTTCATCCTTTCATTACCACAGATACTACCATCCAAGCTCTCATATGAGGTTACCATGGAATCAAAACCAGTCATCCTCTCAGCAGCCTCTTTTAAGAAGAATGGATTTACCATAAATGACTCATTTCCAAATGTCTTTTTTATCCACTGGAAACTCCCATTTCTCTTCCTCAGTCACTCAAAACCAAAGCTGATTTTTATAAGACTATGTGACTGAAGTTTCTGGATTCTGCTTTTTTGATAAGATTCCCATGTAGCATTAGCAAACTTTTTAAAGGAAAAAATGTTTTATTGAAATTTCATTGTTGATTTCCAGAGGAAAGAGTCAATGGTTTTCACCCCCAAAGTTAGAAGAGATAGCTGCTTATATATGTACTTTTTACTGGATAGTTAAGAGCCACCCAAACGACTGAATGACAAGTTGTATCACATTTCATTTGGTTCAAAGAGGACACTTAATTAAGGAGAGTATGTATGATAGACAGGATTCAGTTTCCACAGAACAAAAAGTGGTCTAGATGTGGACATGGATTCAGATCCTAGGCTTTGTCACTTAGTAACTATAAGGTCTGGAATTCCCCCACCAGGGGAACCCTGTACCTCCCCACCAACCACGGCATGTTCTTTTTATGCCAAAAGAAGAAGTCAAAGAACTCCAGTCTTATTATAGGTAATAGTTTAATCAATTGGATTACTTACATTCGGAGCAGTATGATGGATCCCTGCCAAGATATTAAGCATCCTCAGTCTGGGGCAGCAGCCAGACCAATGAGTGAATCCCAGCTAAAAAAAACCCCAAATCCCTGTGTGATTACAAAAAACAGACAAAGGCAAAAGGAGCTAGAGAATGCATCATTATTAACTGGTGGATATTTTTGGTTTTCTGCTTAGTAATGAGCTCGGGAATTAAGCCAATGTTGTGCCTAAACATAAGTTTGTGTATTGATCATGTCCTGGTCACATATAGGTCACAATATTCTTGTTTTGGCTTTCCATATGTCATAGTATCTTAAGTTATGACTCAGAGTCTAAAAGAGAATTCAGGATCTAAGTTATGATTTTAAACAGGTCACCACATTTAGGTTTCCACCTTCACAGAAGCTAAGGTGTTGTGGGGTTTTTTTTTTATGACTTTTTACTTATTACTGTATTTTATGGTTTTTCCCCAATCAGAACTTGGCAATACCTGTCAGAGACTTAAGCCACTTGACCTCTTCAGCCCTCAATCTCCTCATCTGCAGAAAAAGAATCTTGGCCTATGTGACCTCTAAGTGCCCTTTTAGCTCTCAAACTGATGATCCTATAATAGAAATGAACATATGTATACATAATCTAGCAATATTATTCAGTATGTAATAAAAGAAAAAGTCCTACCAGATCGATTTGTTTTTCATCAATTAGGAAGCTTTTGGGTTAGTTGTTCATGACTACTTATGTCCTTGAAAAGTAATCTATACAACCAAGAAAGAAAACACAAATCTGCTCCAACAATAAGTAACAAAGATGAAAATTAAGATGAATGAAAAAAAAAGAACATACTTCCAACTAGTAACATACCCATCTCTTAGACTTCTCTGTGAAACTAAACCCTCATTTAGTCTTGGTAACATAAAACAAATGAGCCTCAGGTTTCCTGGAATGAAGCACACTATACTGGAGGAAGAAATTTAGGTTCAATAAAAGGAAACTTTAAAAATTTTCTAATTGCAAACATCACAATAAAGGAAGGTAACCTAGTATTACCAGATCTCAAACTGTAATAAAAACATCAAGACTGGAGATGGAAATGGCAAACCATTTAGTTTCTTTGTATCTTTCTATCTTCATAGTATCTTACTATCATTTGTATCTTACCATCTTCATATTATCTTTGACAAGAAAACACCAAATGGGGTCATGGAGATTCAGACATGACTGAAATGACTAAACACCACCACCACTAATCATCAAAACAGTCTCATGCTGGCTATGAAACAGAATGACAGGTCAGTGGAACAGATTAGGTATACAATGCATCAGTACTAGAAAATGACCATATTAACCTAATATTTGACAAATGGAAAGGTCCAAGTTTTTGATACAAGAAATCATTATTTGACAAAAAAATTCTGGGAAAACTGGAAAATAGTTTGGCAGAAAATAGGTATAGACTAACATCTTACACCATATACTAAGATAAGGTCAAAATGGGTACATGATTTAGACATAAAGAGTCATATCCCAAGAAAATTAGGGGAGCATGGAATATTTTACCTGCAGATCTATGAATAAGGGGAAAATTTAGGATTAAACAAAAGACAGAGAGCATTACAGAATATAAAATGGGTAAGTCTGATTACATTAAATTAAAATATTTTTCCACAAACAAAACCACTGCAGTTAAGATTAGGAGAAAATCAGAAAACTAAGTGGAGGAGGGGGACGATTTACACCATGTTTGTCTGACAAAGGCAGAGATCTGAATTTGTAAGAATATGAGTCATTCTCTAATTGATAAATGGCCAAAGTATGTGAAGAGGTAATTTTCAGAAGAAGAAATCCAAGTTATTTATAGCCACATAAAAATGTTTTAAATCACTATTGATTAGAGAAATGAATATTAAAACAACTCTGAGGTATGACCTCTCACACATATTAGACTAATATGACAGACAAAAATGACAAATGTTGAAGGGGATGTGGAGAAGTTGGGACACTGATTCACTGTTGGTGGAGTGGTAAATGGATCTAACCACTGTGCAGAGCAACTTAGAACTATGCCCAAAGAGCTATAAAACCATGTATATACCCTTTGACCCAGCAATACCCCTGCTAG
>CM053769.1:78041600-78054044 GCA_028658325.1 Potorous gilbertii
TGATAAATGGCCAAAGTATGTGAAGAGGTAATTTTCAGAAGAAGAAATCCAAGTTATTTATAGCCACATAAAAATGTTTTAAATCACTATTGATTAGAGAAATGAATATTAAAACAACTCTGAGGTATGACCTCTCACACATATTAGACTAATATGACAGACAAAAATGACAAATGTTGAAGGGGATGTGGAGAAGTTGATTCACTGTTGGTGGAGTGGTAAATGGATCTAACCACTGTGCAGAGCAACTTAGAACTATGCCCAAAGAGCTATAAAACCATGTATACCCTTTGACCCAGCAATACCCCTGCTAGGTTGATAATCCAAAGAGTTCAGAGGAAAAGGAAAAAGATCTGTATGTATGAAAATACTTATAGTAGCTCCTTTTGTGGTGACAAAGAATTGGAAATTTAGGTGATACCCATCAATTAGGGAAAGGCAGGATAAGTTTCGGGATATGATTGTGATAAAATACTATTGTGCTATCATAAGAAATGATGAGCAGGATGCTCTCAGAAAAAACTTGGGAAAACTTAAAAGAACTGATACAAAGTGAAGTGAGTAGAACCAGGAGAGTGCTGTTCACAGCAATAGCAATATTGTACAACTGACAATTGTGAATGCCTTAGCTATTCTCAGCAATGCAATAATTCAAGACAATTTCTAAGAATTTATGATGGAAAATGCTATCCACCTTCAGGGGATGAACTGGTGGATTCTGAATACAGACTGAAGCATACTTTAAAAAATTTTTTTCTTCATTTTTCTTGGTTTTTTCCTATGTTTTCACAACATGACAAATATGGAAATATGTTTTGCATAACTGCATATATATAATCTATATCAAATTGTTTGCCTTCTCAAGGGAGGAAGGAGGGAGAACTTAGAAGTCATTTTTTAAGTGAATGCTAAAACTATTTTGCATATAATTGATAAAAATATAAATTTTAAAAAATATTATACATTGAGAACAGTTGAGGAGAAATAACATAAGAATAGCTGGATTATCTGAAAGTTATGACTAAAAATGAATCTTAATACAGTATTATAAGAAAATATCAAGGAAAATTGCCCTAAAGTTCTAGAATAAGAAGATAAAGCAGATATAGAAAAGAAAAAATTCACTGATCACTATCTGAATATCATAACCAAGTTTCAAAGCTCCAAGGTTAAAGAGAAAATATTTTAAGAAACAAGAAAAAAACAATTAAATATAATGCAACTACAGTAAAAATTATACAAGTCCTAGCTGCTACTATATTGAAGGACTGCCAGTCTTGGAATATTATATTTTGTAGAGCACAGTTATGATCAATGCTAACTTACCCAGCAAACTTAAATATAATTCTGAATGAAAAAAAATGGACACTTGATGAACTGAAAGACTTTAAGGTATCCATGACAAAAACAGTAGAACTTAAGGGAAAATGCAATAAGTAACATCCAGGAAAAATTCAGTAAACATTAAAGACCAATTATAAGGTACTCAATAAGGCCAAATTGCTTACTTCTCATAAGTGAAAATATTATCAATACTCTTACGACTGGCATCATTATTTGGGTAGTTTGAAAGAGAGGCTTGGGTTGAGCTGAGTACGATGGGTTGATTCTAAAAAAATAAACTGTAGGGAGAGATAAAAAGGAGTAATTATCTCATACAAATGAGGCATAAAAGGAAAAATTGATACAGAAGAAACTAGTAGGGTGGATAGTGCTGGGACCTTACTCTACTTGGGAATGGGTTAAGGAGAGAACAACAAATATATCTAGAAAGGTATAAAAGTCTTCTAAATTCAGAAAGAATTAAGAGGGAAAGGGGATAGGGTAAGCAGAGAGATAAAGGAAAGGCTCTTACAGGGGTAAGTAGGTTAAGGAATAGGAGGGCAAGGTAGGGGGTAGAAATAAAACAGAGGAGCAAGGATAGGGCAAATAGGGTGAGAAGGATAGGGAGGAAAGTAAAAATCCAAAGAGAAAAAATAGCGAAGCTACACTGTTTCAGCAATAGGATTCAATACTATTTTAGAGACCACTTAAAATAAGTAGATAGTATAAAATACCTGAAGGCATACCTGTTAAAATAGACAAAGGAACTGTATGAACGTAAAACACACACACACACACACACACACACACATGTCCAAAGTTTTAAATGTTTTTACATGCAACTAGTTAGTACCAGAACAAAACCTGTTCATTGTAGTGGAGACCATCCACTATTTCCATAGAAGAGGGGCCATTTTTGAAGAATGATTTAGCATTGTTTGGATAAAAGATCATAGATCTTTCAGGGGTTGTTTTTGGCATCACTATCACTATTCTCCTTCTCCTTTCATATCAAAGTTCACCCCCTAAAATAAAATTCTTCCCTTTTAACAAATAAGTACAGTCAAGGAAAAAATGAATCCACATGTTGGCCATATCCAAAGATGTATGTCTCATTCTGCACTCCAAGTCTATCAGCTCTTTAGCAAGAGGTGGGTAACATGCTTTTTTGGCATTATTGATTTAAAACTGTAATGAGTTTTAGAGACTATCTCGTCCAGATCCCTCATTTTATAAACCGAGGCCAAGGGGCAATTGAGTCATTTGCCCAATATCACAAGGATATTAAGCAGTGGTCAAATAGTTTTCTGGCTATTTCTAAAGTTCTCTGAGAGCCACTTGGGATGGTAACTTTTTCAAGGACCATAGAACATTGTTATCAACATTCAGGGAGAATCTTAAAGATATTCAATTTCTAGGATTACTCACCTAGAATTCTAAATTCTAAATACCAGTTCTAAAACCTAGTTGTCCAATGAACAAATAGGCTTACTTAAACTATTTTATAGTCTACTAAGATATTGGTACATATTTTGAATGAATACAATCCTTATAAGTTTTATTTCTTTCCTGCACCTTACACCATTTGCAGGATGCCTACATATGACTATATAAAACACAGATACTCAAAAATACATGGCAAAAAAGAAGTATTGCCCCTAAGAAAAATAATTTCTACTGTCAGTAGAAATTAGGCTGTTTCAGCAAGCAGTTTTCTAAACAGGATTTTGCACAACTGAAACAGTCACACAAAGTTCTAAGTTGAAAAAGTTCTAAGAAAATATTGCCAACCTCAGGGGATGGCAACTATTCAATTCAATAGTATTTCTGAGGTCCTGAAAGTTATGTAGAAAAAAATTTTATTTTAGATTATATTTCATTTAAAATTCCAACATATAAATAAATTTGGTCATTCAGAATAAGTTTCTTATATCAAGCATCAAAAAGTAGAAGAAAAATGTGTATGCATATAAGAGATCTCAATGGTGACCAAAGATCTGGGATTTGGTCAGTGTAGGAAACTCCCAGGGTGGGAACTCCCTTCACCAGAAGAGGATGGCAAGAGTCTTGATTTACTTGTTTCCCTAGAATTTAAGCTTCTTGGGGACAAAGACTTTCACTAGATCTCTGTAAACCTGGTACTGAACATAGTGTCTGACATGTAGTAGACACATTAACAAATACTTGTTGATCCACTGATTGATAGTGAAATACAACACATATTTGGCATCAACGAGCCATAACTTTAGCTTAGGTTTTAGTGACCAATTGCCATTGAGATTTGCTATAACTTTTTCCCCAATCCTTTCAGACTCTTCCTCAGTTTTTCTACTGATGTAACCAGAGGTTGAAAAGAGTAGACAGTGGGCTGTCCTTTCTGCTTTTGGCCAACCACACGCATGTAATTCAGAACTGAAGGTATCTTGAACTTGGAGATGATGGAGCAATCTCCTTCACTCACTGCTAAGCCAGAAGAATTGACCTTTATGAAGAAAATGACTGCCCCTATTGTTCTCTTCTCTAATACTGTTGACAGAAGAGTGAACCTGAGATGTACAAGTCTGGCCTTGGAGAAAATCTCATTAATTCAAGTCTTCAGGAGATCATACATTCTTTATTTCTAGCTGACTGGTGGCAAGGAAGAGTTCCCCATTAGGAAAAAAAAAAAGGAAAAAGAAAAAGAAAAAAAACACACAAAACACCACCAACAAAACCTGGCTTGTTACAAGACCTTGAGGTAATTGTGAAGAGCCAAGGTGAAATGCAAAAATGCCTATTAGTTCCCCCACAACTGCTTTATCTTTCTGATGGTTACAGTTTCCAAGTAAAACACACCCGTAGTTACAAGTTACTGAATCCTATTTTAAATCTTTTAAATTCACATTGTGAATGTTCTGTATTTAGCTTCTATTTTGTGTGTAGAAAACACCGGTACCCAATCTGATTCATTTTGTAAATTGAGTATTTTCTATTCTCCACTTTGAGTAGATCTTAGACAGGAAGTAAAAACCTAAGTTATAAACAATTATTCCTTGGGGTGCTGGGATTGAGGAACAAGGAAAGTTACATTTTATTATAAAAGAGATTCTAAACTTTCTCAGAGGCCAGGTGCCTCCAAGATGGAACAAAATGGATCCAAGTATGGGATCCAGAGTTGATGGGCTTGTTAAAGGAAAGGGAATGCCTACAGTACTTTCACCCTTTTTATTGTAAAGCTTCTCCTAAATTTAGACATATTTTTCTCTTTCTTTGGTTTTGGTTTTTCATTTTCCAAAGTAGATCCACTTTGTTCTCTCTCTTTATGTTTTTTTTAAATTCTGTCTTATTTTTATCTTGGTTACTTCCTTCATTCTTATTTCCCTTTACTAATAGTCGACTCTCAAACATTTTCTCTCAAGCCTTCCTCAGAGATGGGAAGGGCCCTGGAGTTCATTTAGTACAACCCTTTTCATTTTGTAGATAAGGAACCAAAGGGCCAAGGAAGTTATTAAATGAAAAGCATTAACAAGACCAGAACTTTAAATCAGATTTAGTCCAATAGTCTATTCTACACTTCCTTAGTCCTTCAGTGCTAAATATATATAAAAACAACCATTTATCTGGCCACCTTCTCATCCTATATGTTACTCTACAACTAACCTCATTCTCCACAAAAAATGGAATTTGGAATTATTTTAAGTCATATTTGATAGAATTTATGGACAATTGTTTTTAGGTTACTAATTCAAATATAACCTAGAAGGAACTCTTGAGATTTCATCAAGTTTAGCCCCGTGCTAGAAATGTATGGTTCCAATATGTATGTATGTACATATGAAATATTTGGAAACATACAAATAGAATGTATGGTTCCAAAGACGAGGTATTTGAGGCACAGAGAATTTAAGTGATTTGCCCAAGGCCACATAGCAAATCCCTATAAGGGCTTGGTGGGGAGGGAGGAGAAGAGATGGGCAAGATTAGACTGCATGTCTCTTGCCCTCTACAATTCTCCTTCCATATATGCTATACTGCTTCCTCCAAAGTTCACTAACATCCAACATCTGCTGACTAATGACTGTGGACATTAAATCCCCAAAGAGTATTTACTGCACGCACGCACGCGCACACACACACACACACACACACACACACACACACACCCCACAGTCTAGTTCAGTCATCAACTAGCTCAATAATCTTGGTTGGGTGTGGAAATTGCTCTGGGCTTCAGTTCCTTCATCATTTTAATGAGTGGGTCAGATAAGGTATCTTTATGGTTCTTTTCTACAATTCTAAAAACTCTCTAAGTGTATGAATCTACATTACTACCCATTTTGGGCTTTCCTGGCAAAAAAAAAAAAAACGTGCTTTGCCATCTCCTTCTCCAGCTCATTTGGCAGATGAAGAAAATGAGGCAAACGGTAAAGTGACTTGCCTGGGGTCACAAAGCTAGTAAGTGTGTGAGGTTGAATTTGAACTCAGATCTTAATCCAGGGCTGGCACTCTACCCTGGCACCACCTAGCTGCCTTACTACCCATTGGGAGATTATAAGCTAAAATTATGGATGACAAAGATGAAATAAAACACACCTGACAAAATTATCATAGAGCTAGACGATTCTTTACAAATAAGCTCCTATCAATGGCTTAAATTCTACTATAACCTAGAATGAATTCCTTATTTTACAGATAAGAAAAACAAAGCCCTAAGAGATCAAACAAGCATAAAATTTATTAAAAAATACAAATCTTTAGTATATTATGCAAGATTATTTTTAAAAGTTACTTTTGTTTGAACCAAATGTGTAGGATTACTCATTTAACCAGAGGATCAAAGATTAAATTGTCAGTGACTGTTTTAAATGTGCTTCTGATACGACAAAAAAGAATTTCTTTTGCTAAAAAAAAAAAATTCCCACAAGCTATCATGATCAGAACAATCTGGAGTGATAAACTGCTTTAAAAAAGAAAAAAACCCTCATCAAGGGTAAAAAGATAAGGCTAAAAGGCAGGCCAATGCAACGTTGTAATTTGATTAAACTGACAGTTAACACAATTGTGTCCCTTTAGATAAGGAATCCAAAGACCCAGAATACCTGGGTTGCAGTCTGGCCAGGGGACACCTACTTCCTAGATGCGACTTTAGGCAAGTCATTTACTTTCTCTAGGTCTTGGTTCTCTTATGTATAAAAATAAAGAGGTTAGAATAAATAAGTGAAAAGCATTTATTAAACTTATTAAATGCTGGGTTGTGCAGTGGATAGAGTGCCAGCCCTAGGGCGAGGAGGACATTGTTCAAATCTGGCCTCAGGCACTGGGCAAGTCACTTCACCCTTTTTGCCTCAGTTTCTTCATCTGTAAAATGATCTGGAAAAGGAAATGGCAGATCTCTCCAGTAGCTGCCACAAAAATCCCAAAGGGGAGGTCACAAAGAATCTAACATGACTGAAAATGACTGAACAACAACAATTACCACGTAGTGTCCAAGGACTGGGGATACAGTCATAAAATTCAGATTCTCATCTCTGCCCTCCCCTCTGCTGGGGGCGTCCAGCAGGGTATTTTGAGCTAGGAAGTCACAGGGATATTGAGAGGTCTAATAGGGCAAATGCTCCCTCCAGATGCAATGGTTGTGTTGATTTGATTACATTTCCCAGAGCAAGCCTAGAAGGGAGGAGGATGAGTGTCCAGGGTTGTGGTTTGAGCACCTGTAAGAAAATCTATTTAACTGGAACTCCACAAAAGTAAAATGGGTTGGCTCTGGATGGAAGCTGTTACAAGTTCCCTAACTCTAGGACTCTTTAAAAGATGATTAGCTGATCTCTTATTACGGGTTTTGAAGAGATAATTTCTGTTCAGATCAGGTTCAAGCTGGATTCTATGACCTCTGGGTCTATGTACTCAGCCAAACCAGATACAATAATTGTGGCCAAAATCTCTCATTATGAGACTTTCCCTCCTTAATTATCTGAATAAATCTTCTCAAAGCTCCCCTTTATTCTACCTGCAGAAAGGATTTCACAGGATGCCCAAAATGTGACATATAGCCACTCATTTGAAGCAAGAGGCATGTTCTTAAGACCTAGTTAATGATTCTTCAGCTTTATCATCCACTATAAGTGAGGAATTAGACCAATAGAAACTGTGTTTTTAGAGCACCTCTACAAGAATATCCACCTGGAAGAAACTGAAGTCATGTGTTTGGTTTCAGTCCTGGAATGAATCAATAGCTAATATGAGTCCTTCACAAGCCATATGCCTTATATCTTAAGAAAAAAAATTAATCTATACCACACCATTATTATAAACATAGATATGTTAGTACTCATTGACTCCAGTGTAAGACTCTCATTTCTTCCATGTTTCCCAACCAAAATGGAACTTTGCTCATTTAAAATGTCTTAGACTCTTCCATATTATAGAGGAAGCAAAAGATGGTCAATTTAGGCAGTGATTTTACTTCCCTACTGCCCTCTCTCCAAAATCCCAGTCTGAAAATGAAGGGAAAAAGGAAATCTTTGCACATCTGAGATCAAATCATGCAGGTGTTTTTTAAGAAACTGAGATGATGGATAAAGTAAATCCACCCCATGTTCCAGTGTTGCATTGCCTTAGTGGAAACACTACATCTCTGTTTTTATCATTCTTCTCTCTTCTTTTACAGATCTCCTTATAGCATCACAGATTTAGAGCTGGGCCAAACCTCAAAGGTCATTCAGACCAGTCTCCTCAATTATCTTTCTGACTCTCATTTAAGAAGCACATATAGAGAATGCTACTCTAAGCCACGGGAGGATTTAGCATGCTCCTTTTCCTTACAAAAATAGCAACACCAAAATTAGAAGAACCATTCATAGCCTTTTCTGAGATGTCTATGTAACTTGGCAAATATTATGTGTTTGTAAATGAAAGAAGTGATCTATAGATAAATTGAACTCAACATTTATATATGTAAAACAAAATATACAATTACGGGTTATTATATTACTGAGAGAATGAAAGGGCTTTATTTTTTGCTCTTAATAACTCTTTTAACAGCACCAGCAATATAAATGACCTGAAACTCCAGAGTCAGTCTGAACTGTTTTATCTCTCATTTGACAAAGTTGTTAAGATAATAAGTTTACTATGTGCATTCTTAAAACTACTTGGCCATACACTTCCCCAGCTCTTCTTTGTAAAAATATGGAATTATGGTTGTGGAACTCTGTGTATAAAGTCAGACTTATTTGATTTATTGGATGGTTTGGTTGAACTGTTTTTCCCCTTTGTTTTTATTTATTATGATTGGAGATGGCTCTCTGGGAATGGGAGAGAAAAAAGATACATTGGAAAATGTAGGTGATATAAAAACAAAATATATCAACCAAAATTCATTTTTTAAACATCAGTAGGCACCAGAAAATTACAGCAAGTATCTCTGAGAAAGCTCTTATTTCTCAAATATATAGAGAACTGAGTCAAATTTATAAAAAAATAAGAACCATTCCCCAATTAATAAATGATCAACAAGAAGTTTTCAGAGAAAAAAATCAAAGCTATCTACAGTCATATGAAAAATTGCTCTAAATCACTATTGATTAAAGAAATGTAAATTAAAGCAACTCTGAAGTACTACCCCTCACATATCAGATTGACTAATATGAGAGAAAAGAAAAAAAATTGATATTGGAGGGGATGTGGAAAAATTGGGACACTAGTGCACTGTTGGTGGAGTTGTAAACTGATTGAACTGTTGTGGAAAGCAACTTGGAACTATGCCCAAAGGGCTATAAAACTGTGCATGCCTTTTGACCCAGCAAGACACCTCTCTTCATAAAATGTGTCTTAGGACAGTGTTTTTCAAACTGTAAGCTATAACACCAAAGGAACTTTGGAACGAGTCAAAAAGGAATCACAAGGAATGAGTTAAACACACACACAGACACAGAGAAAAGAAATTAAATTTTAAGTGCTCTGGTCTTTTTGTCAGTATTTCATTTGTTTTCTGAGACATCAGGAAAATCCCAGAAGACCCATTTCCAATTCTCCAGAAAGATATAAAACTTTGCCTAGAGTCAGATGTGGAGTTCTCTCATGTCCATTGGAAGTTGACTTCTGCTCTATTTTAGATTTATTCCCTTAATCTCACACAACCTTGGGGAATAAACTTGCTCACATTTACATAGAATTTGAAGAGAAAAAGTGCTTTCCTCACAATAACACTGTGAAAGGTAAGTATACCATCCTGATTTATCAGGCAAAAAATCAGCCTCAGAGATTGTCCTAACATCAAGTGGCTAATAATTTTTTTTTAACTAAATTTATGTGTTGAGCTAAGATTTGAATCCAGATCTTCCACCAAGTTCTATGTTCTTTCCACTAAACCATGGCTTATTCACTCCTTCCAAGTGGGAGGAATTATTGTTTCCTACTAATGGTTTGAAGGTTAAGGTTAGAAGGTCCTTTAAGTGATTACATGGTGTTACAGAAAGAATTCTGGATTCCAAGTCAATCAGTAGCTCTCTGCTCTGCTCTGTGCTCCACCATTATTTCACCAAGTACTTTAATTTTCTGTGTCTCAGTTTCTTCATCTGTCAAATGGTTCTAAAACTGCTCCATGGTTATTGTAAGGAACAAATGAGACAATGCTTTGAATAATTAAAAGCACTAATTCAATGTGAATTTTCTATTGCAGGTGAATCAGTTATAGCCATTAACTGGCACTGCCAGTAGAGCTGCCCTAAAGCTTATAGCCTTCCTTTTTCCCTTCATTGAACAAGCATTTATCAAGCATCCACTATTTGCCAGGTAGATCAGCTAGGTGGCACAGTGGACAGAGTGCTGGGCCTGAAGACAGGATGTTCAAATCTGGCCTCAGACACTTACTAACTATGGGACCCTGGGCAAGTCACTTAACCCTGTCTGCCTCAATTTCTTATCTGTAAAATATGGAGAAGGAAATGGAAAACCACTCCAGTATCTTTGCCAAGAAAACACCAAATGGTGTCCCAAAGAGCAAATACAACAAATGTGCCAGGTACTATGCTAGGCAATGTGAATATGCAAAGGTCCCTGCTCTAAGGGGCTTACTCTGGGACTGGGGAGAGAAGAACTGCCTGTTTATAGAACATTAAATATGAAATAAATGCAAAGTAATTTCTAAGTGGAAAACTGTAGCGTTGGGAAGAAACCAGGATAGGTTTTCTATAAGAGTTGACATTTGAGCCAACCTTTGAAGGCAAAGGAGGGCCACAAGATCATAGATTTATAGCTGGAAGGCCCTTCAGAGGTCACAGAGTTCAGCCCTCGCATTTCACTGATGATGCATATAGGGCCAACAAAGGTTAAATGGCTTGGCTAGGGTCACATGACAAGTGTCTAAGGCAGGATCTGAACTCTAAGGTCCAATGCCTAGCCAGTATTCTAAGTAGCTTCCTAATATAATGAGGATTTTACAAGGCTGCTTATTATCTACTACACCCACATGTTTGTGTGCCATTTAGAACTTTCATTTAGGCTGCTCCACCCATGCATTCCAACTCTCCTCCTCCTCATCCAGGAAGCTACCTCATCCAAAGCAAGGCTTACTGCCACAGACAGACATGACAGTCATGGAGCAGTCAATGTCACAAAGCTGACTTCCCTGGTTTGGGAAATACAGCTACACAGAATGTCAAACTTGGAAAATGGAATGTTTGAGCCGGAAGGGGCCATACTCCAGTTCCTCTTTTTTTTTTTTTTAACTGTTCTTTTGCTCTTAGAAAAGTTCACTGAAAATGAAAATGAGCTGGTATGGAGCCATTGGGGGTCTCCTGTTTCTTTCTCACTTTTCTGTGATCTTGCTTAACATTAGAACTTCTAAAGTAAAATGTAATAATATATTTGTAAAGGGCTTTGCAAAACTTAAAGTGCTGTAGAAATGCTAGCTGTTATGAAGTGTAATGATAAGAAAGCCACATGCCCCCCTTGCTTTCAGCATGACTTTCTGCTTAAAATCTTTCCAGCCTTAGCTTTATGTTATTGCCCAATAAAATGCTTGGTGCTAAAAAAGAGAGTCCTGGAGAAGTGAAAAAGTCACCTAACATACTAATAAAAGCTAATTACACACACACACACACACACACACACACACACACACACACACACCCTTGGTTTACAAGTAATCAGATTTATATATGTTTCAGTGGTTGGGGGAAAACTTTTCGCAAAATTTGTCTTGCAGGACATACAAAAAATTCCAGTACAAACATCATGTTTGGACTTGAATGGCTCATGAAGGGATGACGCTCACCTAGGGCAGTGGTTTTTTCTGAACCCAAATAAGATTGCATGCTGTCTCAGGAAGGGAGGGGAAGGGAGGGAGAGAAAATTTAAAACTTATGGAGGTGATTGTTGAAAACTGAAAACAAATAAAAAAAAGTATGAAAAAAACAAGTGTTGTTAAATATATTCCTAGCCAGAAGCCAACGTAAAGAAAAAAATCAGTAAGTCAAAACATGAAAGTGATTCTAAAAAACAAAAAATAAGTGAAGGCAGTAGTGTTAGTCTTACTTTCAGTGAAAGCAACATAAGAGAATATTCCTGACATTGAAATCTCTGATGAGAATTCTCAGAAGGAGATTCTCCTTCCAGGCAATAACCTAGCATAGTACCTGGCACATTTGTTGTATTTGCTCTCTTCCCTCTTGTCTCCCTCATGCCAGTCACGACTTTTCTCAAAGGTAAAGTGCAGGTTAATTTATTTTATTTTTGGTTTACATTGTGGACTAATCATTGCTATTGTATTTTAGGTGCATTAGGGACAAAACATTTAAAATTATAAACAATTATTTTTATATGAATATTTTTGGGAATGTGGTACTGACCATTGACTTTACAGTGTTCCCTATGGGAAAATTTGTTTCGCAATATGAACAATATATATACATATATATCTATCTATATATATATATATATATATATATATATATATATATATATATGTGAAAGCTAACTAATAACAACAGCTAATAAGTGGTGGAGGCAGGACTCAGAGGAACTCTGTTGAGTAATTTTACTTCTAAGGTCATAGTTCTTTCCATTATACAGTTAATTCCCTCAGTCTGGAAGGATTGTTATTTTCCTCTTTGCATTTAAAAAAATTATTTTATTTTTAAT
>CM053769.1:78054544-78077515 GCA_028658325.1 Potorous gilbertii
TGCTGTATCTACTGCACCACTTAGCTATAGTAGAGAGACAGAGGCAGATAGAAAGAGACAGATTGACTATGCCCCAAGAGATTACAGTCTTGATGGGGAACCAAGGGGTATACATGTAAATCAGTTAATTAACAGTATCAAGAAGTCTGTGGTTAAAGAGCAAAACTGTTTGGGCAATAAAACCTTTAGGAGTTTTGAGAAGGTGGAAATCAATATGAACTGAAATGTTTAGGGAAAACTTCATCAAAATAGTTATTCTTTGATTCTAAGAGAAGAACTTTGTTAAGACCTTCCTTGTGAGGTTAAGAGCTCCTTTACTTTTTCTGTGTTAAAAAATATGATTTAAAGTAACTATATTTGTGATATGGGGAGGATATAAGTATTTTTATTCCTTCCCACATATCCATCATTTTACTAGTGGGACTGAATATTAATTCAGAGAGGCACCATGGTATAACAGATAAATTGGTGAGTCTTAAAGGATGGGATACCTGGATAACAAGCAGAGGGAAAGACAAGGGTATTTTATACAGGTAACCTCCCCCAACAAAGGCATGGTGTCAGAAATGAATGAGAAGGAAAGTTCAACCTCCTTGGCTTATCAGCTGTTTCCAAATACATGATTAGATTTGATGGGGTCAAATTATGTTAGTTTGTTTAGTGACCCTTTTTAGCTCTAGTTTTAAAGTAGGCTTTGATAGGAATTCCTTCTTAGGATTATTATGCCTCCTTTTTTCTGACTCAGCAGAAGTTAGAACATCTTTCAAGCCTGGTTTCAATTGATATTTCAGAGATTACAGTTGTTTAGCTTGGTTGTGCAGAACCTGAAGTATCAGACAGAGGAAATGGGTAACTCTTGTAAGTTTTTGAGTACATAAGTGGATTATGTATGTATGAATTTGATTGAATGTTTTGAAGGTATTGGAAGTAGGGAGAGGCTAAAATCAAGATCAGCAAGGAGGATTTCCCAGTAGCCTTTGAAATAATGGACTAGAAGAGTGACAATGGGAAATTGACAGAATTGGTTTCTATAGAAGAACTGATAGGCACTATCCCCTGCATATATTTCTTCCTCTTTTTTGACCTCCCCTTTATCTCATCTTTTCCAAGCTGAACAACTTGTCCTAAGGTCATAAAGAACCTATTGTGTCCCCTGAGTTTTCATTCAATCACGTTAGCTTTGTGCTTCCAATAACTTTCAAAAATAGTTTAGATTATTAATTCTATGTATTGTTGGTTATATAACAGGCTTTGCAGAATTCTTTTTGAATAAGTGAATCCCAACATGACTAATATGGAAGGTGGGATAGTGCCTTCCCCACCACATTCCTCCTCCTCTTAGTATCTCTAGCTTCTTTCAAAACTCAACTCAATTCCCCCCTTCTTCAGGAGGCCTTTCTCAGTGCCCTCAGCAGATAAAGCCTTCCTCTTTCAGGTGAGGAAACAGAGACGAGCAGGGCTAAATGACTTGCTCAGGGTCACACAGCTGATAATTATCTGAGGCCAGATTTGAACTCAGGAAGATGAATCTTCCTGATTCCAAGCTCAGAGCTCTATCCACTTCACCACTTAGCTGCCATGTAGCATACCACAAACTCTTCATATATTCACCACCCAGGTATACCGGTTAAGAGAATGTTTCTTAATAGCAGACCCAGAGACACCATGAATAAATTAGAGTTACCTGTTTTAAGTGGAATTTCTATCACACTTTTGTTTAGTAAATAAGAATGAAAGGTCCCTTCTCTTTGACCATCCCCCATGCCATACTTTAAGATCTTGTAAGCAAGAGCTACATCAGTCAGCACCGTGTATTCTAACTGTATTAACTATATGAGAATGTTTTCAGTAGCTGAGAAGTGTTTAACACTGTTTATATTATTATATACTATATTATTATATTAACATATCATATTATATTAATAATTAATTAATATTAGTGCTTATTAGTTGATAATTATTTAATTAATATTATTATATTATTGACGATGAGAGTTTGATCTGATGAGAAGACTCCAGAATGCAAGCAGAGATATTAGAATCCATCAGATTTTAGAATTAGCATGCTAAGAAGGCAACTGATAGGCAGTTCCATATGTGTGTGTGGTATTCGGAGAGAGGAATTTTTAATGTAGATCCAGTCCTGGTAAGACTATTTTTATGGGAAGTTAAGCACATGATGTGTTCATCCACACCCTTCACTATACATGGGATTTCTCACTCAGAGTTAAACTTTTAATTTCATAAGACTGTAGGATCTAGATAGAGAGATTTAGAAATCCAATGGTCTAATGACTTCAGAGAAGGAAACTGAAGTCCACATAATTCAAGTTGCAAGTATCTTGCCCATTTGTTTAGTAAATTGCTTTTCAAGTTTTACTTTCTTGATCTTAATGAAATAGTGTGATAGGGTTTTTTGTTTTGTTTGAAAGGAATGTGGCCAGTTTTCTTCCCAATGAGCAATGAATGTAAATTGGTTCATTTAACATCTGTTTATCCAAAGATGAGGGTTTTTTCTTTTCTTTTAAAATAATTGATGCGTTTTGTTTCAACAAGAACTTTAGCAGTATATCACTCATTAAGGAAAAAGAACTACTGGTTTTGAATGGAAAGCACCAAGGAGGCGGCCTTACCATCATCATCAATTTTTCTTGACTGTTTTAGGAATATTTTATTTTTTCCAACTGCATATGAAAACAATTTTTAATATTCATTTTTCAAAATGTTGAGATTCAAATTCTCTCCCTCCTTTCTTCTCTTCCTCCCTCTTTAAGAAGGCAAACAAGTTGATATAGGTTATTCATGTACATTTCCATAATAGTCATGTTGTAAAGGAAAACAAAGGACCCTCCCAAAACACAGTGAGACACACACACACACACACACACACACACACACACACACACACACACATACACACAAATAAAGAAAGTGAAAAATATTCTGCTTTGATCTGCATTCAGACTCCATCACTTTTTTCTCTGGAGGTGGATAGCATTTTTCATCATGAGTCTTTTGGAATTGTCTTGGATCATTGTATTGCTGAGAACAGCTCAGTCATTCACAGCTGATCATTCTCTTGATATTGCCCTTACTGTGTACAATGTTCTCCTGGTTCTGCTTCACTCTGCATTCGTTTATGTGAGTCTTTTTAGGTTTTTCTGAAATCATTCTGCTCATCATTTCTTACAGTGCAGTAGTATTCCATTACAGTCATATACTACAAAATTGTTCTTCACTTTCAGCTTTTATATGCATGCTTTCAAAGGCATGTAGAATTGGGACATTTTTTTGTAGTCAAGATCTATGTAACATGTCAATCAAATTGGAGTTTCTGGACTACTTACTTAGTATCCATTCATTAACCACATTTCTCTTTTTATAAAAATAAATTTATTATTTATTTTTAACATTAACTTTGAGTTCCAAATCCTTTCCCCTTTCTCCTCTCCCTCCCCTACCCATTGTAAAGGCAAAAAACATGATACCAATTACATATGTGAAATCTGGTAAAACATTTCTATATTAATCATATTGCAAAAAAAAACAAAAATAATATAAAAATATAGATAAAAATATTTTAAAAATATGTTTCAATTTACACTCCATCTGCACTCTCTCTGGCATTTTCCACTAAGTCCATTGAAATTGTGTTTGATAATTGTGTTGATCAGAATAGCTAAATCATTCACAGTTGATCAATAGTCCACAATTGCTACATAGCCAGTTGTGTAATTCGCAAGAGAGATTCTCAAAGAGGAGGTTTAATAGTTCCATGTGAAACACAAGTGTGTAATGCTCTCTTGGTTCTGCTTATTTCATTTTGCATCAGTTCATATAAGTCTTCCCAGGCAACCCACATATAACATGGCTTTCTTGAAAGGGAAAAAAGCATGCTGCCTAGAAGATGTTTTGATTAGTTACACTCAGTTGACCACTGGCAGGTAGAACTCAGCTAATATTTTGTAGGATTATAGAGCCTGGAAGATTAATATTAATAACACTTACATAGCTCTTTAAATTTGCAAAGCATTTTATAAATGCCTTATTTTATCCTCACAGCAATCCTGGGAGGTAGGTGAAAATGAGAAAATTGAGGCAAGTGGAGGTTAAGTGACTTACCCAGATTCACATAGCTAGTAAATGTCTGAGGCAAAATTTGGAGTTAGGGCTTCCTCATTCTAAGCCCGATGTTCTAGCCCTGAGCCATTGAATTGAGAGATTATCTAGTCTGACTACATTTCACATATGAGGAAAGGAGAGAAATCAAATGACTTGCCTGCCGTCACACAAGTATTGAAGTGTAAAAGAGCTGGGATTTGAATTCATCTCCTCTGGCTCCTTCCACCTCACTCTGCTGCCTTCCACATTTTCCAAAGCATTTCAGAGCTCTGTTGAGGTATTTGATCTCTTCTCATTGCTGCTTTAGCACGATGTCATTTATTGCTAATAAAAGCATAATACAAGCAGGAACTATGCAAGCTTCATTGCACAGTTCTGCCAACACATTTCAATTCTGACCATGAAGACTATATTTGTTCTAAAGCAGGTGCCATATCCACCTCTGCCTCCCACGGAGGAGCTGACAGTCCTGTACAATTGAGTTGTGGAATTCACAAGGGAGATTCTCAAAGAGGAGGTTTAATAATTACATGTGAAACATGGGGGAAATTTCTAGAATCTTCTGGATTAGGCTCTAGCAAGAAGGGCCAGGTGGGGCCAGTCTGAATCCTCATACTATGATTGATAGAATTGATAGGAAAAGTTATTCCTGAGACTACAAGCTAGGATCTGCAATTTAGGTAGATAGACAGGCATTTGCACTTTTGACATTGAAATTACAAGAAGAATGGTGGTTTTGTTTTGTTTTATTTTTAAAATCTTGGCTACTTGAGCATCCTTAGGCATACAATTGGAGGAATACCTCCTTTTTAATCAGATCTTCCTGACACATAAAAAATAAGAGGATCAGATAATGTGAGACATATTCAATATTGTATAAGAGCAGAAATAGCTTAGATTTTATTTCATCTATTAGTAATTAAGGTACCATGAAAGATAAATTTCTGTTTTCTTAGAATTTAATTTTATGTTTCCTATATATTGTTGGTCTGGCATAAATAACTGTCCCCTATCCATGAGGAGGTGGGAATACTCAACTTCTATTTGTTTTTCAATATCTTCCTTTGATATTCTTGGCACCCCCTCAGAGAGAAGCAGGAAAGGAGGTGGTTAAGCTCTGTGCTGAAGACAGCCAAATGGAAATGTCTCACCTTCATACTGGCTCAGCTACAAGGAAAGACCTTTCATATGAAACTTCTTAATTATCCTCTAGGTCCTGTCCAATTCATCCACCCCCTTACTTATAATGTGCTTAGAAAAAGAAAACAACCCTGCTGGTAATGGTTGAATTACATAATTCTGAGAGGTGCTGCTGTCCATCCTCCAGCTTGAAATGTAGAGCAGTAAGAAGCTAAGCAAACTAGATAATGAACTCTTCCAAAGTTCAATCTTCCTATTTTTTTTGTTTTTCAGTCATTTGTCATGTAATTTAGAGTTTTTGGCAAAGATACTAGAGTAGTTTGCCATTTCCTTTTCCAATTCTTTTTACGGATGAGGAAACTGAGGCAAGCAGTTAAGTGATTTGCCTAGTGTCTGAAGCTAGATTTTAATTCAGGGAGAAAAGTCTTCCTTATTCTAGGATTGACACTTTATCTACTAGCCACCCAGCTTCCTTATTCTTCAAATGCTAGCATTATAACTTTATTGGAAGTGTGTTGAAATGTAAATTCACTTTTTCCAATGACAAAGTAGTGCATGCGAATTATCTAGTGCTTTGCACTTTGCCATTCCTACTTACTACTACTCTGGACAACTAAATTAACTGTGTTTGCTTGTACAGTAATGCAGAGCTCCTAAGTCATCTTTTTGGCTTTATGTTATGCAAAATGCATATTATGAGCAACAATTTTGTTTAAAAAATAAAAAATTGCTTCTTGGTAGCCATACATGGTGAGATCAAAGTACCTTCCCTATCCCAGTCTCTTATACATAGTGCCAGCCAATGGGATGGTTAATTCAGGATTGAGGGTGAAATGAACTACATTAGAAACAAGGAACTACTGATGCCTTTTGAGCAAGGTCACTGTCAGAACTGTGCATTTGGAAGATTTTCAAAAATTTATTTTTATCTTTTTTTTGTCACCTTTGTTTCCAAATATACCATCCACCTCACCTACCTATGGAGCTATCCCTTCTAACATTTTTTAAAATGGAGTTAAAAACAAGACAGTGAAACTAATCAAAAAAATCAACTCAATCCTACAAAATATATACAGCGATACTTCCACATCCATAATGCAAAGCAGTTCTGGAAAGGAACTCCTGCAAAGCAAGGAGGTAGGTGCATTTTCTCATCTCTTTTTTCAAGCCAGACTTGATCACTTTATTTAGATAGCATCCAGTTTTGTGTTTCGTTCTTTCCTTTCTCATTGTTGTAGTCACTGAGTATATTATTTTCCTGGTTCTGCCTACTACAATTTGCAAAAATCTTCCTAGGTTTCTAGAGTCTTCACATTTCTCAAAGTATCAGTTCAGAACTGTTATAGTAATATTCTGTTACACTTGTATAACTCAACTTGCTTAGCCATTGTCCAATCGATTAGAATTGATTCTGCTTTGGCTCCATTTCCTTGCTACCACAAAAGGCACTACTTTGTATATTGTGGTGTAGGTGGCACATTTCTTTCTGCTTTTGCCTTTTGGGGGTATTTGACTAGCAGTGGGATCTCTAGTTCAAAACCTTTTAGTCACACTTAGAGTATGCTTCCAAATGGCTTTTCAGCATTTTTAAACCCATTCTTAACTTCAATAAAAAACATCTGAATGTGCCTTTCTGAAATTCCTCCAGCACAGACTGTTCCCACATTTTGTCATCTTTACAAATCTGCTGGGTCTAAGACAAAAACTCAGAATTGTTTTCATTTACATTTTTCCTATTACTAGTGATTTGGAGCAAATTTTTAATTGGTTGTTAATATTTCATGGCAGTTCTTGTAAGAACTGTTTGTTCAGAACCTTTGACTGCTTACTCATTGAGAAATGGTTCTTGGTCCTGTATACTCATGTCAGTTTCTTATGCTAGCTGTCCCAAAAGTTTTAGTGCAGGTTAAAGCTTAAAACTAAAGCTTAAAACGAAACTAAAGTTTTAGGACACCCTCTATCTCTTGGATATTAGAACCTTATTAGTAATATTTGACACAAAGATTTCTGTGCCCTCCCTAGTCAACAGTTTCTCTTTTTGTACAACAACAAAGTTTGATCTTTGTTCATGTAGAAAGTTTTTAATTTCATATGATTGAAATTACCTATTTTATCTTTTGTATTAACAGATGATCTGTGCCTTGTTTGATTAAAAACTTTCCCACTAGCCATACTTGATCTCATTCTCCTCTAATTTATTTTTGTGATATTCAGGTCACATACTTACTTTGAGGTTACTGTGGGATGATGTGAGTTGATGGTTTGAACTTAATTTCTACAAAAACTGCCTTCCAGTTTTCCCAGAAGTTCTTATTAATTAGGGAATTTTTCACCAAGTAATTTATATTCTTGGATTTAATGAATTTTATTATTTCTGTTGCTTGAAAGTTATTTTAGCAGGTCTGCAAAGGTTGAATTGGAGAGAAAAAAATGTTAATAATTGAATCGTTTAGGAATTATTATAGCATTCCAGGTGAGAGGTAAGAAGGGCCTAACTATAGTTATGATTGCAGTACATGGAGAAAGGAGGATCTATGGATTCAATGTCAAGGTAAAGCCGAAAGGGCTTGGCTAAGAGAAATGGAAGACTCAATATCTCTGAGACTGTTGTAGATGGGATATCTGCCAGAAATTGATTTAAATTAGAACTAAAACTATTTTAGGGTTTCAGGACTATTTTTTCCTCATCTTTCTTCTTCTTTGCTACTTACAGTAGTTCTTCCTTGTTCAAAGAAATTCCCCTGGGGCATATGACATTTCATTTCGTCTCTCTAAAAAAGATTTCTTGATTTTCTGAAGGTAAATCACACCTGAAGAGAACATGTTGGAGAAAAGTGGGGAATGATGTCCAACTTTGTGTCTCACAGTTTCTTTTAAAATTCATGGAAAGTTAAGAGGAAATAGGACTCAACCTTTCCTAATTTTTTTTTGCTTTATATAACAGTTCCTTTAACTTGGAAGTATATTAGTTCACACATTTAATCCAATATTTTCATGTGTGTGTGTGTCTGTGTCTGTGTGTCTGTGTATTTATAGCTATTAGGTGGCTCAGTTAACAGAGTGATGAGCTGGAGGCAGGATGACTCATCTTCTGAGTTCAAATCTGGCCTCAGATACTTATTAGCTGTGTGACCCAGGGTAAGTCTGTTTGCCTCAATTTCCTCATCTGTAAAATGAGCTGAAGAAGGAAATGGCAAACTACTCTATTATCTTTGCCAAGAAAATCCCGAAAGTGGTCACAAAGAGTTGGACACTACTGAAAAAATTCAACAATGACAACAACAAATATAGATGTATATGTGTATAGATAGAGATATATGAACTTTCATATAATTTGATATTTTTTATAAAACCTTGCCTTTCTAAACAGGTTACACTGGCTTCTCTATCAGTTATCCATTGTAAAAGAAGTCTATAAGAAATGACAGGCAGGATGATTTCAGAAAGACTTATGTGAACTTATTCAAGTGAAGTGAACAGTACAATGATCCAAAAGACTCATGTTGAAAAATACTTTCTGCCTCCAGAGAAAGAACTGATGTTGTCTGAATATAAACCAAAACTATTCTTTCTTTCTTCCTTTTCATCCTTCCTTCCTTCCATTTTTCTTTCTTCATCTTCTTGCACAAAATGACTAATACAGAAATGTTTTGCATGATTGCACATGTATAACCTATATCAGATTGCTTACCATCTCAAGAAGGGAGGGAGGCATAGAATTTGAAACTTGTAACTTAAAAAATAAAAAAACCAACAAATGTTAATAAATGTTTTTACATTTAGTACATTACATATATTCATTTACATTTATTACATTACATATGTAGAATACATATATTACAATAAGTGTTTTTACATTTATTACATTATAATTATATTACATGTAATTGTGGGAAAATAAAATATTACTTTATAAAAAAGATAGGCAAATTGTACTTACTTTCCTTGAAAAATATGTTGCTTTCAGAAAGCAAAGGATCTCCCTAAACTTCTGAGCTCATGTCCTCACTTCAGCTTACTTTAGCTATGTATATTTGAATTATTTCCCTGGATATAACTTAAATACTTAATTGGTTCTGTGAGCTCATCAATATGGATTTTCCCTCCACTGATACAGATTGCATCAATATATGTAAGTCTACACTGCCTGTGCCTCTTATCCATAACCTCCAACAGGTTTGTCCAAGGCCATGACACCATTGTTGAATGAGTTTATTAACAGTAAATTTATTAGTTTATGAATTGTAAAGGTGAGAGGAAGGAAAGGCATTGCACAGAGAACTTTGATTTCTCTTCTGCTTTGATGGAAGCTTTGAAAGTTTATTTTCAGTGCAATTGTGATTTTTTTTTTTTGGCAAAGCACTGTTCCCTAGCCAGCTGACTAAATCAGCTCCTTTGCCCTGAGGAAGCAGAGAGAGATAGAGTAACTGATGAACATCCAAGAATATAGCCCCTGATTCCAAAAGAATTCTGCCAACAGCTGTACTTTGCCTTATCTGACTTAACACATGATTGGTTTATTCAGATGTTTTTGAAGTCTGCTTACTGTAGATGGTCAAAAGACTACCTCTCTTTTTGTATCTCAGTATAAAATTCCCTATTCCCTTACATCCATGGACCTTCTGTTAGTTAGATTATGTCTGCATAGACTTTACATACTGGAAGCAGTTTCACAAATAGCTTCATTTCACTGGGTCAAACAAGGATAGAAAGCCAGGTGGTAGCACAAATTCATGTGCCTTTTTGTGCCTTTCTTATATGAGTATGTCCCACTAAATCAGTTTGTATACAATCAATAAATTAATAATGAAATAAATGGAGTATGAAACTTTGCCTCTGTTCCTTAAGATCTTATAATTAACATACCAACAAATTCATAGAGTCATAGACTATGGAAGTTGAAAGGGACATTAAATTGTAATATTCTAGGCCTAGAAAAGATCTTAAAACATAAAATGTTAAAGCTGAAAGGAACTCAACAGGAATTCTTAACCTCTTTTCATGTCATGAACCACTTTGGCAGTCTGGTGAAACACACGGACCACTTCTCAGAATAATGTTTTTAAATGCCTTAGATAAAATACACAGTATTTCAAAGGAAACTAGTTATATTCAAGTTATTAAAATACACTTATTTTAAAGCCATAAACATCATCTTAAACTCCTGTTCCAGTCTATCAGTTTCATTTGTAGACAAGAAAACAGTGTTAATTTATAAAAAAAATAATCCTTCACTAAAAGAAGGAAGGTGTTAGGAGCTTTTGTCTCCCTTGTTGAATGAGATTGGGAAAATGAACAAACATCCAAGTTGTCAGAATGTATATTATAAAACTGATGTGAATGAAAATACACCTATATTCCATGCATGGTCCCTTGTTTCACTAACATATGTATTCAAGTAATAGAGTTCTAGCCTAGGCTTGAGGGTATAGCTCATGATCTGGTCTTGCTGGTAGGGAGAGATATTCCGTTCTGTTCCAATTGGGTCTAGTACCAAGTCTGGCCCAGAACAGAGAATTCCTTCTCAGTCCGATTTAGAGCCAATTCCAGTCTAAGAGGTTAGATTCATTTTTTGTAATGTTAAACCTCATACCATGTATCTGGAATTGAAGTATGATGTGGCATGCACAGGACTTCCAAGCAGGAAGACAAGTTCAAATACAGCCTCAGATACTCTCTGCATCTCAGATGATAAAGCATCCACTATATACCAAGAACTGCACTAAACTCTTAGAATAGGAATATAGAAAGCAATAGAGAGTTCTATTATTAAAAATAATTTGGGGATAAGAGAGCACATTGTGTTTTTAGAAGAATAAAGATCATAATACCTCCCTCCCAGGGTTTTTATGAGGATAAAATGAGATCATATTTCTAAAGTTTTTTGTAAAATTTAAAGTTCTGTAAATACCAGTTACTACCCCTAGTAGTTCTACTACTACTGCTGCTACAACTACTACCACACTACTACTACTAGGTTCTACATGTTCTCAATTTAAGTCTAGTAAACTGTCTTCTCATAGATACTATAAATTTCCTTTATATATACAATTTAAAGGAAAAGGTATTTGCTCCCGGTCATACATCTTCTGCCTAACTTGGAATGTGCAGAATTCTTGGACTTATTCCATGTTCATAGTGGCAAGCATTTTGAAAGGAAGGCAAAAATGGCCATTAGCCAAACCTCATTAGACTGATCACAGAAAAATAATGTAGTTAAGAAATCTGTTACTCCAGTGGGAAATTATATACCTGTATTTTGAAGATGTTGCATGTGGGGATAGCAGTTCTTCCTAATCCATAGGTAATAAATAAGTATAACTGCTAAATAATTTTTTTAGCTAATTCTCAGCATGGCATCTCCTGTGTCCTTCAAAGGAACACCCACCATGTAGTATTTCACCTTTTCCAGAAACTAGTGTGCTTTATACAGAAGATAGAGAAGATGAATGAGAAATGGATACATAGAACAGATATTTTTCACCATTCTGGATCGTCCTTTGGTTATTATTGAAGATTTCAGTTTTTTGTTTTATATTTGCTTGAAAACAAAAAAGATTAAAATATCTGTAAAGTTTGCATCATTCAAGAAATAAGAATGTGTTCCTTGTCTTCAAAGTTGACTAATTGCTTTTTCTTCTTGAGAGTCATGTGACTGTCTAGTGGTTTCATTGATTTGAGGGGAGTTCGCCCCCACTTGACATGGAGAGGGTAGAAGTGATACAATGTAAAAAAAAAAAAGAAGGTTTTTGGATGAGGGTGGACATGGTTTCTGTATCAATTCTTACAACTGGGCCATGACAGCATTTTAGAGCAGGGAGGGACCTTAAAGGTCACGTGGTCCTCACTTCTCATTTATCAGATGCAAATGCTGAGATTCCTTCAGTATTTATATTCATAAACCCTATCCTCACCTCTCCCTGCAAGAACAAGTTGCTTTATCCACAGGTGATAAAACTACCAGTTTTCAAGAATAAACTTCATTAAGTAGCTTTCATCAAAAGGACTTCAGAGTCTAGAGAGGGGAAGTCACTTTACCCATGAGCATGTAGTAAGAGTCAAGGAACTGGAAATAGGTCCCAGGTCTCCTGATTCCCAAACCAATACCTTCATAACTATTCCTGTCAACAGAAGTCATCTTACACTTTAAAAGGAGTTATTTGGAGTGTTTCTTTTGAGAAGGTTAGGAGGGTTATAGAACTTTTCCTGAAATGTCATTTGCATTTTTCACTAGGGAATTTCTCATTCATGACCATGGCTGTATTGTCCTTTATGTGGTTTATTTTTTTAAACTCTGCCTTATCTCATGCTCTTAGAATGACCTGTGTTTATGAAGGAAGCATGAGGAAGGAGCTTATAAATATGTAGAGAAAAAGGAAGGAGGAGGAGAGGAGACCGAGACTCTGCATGTGACAGAGACAAATGGTTAAAGATAAGCTATTAATCCTGAATTTATATTACATGATATGGTATGGTTACATCCTAAAATAAGTAGATAATAGCAACACCAAGAGTTCTATTGTTAAAAATAATTTGGGGGATAAGAGAATACATTATGTTTTTAGAAGAATAAAGTTCAAGGCAAAAGTGAAAGGATTAAATGAACAGATGAAAAACATGAAAAAGATGATAAAGCATTCACTGTTTACCAAGAACTATGCTAAACTCGTGGAATAGGAATACAAAAAGCAAAGACAGATGACCGCTTCTAGGAGGCAAAATGTCAAAGTAAGCAGTAAATCACTGTAACTCTCCTATATCTACCTCCAAACATGAAGTAATACCTCAAAACAAATCCTGGAATAGTGGAACCAGCAAAAAAAATGGGGTGAAGCAATTTTTTTAGCCCAAGAAACTTGGAAACTCAGTAGGAAAGGTCTGTTTCACTCAGGTGAAAGGAGAGAGCAGTCCAGGACAGGAAGCATCCCAGCAAGCCCCACCTCAGCAAACCAATGGGAGATCCTGAGCCCCACTACAGTGGAACAGGCAAATGCCAACATCACCCCACCACTATCCCTCCCCACCATGTTCCTCAGCATGGCCAGGGAAGAAGGCAGACTCTAGTTCAGAAAACCACCAAGTGCTTCAGCCTAGCCCTGGACAAACAGGCAGCCTCCAGTGGCCAGACTGCCATTTGCTTCAGTGTAACCCCAGGGAAAGAAAGAAACACTCCACTGGCCTTAGCACATGCCAGACAACAGCACTAGGACCCAGACTCAGCATTAGGTAAGCTGCCATACCCCTATGGCCTCTAGCAGTGCCAGTCCCCCTTCACCCCAGCACCCCAGTACAGTACCAAACACAGGGTTCCCCTTGTGGGCCTCAGGACAACATCAGCGCAGCATCAGGTAAATAGCCAGGACCTGTAATCATTGGCACAAGAATCCTGAGACAGTGCTCTTTCCACCCGGAGAGCAGAGGTCAAATTTAAAAGAAAGGAAAAAGACCAAAAAAGATGAGTGAAAAAAAACCCAACAAAAATGGAATCTGATCTTTAAAAGTTATTATGGTGATAGAGAAGAACAAGACACGAACTCAGAAGAGGACAACCATGTCGAAGCACCTATGTGCAAATCTCCAACAAAAATAGGAAGTGGTCTCAAGCCCAGAAAGAACTCTTCAAAGAGCTCAAAAAGAAGCTTAAAAATGATATGAGAGAGGTAGAAGAAAAAAGGGGAAAAGAAGTGGGAGTGTGAGGGAAGAGAATTAGAAATAATAGCAGCTTAGAAAAAGAAAACACCTGCTTACAAAGTAGAATTGCACAAATGGAAAAGGAGATATAAAAGTCTACTGAAGAAAACAACTCCTTAGAAAGTAAATTGGCCAAATGAAAAGGAAGCACAAAAGTTAATTGAGGAAAAAAGCTCCTTAAAAGTTAGAATTGGGTGGAAGCTAATAATGAAAAAATGGAAGAAAATGTAAAATACTTCACTGGAAAAACAACTGACCTAGAAAATAAATCCAGGAGAGAAAAATGTCAAAAAGAGGATCTGAATAGCATCTGTCAAGAAATTATCAAGGAAAATTGCCTTGATATCCTGGAGCTAGAGGGCAAAATAAGGATTGAAAGAACCTACCAATTGCCTCAGGAAAGAGATTCAACAATAAAAACAGCAAGGAACATAATTGCCAAATTTCAGAACTATCACGTCAAGGAAAAAATACTGGAAATGACCAGAAAGAAAAAATTCAAATTTCAAGGAGCCACAATTAGGCTTACACCAGACTTAGTAGCTGCAACATTCAAGAATCAGAGGTCATGGAACATGATATTCTGGAAGGCAAAAGAACTATGATTACAACCAAGAATCACCCACCCAACAAAATTAAGTTTAATACTTCAAGGGAAAAAATTTTGGTCATTCAATGAAATAGAAGGATTTCAAGTTTTCATAAAGAGAGGACCAGAACTGAACAAAGAATTTGGTCTCCTATATCAAGACTCAACCAGACTGGTTGACATGATAAAAATAAAGAAAAATGATAAACAGACAAAGTGGGAGGTATATAATTTCAAATGACATAATATATATATTGATATCAATATTTCAAAGCACTCATTTAAAATGTATTCATGCACAGGCATATTTGGAAATACATAATTTTAATTAACTGAAATATTTTAAGAATGCATTATAATGCAAATTCCTGTGTATTAAAAAAATATTTTCAGTAATTCTAAAAATGATATAAATGAGGTATCATGATTTTTCAACTCACAGGAGAATTTGGAATCAATATCAGAAAGCAGCACATTTGAATTTTAATGTTTTCTTTTTCTCTGTTATCAGACTAATATTAATAGTAAAACAATCCAAAACCAACTGAAGGAGAAAGAAAAGGTTGGGATTTGCCAACATGGGGTTATATGATTTATTGTTGCATAGTAGTGAGAAAATCCTATATAAGCATGATAACATGAGAAGAGCAAGAGTTACTTTTAATCAGGTTAAATTGTAACATATTAAGTTTGATAATTCAGAAAAAGAAGAAAAGCAAAGTCAATCTCTTCCCCTCAAGGAGCTTACTTTCTAATGAGAAAGACCACTAGAAAGGAAAGTCGAGGCTTGGGAGGGGTACTTTGATCTGACAGTTACAAGACTGGTGAGTGGGGCAGGACCTATCCCATCTAGGGACAATGGCAGAATGGATTTAAAGATGATTCATGGTGCCAGCATTTGGGGTAAGGGGAGAGTGTGAGAGCAGAGCAAAGGTTACACCAGCGGGACAGATGATATGGCTATGGAAAATGTGGCCAGATAGTCAGGGATGAAGTGACGCACGGCAGGGGCTTCCCTGAATTACTGGTTTTGGAAAGGCATTCACTGATCAAGAGGGAGGTCCCCGAATATGTTTCTCCTCCCATTCTAGTCAACTCAACAGACGTTTCTTATCGTCATCATCAAAACAATTCTTCAGAAATATGTATTAACCACTTTGCTCTTGAGATCCTGGTTACTCTGCCCATCTCCACCCTCTATGACCACAACTAGACTTTTTAGAAGTCATTTAAAAGTTAGTCCTAATGCTAACAGTAAAAGATGACCAAGGACCAGATAACTAAAAGTGAATTAAGATGCATTTCCTATATTTTAAAAAGTAGTTCTTGCCTATTAAAATTTGACAAATCAGTTTTTTGTCAACAGATATAAAATATAGACAGCTAAGAAAACATAAAATATTGAAGATAAATTAGAATTTTATATCATATTATGGGACTGTATGGTCCAGTGGAAAGAGTGGTACTCTCCAGTCAGAGGCCTTACGTTAAAATTCTGCTACTGACACTTAGATGATCTTGAGAAAATCACTTAATATTTTCTTGGGATTTAGTTTCCTCATCTGTAAAATGAGGCTGTTGAATTAAATGGCCTCTGAGGTCCCTTCACGATGAAGGTTTATGATCCTAATGATATATAGAGAGAGGATTGCATATATTTTGGACTAGAGAGTGAGGGGAAGTTCTGATAATCATGTAAGTTTGTTAAAGAGATGCTATGACTTTTGGTTAGTTAATCATGGAAGTTTGTCTAAAGACCTGAGATACTTTTGAAATGCTTGATTTGGTGAGCAAGGTGAAAAATATTATAGGAGTTAGCATGTGGTCTATAGAAGAGTTCAGAGGCAGAATGAATGAATATAAGAGATTATAAGATGGAATGTAGCATTGAGTTTAATGTTAGAAGAGCACAGAGGAGAAGATGAAAGAAATGATGTAATTTATAGTGACCTGTTAAAAGATAAAGGTAACTGGATATGGCACATTTATAATCTCTGCTATGATGGGGAGACTGAGACTGGTGGATCTCTTGAGCTCAGGAGTTCTGATCTACAGTAGGTCTAACGCTCTTCAGGTTCTGCACTAAATCTTGTACCAGTATGGTGAGCCCAGGACCACCAAGCTTAAGTTACTTAAGGAGGAGTGAATTGACTCATATCAGAAATGCAGCCAATAAAAACTTTTATGCTAATCAGTAATGAAATTGAGCCCATGAGTGCTACTGTGTTTCCTGTCTGGGTGAGATAGGAAGCCCCAATCTATTTCTCCTCAACCCCCAGGAAGATAAAAACAGATGATGAGGGTCTTACACCTATTCCACATGGAAAGAGAATTAAATTTATTTAAAAAGATTGTGAGGAAGGAGACAACTGCCTGATACAAAAATAATCAGGGACAAAGAAACTGGGCTGTAGAGGACCAAAAAAGAGAGATGTTATTTGTAGGGAGGAAATTTAACTGTTTGACTTTGAAGTAGATCACAACCCTCCTGGGCTATGGGTTTTTTCTCTGTTAAATAAGGAAGTTGGACTTGGTAATTCATTCATTAAAATCTTTTCCAGCCTTAAGGTCGGAGGATCTACTTTAAGATGTTGCAAAAAATACAGTTGTGTTCAGTATTTAGCATGGAGGTCAAATGACTAAAAGTGTTTATTTACTTCTTTTTTCTTTTTTTAACCTTTGAGAAAAATATTTCATATTGTTTGTAGAATTTTTTTCTCACCTATAGTGTAGCAAGTTCCAGACAACAGGGCTTTTTGCTCTATACCATCTCACTTAGTGAGGTCATTGTTTCCTATGAGTTCAATTATCTTGTTGCAGATGGCTCCCAGATCTTTCCATCTAGGCATAGTTTCTGTCCTGTTCTTCAGTCCTACATCACCAAATCCTTTTTGGATCTTTCAGACTGGATAGTCCCATAGGCATGTCAAATTCAGCATGTACAGAAGAAAATTTATTATATCTCCCCCCCAATCCCACCCCATATCCAAACTTTTCCTATTAATGTCTAGGTCACTACCATTCTTCCAGTTGTTCATGGTTGAGAGCCTTGACTCCTCACTCTTCTAAAAAATCCAGTCAACTACTACATGGTGTTACCTCTTTTTCCACATCTCTCATATGTATCCTCTCCATTCAAGAGTGTTTTCTATATTTTGGGCCATAATTGTTTTTTGTCTCTAGATTATTACAAAACCCTTCTTTGTTTGAACTTCTTAATTACTCTTTTATTTTTGCTTCACCCAAAATATCCCTTTCCTCTACTTCTCCCAAAGAACCAACCTTATCAACAAAGAATTCTTAAAAATAAATTTAATGGATACTTTTTGTTTCTTACATCACCAAAGTTATTCCAAGTACGCTCCCCACTCCTAGGAAGCCATCTCATATGACAAATAGTATTTTTAGGGAGAAAAAAATCAACACCCCTAATCATACACTGAAAAAGTCTGAAAGCAGGTGCAAAGTCTATCACCTATGCATCTCCCACGTCCACTAAAGGGTAGGTTCGGGGAGTCTTCTTGTATCTCTTCTTTAGAATCCTGCTTAATCTTTATAATGAACACTTTGTAAAAAGAAGGGGAACAGTTCAGCAAAACTAAACCAAATATTGAAAACGTCTGACACTGCCTGCAATATTGTACATCAATAATTCTATGTCTCTATGAAAAGAAAGTGGGAGGAAAACCTTATATCTCCTTTGGGTCTAAAGTTGGTGACTATAATTTTGCAGCATTTGTTTTTGATTGCTTTGTTGCCGTTTCCATTGACGTTGAGCTTAATGCGCATATTGTTTTCCTGGTTGTGTTTACTTCACTTTGAATCAGTATAATAGCCTAATTACATACACTCCTGGCACAACTCTTCCCTTTATCTTTTGTCTAGACTATTATGCTTTGCTTTATCCTCTAAATAGCTGCAAAAGTGATTTTCCTGAAGTGTAGCTTTAAATAAGTCACCACCTACTCAGTAAGCTCTAGTGGTTCCCTGTTACCTCTAGGATCATATACATAAGCTCTTCGGTTTGGCATTTCTTTACAGTCTGACCCCTTTCTGTATTTCCAGTTTTGGTGCTCATTATCCCCCTCCACAAACTCTGCAGTCTAGTCTTATTGGCCTAATTGTTATGTTTCTCACACAGTAACTTTGATTCCATACATTTGAGCTGGCTGCCCAACCATGTCTGGAATGTCTCCTCCCTTACCTCCATGTGTTAGAGTCCTTGTCTTCCTTCAAGACTCAACTCAAGTACTACATTAAGTTAAGGAGGATTTTTCATTTCCCTTGACTTCTAAAGTTAGATTGGACATACCCTCTATGTATCTTTAAAATATCTGTTATATGCTGTTGCTGTTGAGTCATTTTTCAGTTGTATATGGCTCTTCAAGACCCCATTTGGGGTTTTCTTGGCAAAGGTAGGAAGAAAGGAAAATGGAATGTCATGTGAGAGGCCAGTGTAACTGGACTATGGATTACTAGAATGGGAATAACAGATGTGACTTCTGGAAAGATAGGACAGAACTAGACTATAAAGAGCTTTAAATGATTTAAATCTATTTGATCTTGGAGGCAATAGAGGACCACTGGCATTTATTGAGTAGTACAGTGTCAAAGTCTTACCTGTACTTTAGAAAAATCACTTTAGCAGCTGAATGGAGAATGAATTGTGGACAGGGAGACCAGTTAAAAGATGTGATCATCTGGAAAATGAAGGAGGTCACTAGAAGACATTCTAAGGTCCTTTCGATATCTAAATCCTATGATCCCGTGAACCCCCTTGGGACTTGCGTTTCTTCATGTGTGTAGTTAGGGCATTGGGCCAATGATCTGAAAATTCTGTTGCTGTTTGAGGTCATGTGGTGCTAGTTTGTGATTTGATACAATTATCTTTAAATTTATTTTACTTTTAATTTGTGGAATAAAACAAGCATTTTCCTAACAGTATAATAAAATAAAAGATGATCACATAAAACTGACAATCTGTTACATATAACTTGCTGTTTCTTTTAAATATATAATAAAGTTATCGTGTAAGTTTTTTTCTTCCCTCACCCCCCCCACCCTAGGGATAGATACCACTAGACACAAACATGTATATGTGTGTGTATGTAAAATCATTCCATACATATTTCTATTTATCAATTCTTTCTCTGATTACAGATAGCATCTTACTTCATATGTCCTTTGTAGTTAATCTGGGTATTTGTATTGATCAAAATGGCTTAGTCTCTCAAAGCTGTTCTTAAAACAATATTGTTCAGTGGAATACTACTGTGATATAAGAAATGATTTAATACAGTAATTATGGCATTTAGTTGGTACAGTGAAGCACTGTGTCCAGAGTCAGGAAGACCTGAGTTCAGATTCATCCTGAAAACACTTGTTAGCTGTGTAACTCTAGGAAAGTCACTTAGCTCTGTCTGCCTCAGTTTCCTCATCTGTAAAATGAGCTAGAGAAGGAAATAATAAACCATTACAGTGCCTTTGCCAAGAAAATTCCAAATAGGGTCACAAAGAGTTAGATATGGCCAAAATGACTGAAAAGCAATAACAGTTATTATGGAGCTGGGGATTCTCTTATACATTTGTGCTATGGATATTTTCCCTCTCTTTTCCATGCTTTACAGACAAGCTTAGCTTCTGTAAACACCAACAAAGGAATTCAGAGGGAGTGTGGTGTGTTGGGTAGTGAGCCAGCTGCAGAATTCAAGTTCAATTAGGGTTCGTGTCCTGACTAGGACACAAACTAACTAGATGAAGCAGGGCAAGTCAATCAACCAGTCAATAAACATTTATTACAAAATATTTTCTATAACATATAAAACAAATCATTTAACCTCTCAGTTCCCCCAGACAATTTTCTAAGATCATAAATTGCAGAACCGGTGCTGATCAGCACTCCTCCAAAGAGTTTCCTATACCACTGAAATCATAGGTTTGGTCCAAAAAAAGCCCCATAAAAACCTGTTGAATTGGGTAAAATGTAATAGTCAACTCCTGTTTAAGACAACAACAAAACCACAGAATGAAGAGAAATTATGTTTTGTTCTTTTTGAACCATAACCCCAGCAGTAAACGAGCCAGAAAGGAGAACAGAGTTGCTATTTCTCATGTTAGCAGCCAATAGAGAAGGAAATAGCATTGCTACATTCATCTGCAATATATACGGGTATGGGAGTGCAACTTACTTCCTTTTTTTCCTGTTTTTTAACCTATAAGGTAATTTCCACACTCTTTTAAGCTTTTTTTCCTCCTTTTGAACTAAATTTCATCTGAAACTGTTGCCAACAAGATCCCAAAAAATTTTGTTTCCTAATGCTAAAGGGAGATGCTACTTGCCCTTCTTACTAACAGAGTTGGTGAGAGGGTCACTGAAGCAGTTGTATATATGAAAGCATTTTCAAAAGTAAAAGAAAAAATATAAATGAGGCAACATGACCTAGGAAATAGAGAATAAATAGATGAATGATCTTCCCTTTAGATGACTTTAATAAGTTCAAAAAGGAATTATAAAAAGATTTGCACCATCTGGGTCCACATCCACCAGCTCCCTTCTACATAATTCTTCTTTGGAGGAAGCAGTGCCTCTCAGGTTTTTCAGGCTAAAGACACCAAGCTGAGATGATAGATGACCATCCCCTTTTTGTGAGACAATGAATGGTTGAGACAGTATGGGAAACTGTGCCCAGGTATAAGAGTCAAAAGGCAAGCTGTTACAAATTAAAATATATTTTTCATGTATCCTTTCCTTCTTCCTCATCATGATGGAGTTGCCTTCTCCCCACTCCTTCAACCCTCTTCTCCCATTGGTGGATTCCCAGAAACCTTTTCTTTATTTCTTCCTCACTATCCTCTAACTGCCGTCTTCCTTCATTCTTTCAACCCCCTTCTACCATTGGTGGAATGATTCCTCCATGAACCTTCATTTTGATGAAGGACCCAGACTAGCTATCTTTCATTCTCCAGAATTTGCCATTTTCTCTCTGTCTCCTCACTTTTCAGGTCCTCTTGTATGTATTGTATTCCCTATTAGAATTTATATTCCTTGCAGATTAAAATTATCTTTTTGCATGTATTTATTTTTGCTTGCTTATATTATATCCCCAGAACTTAGCATATAAGTGCTTAAAGTTTGTTGACTTGATTCATGCTTTACCATCAAGAGTACTTTCTCTAAACGTCACAGTGGAAGCTGGGCAGCAGTACTCCATAGTGGATATCAAGCTGGAGAAAAGGGAGCCAGGTCATAACCAGAGGAATCCTAGAAGCAGAAAGCACACAAGAGAAAGCTCCACTGTTCCTAGAAAGAGAAACTGTAGCCACAGTGATCAACCAAAGTAAACTTAACACATGCCACATCTTAAATTTTGAACCAGCCTATCAACCACCTATAGGATTCATGTAGGCCAACAGTGGTCTTTGAGAACAAGTATATAAGCTCTCTGATGGGGCAGTGAATAGAGCACAGGGCATGGAATCAGGAAGGTTCATCTTCATGAATTCAAATCTAGCCTCAGACACTTACAAGCTGTGTGACCCTAGGCAAGTCACTTAACCCTGTTAACTCAGTTTCCTCATTTTTAAAATGAGCTGAAGTAGGAAATGGCAAACCACTCCAATATCTTTGCCAAATGGAGTCACAAAGAGTCACCTATGACTGAAACAACCAGACAATAACAACAAAATAAAAGCTCTCATGCTCCTGGATAGCGTTCATTGTATTGGTGTGAATCCTCTTCTCTATGTATATATGTTTGTGAAAATGTGTAGAGGTATAGTTAAACAGTGAATACAGTTTTACTAATGTTGAGACTGAATCAATCTAACCAAAATAAAGTGATCAACATTCCGTCCATTTTTTGTAAGTTATGAGCAAAAGACAATACTGTAAAGGCTGAACACATATTATCATAAATTGGTAAAATTTGCAATAATGTTAAGATGGTCCATATCTAATGGTATTCATAGCTGTCATTATACTGTCACAATTGGAAAAAATAAATGGTAATTCATAAATAATTTACTTTTATTTTTACGTGATGAAACCAAGCACTTATTGTTGAGAATGAGATAGCGGATACTTCTCCAACCAAAGCAAACTCAACATAGGCCATGACTTTGAATTTTAGACGAGTCCATTAACAACCTTGAAGAGAACTTTTAACCTTTTTCTGGCAGGCTGCTTAAGTTATAAACCCCTTCTCAGAGTAATATTTTTAAGTGTATAAAATACATATGATTACAAAGGAAAGCAGTTATATTAAAATGCAGTTATCAGGTTTTTTTTAAGCCCATGAGAAACCCTAAACAATCCTTAATGGTCTTAAAACTGTTCTTTTAGAATCCTTGTCACTTCCAACCTCATACAGAGAAATAAGAAGGGGACTGGCACAGGAAGAGGCCTTTCCAAAAACTTCTGGTCCTATAGT
>CM053769.1:78078015-78099944 GCA_028658325.1 Potorous gilbertii
ATCTGTAGTCCTTTAATATCTCCACTGCTAGGTCTTGTGTGATTCTAATTGTGGCACCATCATATTTAAATTATTTTATTCTAGCTACTTTTAATATTTTGTCTTTGAGCTGAGGGTTTTGGAATTTGACTATAATATTCCTATGAGTTGTTGTCACAGGATCTTTTTTTAAGTGGTGATAGATGATTTTTTTTTCTATTTTTACTTTCCCCCTTTATCCTAATATTTCAGGACAATTTTATTTAATTATTTCTTGTATTACTGTATCAAGATTCTTTTTTTGATCGTAGCTTTCAGTGAATTATTTTTTCGTTTTCTCTTCTTGATCTACTCTCCAAATCTGTTGTTTTTCTTATAAGATGCTTCATTTTCTCTTCTAACTTTTATTATTCATATTTTGTTTAATTATTTCTTGATCTCTTATCATTTCACAGGCTTCACCTTGACCAATTCTAATTTGCAAGGTGTCATTTTCTTCATTAAGATTCTGCATCTCCTTTTCTAATTGGGTGACTTTCCTTTCATAATCATCATAATAAATCAGCATAAACAATAAAGATCCTTTTTTTAAATGAGTGTTTAAATATTAAAAAATCATCATGTTACCTTGGGGCTACATAGTATGATTTTCCCATAGTGTTACTTTAATTAAATCTTAATTCTTCATCTCTTGTACCATTTTGGACCCCAGATTTAGATTGAACATGTGAAAAAATGTGTAAGAGGTAAAGAAAGTCACAAGACTCAATATGCAGGGAGCTTAGAATTCCAGTCAGCAAATATTTATTAAATTCCAACCATGTGTGGTATCAAAAACACATCCCCTACCACTCCCAACTGCTACCCAATCTAGATTAAAATGTAATTGGAAAATATTTAACAGAATATATAAAAATACAGTAAAACATAGATAACATTGTATCTTAAAAATAAGTCAATATTCAGTCATCCTGTATGGATTAGTAGCTCATGTTTCCATTTGAGTTTGACATCATTGATACTGTAGATAAAGACTAGCTTCCTAGTGTCAGAAAGACCTGTATTCCAATGCTGACTGCATCTGACACATGCTGCCTCTGAGACGCTGAGCAGCCCATCACTTCACTTCTCAGTATCACTGAGCATATTTCTAAGGATGCACATTGAAGACAAGTAGGGAGGTCTGCATTGGTGGAGGGAGTTCCCCTACCAATAAAATCACAAGTTCAGTTCAAAATAAAGGAGTGAGCAAGGTACTGTGGACACAAAGACAGTAACAAAACTATAACCACCTTGAAGGTAATGACATTTTGTTCCAAATAATAATTTTGACAGAAACTTAATGTTGAACTCCAAAAGAATAGATAGAAATTAGTTTGTCTCCTGGAGTGGTGGTTGTGTTCATCCTTTGTTTCTGAAGAAGAACACGACATCAAAGAAATGATGACATGACTTTGTTTTGAGGGAGGGAGGGCTGTGCAGGTCACCAACCTTACTTCTCCTCCTGAGCCATCTGGGTCCAGTGACCAGATATTCATCAGGACATTTGGAGATGACCCAGGATGCAGTGGGAGACCTTGACTTTTTAGGATGGTCTTTTCAGCTTTTCACTTACAGAGAGGTAACTCCCATTGAATGAACAGGCCTTCTTGGAACATCCACTGGATGCACATTGGATGTGTTAGCTAGGGTAGCTTCAGTACTTGAACTATTTTTTATTTATCTTTTCTATCTTAGTTTATCTTTTCCTCTTGAGGCTACAGCCTCTCCTGCAATCATGTCAGTTACTTGCTCATGGCCAGAAGGAACATCTTTCCCACTGTTTATTCCTAATTTTTAATGGTTTTGACGTTGTCCCAATCATAGTTCAGTAGTTTATTTCATCTTCTTCTGCTGGTTACTGAACTAATATTTATTTTTTTCTTAGCTATACTTGTGAAACTAGTTCATTATATCACTTGGATGGAGCTGGGGAACTCAGTTAAAATGAAAGAAATAATGCTTTCTTTTAAAGTCTGTAGCATTAGACAGCTTGTTTAGTGATCCAGCTTCACAGACAGCCTGCTTTAGAAAGCCTTTTTTTGTAACCAGCGTAATGTCATTAAAATCTTATAACAAGATTTGTGTTCTAACTTAATGCCAAATTTGCTAAAGATTTCAAGGCTTTCTTACTATCATCATCCTTTTATTCAGACAGCTTGTTATAAAATTATGTCTCTGGCAGACAAAACAGATCCAGCAGAGTTCTCTTCGGGCAAAAAAAAAGCGGTATATAATAGTGATAAGTGTATTTTCATCTTCTCTTGACTAGAACCAGATCTTTATCTTCACTAGCAGTTCCTTAAACCAATGAAACTGATGGGGGTATAGGCTCTGGAAGCCCCCAACTCTAGCTATGGGCATCTTTTCTGAGAATGGGTTTCTGAGAGAGCTTAACAAGGACCACTATGTAGGAAATTTCTATCCAATTTCCTTCTCAGTGACAGTATAACTGTCAGAGAGTATTATGTTGTAAAGTCCCCAAAATGGGCCACACTTCATGGTCCCTTAGGTGATACTGAGACTAAACAGTGTTACAAATGACGCCAACTTTTTCTTTTAAGTTCTTTAGAGACACTGACTTTTTTCCAATTTTGTAAAAAACAAAAAAAAAACCAAGAGGTGAATTTTTGGGAATTGAAAAGGATTGACCCATTATGGGGCTGGGAGCTGGAAGTCCCTCCCTCTGTAAAGGGAGAACTGGGAGTAAGCCTTGAGAAACAGACAAACAAAAAAGTACCTGAAGTTTTCCTAATTCCCTAGTGTTGAGAGAATGGGGCATAGGCTTCTTGATAGAACATCCATCCTTGTCCTCTATGCTACGGAAGGTGTGTCCAGGTCCATGGCCTCAAATGCAACTACTGGACCAAGAACCTTTCAGGCTGAGTGTGAGACAGCCTCGTAGGTATATGACCTAATGAGACCTCTCAAGAGGTCAGGCCTGAAAAGCACCTCTGAGGTCCTTGGAGGGCAAGAAGGGGATAGGGAGAGGGAGAGAGGCTTACATTTGAGTCTTGACTGGAAAAGAGCTTGAGATTAGCAGTTTTTTGTCTCTGAAGAGCCAAGATGTTGAGTTTTTAGGAGTTCTGGAAGCCCAAAATAGTGACACACGGGTCCTGCCCGAATGAATTTGACCCAAGCCTTCTCTCAGCCAAAGAAAAGCAAAGTTTATTTTTAAATACAACTTATTGACTAGACTCTTAAAAAAAAATCTCAGCATTGGCTATACTCTTAAGGAATATGAGCATTTGTATCACTAATGCAGGCCAGATAGACTCTGAACCCTTGTGATGAGGGCCAGATTGAATCTGAGCACTTTCATGGAGGCCAGATAGATCTTATATATACAAAGACTGTGAGAGAGATCTAAGGGTGATCAAGTAGTCGGGGGTGACTGGCAGGAAGGGTCTAGAGAGGGAAGTAGCCAGTAGGTTGGGGTGACTAGAAGTCAGACACCAGGAACTAAGAGGGATTTTGATAGGATCAAAGGTGGGAAGAAGCCAGAGGCAATCTAGAGGTAATAGAAATTGGAGCAGAGTGATAAAGGCTTATGACCTCAAGTGAATGCCAGATCTAGTGGGAAGATTCAAGGAGAGTTCAAGGGGGTTCCCAGAGCCTATACCCTACCATAATCACAGGTTCAGATTTAAAGTAATAACCAGGAAAGTAAAAATACCTTCTCTATATACCACAAGGTTCTTGTGAGGCACACATATGGTTGTGTGTTCAAAAGTGCTTTGAAAACTGAAGGCAAAGTGTGTTCCAATTCAGTATTGTCCTGAATGTAGGAAACAATGAACTTCTTAAAAATTCAATGAAATCTTAACTTCAATAGCATCCTACCCTAAAGGTTATAAGAAGGCAGACCCATCAGAATAGGGAAAACACAGAGTTCATAAACTTATGATTTATTACCTTAGTTATTAGTGTTGTTATTATTTACACAAAAAAGTGAAAGCATTTGTAGAAGGTTATTTTTTTTTCTTAATTGGACCTATTGTTTTACTGGTGTAGGAAATTGCTAATAAAGAAACTTCTACCAATGAAAATATGAACTGATTCTGCAACTTAGTCTTGGACAGTTGCCAGAGTCATTGAGAAATTGAGTGATTTGCCCCAAAATCATACAGCCAACATATATATATTTCAATAATATATTGGGACTTGAACCTCTTTCTTCCTGATGCCAATGCCAACTCTCTCTCCACTACAACAGATTGTCTTACTAATAAAGGTTACATGTGTAATCTGTTGATTCTCCTTTAAATATCAGGGCCACAATAGAAACATTTCTCGTATCCAAGCAACAAATGTTCTGTTCCTAGCCCTGATAACATAGAGTCTTACATTAAAGATATGTAATTTATTTCTCTGGGATCCAAAAGCCCAATCCTGTAATACATTCACAAAACCATGGGTCTCTTCTATAGACCGAAGGGGAAAATGTTCACATACATGGATGAAATTGCAAGGACGTGGATAGCTGCTATTGAAAGAAAGTGGATGATCCCAGTGTGTGTAGAATTCTGAACTGTCTCTACAAATTAAATGATTTGTTGGTGCCCATCCAGGATGAAGTAACCCTGCTTTCAAAGAACTGATGTTTCTAGAATAAACAGCCAACATCCTTTCACATAGTAGCTTCATTGTCATTACTCACTAATCTACTAGTCAAAGATGCTCAGTATAATATTTCACAGTGTTTTCACAGTTTAAGAACACATCTTGTTCAAAGACTATTGTGTTAGAAAACATCACAGTTCAGCAGAACCTTGAATGCTATGCAAAATATTCCATGTAGAAACAGTTTGTATATTAAGCCTTTGGTATTGACTATTGAGGGGGAAAACAGCCTGCCTCAGTAAAAGAGAAACTTGCATAAAAGAGGAAACTTTTTTTGGAGGGGTGGGGAAGAGATGTGCATGAATATATGGATGTACTTATCTCTGCATTAGAAATTATATATATATATATATATATATTAGATCTAAGGCCTTTTTGCTACCATAGAACCTAAATGTTCTGGTTGCTATTTAAAAAAAAAAGTTACCCAATATATACTATACTTCTATTTCTCAATGAGTTTTTAAATCATTGTCTGTTTTCATTCACTACATATAATTAGAAGCAAATGTGAATCTCTCTGGGCTGAGGTAAAGTCTCTATAAAAATGATGAAGGTTAAACTAGGTTATCTCTAAGGATCCTTCCAGCTCTAATGTTTATAAAGAACCTATTACATACTAGACACTGTGCCAGAGATTGGGGATCCAAAGAAGAGTGCAAAACATTCTCTACCCTCAAGGACCTCACATTAGAAGGAAGTTGTGGTGAGAGAGCACCAAAGGCAGGAGGGATAAGGAAAAGCTTCCTGTAGAAAGTAAAGCTCAGTTGTACTTAGCTGTAAAGATCCATATCTCATTCTGTGTTCCTAATATTAGGTAAGTTATCACCATTCAAAAAGTCTTAACTAATTATGACTTTAGTGTCTAAATTAACCACAGAAAGAACAAGGATACAAATGGTACTGGGATGGGGAAGTAAACACGAAAAAGTCCAATGAGGCACCATGGTACAATAGAAATAGTACTGCTTGCAGATCCCACCTTAGACACTACCTCCTTGTGTGACTTCAGGCAAATCACTTAATCTCTATGGGTATTCTCAGCTGTAAAATGAGAGAGCTGGAATAGACACCCTCCAAAGTTCCTTTCGGCAAGCTCTATGACCCTATGGTTCTGGTGTGGGCATTTTTCTTTTAAATCCCTTTGAAAGAACTGATGCTACATCATGTGCTGTTCTGTTACAATGAGTGTGGTGAGTAGGAAAGAGCCCTGAACTGAGACTAGAACACTTGGGTTCTAAGTATGGCTCTTCCAGTAACTCCTGTGTGACCACACACAAATCATTTTTCATCCTTTGGCCTCAACTACTTCAGTAGAATGAGAGTGGGGTAGGTTGAGGTAGATTATCTCAGAATTTCCATCCAGTTCTAGAAGGTCTTTGACTCCAAGTGATAGGTGACTAAGTATAACATCCCTCCTGAGTTTTTACATGAGGTTAAAAGAAAGAAAATAAATTCCAGTTCTTAGAAATTGGAGTTACTGGTAAAAAGATCGGACCCTATCAGTGACATTATAGTAATGGAGTCATAGAGAGGGGAAAATAAAAATAAATAACAAACTGAAGAGGGAAAAAACAAAGGAGCAGCTGAAGACCAGGTTTGAAGCTACATGTTCTGCCATCTTCCTTCCTTGTGCCACTGAGTAAAATATAGAAATATAGACAGAGAAAATGAAAAATACCAAGACATGTTCAAACCTAAGGAGAAATTGGACATTAAGATGGATAATGTCATTTTTGCAATGAAATAAACAGATTAAATGATTTGATAGCATAGAGCTGTGCTGATTTCTTAGTATAACAACCCATCAGGATTTCAGAGGACTAAGGGTGATAAATCCTTCTCACCTCCCTGATAGAAAGGTTAAAGACTCAGAATGCACCAATAAGACAACTATTTTTAGGATATAGCTAATATGGACATTTTTTTGATTGACTATACATGTATGAAATGGGCCTTGGTTTTTTGGTGTGTATTCTCAGTGTGGAGAGGATGTTGGAGTGAAAGAGTGAGAAGGCAGATCTTGGCTAATTAAAAGAAACAACCAAAAAATACAAATACACACAACTGATCAATGCAATGACCAACCACAATCCCTGAGGACTCGTAATGAAACATGTTGTCCATCTCCAGACAAGAGATTTTGTTTGTTTGTTTAACTATACCTACTTGTAACAGGGGGTTGTTTATCTTGTATTCTCAAAGTAAGGGGAAGGGAAGTAGGAGAGACAGAAACAGAGAGAGAGACAGAGACAGAGAGAGAGAGGGAGGGAGGGAGAGAGAGAGAGTTCTCTGGTTTTTGTTTGAAAATAAAATTTAATTGAAAAAAAGAGAGTCTTGGAAATGTTGGCGTTCTACTAGATGATGTTAAGAAAACCAAAGAAATAGAACACAGAGTCTAGAAGGATTTACATTAACATATTATGCAAATGCAAACTATTATTATTTCCAATCTAAATGTGGATGGGAGTCATATACTCATGAAAGTAATTAAATAACAATGCCATGCAGCAATATTGATACAAGACAGACAGCAAGTATGATACAGGATTGAAGAAAGGAGAGGATAATAAAGGCAGGAATATTAAGGCAATCTCCATAAAAGAGATGGATTTTAACTGAACTCAGAAGGAGAATAGGAAAGTGACCCCTAATCTGCATTACCAGAAAAATAGTGATGCTGCTGAAGGAAATGTGGAAGTGGCAAGGAATCAGGGGGTCAATCTGAAGGAATATTTCAAAGAAGAGCAGTTCAGTTCTAAGAGGGTGTGTGTGTGTGTGTGTGTGAGAGAGAGAGAGAGAGAGAGAGAGAGAATGACTTAGTTTGCTGGTGAAGATATAGATCAGGAGCCTGAGACTGAAGATACGTGTTTGAGAATTCACAGCAGATAGGTAATAGTTGAAGCCAAGAGCATGGTTCATTGAAAAAAAAATGTCAGAGAAGGAGAACCAGAGGGCAATGACTAACCCATGAAGAACTCTCACAGTTACAGGACAGGAGAAAGAAATTAGCAACGGAAGCATAAAAAGAATATCTGGAAAGCCAATGGAAGGATGAGATTCAAGTTGGTCACTAGGGTCAAATGCTACAAAGAACTCAAGGAAAAAGAAAGCCTATGGGTTTGGAAGGAATCAAGGGAAAGAAATATAAGCAGATGTTCCATGAGGAGGTCATGTGGTGTAGTGGGAAGAGCCTAGGCCTTGGGATCAGGAGAGGTCTTGGTTTGGTTCTCTCCTCTGATAACTTAATCATTGCAAGATCATTGTCAAGTCACTTAACTTCTTTGACTGAACTTCAGTTATCTCCTGCTAAATGTAGATCATGATACTCATGGAACCTGCCTTACAAGGTAGCTGTGATGACCTAAGGAAAAATGCTTTATACATGTTAAAACTATTCTTATTTTTATGTTTTTTTTCTTCTTGTTAAATAGAGTTCAGATAGAAACAGTCCTAGGACAATCCATGACCCTGCTAGTATTCTTTTCTGTGTAATGTTCTTTGGAGTGTTTTTAGTCAAAGGGGCTATCCCTGAACTACTTCTTAAAGAGACCTATTCACCATATGGGCACTACTCACTTTAAGTGAATACCTGAAAAGGCTTTAGCCTAAAAGGCCAAAATCTCCAACTACATCCTGTCTCCAGTCATCCTGATGAATATCTGGTCACTGGATTCAGATGGCTCTGGAGCAGAAGTGAGGCTGGTGACCTGCACAGCCCTCGCTCACTCAAAACAAAGTCAAGTGCAAGTCATGTCATTGTTTGATGTCTTGATCCTCTCTCAAAAATGAAGGACAAACACAAATGCATCTTTGAACTGTTGCATAGGTGGATAAAATAACTACTTTTGTAGTTGAGTGAAAGTATTAAGATACAAGCTGAACTTCCACAGGTTCATTAAGAGTAACCTTGGTATGATTCCAGGAGCAGCAAGGATAACAGAGATAATATGAACTGATGATGATGATGATGCTGATGCTGGGGAGAGTGGATTGTCAATGCGTATTAAATGTCCACCTTGTGCCAGGCACTGTGCTGTTATGGCCGCTGAATTTCCAGTAAATGATCAATCTTGCAAAGACATCATAGTGTAGTCAAAAAACCATTGAATTTGGAGTCAGGTGATCTGAATTCAAACCCTAACTCTGATTCTGTCTGTGTGACCCTTTCTGAGATTCAGTCTCCTTACCTGTAAAATGTGTATAATAGTAGATACTACTTAATAAATATTTTGAAAGTGCTAGAAATATGTGAGTTGAAATTTTTGGCCATGGTGTGATTCATTTATTCATTCTCTTCTTCTGTAAGCATTTATTAAACCTCCAGTTTTGGTAGACAATGGTGTCAGCCGCTGTGGAGATGTAAAGAACCATCTTCATTGCCTTTAATGCTTATGTTTGAAATTATTCCTTTCTCTGTGCTTTTTTCATCCTGATGAATATCAGGCCATTGAACCCAAGTGGCTCAGGAAGAGAAAGTGAGGTTGGTGACCTTGCAAAGCCGTTTCTCCCTCAAATCAAAGTCAACTGAAAGTCATGTCATCATCTTGATGTCACGGTCCTCTTCAAGAATGAAGGACAAACACAACAACCTTCATGTGCTAGGAGAAATAGGTGCAGATAATTTTCTCTTGGGTAACAGAGAATATTTATTTGATTGTAATATTAGGAATTCCTAGAAAATGCCTAGAATTTTTCCTGTTCCAGGACTGCAAATTTATTTTTAGGTTAAAATGCACTGATCTTCAAGAGATTTTATTGGTAGTTTTGATCCCAGTTTAATGTAGATTTGTAAAAGAGAAATCAGCCATGGTACCATAAATAGATGATATCAAATAATTGCAAAATTAAATGACTTCTGTGCTCCAGAGAGAAAATCAAGATTTTCTGTCTTGGTAGTTTTATGGTAAATAAATTGCCTTTGTTCCTTTACTGTGTTGTAATAAAATATCTGTTTTTAAAATATCTGTTCTAGCTATATCTGGATAGAAATTTTTGTCCTACCTTCTATAGTTATGATCTTGCTTTTAAAAGGAGAATTTCCCCATGTATTAAGCTATAAACCTATTTAGTAATTTTGCTAGGATCTGTAATTTCACTGATGTGAGAAGTTCCAGGTGGAAAGTCCTTTCACCTGTTCAGATCAGCAGCTCAGTTGTAACTTATCGTTCCCCAACCAGGAGTACCTTCCCTCCCAACTACTATTCTCAACTACCTTGAATATATTTGTATTTATTAAGTTTATATTAGTGCTGTTTATATTTTTGTATACACTTCAAGGATTTGGACCCAGGTTGCTGACTCAAGCATCACCTGTTATCCACCTCAACGCTTTCTCATCCAGACAATATTTATTTTAGCAATTTGTTTCAGAAAAAATAATTTCATGGAAAGATTTAAGAATTTAAAGAATTTAAGAATCTGATCTTTAATTTGTTGTGATGATTCTCTACCAAAAAAATAACTCAGGAGTTTCTCAGACATTGACTTTTTTTCGTTTTCGTTGTCATCTAGAAACAGGAAAACAAAACTAACTATAAACCCATCTTTTTGTCATGTAATCTTAACTGCTGAAACTAATGTCAAGACCATTGTTTTCCTTACAGACTGCATCGTCTGCTATTAAGGGTGCTATTCAGCTGGGGATAGGATATACAGTGGGTAACCTCACTTCCAAGCCAGATAGAGATGTCCTTATGCAAGATTTTTATGTGGTGGAAAGTGTGTTTCTGCCCAGGTAAGAATATTGTTTTAAGTTATTTGTAATAATCTCTGTGCTAATAGTAGTAGTGATGATAACAGGAATTTCATCAACTTTATAATAATTATTTTATTATTGTTGTATCATAAATTATAATTATAGAAAATATAAATTATATAATATGCGATATTATATAATATATAATGTTATATAATATGAATTTCATTACTTCGTTAATCAGAAGTAATTTTAAAAGTTGGTTGACTTTTGGTTTATACAGATAACATCTTTTCATCATCAAATTGTGTATCTCTTAACATGCCATTTCATTTGATTGATTAGTTGGCTAAATGATTGAAGCTCTTTTGATGGACTCGACCAGTATCTTCTTTTTTCTTATTGACAATATGCAGGAGATTCTTTTCAAAGGAAAAACTGAGCAAATCACATGCTACCCTTTGGTGGGTCTGTGATTGCACCGATTTGAGTAGTGTAGATGGCAACCCATCCACACATTTTTGTCACGTGTAACTTTTGTTTATGTTCTCCAGTAAATCTTCCAATGGGTGGCCACTCAATGTACTGCCGTCCTTTTCTAAGACTTGCTTGAATAACAGCATCCTGGATTTAGACTTATAACTCATTTAATTCAATCCCTCCATCTTACAGACTGAGGACCAAGGAGGACGCTTAGTAATTTGTTCAAGATTACATAGGTAGTAAGGGTTAAGGTCAGCATTTAAGGTCAGCATTTGAATTCAGTTCCTATGACTCCAAAACCAATGCCATTTCCACATTTTGTGGATATCTGTGGAGTGCTTATTGGTCAACCACTGCTCTCATTACATGACTCAAAAGTGTAAATTCCACAGAAATTAACCATTCCCATGAATATGATGATTCCTTAGATAGTCACAGTGACATGTAGAAGATGGACAGTCACACAACTTGGCCAAAGATAACTTGGCTTTATTTAAAATTAGACCAGCTGACGTATAGTGGAAATTGTACTTGATTTTAAGTCAGAGGACCTGGGATCAAAAGTGACTCTACTGCTTACTACTGTGGGATAGTGGAAAGAATGCTCAGGTTAGAGATAGAGGACTTAAGATTGAATCAAACACTTAACTAACCATGTGACCTTGCAAATAATTTATTTTCTCACATAAAAATCACATGACAAAAATGTTTGAGTATCAAATCTTAATATCCTAATAAAAATATTTTTCCAGCTGCCAACCTATGTATGTATTAAATACTTGATTTGAACCCCAAAAAAAGATTTTCTTTCTAAAGAGGACTTTTAATGTATAAAAATAGTATGAGTTTCTGAAACTTTTTTAAAACTTTTAAATAAAATCCTAGACAGTGGAATGTGACAATAGAAATTTATGTTATCCCTATCTCAACCTGTCTGGGTTTCATTTCTCCCATCCATAAAATGATGAGATTTGACCAGATTATCTCCCAGAACCCTCCTGGCTCTAAAATCAATCCCTAAGAGAAATCATTTCCTTTTTGCCTTAAGATACTTTCATTGCCTTTTGGGGATTAAGTTCCAAATTCTATTTTTCATAACAACAAAACACTATTTTTAGGATATTGTATTCTGGTAGTCTCAGAATTTCTTGTGGATATTGAATTTTCCTGTAGGGTTAATGTTCTTTCATATCTCTTCCAATATTTCAAGGAACCAGTGTTTTGCCAGGGGGGTTCACAATTTCATCTGCATGTCTACTGATCGCAGCCCGTAATAGATCATCTTCATAAGTTTCCTGGCTAGGGAAAAAAGTCCATCACCACTAGTCAACTCTGATAATGAGTCAAATTTTGTTAAGCCAATTACATATATAAAGTACATTACAGAAACCATAATGAAGACTTTAAACCTTGGTAGAGCTTAGTTATCAGACCTTGCTTCTCTGCCTTGGGAACCTAAGATTACCTCAATTCCATAATACAGTATGGAGCTAGGACATCAATGGAGGATTATATGCATGGAAAAATTGAGGGCTGAGAACTGAAGGGTTAAATGAAGTCCTAAAATCTTTTTCAACTACTTGATTCCAAGATGAACCCAGATTTATGTGGCAGGTTCATGAATAGGATCAAGGCTATACCTGGATGTGTTGATGCCTGGGCTGGTGTATCATCAGCAGAATGGGGAAAGAGGCTAATACATTTTATGTTCAACTTGTAGAATTAGACCTGATGAGACAGTTTTTTGATGTAGCACAAAAACTGTATCCAAAAAAGTCATGTGACCTGGGGCAATTTTTTTTGAATGACTAGATCCCTACTCATCAGTCTTAAATCTCCCTCTGTTGTTCTCAAAGATCTAAGATCCAGACCTCCCTCCTTCCAAAATCTCCACAACTGTCATTTTGTGGGGGTAGGGGGTTGTTTTTTGTTTCGTTTTGTTTTGGAGGAAATCAGAGTTAGGTGACTTGCCCAGGGTCACACAGGTAGTAAGTAACTGAGACTGTATTGGAACTCAGGTCCTCCTGACTTCAAGTCCAGTACTCTATTCAGTGTATCACCTAGGTGCCCCTATAATAACTACCATTTCTGAAGTTGAGAGCTGCTAGAACAGTTGATTGGCCAGGACCCAGCAAAATCTCTGCTATATGCAAATTAGTAATATTAAGGAATATCTCTGGGAGGAATGGGTAATAAAGATTATGCTTTTTTTAAATTCCAAAGATCTTAGTTTCTTTTTCAGATTCTGACACTGAGTTATTGTCTGACCATCATCACTCAACCATTTTTTGTGTCTCTGCAGCTAAACCTGTCATCTAAGTTAGTGCTGACCTCTTACCCTACTTGAAAGGAATAGCCTTGTGCTTGCTCAGGAAAAGAGCTCAAAAAGGTTTTAGAAATTCTGTAGCAAAATAACTCTATCAGGATATCATAGTAGCTGACCCAGCAGGAGTGTAAGCAAGCAACATATGTTCCATTGACATGTACAATTTGAAAAAAAAAAAAAGCATGAAAAATATAAATACACTCCTGTGGAAGACTTTATGGTATCTAAGCTTCCAAACTGAATCCCATAAATTTCTCTGGGAGGCTAAAATAGATTTTTCTCCAGGAATTACTGCCATGTTGTTCAGCTTTGTGTTGTTGAAAATTACTCCATTATCAAGATTCAAAAACTAACAAGCCAAAGGTTTTAAAGTTAAAATTTACAAACTATTTTTCAAACCTACCTTAGGCATAAATTCCACCCAACCTGCTCCTCCATTGTAGGGACCACACAAAAGAAGATCTTGTCCTCCCATTCTCATTTCCCCATGAATTAAAAAATATGTATAGTTCTGACACCAGCCCAGGATATTATAAATTCAGGTCTTTTTAGAAATACATGCTGCCAGCCCATCCCAAATATTATAACTAAGATGCTTTCCAAAACTTGATTTCATACCTGTCTGCGATACCAAATTATTTTCTCTTTTAACCCAAGTAGAAGTGTTCCTTCTCAGACTTCTCAGAACACTTTTACATATCTTTCCTACTTCATTCTCTCATGTCATAATTACTTTTATTCATGTCTTTCCGTCTTAATAACAGTGTCCCAAAAGTCTTGGTGAAATTTTGAGCTATTATTATTTGAAGAACAATCTTGTAGATTACAAAATCCTCAAGTTTTTGTTTTTTAAGTTCAAGTCATTTTATTTTCTAAAAAGTCTCTCTTACAAGCACAAAATACATTTTCTTCTTTGTGATGCCCCAGTTAGAAGAAAGTGAGGAGAAATAGAAAACACAGAAATCATGAAGCATTTAGAAAAACTTGTATCAACATCAATTACAGCCTTCAAATCTGCCAAGTTTACTTGGAAGCAATTAAAATCACGCAGGTTCTTTGTTATGTAGATAAAAAAAAGCCCTGGGTTCAAATGCCACCTCAAACACTTACTAGCTATGTGACTTTGGGCAAGTTGCTTCAGTTTTCTCATTTATGAAATGTGGGTAATAACAGCATTTACCTCCCAGTGTGGCTGTAGGATCAAATGACATAAAAGTTGTAAAATGTATATAGCACACTACCTGGCAACTAACACTCTATCAATATTGGTGTTGTTATATACCTTTGTATATTCAATACCTGACATACAAATACATACATAATAGGCTAAAGATATACACAGTCTGAAGAGAAAACAGTATATGATAATGACTATATGAATGAGGGAATGAATGAATGAAAGTCATAGAGTGAGTGAGAGAATATAATATCCCTTAAGGTTACCAATTACATATTTCATAACTGGCTGTGTTTTGAAAAAAGCTGGATGCAGTTATGTCACTTGACAGGCAAGACCTAGAATCAGATAGGCAATGACAACAAGCATATTTATCTGAGATGACCAAAGGAAACTCTCTTCCCACTGTCAGACTAATACCCATTATAGTCATTCTCTGTCATTAGCAGCTCTGCAGTTAGTGGAGACATTTTGTGATGTCTGTAAGCATGTCTGGAGGTAGGCTCCATTTGGGGCATCAGTAAGATAGCATATATATATATATATATATGGATCTTGATCACCATACCTCTAGCAAGATGCCCTAGGTTTTTATCAACTGACTGATGTGTATTCAGTCTGCCATGTGGAACAGCCCCAGAGCACTTCCTGTTGTTCAGTGCTGTCTGACTCTTTGTGACCCCATTTGGCGTTTTCTTGGCAAGATATTAGACTAGTGCTCCATTTCCTTCTCCAACTCATTTTACAGAGAAGGAACTGAGGCAAATAGGGGTAAACAACAAAGTTAAGCTAGTAAGTGTCTGAGACTGGATTTGAACTCATGAAGATAAGTTTTCTGGATTCCAAGTTCTTTCCACCATACCATCTAGCTGACCTGAGCACTAACTGTATCTGATCTTCTCAGTAATTTGCATATCCTCTAAGGGGGCTTCATTTTACTTCAGGATAGATTTGTTCTTCTCTAGAACCACCTAAACGCCAAGAAGTAAATAAATATTTTGATGCAGTTACTTTTTGGTATAATGTCAAGCCATGTGTATAAATGCGAGCATGAACATGTACATGCCTGTAAGAAGTATGGACTTCTTAAATAATAGGGTTTTTTTAATTAGGTATTTAATATGTGCAATCAGTTACTAATGTTTTTCTTCTGATTGGTCAGTATATCTTCAGGAAATACTATTTAGTTTCAATATCCATCCAAGTAAGACCCAATAAGGAAAGAAATTCTGCTGGGCATGGGGGAGCACAATGCATTACAAAGAAATAACTCTTGTATTGCCTATCATTTGGGCTATTTGTTTTCATTAATTCAAACTTTTGAGTGTTCCAATTAGTAACAATTATTAACAATTATGACAGCACATATAACTCACTATAGCTCTAGAGATCCTTAATTTCATCAGTATAAAATCCCTCCCATAACAAAGATCACACAACTCTTTTGCATCTTAGTAGATTGTCTTCGTAATGTTACCACTTCATAATGTCTTCAATAAATGTTACCACCTGATGGTTGACCTCCTGGAGCTGAACCTTTCCAACTTGGCTAACTGATTCTAGGGTGGCTGACTCAGTCTGTTGCCAAATCTATGCAGGAAATCTTTCTAGACTGGTAAGACATACCAAAACTTGTGTTGCACTAGCATGTAACCTGTGGAGGTTTGACCCTTGCCATGTCATGAAAAAAAATTAAGCTTTTGATTAAGGCCACTAGTGAGCACTGAGCATTTTTGTTTTTATTAGATTGCATTTAAAGTATTCACCAACCCTGAGGTGTCTGTTGTACCTAATTTCTTAACATTCTGTCCCTAAAACTCTTTCTTCCTTTCATTCATTCATTCAAGAAATATTTATTGAATGCCTATTCCATGCAAGGCACTGAGACACTGTATCAGGCTCTTTTATAGTTCTTCCTACAATATTGCATATTTAGCAATGAGACCTGATGGAAGACTTTTTCATCTTTAATCATATTCTGCCAGTTCCTCCACCAGCTGGCAGGGTGTGTGCCTAAAGGAAGGGCACACACCCAAAGATGCCGTATGTGTGTGTGTGTGATCACCAAGGAAACCTAACACTTTGTTCTGTAACATTAGTTGAACTTGTCTCAGCAGTCAATGAGGAGAAACGTTAATCAGCAAAGCAGAGGAAACCCACTGTAATTCATGGAGTCAGTAGGGAAGAAAGAACATTGCAACATGTTCAAAGTAACCAGCAACTAAAAAACTGAACAGTATCGCCTCTGATCATCTTTTCTTTAGACAGCTAGCTGATACAACGGATAGAGTGCCAGGCTTGGAGTCAAGAATACCTGAGTTCAAATTCAACCTCAGATACTTCTGTGTAAATCTTAACCCAGTGCCCCAGTTTCCCCTACCTTGCAGCGTTATTGGAAGGATCAAATGAGATAATATTGGTAAAGCTCTTAGCATAGTGTCTGGTACATAGTAGGTGCTTAATAAATGTTTATTCACTTTCCTGCCATAAAATTGCTTTATTGATACTTTTCTTTGTAAAACATAATTGTCATTTCTCACTATGTCCCTTCCATCCTTGTAACAAATAACAAATAAGTAAAGTCATGGAAAACAAATCAACACTTTGGCGGTGTCTAAAAATATATGCCTCATTCCACATTTGTAGTCTACTACTCTCTACTGAAAAACAGGAAGCATCATACCCCATGTGTCTTATGTAGTCATGACTAGTCCAATCTCTGACAGAATCACAAGACCATGACTTATTTCACTTCATTCATTCATGCTTTCATTCATTCCTCTTACTGATTTCTTGCTTAAATGGAGACTGAATTTTTAAATAGTGTAAGGTAAGAAGGAAAATGAATGCAAGAAGTGAGAAATCAAGATGAAACACTGTGAAAGGAACATGATGAATATACCCATGAGTCATTAATTTTGTTCATTGCATGAGGCAAATTAGTGTCATGTAGCTGCTGATTACAGCTTTTAATGCCCTATGTTTAATGCCCTAAAACAACGATATTCCATATTTATTGGCACCCTATGCCAAATTTACCGAAGAGAGACCCACTCTATCTATAGATATATCTATATCTATATAGCTATCTATATCTATATCTATAGATATCTATATCTAGATATAGATATATCTATATCTAGAAGATATACTCTTCTAACCCAAAATAAGAGACATGCAGATGTTTCTGTTATCATCACCAAAATTAGTTGCTTGTATTTGTTTCTATCTTTTAATGATCTTGCTCATTTTTTAAAAGTATAAGCATTACTGATTTCAAGTTTTCACTCAGCATATACTATATTATTGTATATATGTTATTGTTATTTTTCATAGTTTATTTTGGACATATGTCTAAAACACAGTCATGTCGAACTACCCATGTTTGTGAAGGCTCAACTCTTAACAGGTGCTAGATGATAGGACAATGCCCTTCTGTTTAAAGTAGCACAAATTTTAACCTCCCATCATGTATTCAATATCACTGGGGTTGATGAAATACCATTCCTTAGGAGGACCATGCAGAATATTGAATCGGTGGCATCCTCACACAGCTGACTACATGCTGTGGATTGGCAGGGAAGCTTGCTTAGAGGAGGCTCTAGCTGAGATGGCATCTGTTCTGTTCTCAGTCGATGGACATGTGGTGTTGGTTGCATGAGCATCAAGAGACTTTATACAAATTATAAAAATTTTCTAGAGGAGAAATAGGCCTGAAGAAAAAAGAAAACTTCCTATAATTTAACATTAAAATCGACATTTCTCATCTGTGCATTTTTTCTTTTCTTTTTAATTTTAATTGTAGCGAAGGGAGCAATCTGACCCCAGCTCATCACTACCCAGACTTCAGATTTAAGACATATGCTCCAATAGCGTTTCGCTATTTCAGAGAACTTTTTGGTATCAAGCCTGATGATTACTTGGTAAGAGTTTGTCATTTTCCTCCCTCCTACTGAAATATGTGTGATGTAACTATCTGTCTCCTTCGTCTCACTGGCAACATGTGACTTTTCTTTTCCAAGACTCAGAGAAAAGTTTTAAGTTCCAAGTTTTATAACAACTATATATTTATGCCCTGAGAGGAAATGAACTGCCTCTGGAAATAGTGGGGTCCCCCTCTTCAAAAATAACCTAGATGATTAAATTTCTATAAATTTAGTTCTAGCAAATAGTCTTAAATTCTGTAACTTTTTAATAGATATCCATAAAAATTTCTATGCTAATTGGTATTTAAGTAACTATGGTATTGGTCACTACTTCAGATTATTATTCTAAGACATATATTATAATTAGATGTAAATATGCCTGTGAATTTAGCTGATGGAATTCTTTTGAAAAACCTTCTTAATTGCCTTACTTGTGGAGTTCATCTCAAACTTTCCTTAACCCACAATAATTTTCACCTTGACCTGAAATTTATATAATGTTTGCTAAAACACTATAGCCTTAATTAATTCTGATAATGTAGGCTCCATGTAACTACCACTCTGTTTTATAACTCTGAATTTGTATTCAGAGAAATGTTTTTTTTTCACATTCCATCCCCACTCCATATACTTCATGAGTACAGGAAACAAAACATCAAAACTTACTGTGGGGTAGCCTGGTTTAGCTTCTGAGTTCATGACATTTAGGCTTTAAGAGTCCATGATTTCATTTTATTCATTCAACAAAATTATTAAACCACTGTTCAATGAAGAGTACTGAGGTAAGGACTGGGTAGGAGAGACATGAAATTGATGTAGGACATAGTTTTGTCTTCATAGGGTTTATGATCTAATAGAAGGATTAGATACATGCATAGAAAACTATAATGCATATGCCACGCATACTATATAAATGTGAATTGTCATCCTTACTCACTGCTTCATGATGGGTACATTTGAGGGTTACATTATAAAGGGTCATGAGTCCAAAGAGGAAAGATCTTGTTGACATGGAGATTTGAGATTTGATTTCTAAAGATAATTGGGAATTCTAACTACACAAAATCAAAGAATCTCAGAGTTGGAATGGGCCCTTTACTCTAAGCTGTATTTGAACATGAATCCCCTCAACCTCATCCTTAATGAGTAGTCATCCAGGCTTTTTCTTAAACAAAAGACAATTTTACTTTGGGGTTAACCATTTGGATGTTTTTCTGTGCATTGAACTGAAATTTATTTCTTTACAACTTCCAATTTTTTCCCCTCGTTTTGTCCTCAGGAGCCAATCTAAACACTTATAATTCCTGTTTCATGTGACAACCCTTCCTTTACTTGAACATAACTTTTAGGTGCCCATGAAAACTTGTTTTCTTCATACTGAACATTTTTATTTCCTTTAACTCAAGGATTCTAAAAATATAGTCCAAGGATCCTTGAGGAGTCCCTCAGACCCTTTCAGGGAGTCCTCAAAGATAAAACTATTTTCATAATAATACTAAGACATGATTTGTTTTTTCAAATACTCTTCCCTTTTCCAACTACATATTTGTGTGAGGCCAAATTTTCTTCATATACTTAAACCAAAGCAACATACTGCAATGGAATGAATGCAAAAGTAGATGTGATATTCCAGCTTCCTTCTATTCAGTCAGTAAAAAGATTTGCAAATATATGGAAAACAATGCCACTCTTGTAATTAATTTTTTTATTTGAAAAATATACTTATTTTCCAAAAAAAATGCATTATATTAATATGTGATAAGCTTATAATTTTAAGTAAATTACTAAATAATTTTTTAAATGTATCAATTTTAATTTCTAATTAATTCTATTTGCTACATTCTAATATAGAAATTATCAATAGATACAGCACACATAAGGAAACATTCTTTGAAGTCCTCAGTAATTTTAAAGAATATTAAGGGGTACTAAGATCAAAAGGTTTGAGAACCCATTGCTTTAACCTATCTTTATATGACATTGCCCTTGGTCCTCTCCCCTCTCCAACTGTCTACCTTTGCATAGCTTATCAATGTATTTCCTAAAATATTGCCCAGAGCTGAGGACAGTATTTCAGAAGTGGTCTGATAGGGCAAAATATAGTGTTCCTCTCCACTCCTTCTTCTGGGCACCTTACTTCTCATAATACAAAGATTATATTCACCTTTCTTTATCATACTATGGATTTATTGGATATATTTTCATTTATATGGATTATATTTATATGGTTTTCCATCCCCTAATGTCCTCACTTTTTCTTTTTCACACTATGGATAGCCTTGCTGTGTCTTTTCCAACTTTTTCTTTTGAAATCTATACAACACGGCAAAGAGGAGAAGACCTTGTTCTGTGTGTATTTCAAAAAGAAGAAAGTTTATAGTATCTGATCAATGCAACAAACTAAAAACCTAAAAGGTGTTTTCATAAAAGCAGTCAGATTCTTAATGATCCTATCATTTGACTTCAATTTAATGAGAAGTCATTCCAAAAAAATCTCTTCTTCACAGTACTATGGTATTTGTTAATTTCAAGTGAGATGAATATTTGAAATAAATGTATAAGCAATTGGCAGCTAGGTGGCTAGAGTGTTGGATTTGAAGTCAAGAAGACCTGAATTTGAATCCTGAATCAGATATGTACTAGTTGGGTGACCCTGGCTAAGTCATTTAAACTCTCTTAGCCTCAATTTTCCCATGTGTAAAATGAAAACGAGAGCAGCATCTACTTCACAATGGTGTTGTGAGGATAAAGTGGGTTCACATGTGTAAAGGACTTTATAAGCCTTAAAGGCTATATAACTGCTAGCTATTGTTTTAATTATTTTATGAGAAGAATGGCATTGTTTTACATATATTTGCAAATCGTTTTACTGTCTGACTGAATAGAAGAAAGCTGGAATATCACGTCTGCTTTTGCATTCATTCTATTGCAATATGTTGTTTTGGTTTAAGTATATGAAGAAAATTTGGCTTCACACAAATATGTAGTTGGAAAAGGGAAGATATATAAAATGATGGGTAGAGGGTCAAGGACTAAGCCTCAAGAATCATTTACATATAAAAGGCAGAAGGAAAATGTGAGCAGAGATGGAGAAGCAGTGATAGTAGATCCAAGGAGTATACTGTCATGAAAGCCAAGTGAAAAGAATACTTAAAGAAGGATAAAATAGTGCTAAATGCCAAAGAGGTATAAAGACAATATAGATTGAGTTTCTTTTCTTTTTTTTTTTAGAAATGATAAAATTCAATTTTATTGAAGCTTATTTTCTGATGCAATATTCCTTTTTTTAATATAAATTTATTTAACTTTTTACATTCATTTTCAAAAAATTTTCGGTTCGAAAATTTTCTTCCCATTTGTCCCCTCCCCCGACCCCAGTACACTGAGCATTCTAATTTGCCCTATCACCAATGTGCCCTCTCTTCTATCATCCCTCCCTTCTCTTGTCCCTGTCTTCTCTTTTGTCCTGTAGGGCCAGATAACTTTCTATTCCCCATTACCTGTATTTCTTATTTCCTAGTAGCAAGAACAATACTCGATAGTTGTTCCTAAAACTTTGAGTTCCAATTTCTCCCCATCCCTCCCTCCCCACCCATTCCCTTTGGGAAGGCAGGCAATTCAATATAGGCTATATCTGTGTAGTTTTGCAAATGACTTCCATAATAGTCGTGTTGTATA
>CM053769.1:78100444-78110787 GCA_028658325.1 Potorous gilbertii
AGAGAGAAGTCGAGGAAGTCTCCTAGTTTATGAGCTTGAGAGATGGTGTAAAAAAATGAAGGTAGGAAGAGTTGATGGTTTGGGGAGGAAATAATGAGTTCTATTTTGGACATATTTAATAAATGCTTCATTTATTTTCAAGGAGTTGAGCAAAAAAGGGAGGCAAAATATATAGAACAATATCTAACAAGGATGTTTACATCAAGTGAAAAGTTTTTAAGGATGGGAAGGACACATAGCTACAACTATAGGAATCAAGAAAGGAACCACTTGAAAGAGGGAGATTGAAAATAAGAGAAAATGAAGATGAAAACAGGCACAATATGTCTGAAAATATAGGAGGGAATGTGATCAAAAGTCCACATAAAGCAGTCAGTTTTGGTAAGAAGTATTTAATCTAAATTTAAAAAGTATCAAAAATAAAAATTAAAAATAATTAAAATAATTTTAAAAATTAAAAAAGAAGTATTTACTCTGAGATGCAATGAATGAGAAAGGGGGGAGATGTCTGAATGATGTTCATTGAACAAGAGGGAAGATGGCAACACTCTCAGTGGGTGGCCTCCTTTTTTCAATGAAGTATATAGCAGTATAAGTTAGTAGGAAGTGGCAGGATGATGGAAGATTTGGAAGCACGGTACCTGGCACTTTAGGGTTGGTGGTTTGACTTGAAACAGCCTCTGTAAGCAGTGGGATAATATTAAGGAGATTATTTGCCTTACCACGTTGAGGGCCCAGTAGCATACACCATGAACCTGTGATTCATTGGGAGACATTGTCTTAGAAATAAATAATTTGCAGACTGAAGTGTTGATATGTGCATGGAATTGTGCTGAATGCTGGGAATATAAAGCTGAAAAATTATAATCATGTGTGTGTGCATGTATGATTAATACTTTCTTTACTATGTGACTTTTCACGTGAAGATATCTGTAATACTCAACCTATAGTCATTCTGCCCAACTTGTTTCCCTTTTCAGAGGATACATCTTGGGGTTAAAATGCCCAGCTATCCCATTGCTTACAATGACCTCTTTGTACAACCATGCCCTTGGTCAGTGTTCAGTGTTTGTTGATGGTGATTTTCAGGTGCCTCTCTTCCTGTTTCCTTGACAATGGCTTTCATTGGGTCTAACTTCTTCAAGCCAAATTAAATGAAAACTTGAGACCTGATCCCTCAGGGGAAAAAAATACCTCGCTGAAAATGTGTCTCCTGTTACCAAACTCTTTCTGCTTCTCTCCCACTTTTTTCTGTTTAGAGATTCTGAGTGACTAACATTCTTTTTAGAAGAAATGAAATTGATAGCATTTCTCCTTCCCAACAGAAATCTTTAGATACTTCCTTCTCCTTTGTCATGAAGTTTCTAGTTTGTTTTGAGATGATTTCATATTCAGACACAGTCAGAATTTCACTAAGCCTTGTTTGTTTTAAGCTTTGTACAGTGTAGACACTTATAATGTAAGTGTGTTTGGTTACACCCTGAATCAGAGAGGTTTGGCATTTAAGACAGGTAATTGCAATTTTAAAAGTGTTTACATAGGGATAATTACGAAACCATTAAAATGGGAAAGAAAAATCTAAGGGTAAAAATATCAGTTCAAAGACGATAAACATCCTAACAACTTTCAAAATAAAAGCATAGATTAATAGTGTATACACTAAGTGTAAATATTGTACAGTTTTAATATGACTATATATGCCCTCTCAGTATGGGGTTATGTTGTCCTTAGATTCTTAGTCTCTCCCAAAAGGACCAGTACATGATTCAGAAACTATTCTCACTCAAAGCACTATCCAATAGCTGAATGGAAAGACAACTTGCCATCAAGAGGTAGTCACTTGAGCAGTAGAAGGAAGAGAATTCTATAGGAGAAAATAGCCTTCAAACTTCTTAAAAATATATACGGTCCTGTCTTCACCCTGCCTTTTACTTCTTGGTTAGTGTTCTAAATCAACACGGAAAGTGTATGAACTCTTGCAAACTAGAAGCCTTGAGCTGACTGCCACATGATAAGACATAGACCTTAGGAAGCTTTAGCTGAATTGTATAACAGTAGGATCATTGGATTTAATGTATGTCAGAATACTCTACAACTATCTATATGACATCCTGCCAATCATTTAATTTTTCTTAGCCTCAGTTTCCTCTTCTGTAAAATGAAAAGTGTAGGTTAGCTGGTCTTTTCCAATCCTAAATTGCATGTACATTGCATTGCCTTCAATGAGCCACTCAGATCTTTGATGAATGCCAGACAATATAATGTTGAACAAAAAGATGTCCGGAACCCCCTGGGGTACCACTGAATACCTTGAGCCCAATCTCCTTCCTTTTAGAAACAGAGACCAGTTAATTTCTGGTGCTAACCAAAGACTAATAGGAAAAGTTTAGACTGAAGGATGTCAACAGGAAGGGGGAAGTCATAGAAAACTTTGCTTTATAACTTCTGCTCCTACCATCCTTAAACAGTTTCTTTCTCTACCAGACTTCTGACCTGAACTGGTTATCTACTATCTCTAGTGTAAAAAACTTCAGAAAAGTAGATTTAGTTCAGAAACTGATTTCAAATTACAATTTTGATTTCAGGAGCCACTAAAGTTATGGTTTGGGTTTTCAAGAAGCTCCCAGTTTCCTGGGGACCAGAGACTCCTATTCCTACTCCTGTTCCCCTTTTCCTAATAAGAATACACTTAAGCCATACAATAATTGGCTCTCTTTCTTTTCTAAGAAATCTTCAAAAGAAGATCCACAAGTTCCTTTGATAATGTGCTTCAGTATACTCACCAAAGAAAGAAGCTATCCTGTGGCAGAGTAGTTGACATTTCTCTCCCTTTAAAAGAAAACTTAACAGAAATACCCACAATAGTCACAGTTCAATAATCATAAAACAGCAAAGAGCTACAGTGATGCTGAATAACACCCACATTGCAAGGCTGTGTCACTGTGACAGAAATATACTGCAGGTTGTTGTGTACATAAGGGCATGGTTTGCCCTCCAGCATAACTAAGGCTTTTAGAACTTATTAACTGAACTTATTGCTGCTTGGAGACAGTAGTAATTTGACTTGGTTTTTGCCTGATCCACACAGGACCAAATGCACATGATTTGGGGCTTTATTGTCAAACTCCTCATTTTCCCACAACATTTTGGGCTGTAACAAAGAAAACTTTACAGAATCACAGACTCTCAAGTGTTTGGGAAGAGATGCCTTGGAAATCATGTGATTCAACCCATACCAGAATCAGAATCTTTGCTATGACATATCTGATGAATGACCACCCAACTCCCACATGAAGTTGTGAGGAAATGACGAACCCTGGAGGTGTAGACCATTCCATTTTTGGATCATTTCATCAGAATTACCCCTTTGTAACTTCTACCCATTGTTCCTAGTTCTTTCTTTTGGGGCCAAGCAGATCAAATCTAATCCTTCTACATGGTAGCCCTTTAAAGAATATAGTTGTCATCACTCCCCTGCCCAAGGTTTTGTTTTTTTTCTGCACTAAATATCCTGAATTCTTTTAAACAGCCCTCATGTGTCATAACTTCCTCTCCCTTCACCATCCTGGTTACTTTTTTCTGAAAACAGGCAGCACAGCACCAAGAATAGAGTCCTGTGGCTTTCCATTATAGATTTCCCTCTAGCTTAATGTTAATTTTTAAAAAATTATATTTTGCATCTAGTCATCCATCCAATTTCAATTGCCCCTAGCTTTAATATCTAATCTACATCTCTCCAACTCATTCACAAGGATAACACAATCGTAGATGTTATGATATAGCAGAGGCGCCCATTGATTCTGTTTCTCATCTTGGAAATAGAAAAAGAAATATTTTTCCAAATACTATCCACATTTTTAAATGGGGACATGAAGAGTATTTGCTGACATTCTTTCAAAGATGATGCTAACCTTCTAATGGTCCTCTCTAGTAACTTTCTTTCAGGCTTAATTCTCTTTGCTGTCTCTGTAGGATTTCATACTTAGGACTCTCTCCTTCAGTTTTTTGGATTTTCTTCTTAATCTTTCATTTTCATTTGACTTCTGTGACAGCTTCCTCCTGCTTCTCCTCCTGCCTCTCTGACCACTTCACCTCAGTCTTCTTAGCGACCCCGTATTCTTCCACCTCGTAAATCGAATTCCTCATGGCTTTGTCCCTGCGTCCTTGGCTTTCTTGTCTGGTCTCCTACTGCAGTGATGATCTCATCTACTCCAAAAGTTTGGGTTATTACTCTTACGGAAATTACTGGAAAATCAATATGTTCAGCCCTGGCTTTCCATACAAACTATAGTTTGGACTCTCTCTCTCTCTCTGTATATATACGTATACATATATATATGTATATATATATATATATATACACTATAGTCCAATGTATCCAGTTGCCTCGTACAATCTCCATCTGAATCTCCTACCAACAACTCAAATTCAACATACCCAAAACTGAATCCATCATTTCCTCCAACTTGCCCCTCTGGCTGACTTCCCATTTTTTGTCAACTAGGTTTATTATTGCACCCAGGTTTAAAACCTCAGTCTTCTTAAAACCTTGAGCTTCTCCTCTTCCCTTTCCTTATCGAACCCAAATCCTATGAATTTTAATTTCACAATATCTGTCATGTCCATATTTCCATTCCCATTGCCAGTATCTTCTTCAGTCCCTTAGTACTTCTCACCTAGCAAATTACAATAGACTCCTAATCAGACTCTCTAACTTCAACTTATCCCTCCATTATTAACTATCCCACATATCAATAGCAGGTTAAAATTCCCAAGCCATGTTTCTGATTATATTGCTCTCTTGCATATATCTCCCCTAACTTCAGTCTCATATCTCCTACTGTCAATTGCACATCTTGAACTGGATGTCTCATAGGTATCTTAAACTTGATTATATCCAAAACTGAACTCATTATCTTTTCCCACAACCCACCTCTGCTACTATCTCTATACACACACAAACACACACACACGCGCGCGCACACGCACACACATGCATGTATATTACTGCCTCCAACTCTTGCCTTCAGGGACACAAGTGAGAGGGCTGGTACATTTCACAGCAAAACATGAGACTTCCAAAGGAAGGCAGATGGCACCGTTCCCATCCCATTGCCCACTGGGGAAGGAAAGAGGAAGAAGCCAGAGAAACCAGACAGAAACAGAAAAGAAAAGCTGCATAACAAACGATAATAAAGCAATCTAGTGTGACCTAATGTGATGGCGTCATCACTGATACGAAAAGCGATTCTCATTCATTTCCTGCAGAATACACTTTCAAGGTGTGAGAGGAAGGGAAGATTGAAATGTAGCCCTGCCCTGAGACAAAAATGAGAGGCTACTTATGTGTAAGAGGAGGAGTTTTATTAGATGGTGGGTGAGGGAAGGGGTCCTAGTGCCCCCCAACCAGCCTGGCAAGGATGGCTCGGAAGTATGCTGGGTGGGATGGGATACGTATGTATGTATACATATGTGTATATACGTGTATATTGTTGGATGGGTTGTGTGTGTACGTATGTGTACATGCATGTGTATATTATGCACGTGGGGGTATTTAGACATGCATGCACATACATACATACCGTATTACTGCCAAGGACACAACTATCAGATCCCTACTCATCCAGACTCATCACCTCTCACTCTTACCTTGACTATCCTTTCCGTTGCCAAATCTTATCATTTCTACCTTTGCCACATCTCCTGTGTGTGTTCCCCTTTCTCTACTCACACAACCACTACCTTAGTTCAGTCCCTCTTTACCTCATACCTAGACTATTACAATAGCCTGCTGGTTAGTCTCCTTGCTTTAACATTCCCCAACCTAATCCATCTTCCACTCAACTGTCAAAGTGATTTTCCTAAAATACATGTCTGACCAGGTCATCTCCCCAAAAGAAACTCCAGTAACTCCCTATCACCTCTATAGTCAAATATAAAATCCCCTGGCTTTTAAAATCTTTCATAACTTGGACCCTTGCTACTTTTCCAAACCTCTTACACCTTACTTTATCCCACATACTCTACAATTTAGGGACTCTACATCCCTTGTTATCCCTTGCACAAAACATTCTAGCACCCTACTCTTTGCATTTTTACTGACTGCCCAACCCCATCCTCATGCCCCCTCATCTCCTCCTCCTGGCTTCTCTAGATTTCTCAACTAAAGTCCTCCTTCTACAAGAAACCTTTCTCTTCCACTTTAATATTAGTGCCTTCCTCACTGAGATCATCTGCAACATAATGGACATAGTTGTTTGCATTCTGTCTCCCCCTTTGGACTATGAACTCCTTGAGTGCAGGAACCTTTTTTCCATTTCTTTGTATCCTAAACTCTTAGCTCAGTGTCTGGCATAAACAGGTGCTTAATAAATGTGTAACCCTGATTCTTGAAGTCCTCAGCATTCCTCTGCTTGCTGTTGCTTGAATTTGCCCTGCCCTTTCTCAGTTGATTTTGCCCTCTCCATCTTTATCTGATGAAATACCACCAGCATCAAGCATTTCCTAATTTCCTCCCTCCCTTCCAGTTAAAAGTCAGCTCCCTATCCTTCTTATTCTCCCTCTCCCCCCCCCTTTTCCCTCTACTTCTCCAAATGCCCATGCTAGCTCTCTCTTTACTTCTTCACATTCTACCTTGCATTATAGTTAGCTATATACATATCCTAGGTCCCCTCCAATATGGCACTTCTCAAGGACAAAGATGTGTCTTTTTCACCTTTGTATATTCCACAGTAATACCTAGAACAGTGCTTCATATGTAGTAGGAGCTCCATAGATATTTGAATGAAAGAATAAATGACTGGTGTGTGTTTCCAACTCTGCAAGGCAGAGAAAATATATGATGGCTTGTTTATAAGCTGTCCTATCACTTGTCACTCGCTGTTAGTCAAATGTTCCCTTTTATATTGCACCAGCTTTTCCCCATCCTCAGAGGGAGGCTAGCCAAAGACAGAGGCTTTATTATTTCCTTAAAATTGACTTCATAGATGCTCTTGATATTTTGGTGTGGTTTTTTTTTAACCTTAAAATTTTTCCTCAAAAGTAATTAGCATATCTCTTCCTGGGGAGGAAAATAGCTAGCATTTCCTATGAACATAGTTTGCATTCATTTAATTTGCATGACTAACCTTAGATAAACACTTAGAAATTGGCCTAATCCTATGACTAGGACTTTGTAAGAGTAAAAAATTTACCTTAGTGATGCAGGTAGGACCTTTTGGGGGCTCTGATCCTGGTAGAATATGGGAAATTACCTTCTACAGAAAACTAAATAATGTATTGAGTGACCTCTCAGAGGATATAGGCCTTAAATGGATAAAATTCACTGCTAGATGGTGAGATAATGTGGGGTTTTTTTTCAGCATGAGGTTTATATAATCTACAGTAGTATGCCATGGGCATGTGTGTGTACGTATGTGTTATGCATGCCTTCTTCCAAATGACTTGGATTTTTTTCATCTTAATACCATCTATCCCTACTGGGGAGCAGTTACCCACACTTTATAAGTACTGACAGGCACTATTCAGTAAAATCCCACAGTTCATTAATGCTGTACTGAATCAGTACCAGAATCCATTGCCTCCTGAGCCCTAGCTCAGTATTCTCCTGCCTTTCATGCAAGGCAAATGAGTCCTGAATCTCTCCACCCCTTCTGTCACGCAGCGCCTGCTATTCTCTCCATAGCCTTCTAAGTCACAGACACATTGTTCTGTTTATCCAGCTTTGCCTAGCAGATAGAAGATTAGTCTCAAAATGAAGATGTAGATTAGGTCCAAGCTCACTTCTGTCCTATATGTGACCCTGTAAGTTGCTGAAAAGGTGCCTATCTTCATTGATAAAGAGAATTACCTTTGGGGTTTCCTATGCCAATGAAATCATAAGGCCAGTCTCATCCTCACAAAACCCCACAAAAAAAAAAAATGGGATCCTATAGCAGATACTAGCCAGTTTAAACTTGACTTTCAGATTTAGGATCCTGAGATTTAAAGTATTAGAATTGGAAGTAGTTTTCACTCATACAGCATGCCATCTCCAACTACTTTGTTATATAGGTGAAGAAACTGAAACCAAAGGTTAAGGAATTTCCCAGTCTCACAGCTAAATTGTACCAGAGCTGGGGCTAGACCATCATTCTCCCAATTAGTATCATCTTTCTTCTACTCTACATTTTCCCCTCAGATCCATAGAAGATATAAATTCCCCTCCCCCAAGATATAACAGTTCCTAATTCATTTCTCCTTCATACTTGTTTTGTTTTTAGAAAAGTAATAATAAATCCATGGCATAGTAAATTTAAGACTTTTCCATCATGGCATTTCATTTCAAGAAAGATTTCCTTTCTGATACTCTAGAGTACCCTCCAAGCTATCTCCTCCCAATGGATCTCTAAATTCTGGAGTTTTCGCTGAAATTTTTCATTGTGCTGTCCAGAATTACAGATATGGCTAATTACAGGTTTCTAAGTCTGGGAAACATGCCAAGTCTTTTAGGTCCTTATTCAATATGTCCTGGTAACAAAATTTGCCTAAGCTTTGATGTTAACCATAGGTGGTGGCTTTTTTCCTGCCAAATTACAGGAAATTGTCTCACTCAAACCATGTCACAGATCCTGGGGGCAGAAGTATTTCTAGCATCATGGTTTCTGAAGCGCTGAGGGTGTTCTGGAGAGGTAGACAGTACATTAAATGCAGAAAAGCATCTGTTAATGAAGCTCCTCCAACCCCATCTTTTAGAGCTATCTTACGGAGTTTTTAATTGAGGAGTAAGGGCTATGTGGTAACCCAGTTTGAGGCTGAAACTATCTGTTCAATGCCACAACTGGTACCTAAGCTCATAGCGTTTAGAACAGGAAAGCACCCCAGGAGTCAGCAAAGCCCTTTCATTTTACAAAGCAGGAACACTTAATTAAATTGTTGTTGGGTGTTTGATTGGTTTTTAAGGATCACAGGATTATAGGTTTAGAACCAGAGTGGAACCCTAAAGGTCATCAGATTTAACCTCACCTCTCCCATTTAACAGATGAGAAAACTGAGGCAGAGAATGATTAAGTTTCTGAGGCAAAATCGGAGCCATTTCTTCTCTTTCCCATTCCCATTCATGTGCTGTATTGTTTCCATGTACAACAGCTAGTCAGCCAACTGAATTACTTTACTTTTACCTTGTTGTGGTGGTATTTATTGTACAGACCTAGCCTGAATTTCAGCAACATTTAGAGTTGTGATAAAACTCCGTTTGTTGGTGGAGTATTACCCTGGGGCAAGATTTGGATTTAGGAAGAACAAAAGACATGACATTCCATCTATTCTTTAAAAGGTTTGAATTTTTCCCCTCCATTTGTAAATGGATGAACACCCTTGCTCCTCTGTTTTGTTCATGTTCTCCCTGTGTGAGAGAGAAAGGAGAACGATCGGTAACATTTCTATAGCCTTTATTACCTGCCGGGCTCTGTGCTCAGCGTTTTATGCTTATTAGCTCACCTGATCCTTGCAACAACCCTTGGAGATAGCACCAATATCATCCCTATTTTATAGATGAGGAAACTGAAGCAAACAAGGATTCCATCACTTGCCACAAAGCTAGTAAGTGTCCAAGGCTGGATTTAAACTCAAGTTTTCCTGATGCCAGACCTGGTGTTCTAACTATTGTGAACTCTGATCAACAGTTACCATCGATTATTCCAGAGAATCACACATAGTGCACTCTCTCCCCTTCCTGACAGAGGGATGATAGACTCAGGGCACAGAATAACACCTACACTTTTTAAAATGTCCAATGAAAGAGTTTGTTTTGTTTAACTGTGTATATTTTTTCCAATAATTTGTTTTTCTTCTTTTTTTTCCCAGTGGTGTGGAAAGTAGAAGGGAGAAAAAATTGATTCATATTAATGACAAAAATAGCATTTAATTTTTTAAAACTTAAGGGGAATAAAGGAAGCAAAGTCCTCCATGAAGAGAGGACTTCTAAAGTAAAAGCCAGGCTTCTTTTCCACCAAATTTGAGTTTATTGTCACCACCACTCTCACAAGACTTTTATTTTCTGAATTTCTTTAAGGATGTTGGGATTAGGGCAAGACTAGAAGAAGGGCAGTATTCATGCCTCTCACCTCCTCTAGGGCAGTATTTTAACTCTTTATCAAGAAATGGTCTTCCCCAATTGATAAATGATCAAAGGATATGAACAGACAATTTTCAGAGGAAGAAATTAAAGATATGTATAATCATATAAAAAATGCTCTAAATCTCTTTTGATTAGAAAGATGCAAATCAAAACAACGAGGTACCACATCACACCTATCACAAACATGACAGAACAGGAGGATGATAAACTTTGGAGAGGATGTGGG
>CM053769.1:78110887-78133314 GCA_028658325.1 Potorous gilbertii
AAGGGTCCCACATGTACAAAGATATTTATAGCAGTTCTCTTTATAGTTGCCCAAAACTGGAAATCGAGGGGATGCCCATCAATTGGGGAATGGCTGAATAAATTATGATATATGAATGTATGGAATACTATTGAGTGATAAGAAATGATGAACAGGAATATTTCAGAGAGTCCTGGAAAGGCTTATATGATCTGATGCCAGGCAAAAGGGGCAGAACCAGGAGAACATTGTGCACAGCAGCAACCACAGTGTGCAAGAGTTTTTTCTGGTAGATTGGGAACTTCGTAGCAATGCAAGGACTTAAAAAAATTCCCAGTAGTCTTCTAAGGAAAAATGCCTTTCACATCCAGAGAAAGAACTATGGAATTCAATTGCGGAATGTAGTAGATCATTTTGTGTGTGTGTGTGTGTGTGTGTGTGTGTGTATTGCATTTTGGTTTGTTATATGATTTCTTCCATTCAATTTAATTCTTCTGCACAACATGACTATAGTGAAAATGTATTTAATAAGAATGTTTGAATAGAACCTATATAAAATTGTATGCCATCTTGCGGGGGAGGGAGAAGGGAGGGGAAAATAATAATCTAAGTTATATGGTAGTGATTGTAGAACACTGAAAATAAATAAAATTAATTAATTTAGAAAAAAAGAAATGGTCAACCAAGTTTGGCAAGGAAGGAGGGAGCAAGGGAGAAAAGAAGGAAACTTCAAAAGAGGGAGGGACAAAGGGAGGGAAAGGAAAGGGAGAAGAAGGAAGAGAGGGAGGAAAAGAGAAAAGAAGGGAAAGGAGAAAGAAAGGAGGGCAGGAAGAAGGTAAGAAGGGAGAAAGGAAGAGAGGGAGGGAGGCAAAAAGGAAAGAAGGAAGCACCCACACATCTCCAAGTGTGTTGGTGTCATCACTGTGTTGCCATGACCTTAGGCAAATGCACATACCAAAAATCAAAATCGAATTCAATCTAATGACTTCCTGTAGAACTGATTTTGTCAAATTGGAATATATTAGTAGAGCATTTGATATGTACAGGGCAGGGGAGTCAACTGAGAAACAGTAAACAGCTTGCAGAAGGGAGTTCTAGAAGGGAAAGAAACATGAACCACAAAGTAAAAAAGCACAATGTGGACAAGTTCTATGACTCATGAACAGAAAACTGAAAATGTTATGAGAGTTCTGTAATTTATTGAGGCATCTGGTGCTTTTGCCTCTTTGTAATGAATGAGGAAAAGTAAAAGGAGTCAACCAGTCTCTTACATTTATTACTGACAGTCACAGAAATAGGATGGAGAAGGACAGGAGGAGGGAGGGTGGTTGTCTTTTATATAGTAGATCCATGTTTGTCAGGGAAAATGTTTACCTTCTAAGATCTGGCATAAAAGTGTGTGTGTGTGTGTGTGTTTCTTCTTTATTTCTATTGCTTCTCACTTCCCTGAAGTTAATCAGAAAAATATGCATCCCTTTCTGTGTCCCTATCTGCTTGAGTGCTTTCTTTAAGAATCACATCCTAGGAAGACTCTACTGTCTAAAAACTCTTGCTGGTGCATAATTAACTTCAGTTTGTCAGGATTTCTTATCTCTTAGAAACTAAATTTCATTTCCTGTTTCCTGATCTATGCATGCTGCATGAGGAGGCATGTACTTTTTTTTCCACTATCCTCATAGAGTAAAGCTGACAGCAGGAATAACTGACAGAAGAAGCACCTTGAAGAGATGCTAAAATTGTCCCAAGACTTAACTTTTTATGGTTCCACCTTTTCCTCCACCATCATCCTCTTTTGATGCCTTTTCAGTTGGAGATATGAGATTTTTGAGGTTGGAAAAGAAAGTGGAGCAAGAAAAGTAGATTTGAGAATCATCACCATAAAGGTGGTAATTAAATCTGTAGGAGCTGATGAGATCATCAAGTGAAATGGGATAGGGAGAAGAAGGCTCAGGACAGAACCCAGAGGGGCCTCTCCAGTTAGAGGGTATGATCCGGAGGAAAATTCAGCAAAGAAAACAAAGAATAAACTTTGTCTTTCCATAGGCCATCTATCAAAATGCCTTTTATCTTTGCTTAAAAATCCTTGCTAATAAATAATGAGGGCTATATGGAGGGTATAACAAATACTCAATTAAAAGGTCCCTTCCAACTCTTAAATTTTGTACTTCTGTAATCCTGTATCTTGGCCATAAGTACAATTAGGAGGGTAGAAATTAGGGAGGAGAGGTGAACACAGAAGTTAGTGGTGCTGTTAAACATAGCCAGCTTTAGTGTTCTTGAATAGTTAACTGGGATAGGAAGGAGGTTTCGGGAACAGAGGCTAAGCCCAACCCTACTTACAGGTGTCAAGTACCATGTCTTCTATGAATGAATCCAAACTTCGGGGGCAGTGTGAGGTAGTATAGAGAAGTAACCTCAGGCTTATATGAAGACCTCAGTTCAATTCCCTCTTCCGACACCTCCTGGCCATGTGACTTAGGGCAAGTCACTCTGTGTATCCCTAGGAAACTCTTAGACTATAAATTTCAGAGAAGATGCTTATCTCCATTAGTAGAGGAAGTTCCTCAACAGGCAGCTACACTGACTAAACCAACAAATCCAAACTCCACCAAAAAAAAAATCTAAACTGGAATTCTTGTAAAACTATTTGATATTGCATGAAAAAATTACATAGGCAGCTAAGTAGTACAGTGGATGATAGAGCACTAGTCCTGGAGTCAGGAGGTCCTGAGTTCAAATCCGTTCTCAGACATTTACTAGTTGTGTGACCCAGGGCAAGTCACTTAACCCTGATTGAGAGAGAGAGAGAGAGACAGAGAGAGAGATGACATAAAGGCTATACAAAGACCAAAGACATATTATCCATGTTCTCATAAGTTAACCTCTCCTAGGCATAGGTAAAAAGAATCTCCAACTTGAATTTTTTCCTTGAAATATGATTTTGGTGTTTATAAATTGCTGTAAGTACAAAAAAATGACTTAAATATACATAGCATGTTACAGTTTACAAAGTTTCTTTCTCATATGTGAGGTAGTGGTGAAAATATGATTGATTCCGTTTTAGAGATTAGGAAAGTGAGAATCAAGTTAAGCAGTTTGTTCACACTCTTAATATTAGAGCCAGATCTTGAAAATTGCCCTCACTCTGTTCCCAGTGCCCAGGTGACAACCTCTGATGTAGTTTCCTTATCTGTAATATGAAGAAATTTGACTAAGTGGCCTCTGAGGTCTCTCTGCTCTTTAGTTCTGTAATCCTTTGATGTTTTGTACTTTGATGATCAGTAACTTTTGTAGTAGGGAAAGCCTTGAATTTGAAGCCAGAGGACTTGTGTTCCAATTTTAACTTTGCTACCTCTTGACTGAAGGAATTAAAACACCAAATACTGGTGGGAATTGAGGAAGACCTAGTCTCAACTTGTCAGGCAATTGGCATTTGTTTGTTGTTCAGTCATTTCAATTACATCCATGTGACTCCTTTGGAGGTTTTCTTGGCCAAGATACTGGAACAGTTTGCCATTTCCTTCTCCAGCTCATTTTACAGATGAGAAAACTGAGGCAGACAGGATTAAGTGCCTTGTGAAGGATCACACAGCTAGTGTCTGAGGTCAGATTTGAACTCAGGAAGTAGAGTCTTCCAGAGTCTGGGCCTAGTACTCTATCCACTGCACCATCGAGAATCTCAAACCTGTGTTTCCTCAGTCATTTCATCTTTCATTTACCACATGCCTATGAGACTTTGCATCAAGTAATTTAATGGGTGTACTTCCTTTATGTACACAATCACAGGGGCAGGCTGAATGGCCTTCAGCAACCCATACAGTCCTAGTATCCTATGATCTTTCCACTGATACCTAGATAGATAGTCTTCATAAACTACTGGTTATTTTTTTCTTATATCTCAGTAAAACAGTATTCCAATGATGAGCATCTCTGTACTGATTGGTTGGTCCTAGAGCCCTTCTGTCTTTTTAGCTTGGTAAGAAGTACCAGGGCTTATAACATAGCTATGCTATGTTTCTATGCTATACTGAAGCACTCCCTGGTCTAGGACTTTATGACCCATCTCTGTTTTTTTTTTCCTTTACTAGGCTTGTGATTTCAGTGGTTAAGGGAACTCTTGGTGAAGAAACTACCTTTAAAAATGCAGGTCTGCAATTGCCTGGTCAATTTACAAGTAGCCTGGAACCTTGAGAGGTTAGGTGACTTGCCCAGGGTCACACAATCAAGATATGTCCAGGGCAGGATTTGAACCCCAAAACTTCCTGACTTCGAGATTAATTCTCAATCTGCCACTCCATGCTGACTCTTACTGCCCCTTTTGGGCATGAGAAATAACAAAACAGATGAAACAAAAGTAGAATTTGACCATTCTGTGTGATATATTTCATTCCATTTTCCAAAGTGTTTAATCATTAATTAATCCTTCCAGATGTTCCTTTGAAGGTGGAATTCCATTAAGTCTGGCACGTAGACATGTCTGGTCAAAGTCACGTCTTCAGAGAGTTCCTAAATACCAGACAAGGGCTCAGTCAGTGGAGCCAGAATGCTAACACTTAAAGGCAATTTAAATATACACTCCAAAGTCCTGACAAGATTTTACAGTAAATGAAGTATATGGGTCTCTCTGCCCACCACTTTGAATAGAGCAGTGCTTCCCTTCTTATTCGTATCAAAAACTCACTGATTTGACACCTATTTGGCTCAACCTGCCATAGTCAAAGAGCCCTGTATCACACTTTAATCTTTGACTTTTAAAATATTTCTATTCCTTATAAGAAGGCGTATGGTAGGGGGCAAAACAGCTTATGGGTATGCTTGTATGCCTACTCTGTATTAATTCTGAGTTCAGAATGTATGTGGGTAATATTAGTGTTGGTAATAATGTTAATGTGCACTTATATAGTATTTGAAGGTGTTTGCAAAGTACTTTACAAATATTATTTTATCCTCACAACAATTCTGGGAGGTAGATGTCATAATCATTCCTCTTTTACAGATGAGAGAACTGGGGCAGACAGTGGTTAAATGACATGCCCAAGTCACACAACTGTCTATGGTTGTATTGGAACTCAGGTGTTACTGATTCCACATCCACTGTACCACCCCACTCCCTCTAGTAGGGTGGAATGTATACTGGCGCTATAGATAAAGGATCTGTGTTCAATTTCCTCCTCTGCCTTTTCTATCTTATCTATCTTTATTTGTAAGATGAGATGGCTAGATTATTCAATAACTTCTTTCATCCCTTGTAGCTCTAGATCTGTGTTCCTATTGAGGATCCTATGAACATGATGGGAGAATGAAAATCAAATCTGATTCATCTGCTTAGCAAGGCAAATAGAACAAACCCTGAAATTTCCCAATTCATTCAAACAATCCTGAAAATTTCTCTTGATTTTTACTTGTAGTTTTCTCTGCCACTATTGGCATTAAGGACACTCCATCCACTCATTTTCAAACTGCATATTGGCCTATTGCTAATGACTCAAAATGGCGTTCATCAAGCTATGAGCCTCTCTAGCAAAGACAGACAGTTTCCATAACATTTGCTGATCATTCAAGTCAGAGCTTAAAATTATTCTGGTAGTGTTCAAGTCATGCTAGAGGAAGCTACTGTCCATTCCACTTTTAAGGTAGCAGGCCCATGAAAAATCAGTCCTGCTTAAAGTTTTCTAATAGCCATGATCCTTCTTGCTACTTGGTAATAATTGAAACACACACAAAGTGATGATGAAAGCAGAGTTTTGTGGTAATCCAGTTGAATACTCTTTTTTTCTAGTGGTTTCAGAGGTTGAAGGCTTATAATTACATTGGTATTTGGCAGACAATACCCCTAACGTACCTAAGTATGAGCACTTCAACTTTACACCTTTTTATCATATCTGTGCTGAACTGATGTGTCCTGAAGGTAAAGGCACAGATTCTGACTAAATAGTCCTACCATAGTATAGAAGACCTTTACTTCAGAGTTCAGTATATTTTGTAATTAGCAAAACAGGAAGAAGCTGTCTTCTAAAATATTATTGTTGTAGATATTTCTGACATTCTTTGTTTGAGAGCTCAGCATATAATTTATGCCACTCTCTGAAGGATAAAAGTTTTCTTATTCATAAGTTCATTAGATGAGATGATGGTTTTCCCAAAATGATGAAACTTTGGCAAAGGCATTGGCTATGGAGCCAAGAGGACCTAGGTTCAAATTCTACTTCCGCTATTTACTACATGTGTGACTTTGGGTGAGCGAGTCTCCAATGAGTTCAGAAGAGGTAAAAAGGTAGTCATCCTCTGATGCCTTTAGGGTAAGATCAAGGCAAAAATAACAAATGATAGATAAGAATGGTTGGTTTGTGATCTGTTGCTTTAAAAGGTTTACCTATATCGATGTGAAATCTGTTGAAATGTATGAAAATACCGAGTATGTGTGTCTCATCACAGTTATGGAAATGTCTGACTCTGGTGCATTTGGTTTGGGAATTCTGTCACTGAGATGCTATATGGAAAGATAATTATTTGGACTGAGCACTGTGATGGAGAGACAGGATGCAGCATGTTCCACATAAATGAAACTTCTACCGCTACCTTGACTAACATTTCCCTTCAGCTTTCTATGGAAATAGCCAGAATCCTGACACTAAGGGCTTCCAGCCCTTGCCTAGAGTTAGCACCCTGGGAAATAGTCTCTGTAAAGGTATAACTTTGAATCTGCAGGTTTACCTACTGAACACCTAGAAAAGCAAGTTCTTGCCATGTGTCCAATGGTTCAACATTAGAAACTAATGATTTTAACACTGGAAATACATTCAGGAGTCAGGAGGACCTGAGCTCAAACGCAGCCTCAGTCACTAGCTATGTGATCCTGGGCAAGTCACTTAACCCTAATTGCCTTGAAAAAAAAATATTCAAGATATTTTTTAAAAAAGATATTCCATAATCACATACGGAGGCTTTAGCTTCAAGTTAGATGGAACAGTCTCATGGTCCTAAGGGTATAGTGTCAAAGGCTGGAAGCATCCTTATTCCAAAGGCTCTTGGCAGATTTTTACTCTCTTTAGGGCAGAGACCACCACTGGTTCCTCCCAAGTTCTTGTTGACTCCTTTAGCAACTTTAATTTCATTTCATTGAAAATAACCATGTTGACAATGAATAGTTTAACTCACTGCATATCAACTTCAAAGTGCCATTTGTCCCATAAGAATCTATTGTAGGCAGATGGTTTAGCTTCTCAAACATTAGATTATGCTCTCTAAAGGAACAGAAGAAAACTTAAATCCATACTTTGGACTAAAATGATCAAATGATACTAAAAAGAAACTGCCACTATTTTTTTCCTTGTTAGAAGTTGCAAATTTTACTGTCTTAAAAATAACATTCTATCCTAAGCAGAATTAAGAGAATAAAGAAAATCATGCCAGTATTTTTGTGGCTTAAAAAAAAACAGCATTATCACAGATACACTGCTCTTCAAAGCAATTCATATCATTTCTGGCCCCTTGACCTGGTTTAGAAATGTTTGCTGCACTCTGTCCAAGAGGAGAGATTTCATCAAAGAGAAGTAAAGGTGTAGAAGCATCATCTTTGACCCAGAAGCTTGAAAATGCATACTCTTGACAATTAGACATCACAGCCCAGAGAGACCAAAATAAACTTCATGGTGGCTCAGGAAAGGGCCAGTTTAACCTCTTGCCTGGGTCAACTTTCAAATGAGATCTCTGATTCTGGCTACTCAGAATTTACTCCTTTTTAGTCATCCTCCTCAAAGATGACCCTTTCCATGATTGGTATCATAAATATTTGTCCGATTGAAATGAACTGAATTGAATTGGCATATTCAGAAATCCTAAAGAAATTGGGCCATCTTGAAATGGAACTAAAAGTACATACCCCTGGAATGAATAACCAATCCATCAAATCAATACACAGTTATCGACCTTTGAACTCCTTTTCTTACTGCTGTTCATGCCTAACCAAGCCCACCAACCACCTTCTCTAGCCCTTCTTGTCCTACTTTCCAGCCACATCTTTGCTGTGCTGCCTACAATTTCCCCCTCATCCTCGTCTTCCTCTTCACTCAACCTTGGACTTCTCCTTTGGGTCCCCTGGCTCTCATGAGTTAGCTTTCAGCTTATCCTGTGCATGTCTCTACATTACTTCCCAGCAATCTTCATACCATACCACCTACTCCAATCCTTTCCAGTTCCCCTTTCTATATGGTCTTCTCCATTCTAAGGTTTTTGAAAGCAAGGACTATGTTTTTATTTATTCCAACACTTGGCAAAATTCTTGGCACATAGTAAGCAAGTACTTAATCTAGCTTTATCTAGCTTTCTACCGACCTACCGAATCATACAATTGTGCTGCCTGGGTCTACAACAAATTTTTGATATCTAATCAGAACTTTGTATTCATTGCCGCATAGCAGTCCTTTTATTTTATCCTGATAAGGTCTACCATAGCATCCGCAGGAGATGTTCTAAGCCATCTCCCTTCTCTTGAGAGTCAGCGTGGTACAGCAGAGAGAATGCACACAGAGCCTTGAATCAGAGGAGAGGGTTCCAACCCTGCCATTTAATTATCCTTGTGACCTTGTACAAAGAATAACTTCCCTGGGTCTCACCTTCTCCAGAAAATGAGTTGATTATTGCAAATAGCCTCTGGAACTCCTCCTACCTCTAGAACTATATCTGATGACTTAGGAATGAACAAGTATTTACAAGTACATAAGATGAAGCTAGACTACATTCATGGGTTGTTTTTTTCTAGAAATAAAGAAATCTTCAACATCCTCTTATATAGTGTCAAGTGATATTCTAATGAATCTGTCTGTGTAAGCAGATCTAATCATAAGCCCAAACAGGGACAAACAGCTCACCATCTGGTGATCAAAGAAACAGGACATGTATCCTGTTTGACTTAAGGAAAGAAAAGACTATGTTAAAAGAGAGGGAAAGGACAGGATGATTGGGAGAGAAAGAACTGAGGTTAGTACCACATATTCCCTGAACATATGCGGCAAGAGACAGGCCATAAAGCACTCATCAGTTTTGCAAGGAGAAATCTGAGTGTTCTAGCCTGGGAAGATTATTGATGACTCCTCTCAGCATTCCTGCAAGGCTAATGTTGGCTGATGAGGCCAGACTAATGCTGCTGGTAAGAGAAATAAGCATTTTTGTAAATGACAGAAAAGCCAATGTGACATCAGAGGGCCATTAGTGTCTGCCTCTGGGAGAGCTCTGACTCAGATGGAGTTTAAAAACAAAAACCTTGTATATTATATTATTCTGGCCTCCAAAAAGAGCAAGGGAAGGTAGAGTTCATGTAACTAGAGGTTTTTTTGACTTCTACAGATTGGGTATGGATATAGTTTGGGTCATTTTTCTACTTATTGGGAGGGAAGGCAGTGAAGAATAGTGGAAAAACTTGCTGGATATGTAATAAGAGGACATGGGTTTGAATTCTGTCTTTGCTTCTTTAATCCCTGAATGACTTTGGACCAGTCACTTCAACTCTCTGAGCCTTCCCATCTATAAAGTGAGGGGTGTGGGATGAGCTGATCTCTAAGGTCCATTCTAAGGTATGAGCCTATGATCTGTGAGACTGTGAAACAGCAGAACTGGGAATCATAAACTGATCTCTGTGTCTGGGCAGTTAGAAACAAATTAGGTTTGCCTTTGCTTCAGATTATCTAGATAGTTCTGAAGTATGGGGCTAATAGGCATGGGGAAACTGAATTCTGTAGGTTAGGAGAACCCACTATATCTGTTAAAAATCTAATGTCCACATTATATCAAATTAATTAATAATTAATTAATTAGAAATTTAATAATTAAATTAATAAACTTAAATATTACGTAAAATTAAAGTTATATATTATATTAAGATTGGCTTGAAAAATAGAAGAATAAAAATCATTCCTTATATGAACTGATGCAGAATGAAATCAGCAGAGCCAAGAAAGCAACATATACAATGGTTAAAACAATGTAAATGGAAAGAATGACCACAAAAATATATGTTGCAAAATTATGAAGAGCAAATAAGTCCACAAGTAAAAAAAAAATCTGAAAAGACATCCCTTTTCTGCTCCTTTGTAGAGGTGGAAGCTCCATGAGTATAGGTCGTTATATTTATTTTTAGACTTTTTCAATATATTGATCAATTTTGCTTATTTTCTTTTCTATTCTTACTCTCTTTCTTTAGAAAATATTTGTTTTAGGTAATGGCTTTCTGGAAGGGGAGGGAGAAAGGTAACAGAAGAAATTCTGGCAATATAAAAATAAAGGGCATCAATTAAAAAAAAATAGCTTAAAAGAAGAATAAGAATCTTTCCCCAATGGATGTCTGTATGCTCAGAGGATTTGGACAAGCAGATTTCAAAAAAAGAAAAGCAAGTTATTGATAACCATAAGAAAATGCTCCAAATCACTAATAATAAAGAAAAATACACATTAGAATAATTCTGAGGTTTCACCTCATACCAATAAAATTGAAAAAAGATGGAAATGGAAATGTTTGAGAAACTCTAAAATACTATTGGTAGAGCTGAGAATTGGTTGACCATTCAGAAAATAATTTTTTTTTGAATTATGCTATTTTTTTATTCAGCAAACTATAAATACCCTTCGACTCAATATAATACTTCTAGGCATGTACCTCAAGAAAGTCAAAGATAGAAAGAAAAATCCTGTATACACAAAAATATTTATAGTGTCACTTTTCATAGTAGCAAAAAAATAAGAAGGAAAGTGGTTGAATAAATCACAGGTACATGAATCTAGTGGGAAATTGTTATACTATAAAGAATGGGGAAAATTCAGAGAAATTTGGGGGAAGTTGCATGTGCTGATTGGAGAGTAAAATGATCAGAATTAGAAGAATCATTTACATGATATCTACCACAAAGGAAAGTGACATCAAGAAATTTCAAAACTCTAACCATGTAGTTGCCAATCAACTTTGGCATGAAGCACATTTCCCTTCTCTCAAATGAGAAGCATTATTAGATTTGAGATGCAGAATGGGATAGACGCTCTCACACATGACCAAGTCAATGACACAAGTGATTGTGTTGATTTGTTTTGTTTGTCTGCATTTGGTGCAATGAAGGATACTTGAGACAAATAGAGGGAATCACTGGGAGGTAATAGTAATGTTAAAAAAAAAAAGGAATATCAATAAAACATTTTTTTAAAAAAGATTGGAAACATTCAGTATTAAGAATATTCAGCTGTATTATTTCTGAAAACTAATCTTTCCATTCTAAATGTATAAGTAAACTTTATGGTCTTGTTGATGGACTTACTGGTTTTTCAGGATAAAATCTTCCTTTGAGAGAGATGGCTTAGTGGCTTATAAATGTCTACCTCAAAGGAAAATCTAGGAAGCACTAGTCAAAAGTAAATAGATATTAAATCCAAATGGGCTTGGTGCCCAGGAGATCATCTGAACACTTGAAAAACCCACAGGACAGCAGCCAGAATATTCCCAAATGCCAGAGCTGATGAGAAAGAGGACTCTAAATTGGTTGGTAGCCTAGACACACAAATGGAAACCCATTAGAGAATAGTTTGCCTCTCTTATCTCTGGGGAGAGCTATAAGAAAGAAAGAATTTGCTATCAGTTTCTTATGTACTTGTAGATTCAATGATTTATTTATTCTTTGCTCGATCTTTTTTACTTTAATAATTCTATTTTAAAAGAATATTTTAGTAAAAACAAATATATGCAAGTCCATCCATACACATTAGAGCTGGGTTTCATAGATTTAGCTTTGGACACCTCCAAAGTGAAAGTCTTTCTTGATTTACCCTATAGTTATTAAAAGGTAGTTTGGTGATTTAGAAACGAGACGCCTGGAATTGCAGGCTGTAGTTGAAATCCTGCTTACTAGTTGTATGGTTCTTATCCAGTCCTTACATCACATCCAACTCTACATGGCCCCATGGACAAACATGGGGTCTTCTTATCAAAGATGCAGGATAGTTTGCATTTCCTTCTCCAATGTGTCCGTTTTACAAATGAGGAGCTGAGGCTAATAGGGACTTGTCTATGGTCACACAGATAAGTGTCTACAGTCAAATTTGAACTCAGATCTTCCTTTCTCCTGTTCCAGTACTCTACCTACTGTGCCACTAGCGGCCCCTATTAGTTACGTAACCCTGGGCCAATCATGTAATCTCTTTCAGCCTCAGTATCCCCATTTGTAAATGGAAATAATAATAGTACCCACCTTAGAGTTTCATGGGGGTCAAGTCAGATAACATACGTGAAGCTCTTTACAAACCTTAAAATAGCATATAAATGTTAGCTATTTTTTATTATTAAATACCTACCACAGTAAAAAACACTTTATTAAGTGATGGAGAAAAGACAACAGAAATTCCTTACCTCCAAGGAGATTGTATTCTCTAATAAGGATAAAATATTTCTATAGGTAAGTCAATAAGAGCAGAGAGAATGCTAGAATAATAACTTGGAAGAACAAGAAAGCATTCATGCAGGAGTTTCGTGCACCTGTGCCTCAAAGGAAGATAAAGATTTTAAGACGTTGAGTGGAGGTGGCAGTGCTTGCCATGTTAGAGAGACCACCTAAGCAAAGACAAAGAGATGGAGATGGGATTAAAAGTTTGGGGGTTATCTCTATTGGGCCAGTTTAGCTGAAAATGGAGGAAATAATTTGACAGAAACCCAGAAAGGTAGTTGGGAGCCAGAATGTGGAGGCATTTAAATACTAGGCTGAGTTTGAAATTTATCCTAAAAGACACAGAGAGTCATTGTGGTGATTTTGGGGGGGGGGGTGCAAAGAGATGGCATGGTCAGATTGGGAGATCAGGAAAATTATTTGGACAGCTATGTAGAAAAAAAAGATTAAAGAAAGACGAGACCAGGAAGGAACCATGTTGAAATAGTCTTAGGCAAGAAGTAATGAGTCAGAACTAGAGCAGTAGCAATGTAAGGAGAAAAGAACAGGTGTGAGAAATACTGTCAGAGCAGAATTGACAAGACTTGTCAACTGGTTGGTTTGGAAGAGTGAGGAAAAAAAGTCAAGGATCATTCCAATATTGTAAACCTGGATATAGGGTGGTGTTCTGTATGGACACAGGGAAGTTTGGAGAGAGGAAGGTTTAGGAGGAATGATAACAGCTTCTGTTTAGGATATGTTAAGTTTAAGATACCTATAAGACATGTGGTGGAATGTATCATGAATGATAAAACATTTATTTAGCACTTACTGTTTGCTAGGCACTATGCTAAGTGCAAGAGATACAAATACAGGAAAGCAAGACACTCCCTGTTGTCAAGAAGGTCAAAGAGAAGAAGGGTATAGTCTAGTACCATGTTGTCAATGCTGTCTGTATTTTCTACCTTGGACAAATCTCCAGGTGCCTTACCCTAGTTATGGCCTTGGAAGTAGATAAAGGACAGCATGTCTATAGTAATGTGTAGGTCTTCATATGTCATTGAATTGTTTTCTATTGTCCTAAAGAATTTTATGGAGAAAAATGAATTGAACGAAATGCAAAATATACCTTTCCTTATTTCTAGCTGCAATTAAATTATCTTGTTTTGATTAAATTTTAAAATCAAAAGTCTCAGTATTTCCCCAAATTTCCAGTCATTCAGCAAATATCTAACGTAAGGGAAGAGATTTAGAGCCAGAAGGAAATTCAGACGACCAAATCTAGCCTCCCTCATTTTAAGATGAGGAAACTGAGACCCAGGAAGGTTAAGTAATTTGTCCACTTTGTCACAGCTAATAAATGACACAGCTTGGATTCAAACTCAGGTCTTCCTACTGTAAATCCAGCCTTGTTTCCACTCTATGATTTATTGAACACCTAGAATAGGCAAGAAAAAACTGAAGATACATAAAATTATAAGACAAAATTTATATCCTCATTAAGGAGACAGTGCAGCCAAGTGAAAAGAGTGCTAGCTGTAAAATCAGAAAACCTGAGTTCAAATCCTGCCTTGAACTCTTACTATCAGTATAAACTTGGGCAAGTCACTTAACTTCCTTGAGCCTCAGTTTCTTAATTTGTAAAATGGGGGGGTGGACTGGATGACACAACTGAAAAAATAATGAAACAACAGAAACAATCCCTTGTTTTAATGAATTCTGCTTTCCTTTCAAAGTCTACTTTAAAAACCCTATTTTCTCTTGGAAACTAAAGTGATTTCCTTCTCCTTTGAAATCCAACAGTATGCATATATATGTGTTTTCTTCCCAAAAAATAGCATAAGTTTTTTTAAGGGACATACATCTAGAGTCTGACACTTCCTGACACCTTTTGATGTTTTCTTGGCAAAGATAATAAAATCATATGCCATTTCCTTCTCTAGCTCATTTTAGAGATGAGGAAGCTAAAGCAGAGTTAAGTGATTTGCCCACAATAACATAGCTAATAAATATCTGAGGTCCAGTTTGAACTCAGGTCCTCTTGATTCCCAAACTAGTGTTTTATCCACTGCACCACCTACCTGCTCATAAGCTAGGAGTAGATGGGGGAAAATATGTGTACCATCACCAAGACAATACATACTGTTCCAGTATCTTTAAGAGCCAAATGGAATGTTGAGGAAAAGGCAGTTTGAACTGACATTTGGAAGCTACAGGTGAAAAATGCCTTATTATGAGGTGTTTTACCATGTGAAGTCAAGGCAGGAATAGCTATTTTTAACTTCTGAGCTGTGAAGATTTATAGAGAGCTTTCATAGAAGACAGAAGATCAGGGAAAAAATTGTGTTAGAACTATCTTAACTATTATATTGAGGAAATCTGTTATATTATGGGGAAAAGGGGAATTATGACATATATGAAAAGTGTGTCTGGTAAAGACACTGGTTTTCTGTCATGACTGGAGAAAAACTGGAGAAGAAAGAGAGAAAGGAGATGGAGAGCTCTTTTCTGATGAAACTTTTAATAAGTTTATCTTATAAAGAGGATATTTAAAAAAGAGCCTTTTGATTGAAAGTAAATGGTGTATGTTTTCTTAAGTAAAAAAAAACAATTTGACTTTATAGTGAGTGTTTATGGCAACTCTGGCTGCGACATTTCTCCAAACTGTTTTTCATTTCGCCAAAATATTATGAGTAATTCTTTATGTCTCAGTTATCACTGAATTAATTTGTTAATAAATTTCATGTTTAGTCATTTCAATGTGTAAACATGAAATTAAGGCATTTACTATGCAGAAAGTATAAGTAATTGCCAATGGCAAAGTTTTCTCCTGTTTCACAAACAAATTTATTGAACAAATAATAATTAAGGAATTTGAATAGAGGCTTAAGCTGATTAAGTAATGAAAAAGAGGTTGTTATTTTACTAATTAGAAAGAAAATATCCAGTTTGAGGTGGAGCCAAGATGGCAGAGTTAAAGCAGGAACTTGCTAGAGCTCTCCTCACTAAAATACCTAGCCAAATACCTATAGAAAATGACTCTAAATAAATTCTGAAGCTGCAGAACCCACAGAATGACATAGTGAGGAAAATCTCCAATCCAAGACAGCCTGGAAGGTCAAGGGGAAGCATTTATTGCTCTGGGCTGGCCACACCAGCACATACAGCACCTGAGCAGGCCTGGGGTAGAGGATGTCAGGGGGCTGAATCACTGGCACCTGTGGCAGTTTCCAGACTTTACGACCCCAAAATGTTGAGGACAAATTGGAAGCTCAGTGGAAAAAACCTGTTGGACATGTGTGAGAGAGTAGAGTGGTCTGGCCCCAGCCCCAGGATGGCAGAGGGAGAGGAGCCCCCATCAGGGGCAGCAGCAGGGGCTATTTCTGGAGCTCTAGACCCACAAACTGTGGGGAGATTGAGTGGCTGACAGTTCACCCACCCCCACCTCCACTGGAAGCAGAGAACTACCTTGACAAAGAGCTCAAAAGTCAAACAATTGGCTGGAAAAATTAGCAAAAATGGGGGGAAAAAATCAAGACTATGGAATCTTACTTTGGGGATAAGGAAGATCAAAACATACATCCAGAAAGAGACAGCAAAGTTAAAACTCCTACATCTCAGGCCTCCAAGAAACATGTCAATTGACTTCAGGCCATGGAAGAGCTCAAAAAAGATTTTGAAAATCAAGTAAGAGAAGTAGAGGAAAAAATGGGAAGAGAAATGAGAACGATGCATGAAAATCATGAAAAATGAGCCAACTACTTGCTGAAAAAATTGATGAAGAAGATAACACCTTAAAAAATAGATTAACCCAAATGGCAAAAAGAGATCCAAAAAATCAACAAGGAGAAGAATGCCTTAAAAAGCAGAATTGGCCAAATGGAAAAGGAGATCAAAAAACTTACTGAAGAAAATAATTCTTAAAAATTAGAATGGAGCAGATGGAAGCTTAATGACTTTATTAAAAAATCAAGAATGAAAAAAATGGCAGACAATATGAAATATCTCATTGGAAAAACAACTGACCTAGAAAACAGATTCAGGAGAGACAATTTAAAAATTATTGGACTACCTAAAAGCCATGATCAAAAAAAGATCCCAGAGGTCATCTTTCAAGAAATTATCAAGGAAAACTGCCCTGATACTCTAGAATCAAAGATTAAAATAGATATTGAAATAATCTACTGATCACCACCTGAAAGAGATACGTAAAGGAAAACTCCTAGGAATATTGTAGCCAAATTCCAGAGCTCCCAGGTCAAGGAGAAAATATTGCAAGCAGCCAGAAAGAAACAATTCAAGTATTGTAGAAACACAATTGGGATAACACAAGCTCTAGCAGTTTCTACATTAAGGAATCAGAGGACTTGAAATGTGATATTCCAGAGGTCAAAGGAGATAGGGTTAAAACCAGGAGTCACCTATCTAGCAAAACTGTGTATAATACTTCAGGGGAAAAAAATGATCATTCAGTGAAATGGAGGACTTTTAAGCATTCTTAATGAAAAGACTAGAACTGAATAGAAATTTTGACTTTCAAATACAAGAAACAAGAGAAGCATGAAAAGGTAAACAGGAAAGAAAAATCATAAGTTATTTAAAGCTGAACTGCTCACATTCCTACTTGGAACGATAATATTTGTAATTCTTGAGACTTTTCTCAGTATTAGGGTAGTTTGGGGGATTATAGATATAGACAGACTGCACAGAGTGAGTTGAATATAAAGGAATGATATTTTTAAAAATAAAATTAAGGAGAGAGAGGAATATATTGGGAGAAGGAAAAAGAGAAATAGAATGCAATAAATTATCTCTCACATAAAAGAGGCAAGAAAAAGTTTTTTCAATGGAGGGGAAGAGGAGGGGGATGTAAGAGGGAAAGAGTGAACCTTACTTATTGCATTTGATTTAAGGAGGGAATATATGCACACTCAATTTCATATGAAAGTCTATCTTACACCACAGGAAAGTAGGGGGAGGTGAAAAGCTGGATTGGGGAATGATAGAAGGGAGGGCAAATGGGAGGAGGGAGTAATTAGAAGTAAACACTTTTGAGGAGAGATGGTCAAAAGAGAGAATAGAATAAATGGAGGGGGACAGGATAGGATGAAAGGAAAATATAGTTAGTTTTTCACAACATGACTGTTACGGAAGTGTTTTTCATGACTGCACAAGTATAACTTATATTAAATTGCTTGCCTTTTTAATGGGAGGGTGGGGAGGGAGGAAGGGAGAGAAGTTGGAACTCAAAGTTTAAAAATGAATGTTAAAAATTGTTTTTACATGCAACTGGGAAATAAGACATACAAGCAGTGGGGTGTAGAAATCTATCTTGCCCTACAGGAAAATAGAGGGGAAGGATATAAGAGAAGGGAAGGGTGTGATAGAAGGGAGGGCAGATTGGGTTATTAGAATGCACACTGTCTTGGGATGGGTGGAGGGGAGAGATGGGGAGAAATTTTGGAACTCAAAATCTTGTGGAAGTGAAGATTGAAAACTAAAAATTAATGTTTAAAAAAAGAAAAGAAAGAAAATGTCCAAATGTACTAGATTTCTTTAGTGCATAGGATGTTAATATAAAATATAGGAACAAATCAAATAGCAGCTTAGTACCTACAAGGGAGTGGTCAACCATAGTATAATCTTGGAAACTTATGAATAAACGTACAAAGGCAGAAAAATTAAGACATTTGGGGAGCAGGAAGTAGACAGTCCTATCTAGAGTGGAAAGTTTTGCATAAGGGATTAGTGAAAGAGAGAGCTGAAAACATAGGTTGGGACCAAAGGATCTTGAATGCTAAGCTAATAAAGAGAAAGACATGACATGATGGTAGTAGTACTGTTTATGTTAAGCAGATTCTTTAGTCACAGAAGAACTCAAAGGATTTTTGAGTGGGGAAGTATCTTAGGAAGCCTAATACAGAAGTACTAATTTCCAGTATATATCTGATGATAGAGATTGAAGGAAGCATATCCCACACAAAACAATCAGGTTGACCAAGCTTGACAGCAGTGAGAAAGGAAAGGGGTGAATCTGAGACTTTAAAAGAATTGATAGGACTTGGCGACAGATTAAGAGTAAGAAAAAGAGTCAAAGATTCAATTCAACAAATATATATTAGGCAATGGGGAGCCTAAAGAAATGTTTATTCAATTGAAAGATGATTCCTTTTTTCCTTAGGGATTTTTTTTCCTATGTCAAAACCCAAAAGACATTCATCCCAAAGTCATCATTCCCAATTATCCAAGAATCTTCTCCATTTGCAATCACAAAGAAAAATAAATGAAATTATATGATCAGGAGTCAAAAGCAAGATCTGGTATGAAAAAGATAGGGTTATAAAAATATACTTTTACATGGAAGCTCTTTGAAGAAGCAAAGTATGGTCTCTTGGAGTCTGTACATTTCGTACAGTGAGCATTCAATATGATTATTCTAGTTGGAGTATGTGCAAAGGGGTGTGTATGTGTGAGTGCGTGTGTGTGTGTGTGTGTGTGTGAGTGAGTGTGTGTGTGAAGTCAAGTCACCAAGCCAACACTGTGCTTTGCAATAAGAATACAAGGGGGGGGGAACACAACCAAAATCTCAACTTTCAAGGTCACAATCTAATTTGGGGAGACAATATGCAAACAACTATAACAAATAAGTTGAATTGGAGATGATCTCAGAGAGAAGATGCTACCATTAAGAGGAATGGGGGAAAGTCTTCTTGCAGGTGATATTTAAGCTTGAAGGAAGTCAGGGAAGCCTGGTGGGCAAAACTAGCCTGGAAGAGAATTGGAGGCATGGGGGATAGCTAGTGAAAATGTAGTCAAAAGATAGAATGTCATATGCAAGGAAGGGGTGGAGAGGGTAGTCACTGAATCACAGAAAGGGACCAGGTAATAATGAGCTTTAAAAAACCAAACAGAAGATTTTATATTTGATTCTGCACTTAATAGGGGTACGGATTTTCTCCGTCTTTATAGCTTACTTTGTGGTGTTATTTTTCTTTTCCTCTTGTCTGGGGTTAGTTAGGTTCACTGTGTTTTCTTCTCATGTGTTTTCAGTAAAGGATTACCTTCAAGTTCCACTTTCACATTAGAAGACAGTGCCATCTACTTGACTTCTGAGCAGAGTACACTGGAAACACAGGACGATAATGCCTCTGTGTTGGACGTCTATTTAGTAAGTTGTGTTTGACCTTTGCCTTTCTTTTTTTTTAAACTCCAGACTTATCGTTTAGTGGGTCCAGATGCCAAGTTTACGCATGGGTGCGTTTCATAAAATTAGGCACACTTGATTTGTTTGTTTTAGTTTTAAATTAATATAATGACATACCAAGGCTGGCCTTAAACAAGTGAAACCATTCTGAGTCCAACTTTAGTGTTCCAACAAAGACAGTCTCTCTACAGTTTGTTCACTCAGAGCACAAAATGGACAAGTCAGAAAATACAGTATGCTAAGCACAATCGTCTGATTTTCTTGTGGACTTCTGTGATAAGCCCATTTTTCATAAGAGTAAATAAAGTCCTTCCTAAGGTCCATTCTACCCATATATCATGTAATTTTGCCCTCTACAGCCAGAAATATTTAATTCACTAAGTGAGTTGTGAATGGTACCTAGAAAACTATTTTAATTGATGAGCCTGAGAAAGAAGAAGCTAAATGTTTTCTCCTTCCAGAGAGTGGGAGAGGGAGAGGTAGGGAAGAGAGAGAGAGAGAGAGAGAGAGAGAGAGAGAGAGAGAGAGAGAAACAAAGATCAACATAGATACAATGGATTCTCATTATTTGCAGATTACAAACTTGTGAATTTACCTACTCTAAAATACTCCTGACACTATTTCAGTCTGCACAGAAATGTGCAGAGCAGTGAAAAAAAAATGAGTCAAAGAAGGCAATCCCCTGCCTTCTTGTTTTGTACTGAAAACAAGCATCCTTATCAAGGTCTATTTAATGCCATGTTTTCTGAATTTTTGTGCTTTTTTATTCTTTGGTGATTTTGCTTTTTTAAATGGCTCCATAGCTTATTGCTGTCTAGTGTTCCTAAACACAAAAAGACTGTAATGTGCCTTACTGAGAAAAATATATGTGTTAGGTAAGTTTCATTCAGGGATGAGTCATAAGTATCGTCTGCCATGAGTTCAGGTTATTGAATCAGCAACACAATCTATCCAGAAAAAAGAAGAGGAAATTCACCCAATGCATGGGACCATTCTAAAAAGTGCTAAATTAAATGTTGTGACCAGAGCCTCGCAGGAACTTAACCCTCCACTTCCCAAGGGGAAAAATGGTTCAGTATTCATTAATTCAATGTCTGCAGTGACTTTATAGAACATAACTACTACAAATGATCAAAATGAACTGTATATATTTCTCCTTCACATAGATTCCCTTCTTTCTGTATATCTACACTTAGTCCCATGATATAAATTAAGTATTGGTTGATTATTTTTCATTTTCTCCAGTAACACTGTGACTGACTGCAGCATTGCTAATTCCTAAGCAAACACTCTGAGTATCATGGGTATATGTGTGTTCCAGTCTTATTGAAAAGATTAACAAAACAACAGAACCAAAGTTAAGTATACATAGGTCAAAATCTTAGACACTTTAGAAAAGGCCTCTAGAATATTCAAATCACTATTCTGATCCAGGTAGATTTCTGCTCCTTTCTTTTTGTCCCAGAGGAGACAGCTCAGTGACTCCTTGGAAAGTCTACTTAACCTGAATCACTATAGAAACTTTCATGGAGGACCAGAAAATCTAATTTATCGGATATATAGGGTGTGTGTGTGTGTCTGTGTCTGTGTGTCTGTGTGTCTGTGTGTGTGTGTGTTTCCTATTGGATCTGCCTCTATGAACTTCACCTATCCATCTGTGACTGACACACATTGCCTATGAGCTAAGAGAGGATTAAGAGAAAGGAAGGAAAAAATAATCTGCTTGTTATTAATAGGTATTTTCCCCAGAACTATTTGAGAGTAGATCAGACTCCCTTAGAGTCCATGCCTTGCAGTGCCAGCTAAAGGTTTATCAGAGTTTGGGAGAGGTACTATTAAGAAAAGAATACTAGTGGGAGGAGCCAAGATGGCAGAGTAGAAAGACACACTTATGCTAGCTCTGAAACCATAGCCTATAAAATATCCATAAAGAAGAACTCCTAACAAATTCTGGACCAGTGGAAGCCACAGAACAACAGAGTGGAGGAGATTTCTGTTCCAGAAAGACCCGAAAAACCCTCACCAAATGTCCATCACGCACAGGACAAGAGCAGAACCCAGCCCTACCTTGGCCTCACGGACCAGGGAGGAGCAGATCGGAGCAGGCTTCAGGGACGGAATCTCTGGTGGCCGTGGGGGTCCCTCCACCCACAGGTGCTGCAGGTCAGTGAGAGAGACCTCTGGGCTCTCTGAGAGGGGAGCAGGGTGTCTCCATAACTCAGGTCCCCTCGGGAGGCAGCAGCAGAGGCAGCGGGTGGCTAGAGCTTCTGGAACAAGCAGAAGCTCAGCAGCAGCTCCATTAAGGAAGGTCTCTGCATAAACCCCCTGAGGAAACTGAGTCTGGGCAGTGGCCCTGCCCCAACCTGAGAACCTGATTTAATCTTACCCTGAATAGCAGCCGGCCCACCACTGAAAGCCCTGAGGCTGGGGAGCAGCATTTGAATCTCAGACCCCAAGCACGAGCTGGGCAGATCTAGGCGGGGTGGAGAGGTATCTCAGAAGTTGAGTAACTGGCTGGGAAAATGCCCAGAAAAGGGAAAAAAAAATAAGCCCATAGAAAGTTATTTTCTCGGTGAAAAGATATTAGCTCCTTTCCTTTCTGAGGAGGAGGAACAATGCTTACCATCAGGAAAAGACATAGGAATCAAGGCCTCTGTATCCCAAACATCTGAAATAGATATTCAATGGGCTCAGGCCATGGAAGAGCTCAAAAAGGATTTTGAAAATCAAGTTAGACAGGTGGAGGAAAAACTGGGAAGAGAAATGAGAGAGATGCAAGAAAAGCATGAAAAACGGGTTAATACCTTGATAAAGGAGACCCAAAAAAATGCTGAAGAAAATAACAC
>CM053769.1:78133814-78165964 GCA_028658325.1 Potorous gilbertii
GTAAAAAATTAAATAAAAAGAAAAAAAGAAAAAAAAGAAAAGAATACTAAGGCAGGTGTTGGGAGATATGAAAAGTGAAGCAGGCATCTATCTTACTGTGTGATCAAACCCAGTTCTACCCACTTATTAATAAGTAAGGAGGCATTCAATAAGCATTTGTTAAATTGAACTACTTCCAGCTTCAACTGGTAGAAGTAGAAGTCAATCATTCAAAATGTTGATGGGTACCTCTTCTAGACAACTCGTAAAGGGCAATTCTTGTTACAAGACATGGTCCACTGTTCGTTGCTCCTCTACAAGTACTCTGAATTAACTTGGGGTTAATGAGAAACCAAGAGAGAAATAAATATCATGTAATTGAAAAAAGGCTCACTTTTTTTTGCAATTCTTTAAGTGACTTAAGTTCTCCTTGCAAGACCTAAACAGTCATATTTTTGTTATCGTTGAGTAGCATGAGTTGTGTCTGTCTCCACATGACCCCACTTGGGACTCTCTTGGCAAAGACATTGGAATGGTTTGCCACTTCCTTCTCTGGTTCATGTTACAGATGAGGAAACTGAGACAAACAGGTCAAGTGATTTGCAAAGGACCACACAGCTAGTAAAGTGTTTGAGGCTGGATTTGAACTCAGGAAGATGTCTTCCGGCACAGCACTCTTATCCACTGTACTACCTAGCCTCCCCCCCACCAAAAGAACTCATTGTCCCACTTATTTCACACATGTCTATCTGTTAGTTATCTTGCCCAGCACCTAACCTTATCTCCTATACCTTTTCTTCATTTGCACCATGCCTGTGAAATGTGCAATGATAGTGTTAAATTCTGATGTTCTTTCTATTCCTTTAGCCCCTGCTTTTTCATTGCCTACCCTAGTGGGAGAAACCAGCTGGCTGCTTATTACTAATGCTGCTAATGTTTCCCATGCTTTGGGAGAATTTTAACTTTGTTCTCAGTCCCTGCCGTCTTGTATGGATGGTAAACAACATTCCCTCTGAGCTTTGCTTTGGGTTTTTTGGTTTTGTTTTTAATGTAACCGACCTATACAGATCCTTGAGGAGCAAAGTCAGACTCTCCAGAGTCAAAACAAGAAGAAAGGAGCAAGAAGGGAAAAAATATACAAAATGCTTTTCAGCTTCATAGCAGAAGCTCATCATATTATTTTCCTTGCTTCTACTTGCAGCAAAAATCTGAAAAGATAAGGAGTCAAATACACTCCTACATCCCCAAGAGCTTGGGGTAATGGCACCATTTATATGTTTCTTACAGTTGTAGAGGAAATCTAGATTTTCCTTAGCTAAAATGAAAAAATGATGCTGAATTGTTGTCATTTTTCAGTAGTATCCAACTCTCCATGAATCTTATTTGGGGTTTTCTTGGCAAAGAAACTGAAGTGGTTTGCCATTTCCTTCTCCAGCTCATTTTACAGATGAAGAACTGAGGCAAACAAGTTAAGTGACTAACCCAGGATCACAGAGCTAGTAAGTGTCTGAGGCCAGATTTTAACTCAGGAAGATGATTCTTTCCAATTCTAAGCCCAGTGCTGAAAAGATTATACGATTATAATGTGGTGTTTTGTTAGTGACAATGGCTTGAAATCCATTTGTCTATTTCTTTTGGTATCAAAGAAATCTGATAAACTGGTTTGTCTCCTCTCATACTTTCAACTTCATTTGTAATACTATCATTTACTAAGGCTTGGCAACTCTATTATCTCTGACATCACTTTACTTATCTGGTTTATAAAGTGTATTTCAGGCATATAGATCACCATGTAAATTTGCTCCCTCTGAAAAAGAAAAAAGAAAAGGACCTCATTTCTAATCATTTTATTTCAAACATTTCTCATTTATAATGAAAGAACATTTGCAGAAAAGAAGAAGGGTAAAGATTCTGCTACTGATTAATGAACACTGACAGCTGTCATTTTCATTCCTGGCAGAATAGTATATAGTATGGTCTCTAGTGCAGTATCAAGCTCATTTTAATTGCATATTTGGAAGGGACTGTTTATGAGAGATGGAAATAGGAAATAGATTGTTTTATTGTTGTGAAGACTATATTTTTCATATTTCATTTCTATCATTGAATGTTTTCGAGGCAGCTCGGTGGTTCAGTAGATAGAGTGCTGAGCCTGAGATCAAGAAAACCTGAGTTCAAACGTGGCCTCAGCCCCTTATGGTCTATGTGGTCTTGGCCAAGTCACTTAACTTGTTTGCCTTAGTTTTCTCATTTGTAAAATGAGGATAAGGATAACTCCTACTTTCCAGGGTTGTCATGAGGATCCAAAAAGATATTTAACACAGTGCTTGTCACAAAGTAAATGCTATATAAATACTAACACTTTTTTCCTCTCTATTTTTTATGTTCTAATTTTTTCATTTGAGCTAGGTGGTACAGTGGAAAGAGTGCCACCCCTGAAGTCAGAAAGTTCCTGAGTTGAAATCCAGCCTCAGACACTTACTAGCTGTGTGACCCTGGACAAGTCATTTAATCCTATTTGCCATTTGTAAAATGAACTGGAGAAGGAAGTGACTAAACATTATTACAGTATCTTTGCCTAGAAAATTGCAAATGGGGTCCCAAAGCATTGGACATAACCAAAACAACTGAACAACAATAGATTTTTTCAATCATTCTCCATAATTATACCAGGCACATGAAGTGTGTCTGACTTCTTTAGGAATAGTCACCCCAATTAAGTGGATTAGTGACCATAGAAACTCCCATTTCTTCCCCATTGCTGAGGTTTAAGATTTTCATCTACTTCCTTGTCTGCCTCTTTTAATTCTTGCCTGGGACAGGAAGGAGTGTGGAGTATGTATACACACACACACACACACACACACACACACACACAATCCCAGCTTTTCACTTAGAGGGTAGTTTGGGTGGCATTTGCAGTGGCAAGACTGGTGTTGTCAAGAGAGGGTTAGTGCTATCAACCAAAAAAAAAAAGACATCACAATGGACAATTGAAGTGAAGCTGAGATTAGTTAAGTGTTTCAGCACTGATGTCTCGGATAGTAGTAGATTCACTGCAGTACCAAGAGAGGGTAGCATTACTGGGATGAGCTACAAGAAATGTGATTTCCAATATCAGTAGATTTAATTAGGTTAACCAAATTATGTGCCTTCCATCATGGAGCCAAATAAGACATTCATGTGAAGACGCCCGTGCATCATCTAGAAGAAAATTCTCTGATTTAAGCTTGTCTTTATGTCCCTATATCCAGGGTTCTGACAAAAAGGGAAACAGCTGGGATCAGAGTTTATAATATGTGTGCCCATAGTGCCTTTCCTAGAAGTCTGTTGGTTTATTATAAACATTTAGGACTGGGGAGTTAGTGTTTCAGTATAGGTAGAGTCTATGATGAAAGGTCTTTCAATTCACCCTAAGGGAATCTTAGAGAGCTCAGGCATAATAGGAAAAGATGATAAGCCATATGTTTTCTCCTTCTCTTTTTCTTCCCGTCTCTCATCAGTTACTCAAATTTTACATTGATTTTAGCCTAGTATCATCTCATAGGTTTCCCCATCCCTTAACCCATCCCTCCTCAGTGGTCTCAACTTATGTCAAACCCACAGAGCCCCAACCCCTACCCTAACTCTTGTGATAAAGTACCCAAGATAACCTGAGTCTATCTTTTCTCTGGAACATGGAATCTCTACTCCAGTCCTTTGTGTACTCAAAGATAGCACTTATTTGCAACTTAACAAGTTGAATCTAAATTAAAAGAGAAAGAAAACAGAATGAAACTTTATATCTCTCTGTTTCACATTGTTAACAGTAGAAAGTTTCCAAAGCACTGTATGCTTGAGAGACAGAGATGGAGAAAAGTTGTGAGCTTTGAGTTCCATTTTGTAATTATCCATCAAAGAGTGACCTGGTCAAAGGCAATAGGTCACAGCAGAGGAAAGAAATACAGGAAGAAAGGGATGAAGACTGGGAAATATCCCTCAATTAACATGGGTAGAAGGTCCTAAGCAGATCTCCTTTTCCTTTACTCTCTGGAATACCCTTTCCTGTTCTTTGGATCCTACTTCTCATCCCTTACACACCCTTACTATCTTGAAAGAACCAGCACTAGTGGTCTGGAGATGAGGAATACAAGTCCCTACTGCCTTTTGGTTAGGAAGTGGAAAATTCCTATTCCCACCACTGAGGTAGAAAGAGCAAGGGTCCAGGTATCTCACACTGGAACTTTGAATCATTTTTCTCCCCAAAACATCATTCTACATAGTGGCAGAATTCTATGATACTATGAGTTTGATGTATATTTCAGATATATTATAAGTTAAATTGGATTTTATGAGCTGGTCTGAAAACCTACCATTTATAACCTAACCACTATTTATAAAACTGCATAATTGAAAGACCATAAGTTAAAAGGGCTTCTAGTCCTAGCTTATTTGGGCTTAGTTTGCTGGGTTTCAGTTTCTTCATCTGTAAAATTAAGAAAGTTGAACTAGATCAAGGTACACCTTTTTGTGTAATGGATCCTTTTTGGTAGTCTGATGAGTACAATTGACCCCTCTCAGAAAAATGTTTTTAATGCATAAATACACAGGATTATAAGAAAAATCCGTTACACTGAAATCATATCGAAATATTTTTAAAACAAATCCAGATTCAAATATAGCTAGAAATAAAATTACAAGCTAGTAAAACAAAACAAAAATCTAGGCCAAGGATCCTTGAACCAGATCATCCCCAAGGTCTCTCCCACTCATTCTACAAAATGTTCCAAAGTTTCAAGACTCTTTGATATGTTTCAAATTCCAAACAATCATGTTATATACAATCTTTTATAACAGAGCCTGTTGATAAGCTGGGGATGCCCTAAATAAAATTCCTTGGAGGAAAAGATGGGAGAGAGTATGGCCACTCCAACTTCACTTTTCCTTCAAATTCTCTGCCCTAAACCTTAAGACTATTTGAAACAGCTGCCTGTCTGGAAGGCTCTGAATCATTAACTTTTAATTCCAGGGTGTGTTTTCATGCATGAAGATTTTCATTTTACATCTGCATGTTCATTCAGACCTAAAAGTCTACTCACTTTAATAGCTCATTACCCTCCTTTCAATTTTCATTTGCCTTCACATTTAGTATGGAGTAACTGAAAAATGAAGGATATGTCTCTACTGGGTTAAAATGAAGGATCAGTGCACACATTTTTGTCTTTTTTTTTTCCCTTGGTCTTTTAGTATCCAGGATACCATGATTGTTCTGTCATCATTTGTACTTCAAGCACTAGCCTATTATAAATGGAAGACTTGTTTAGTATTTTAAGAGAGTTTATGAGTATCAAGACTTTTCTTGAAAGATTATTTTCCCTTTCAAGAATATTGTTTCTAGATAATATATCTTATACATATATGTATAAAGTAGAGAGTGTATATATACACATTGTGTGTATGTGTATATATTGTCATTCACAAGACCAGTCCCCAGAATCTGAAATAGTTTTAGAAAGAAATTTATCAGGTCATTTGGTAGAGAGACAGAGAGAGCCAGAAAGAAGGTGTGGCTCCCTCTCCAGGTTCTGGAAAGTTTGTATTATATAGGATTTTGATGAAGGTTTCCACACACGAGTCATACAGAAATCAAATTAAAGGAAACCAAAACATAAGACTGAGTGGATCCAAAACAAGTCCTGGATATGGATGGAGACGCAAAGCAAGAATGTTTTGGTTCTAGCACCTGGGGGAACCCAAAATATCAAGTAGCCATCTTTAGCATTCCTAGAGAGTTACTGAGGTGAGGTAATATTCTGGGTGCAAGCGACCTCTAATCACCTAAAGTAGGATCCAAAAATTATTAATAAATTATAAATAATCCACAGCATATGTAGACACACCTAAGTATTCATATACTTATGTATGTTTATATGAGTGAGTGAGTGAGAGAGAGAGAGAGAAATTCAAACTGATTCAACCTATTCCTGTGACATAATGTAGGAATAGTTTTGGAATGTCCCCACTGCGGACTCAGGGCACATGTAAGTATGGCATGTTGAGGTATGGTAGTCTGAGATATCATAGCATCTGAGCTATGAGCATTGTGAAGATACCTAGAATCAGAAAGAGGAAGAGGAAAGAAAATTTCAGGATGGTCTCTCTTGAGTTGAGTGGAGGACAGGGGAAGTCATATTGGAGAATGAGCTGATCTGTTCTCTAGTGATTGGCATGATTTACAGCAGATTGGGGGTGGGAGTGGGAATGGGCATTATTGTCGAATTCATGGGAGGAGGGACTTTATGCCAACAAAACATTTTAAATGTGATGATTTAAATATAACTGATAATAAATAGAATCTCCTTTGAGTGGCCATAATGTGTGTTATATATGTGTCAATTAGAATGACATTTTTCCCTCAGTTTACCTGAAACAAGAATACAACAAAAATAATAACACTTATGTAGTCCTTTAAGGTTTCTAAAAACTTTATATATATAAAATTCTTTGTTATTCCTACGACCCTCCCAACAATCCTATGAGGTAGGCACTCTTATTATCTCATTTTACAAATGAAGAAACTGAGGCAAACAGTTAAATGACTGGCCCAGGGTCACATAGCTAGTAAGTGTTTGAGGCTGGATTTGAACTCAGGTATTCCCTATTCCTACAGTCTCTCCATTGCACCATCCAGCTGCAGTTGGCTCACTGAAGGATTCAGTTCAGGTTTCACATTACCCAATTAGGATCTGAAGATTTAGATCTGGAAAAGACCTTTGAAAGTCATTGAATTCCACCCCCTCATTTAACAGATGAGGAAAATGAGGCCCATGGAGCTTAAGTGATTTGCCCGAGGTCCTCAGGTTTCCCTCAGGTCCTGCATTTGACTCCAAATCCAGAACTCTTTGCACTTATAACACAAAGTCCCTCATGTTAAAGACAAAGAAATCAATGCTTCAAGAGGTAGGCAAAGTGACTTGCACAGAGTAGCATAGGTAATAAGTAGCATAGTCAGCATTTGAACTCAGGTTCTTAAACTCTAAAGTCCACTGCTTAAGAGAGAACGTTGTATGTATTTGAGGCAATCTAAAGCATTTTGATTTAGGAGTAGCTGGGTGGTACAGACGTGCTGGAGGTAGAAAGATTCATCTTTCTGAGTTCAAATCTGGCCTCAGATGTTACTAGCTGTGTAACCCTGGGCAAGTTACTTAACCCTGTTTGCCTCAGTTTCCTCATGTGTCAAATGAGCTGGAGAAAGAAATGACAACCATTCCATTATCTTTGCCAAGAAAACCCCAGTGAAGTCACAAAAAGTCAATCATGTCTGAACAACAACAAATCATTCTAGAGATATTAAAATAGTGGGAGGTTTTTTTTTTGAATGATACTTTTAATCTGTGACCAAAGGCATGCCTTCCATTGGTTTTAGATATGACAACAGCAGATTAGGGCATTAAGAATGCAACATACTGTATCGGTAAGAGGAGATGATAATAGTGTCTACTATTTAAATTGCCAGAAGCACTGAAAGTTCATGAATGCAGCTCTCTAAGTTGTTTCAATTTGTAAGAATTCTTCTTGGTCCAATATAGAGCACAAGGGAATGCTAATGGAAAGAGTGGCAAATTGGAACTCAACGTCTCATAAAAGAGAAACATGAAAACTAAAAAAAAATTTAATTTAAAATTAAAAAAGAGTTGCAAAGCCATTCCACAGAAAATAATGATGGGTTTGAATATCCTTTTATGCTTAACTGACAACAGAACTGTAAGGGAAATCATGAGCTTGCTTTTTTAATAATAGTAATAAATTGGTATGATAATCTAGCAATAATAATATCTGCAAAACAATAGCTTTCTCTCTTATGTCTTATATCTGGGTTAGGTCTTTTTTTCTTTCACCTAACCATCATTCCATATTAACATCTGCTTCATTTTATTGGCATTTAATCTAGACATATATCTCTGCAAAATGTATTTTCAAAGTACAGAATAACCGGGCAAGTAGGAAAAAGCACTTAGCCCTTCCTTTAACTAATCTCCCTTATCAGATGTCAATTACGATGTGAGATTGATGTGAAGAATGATTATATTTTTATGGTGAATTAATAAATAGGATAAAGGGTAGCAGAGAAATGAAAGTGACTGAATGAACAGATTAACATAATTTTATAGGAGAGGCAACATGATGCAGTGAATCTAGAGCTAGATTTGAAGTCAGAAAGGCATAGTCAGGTCCTGTCTCCGATACAGAATGGCTGTGGGATCATTATAGGTAGGCAAGATCTCAGCATCTCAATGGCAACATCTCAATGCCAAAAGGCAGTTCTCCAGGATTGAAAAAAATAGAGGGAGTCCTTCCCAAGGAATCACAAAAGTTGGGGAGAGGAAAGAGGGAATATAAGTCTGGGGTAGGGGGATCAGGGTGAAAGAAATCATAGGTGGGGTAGGGCAAGAGGTACTTTTGTGTATGGAGGGGTTCTGTAAACACAGAGATGGCATGATAGAGAATAAAGTGCACTGGGACTTGAGGACCCATGAGTTTACTTCCTCAATGTTATTTAGGATCATAAAAACATAGATTTGAAAATTGTAAGATCATAGATTTAGAGCGGGGAGGGACTTGAGAAATCCTCAGATCACCATCTAGAATTCTAGATTCTAGGGTGTATTAAACTTTTTCTACTCACAGTCCCTTTTTGCTTTTTGGCACCAATCCTTGGTGTTGTGTGACCTGAGGGTATATGCAGTGCGAAGTGGGCATGCTTTGTTTTCAGAACCAAGAACACAGTGAAGTTGTGCAGTACAAAATGGGCAAGAGGAAGTACCTCAGATTCATTTGATTTTGAATTAATTTTTGATGTTGTGTAAGTTTTTCTTTTTTACTGTTGCCATATAGAGTCATAATCCACAGTTTAGGAAGCTCTGACTAGTGTCAGACTCCACGGGAATCTCTTCCATTGTATCTGGACTCAGAAAAATCACTTATTAACATTATCTAGGTTCTGTTGTATTTTATTTTGTTAAATATTTCCCAATCACATTTTACATTTAATTTTAATTTTCTTTTCTCAATTACATGCCAACAAAATTTCTTAATGTTTGCTTTTAAAAATTTTGAGTTTCAAATTCTCTCCTTCCCCTCCTTCCTCCTTCCTTGAGAAGGCAAGCAATTTGATATAAATTATATATATGCAGTCATAAAAACATTTTTTATATTTAACTTTTTTCTTCAGTTACATATAGACAAACATTTTTAATAATCATCTTTTTTTAATTTTGAGTTTCAGATTCCCAATTACATTTTAATCTGGTTCTTAAAATTGGCCTGTGTGTTTGATACCTCTGATATAGTACAACCCTCTTACTTGACAGATGAGAGAACAGCCTGTGTGTTTGATACCTCTGATATAATACAACCCTCTTACTTGACAGATGAGAGAACAGCCAAAAAAGCCAAAGAAAACCACGCAAGATTGAAAAGACCACAAAATGCAGAGCTAGATGAGGCATTAGAAATCAGCTCCTGTGATTCCAAATGCCATAATCTTATCACTATATTGTGTTATATGCTGGGTGACTTAGGGCAAGACATATGACCTCTATAAATCTGTTTCCTTATCACCATTTTAAAATATTTATTAATTCATGTTAAAATAATGATAATAAACCCATTACATAGTAACATACATAACATTTTATAAAAGATAATTATATTTTTAAATATAAAAGTGAGAAGTTACATAATTTCATTTATTTTACAAATTTCTTTAATGTCTAAATTAATAGAAGACAGCTGGATTTTCATATCTGCTTCTGTGTTCAATCTGTTGCAATATGTTATCTTGGTTGAAGAATATGAAGAAAATCTGGCCTCCCACAGTTACATAGTTTGGAAAAGAAAGGCGTTTTTTATTGGTAAATAACATCTTGGTATGCTTATGAAAATAGTTTCAACCTCACAGACTCCTCCCCAAAAAGGATTGTAAGGACCCCCTTGGGTCTTTGGTCCAAACTTGAAAATTGCTGGAGTAGTGGATAAATAGTCAATCTAGGAGTCAGGATGAACTGGGTTCCACATCTGCCCCCAACATATACTAGCTATCACTTAACCACTCAGTGCCTCAGACAACTCTGCAAAATGGTAAGAAGTTACAGATGACTTGCAAATCTCCATCTATAGGAGTTTCCAGACCAGACCAATAATCTGTGCTATGGCTCACAAAACGATTGGCTGTTTAAGGGATGGTTTGTAATGGGTTTGAATCAGTGCTGGAATGAATCGTTTTTTATTTTTATTTTTTTGCCAGCTAGTATCATCTCATGTTATTGTCATCAAAAAGTGATCCCACTATACCATTTAATTTCAGAGCTGGAAGGGAGGTCATCTAGTTCAGGATTTCTCAAACTTTTCCCACTCAAGACCCCTTGTTACCTTTCGACTCCTTATGCTTTTCAGCCACATTGGTTGGCATTGTGTGCCCTGAGGGCATACACAATGTAAAGTGCTTTGTGTTCAGAACCAAGGCTGTAATGAAGTTATGTGATGCAGCATGGGCAAGTATTGCAAGAAACACCTTGGGTTCATTAGTTTGATTTTTAATTAATTTTTGGTCTTTATGCATTCAGAAACCTTTCACTGTTGCCAAATTTTTTGCAACTCCACATGGGGTCGCAACCTACAGCTTAAGAAATGCTGATTCTAGGCTATTTTTTTTAACAGAAGTGTTTAGGACCAAAGAAGGGAAACAGCTCACCTAGGCTTATAGCTCGTTCACTGTACAGTAAGGGCTCGAACCCAAATCTCCTGACTCGTAATCCTAATGCGTTTTCCAAAATGGCTTTGTGATCTCAGAAAAGGCCTTTCCCTACCTTAAGATATTATAAAAATAATCTTGATAAACAGTATAAAGAAACAGACTTACCACTTTATCACAACAAATTTGAGCCTGACTGCCCAAATCCCATAGCATCCAAATGGGATTCCCATTTTATAAATAGGATGACTGAATTCTAAAATCAGTGAGGTCAAGCTAGTGACCTCATTTATGAAGCTATGCATGAAAGTTGTTAATGTTACTATGGTTGCAATGGTTATGACTGGAGCAACAAGCGAGCATTGGATTTTCAAATAAATTAATGCAAGGGTTCTATAACTTGGTCAGAGATTTGTTGAATTAGAGTAGTTCTTTTTGCAGTAATTCAACTTACAATAAAAAAAAAAACTGGGCTGCCTTGTATCTTTACAGACAATGGTGACTTCCACCTCATTTCCTCATTCATTTCCATTTATCCCATAGACCTTCATCTTTTGCTCACTTGTTCACAGTCTTCTACATTTGTCAGTGATTCCCCAGACCTTCCAATCTCTTCCTAATGCTTTTTAAAATTCTAATCTCTTTTTATTCTTTAAGAAAGTATTGAGTCTCATTGGGAGAATGATAACAATGCCTCATATGTCTATAGCATTTTATTTGTTAAAAAGTATTTTCACACATACTATTTCATTTGTCCTGGAAAAAAAATCCTGTAAAATCCTTGGTCAGAGGAAAGAGGAAGGTCATTTATTATCCATCTCACAGCATTGACTTGGAACAGCCAGGTAAATCATCACAAGCCCATTGATCAGGAATTTATTTTTAAAAAACTAATAGGTCAGTCCTTAAAGAAATCAAGTTATAAATACATATGAATTTTGATTAAAATAGAAAATGATACAATAGGAGGAATGGATGCCTATAATATAGAACGATGCTTGTTCACTAGACTTATTCATCAGATATCTATTAAGTGCCTACTATGTACAAGGCCCTGTGCTCAATACTGGCAATACAAAGATGAAAAGGAAATGGTTCCTACCTTCAAAGAGCTTACTTTCTAATGGAGGGAAGCAACATGTATAAAGATAAGTCAATAAAAATGTATACAAAGTAAATAGAGATTATTTGGGGGGCATCCTAACAAGGGGAAAAAATCAGCAAATAACCTCTTGAGGAGCTGGCAAATGCCTTCAAGTTGAGCCTTCAAGAAAATTGGGCATTCTAACGCAAAGGTGATGAACTCCAATCATGAGGAACAACTTGGGCAAAGACCTAGAAATGGAAGGTTAGAGTGGCATGTGTGGGGAAGAGCAGACAGACCTGTTTGACTGAAACATACAGTGTATGATGTGGGTTAAATGTAGTTAGTCTGCAAAGATTGATTGGAGCCAGATTAAGAAGAGGTTTAAATGCCAAACAGACATGTTTATGTTTTATCCTAGAGATAGTAGAGAACCACCAAAGCTTCTGGAGAAAGAGAATGAGATGATAAAAACCTGTCCTTTAAGAATATCAATTTGGTAGCTGTAAAGAGGTAGGGAAGCTAATTATAAGGCAAGCTATAGAGATGATGAGTGACTTAACTGGGATTGTGGCTGTGTGTGACCAGAGTGAAAGGGTTATGTCTTAGACCCAGGACAGGATGGATGCCAGAGATTTTGGAGAAATAGAAATGTCAAGTCTTGGAAACTAAGAGGGGCAGGGAAGGAATTAGATTGAGGAGTCAAGAATAACTCCATGTCTCTGAATCTGGGGAGCTGGAAAGATGATGATACTTGACCAAAATAGGGAAATTTGGGGGAAGGATTGAGTTTTGAGGGGGGAAATGAGTTACATTTTGGACATGGCAATTTAGAGATGTCTAGGGGACATTCAATTGCAAAAAAAAATGTCAGAACTAGAAGGGAACTCAGAAATCACTTAGCCTGTGTCCAAATGGACTTCATTTTGTAAATAAGGAAACTGAGGCTAAGAAGTAGATTGGTCCAAAATAATATACACACAAGTCCTTAGTGGCAGAACTTGGACTGTACTTAGTTCTCCTAATTTCTAGGCCACCTCACTTTTTATTCATAATTCTGCCCCCTGATTCTAGATAACCAAGGAAGAACTGGTGAAAATTTTTGAAATATATATTTTTTAAATATTTTGAGAAAGAACCAGCCAGGATAATGCTTGATCTAGATAGAATTCTCAAATGGAAAATCAAGAGTTCCACTTGGTTCCATCCACAGTTTCTTAACTGGTCTCCGAAATGAGGGCCATAGCTGTGTGATCAACCAACTACAAGGTGAGAAGATGGTCACATCGCATTCTCATTATAGGATTTGTCTCTTATGCAACCCCACCTACCTTCATCCCCCAACACCACCCAACTCTGCCCTCTTGCCTCTGCAGTATAGAGTCCCAACTTTCCCTCTTCCTAGATGAACATTGTCCCTTCAGGATAGTTATAACCTAAATGTTCCTCAGGCATCCTTCTAGAAGCAATTTCACAAGTACCCAGATATCACTGGGAAAAATCTCACTTCTACATCCTGCCCCTCTGTCCCAGATCACCTTGTGGCTATGACAGGGAGCTAATGGAGGGTGGGTTCTGTGCTAGTGGGATAGGACAGTGATCTACAAGGAAAGAAGAGCACTGCCCCTCTTTATTTTGGGTGGGACAGAATGAGTCACACAGTAGGAGCAAGTATGAGTCACTTGTGACATGTTTATCTTATTATATTCCTTTTCCCCAAATCCATCTCTCTTCCTATATTACCGCTGACAGCACCACCATCTTTCCTGTCACCCAAGTTATCACTGCTTCATTGTACCATATAGCTTGGGCCTTTATCACTTCCATAGGAACTATTTTAATAACCTCCTAATTGGTGTCCCTGTCTCAAGTCTCTTTTCTCTCCAATTCATCCTGCACACAGATACCAAAGTGATTTTCCTAAAACATGGGTCCCTATTAACTCTCAGATCAAATTTCATCTTTGTATAATGTACATTGTATAAGGTATCAGGTAACTAGGTGGTCCAGTGGATAGAGGGCTGGGCCAGGAATCAGAAAGACTCATCTTCCAGGATTCAAATCCAGCCTCAGATACTTACTATCTGTGTGACCCTGGGCTTAACTTCACTCTATTTGCCTCCATTTCCCTATCTCTAAAATCAGCTGAAGAAGGAAATATCAAATCATCTCACTTTGCCAAGAAAACCCCAAATGGGATCATGAAGAGTCAGACATGACTGAAAATAACTGAAAAAGCAACAATTTAATATAGTAGTATGTATGTATAATCTGGGGCAGTTAGATGGATCAGTGTATAGAGTGCCGGGTCGGGAATCAGGAAGACCTGAGTTCAAATGGGGCTTCTGATAGTTAGTAACTGTGTAACCCTGGGCAAGTCACTTAAGCTTCTTTGTTTCAGTTTCCTCATCTGAGCTGGGAAAGGAAATGATACACCACTCTAGTATCTCTGCCAAGAAAACTCCAAATGGGTCACCAAGAGTTGGACACAACTGAAACAACTGAACATATTTAATTTTTTCTTGTTAAATATTTGAAGATGGTCTTTTAGAACCTTTCTTCTGTGTCCCCTTCACAGAATCTTTGAAAATCAAAATATCAACAAAATATGAATAAGGTACAATGGGGGAAAGTGATGGATTTGGAAGTCAGAGACCCTGATGGAGTCAATCATCCATCTCTGGATGGAGTCAAATTCCATCTCTGATAATACTTATGTGGCCTCAGGCAAGTCACTAAAACTCCTGGGTCTCAGTTCCTCATCTGTAAAGTAAGGAAGTCTGAAATGTCTTCTGGCTCTAAATCTAGAATTCTAAGAAGAGAGGGGGTGATAGGAAAATTCTATTTCCAGTCTTCCCCCTACACAATCCAAGTGCTACATCTCATGCTCTTCCCCAGCCTGGAAGTCTCTGGCATCTGATTAGTCCCTTCTGTAGCAATGAGAGATGGGCCAGTGTACTTATTGGATGACAGTGTTCCTTTTCAGATGAAAACAATAATAGATTTTCTTCCTCTTCATGTTTTCCCAAGGAGGGAAACAACTGGGGGAGAGATTAATTTGCCTGTCTTTTATCTTGAGATAAAAGAACTATGTGATATATTACATAATAAGGTAACAAATTAACTTTACAATTAGCAAAAGTAACTTGGGTTCTGAAAATCCTGTTGTAGACTTGTCAGGGAGTGATAAATCACTGGTGCCCAAAACATCGTGTAACATTCTCAGGGAACAAATCGCCAGGAGGGGAATGGTATTAAAAAATCTCTTTCACACTAACAGTTTTTAAATGATAGGATCAGCTCTCAAATCCATCATGTGAGAGGGCCTGGAGAAAAGCAAACTTGGCACTTGGGTCTAGACTGATCCCAATGTGTTCACTGAGGAGTATCCTCTACATACTGAGGATGTTTAACTATTGACAGTAAATCTTTCAGGAGCTGCCCCCGCAACTGTATTCAGCCAGTAAGTGGGTAGGAGGGGAGGAAGAAGAGAATGCTAAGTCAAATCCAAACTTTACCCATCCTTTCAAATCTAACTCAAGTCCCACTTCCTCTGTGAATCCTTTATAGCTAAACTCTACCACTAATTGACCATGGGAACTTGAGACAAATAATTTAATTTTGCTGTTGTTCAGTCATTTTTAGTTGTGTCTGACTCTTTATGATCCCATTTGGGGTTTTCATAGCAAAGATACTTCAGTGCTCTGCCATTTCCTTCTCCAGAACATTTTACAGATGAAGAAACTGAGGTAAACAGGGTGAAGTGCCCAGGGTCATACAGTTAGTAAACATCTGAGGACAGATTTGAACTAAGGAAGATGAGTCTTTCTGATTCAGGTCCCAACACTCTATGCACTCTGGTGCCACCTGGCTGCCCTCAAATCATTTAAAGTCTGGGTTATTTCTTCATTTATTAAAAGGATTATATTACATGATTTTTCAAGTACCTTCACCTCAAAGATTCAGTAACTCTACTTCAGCCCCCACTGATCTCTCCCATACTTAGAATTCATAGCACCCAAATATTTCACTGTTCTCTCATTGTTTTCCATGTGTAATTTTTTTCAGTCAAGTATTTATTAAATACACAATACGTGCCAGGCCCCAAAAGATAGAGACAAAAGCAAAGCAGCCTGCTCTCAAGAAGCTTGCATGCTGTCATTGAAGGAGACGCTATATAGTGATGTGATGCTTAGAGAGGACTCAAGGTCTGAGTTCAAATCCTTTAGTAGCTATATATATAACTCATTAAAAGTCCCTTAGTATGTTAACCTTTTACCTGTAAAATAGGGATAGTAGTACCTACCTCATAGGGTTGTTTGGAGGATTAACATAATTAACGTAACACAATATAATATATAAAGTGCTTTGCAAAGCTTAAAGTGTTATATAAATGCTATTACGTCAATACATCCAGAATAAATTAAAAATAAACACAAGGTGGTTTAGGAAGAAAGAACACTAGCAGTAGGGGATTTAAGAAAGACACTACTATTGTAGTGTAATAAACGACAAGCAAAATGGTCTCAGAAAAACCTGAGAAGATTTATATGAAGTGATGCAAAGTAAAGTAAGCAGAACCAGGAGAATGGTGTGTGCAGTAACAACAATATTGTATGATTATCACCTGTGAAAGATGTAGCTACTCTGACCAAGACAATTCCAAGGAATCCATGATGAAAAATATGTATCCACCTCCAGAGAAAGAACTGATAAACTCTGACTGCCGAGTGAAGCACACATTTTTTGCTTTATTTTTCTTGGTGGCAGGGGGTGGGGGGGAACCTATGTTTTCTTTTGCACTTTGGCTAATACGACATATGTTTTGCATGACTTCACATGTGTAAACAATCTCAAATTGTTTGCCTTCTCAAAGAGAGGAGAGAGAGAATTTAGAATCAAAAATATTTTAAATGGATGCTTAAAAATGTATTTGTAATTGAGAAATAGTTGACAAAATAAATAAAAATATTTTTAAAGGTTCCATGTAGGAAAGCTATCTTTTGGCTAAATCTTGAAAGAAGTAGGGTATTCTACCATATAGAGGTGAGGAAGGAAATTAGTGTGTAAGAAGCAGAGTGATATAGTGCGTAGAGAGCAGGTCTTGGACTTAGGAGGGCCTCAGTGACCCTAGAAGATTCTCTGTACCTCCAGACAACTCTTAAGATTCTTAAGTTGCAGAGTAGTTCCCAATATTTACATTGGGAGATGGTGTTTCTTCATAGGAAGTTCCTACACCAGTGAAAAGACTATGCTAGATAGACATAATATAGCTGTGTGTGTGTGTGTATATGTGTGTGTGTGTATATGTATAAATACATATGCATATAGGATAATTTTAAAGAAAAAACAAGGAGATTAATTACAGTATATAGAAGCCAAGATAGTAATTTCGATTTAATTCAACAAATCTTTATTAGATACCTACTATGTTCAGTGCATTGTGCTTAATTAGATCATTCTTTCTTGACTTGAGACTTGGGGATTCAACTTTACCTTGAAAAGAAGGGCAAATATGTTTTTCATGACTACACATACATAGCCTATATTAAATTGCTTGCCTTTTCAATGAGGAAGAGAGGGGAGGGGAGGGAGGAAGAGGATTTAGAACTCAAATTTAAAAAAAAATGTTTAAAATTTTTTTATATATAATTGGGGGAAAATATTATTTAAAAAAAAAGAAAAGGTAACATTAAGTTCACATTCAATAAGATAGTAAAAATGAAAGTCTATCCCATTCTTCATGGAAGAGAACTCCATTTTCCTGACACATAAAATGGCAAAATGAAACTTAAAACTCTCCTGTCTTTCGTGGTTCTTAGAAGGAACAAAATCTCTTCTACTTTAATGGAATCATAGAATATTGAAACTGGAAGAGACATCAGTTAACCAATGAGAAAACTGAAGCCCTGAGAAGTGAAATTGACTTGTTCAGATCACATAGGTGGACAGAAGGAATGTATCCTAGAAGAAAGAATAAACTAGATGGAGAAATGGAAAACCAAGGTTTGAGTTCCAACTTTGGCACTGACTATATGACTAAAAGCAAGTTAAGATCTCTCAGAGCCTCAGTTTCCCCACACATAAAATGGAAATAATAATTTTTACATTTCCTACTTCATAAAGTTTTAGTGAGAAAAATTCTTCATAAACCTTAAAGCACGACATAAATGTGACCTATTATGATGGCAGCAATAGTTCTTAAATCTAGATCTCCTCCCTTCGATTCCAGTCCTTTTACCATTTTACAACATTGCCTTCTTGCTGTTCTTTACTAGGATTCCATCAGACCCCAAACAATGACCAACTGAGACTTGTGCTGGAACCTATTATTGATCAATCAGTAAGAGCCAGAATGATTGGGTTTAAGGCATAGTCAAGCAGCTCCATTTGAATACCGGCGGGCTTTATCAAAGCATGACTTTCCAGAGCTCTATTTCAAGAATCATAAATGAAACTACATGGCTCAGAAAAGTTAATTATCCCAGTGTTGGGTTTTTCTTTTTTTAATAGTAGAATAAATAAGTAGGGAAAAGAAAAAAAAATCTAGCTCCCAAACCCAAGATGTCTTCCAAGGTTTAAGCAATCAGAATTCCTATTCCTTTAGGCAGGGCATCCACATGTAAGGATAGGATTACCCATGTGGACAGAAGGGAGGAAGGGAGAGAGAGAGGACTGTGCGACTAAAATAGGAGGTCAGAGATGGAATGCTAGTAAAGAACAGCAAGAAGATGAATTTTGCTGAAATATATAGTGTATAAAGGGGATTAATAGATAATAAGACTAAAAAAGGGTCAAAGCCAGGTTGCAAAGAACTGTAATTACCAAAGAGACCCATTTATATTTGTTTTGTATTTCCTAGAGGAAATAGGAACCCACCAGTTTATTAAGCAGGGGACTGACATGTTTCGGCCTGTTGTTGAATGCAAAAGCTCATGATAATTTTTATTTGTGAATCCTAATCCTTACACATGGAGAGGAAATTGCTTGAATATATCTGTCTATGAATCTCTAAGCAAATGATGGATTTGTATTTACAAAGAAAAAAACGAGATTCATACCTGTGTTTTTTTTCTTTTCAGTAAGAGAAAATGAAAATCTATATACACGGGCGGAAGCAACCACAGTGACTGAAAATCCTGTTCTCTACTCCAGAATTATTGGGCACAGCTTGGCTCAACCTTGCTACACAGAGCTGTTAAATCGACTGGACTTATCTTTACCTGTGAAAGATGTCAGGGGAGCCTCAAACCATAGAATAAATAATAGCTCTGCTTACTTGGTGGAAATGATGTGAAAAAAAGCCACACGTTCCTATCATTTGCTGTTGCTTGTTGAACTGTGAAGACCTGCATAGACTATATTTAAGCTACTTTCTATACTGTTGCCAATCACCCTTTGGGACTTGGAAGTCATATTTTCCTATTGGCTCTTGTGTTTATTTCATTTGCATGTATCCAGTGATAATGCACAAGTCAAATATGTAATCTGAATATCTATTTAAAAACTCATCAATATGAAATGGTGAATAAAGTATAAATTTTGCTCCATTTTTCAAAGTCATAATCAAGTAAGTTCATGTTGTTAGAAGTCTAAACTGATTTCACACAAGGGTCATTGTAACCGACTTTATGGAGACTTGCTTCTATAAAGATATTTTCACTGTTGACTAGTGAAACGAGAGAGACAAAGCTATTTATAACAAGGCCTTATGTTGTGTACATATATTGTCTTTGAAATATTTGTGATTCAGTTTATTGCTTGTTAAAAGAGAAATTATATAATTTATTTAGTAAATACTACTGTAAACTATAGTTTTGTTGACAGAAATAAAAATATTTTGTTCTCAACATTGGCAATATATTCGTTGTTCCTGGTCTCTCCATCTTTTCACTTCTCCGCCCTCTTTTATGACTTTGGTGGCCCCAGACTGTCAACAAATTGCTTGAGAGGAATTGAGAACATGGCAAGCATAAAGAATGAAATAATAAATAATTCCCAAAAGGAGTGTCTCAATAAATGATGGGCAGATAACTTAAGATGCTGCTTCCTAAAACGCCATGATGAGTAGTTTTGGTAGCATAGTTATAAGTAAGTAGCTTTGTATTAAATGGTATAGTCAAGGCATTGCTTTAACCATAACAACGATAACATTTTCCATTTATGAAGTGCTTTAAGGTTTACAGAATACTTTCCCCCAAAATAACCCTGGTAACGTAAATACCAACCCCATCTTATAAATGAAGACGCTGGGGCTCCAAGAAGTTATGTGTTCATAGTCACACTGCCAATGGCTGTTAAAGCTGAAAAACAGTAGGAAGCAAGAGAATTGTCAGCTTCAGGAAGTACATTCATAGGAGGAAAATGTTGAGAAAGAAATTTCCTTAGAGCAAAAATAGTACTTGAAAATGCCAATTATAAAAATTGTGAATCTAATGAATAACATAATTAATTTAACATAATAGTTCTCAGGTTCATTCCAAGTTTAAAATCCTATGTTCTATTAAATCTATCTCTGCAATATATTCTAAATGGGTCCTTTGCTTTCTATTTCCACTGCAAGCACTCTAGTTCAGGCCCTCGTTACCTCTTGCCAGAACTCTTGTCATAACTTCCTAAATGGTCTCCCTGACTACAGTCTCTTCTCCAATTATAGTTCATCCTACATACAGCTGCCAGGGTAATCTTCCAAATGCACGGGTCTGTTACCTTACTCAAAAACCTCCAATTCAAATCTCTTAGCCTGGCAATTGAAGTTTCTTCATGATATAGGGCCAACCTAGCTTACTGCCATTAGCTGTTTCTATTACCCTTCACATAACCTATTACTGCTAAATTGGAGCTGACTGTTGCCTCTGTCCCTCCTTTTCCTATTTCCTTGTGTAAAGGATGTCTGTGTCCCCAGTTTCCTTGAGAAATGCCACAATCAGAATATTTCCTAATTTGCTTTGGTACCAGCACTGCTCATATTGGTTTGATTTGGAGACATGAGGCAAGATGCAGGAGTGGCACACAAAGGTTAAAGGGAGAGGAGAATGTGATGGCCAATTTTACAAAAACTGCCATATGTGTCCCCTGTTCTATGTTAACCTTAGATTTTTGACAGGCAGTGTCACTACCTATATACTATATACCAGTGTCTCTACCTGTAGAGCAGTAGCATTTAGGGAGTCCCCCTTTTCAGTGCTGGGGCTTCAGGGAAAGGCAGATGCACCATGAAGAGCAGAATCTCTGGGGTCCTGGAGGAACAAGCCTGCCATTCTCTTCACCATTATAACTGCAACAAAGAAAATCACCAAAAATACATGTAGTGGCCCTGAGTGGCACCCAAAGGTTTGGATGAGCTGCCCAGTTTTACAGCTTGGCTCTCCCAGAGGTCAAGAGACCAAAGAACATGAAAACAGACCAGTCTGAGAAGAATCTTTGACTTTCACATCTGGAAAGGGGTTGGAATGTTAAATTCTGATGTATGTATCAAGTACTTCTTTCACCATGATTTTAGTATTCTAATTAAACTATTTAACTCTGAACATAGGGTCTGACTGGAGGTTAACAGTGTGGATCTACCAAATAGAGTTGTGGGGGAAAAGGGAAAGAGACAGACAGACAATGATTGATGACTAGTCCAAGTTATGGAAACTGGTATGTGACATTATGGCCAACTGGGGCTCCACAGATCAAAGGGAGCACTGATATGTCACATGTGAGAGACATCAAAATACCTGTTACATATTGGCCCCCACATGTGGAATGCACTGCCCCATGTCTTTTAAAATTCTTCCCTACTGTCAAAGCCCAGTTCAGGCATCACCTACTACAAGAATTCTTCCCTAACTTCCTAGCTAAAGGTAATCTTTTTTCCTTCCTTTTTCTGATAGTGCTTTGTACCATTCCTATGCACCTGTCTCTGGTGTATACTGCAGTTAATTGTGTCCCTGCCTTATATATCCAAATAGATTGAAAGTTCTTTGGGAGAAGATACGGTTATATATACAGCAATTAGTAAACCACCTAGGACTCAGTAGATGGATCATTCATATTTAATTAAGTTGAATTGAAGGAAATGTGGGGAAGAGTAAATAAGTAAAATCATACCCCTTTGGCCTGTGAGAGGGACGCAGGGACAGGACTAGTCCTTTCTAGGACCTCCTTCCACTTTTTTTTTTCTTTTTCCTCCCTCCTCAGTAGTTCAATGACCATGTGCTCTTATCTACCCCCCACCCTCCCCATCCTCACTTTAGCACAACATCCAAGTCTGCTCTGGCCCTACAGTGACCCACATTTGGAACTCAGTCTGACCCATCTTGTACCCTCCTCCTCCCTATATGTTCCTATTGAAATATCCTTTCACTTGTATTATAGTAGGTAATAGGAAATAAACCGTTAAATTATTGGTTGTTAGTACTCATTTATTTTAGTCACGTCCAACTCTTTGTGACTTGTTTTGGTTTTTATAGGCAAAGATCCTGGAGTGGTTCACCATTTCCTTCTCCAAATAATTTTACAGATGAGGAATATGAGGGACATAGTGTTAAGTGACTTGCCCAGTGTCATACAGCTAGTTAAGTGTCTGAGGCCAGATCTGAACTCATAAAGATGAGTCTTCCTGACTCTAGGTCCAGTACTTTGTCCACTGTACCACCTACCTACCCTAAATTAAATTATTACATTGCACTATTGTTGTAACTACCTCTATAACCTGCCTCTTTGACCCTCTCACTGATCTTCCAGTTGCCTGTTTCCCATTAACTTCAAACTACTATAAAGTTCCTCCAGGCATCTTCTCTCACTGCTTCACTCATCATACATTCATGGATGCTTGAGCTAGCAGGTTTATTAGAAGTTATCTAATCCTAGCAAAGAACTGGAAATAAAGTAAATGCCCATTGGCTGGGGGGTGGCTAACCACATTGTGGTACATGAATATAATGGAGGATTACTGTGCTGTAAGGAACAAACACAGTAAACACGGAAGTATGAAAAGACTTAGATGAACTAACGCACAGCGAAGCAGGAAAACAATATACCTAATGACTACATTAATGTAATTGGAGAAAACAAGCACAAAACTGTGCAGAGTCAATGTTGCAGAATTACAAAGAGCAAACTTGGCTCAGAAGAAAAGATAGAAAAACATACCTCCCATTTGCAGAGGTATGTGGAGGGGATCCACAAGTGTAGAGCACTTTAGGTAATGTAAGACTCTTTTTTTTTGACATATTGATTGGTTTTGTTAAATTTTTAAAATTTTTCTCTTTTTAAAAAAAATACTTAGTTATAAAGGATGGCTTTCTGAAAGGGGAAAAAAGAGACATAGCTGGAAATTGAAACAACTGGAAAAAACCAAAAGATATCAATAAAAACATCTTTCAAAAAAAAGAAATCAGATAATCTAAGTATCTCACTTTAAAATATATTTTATTGATAACTGGTTTTTATATCACTTACATTACCTTGTTCCAGAGAGCCATCCTTTATAACCAAGAGTTATTTTTAAAACAATTCAGCAAAACTAGCCAACACACTCAATAGATCTGATCCTATATGCAACATTCCATACCAACAGTCCCCTAATCTCTCCAAAGAATGGGAAAGGTGGCAAGTCTTCTTAAGAACTATATTGGATCACTATATTTTCATAGCACTCTCTTCATTGCTTTACTGTTTCTTCTACTTATATTGTTGTAGCCAAACAATTGTTTCTAATTTTGCCAAACCCTTCGTGTTAGAGAAGAGGAAACAGACCCAAAGAAAGAGGTCATGATTTGCCCAGTCACACAGCTTGTTAGGGACTGAGTTGACCCTTGAACCCAAGTCACTGGAGGCCCAGTCTAAGGCTTTTTCCTTATCTAACTCCACTGCTTCTCAGAGAAAGATATCTTTTATCATCTTGATTTTCTAATAAGCCTAGAATCCACTACTCTAAGGGAATTCTCTTTTCTTTTTCTTCTGCAGGATCAATTGAGCAGAAGTACCAATAGTCTGAGGATTCTGAGAAACCTTAATCAACAGGTTTGACTACCCCAGGTACCAGAAACCTAGGACTGTGTGATGATGGGACCCTGAGACCAGGTGTAACTCAAGACGGCACTTTCCCTGAAGATTATCCTCATGTAACTTATGTATGTTGTGGAAACTGGAACAATGTTGAGTCCTTCCTTTGGCTGGAAAGGGGACCCAGGATCACAAACTCACCTACTCTGCTCGACTTACTAAGGAAAGCTATTACTTTGTCATCTATAAAATCTTCAGTACGAAGAGTGGTAGTCACTTTGATAGATTTAGCTCTTCTCAGCAATGCACAGATATAAGACAATTCCAAAAGACTCATGATGAAAAATGTTACCCACATGCAGAGGAAGAACTATGGAGTCTGAATGCAGATCAAAGCATACGATTTTCTCTTTTTTTCTGTTTCTTCTTTCTCGTTTTGCCCTTTGGCTCTAATTCTTCTTTGCAACATAATTAGTGTGGAAATATCTTTAATATAATTATACATGTATATAGCCTATATCAGATTGCCCTTCATATTAAGAAGAGAGGAGAGAAGAGAGGGGGAGAAAATTTAGAACTCAAAATCTTATAGAAGTGAATGTTTAAAACTAAATGTGTGCATATGTATGTGTGTGTGTGTAATAACAAAATATGCAGGAGGTAAGAAAAAAACAGTAGTGGTTACTAAACTGACATCTTAGAAAGGTCTCTTACAGAGTGCTACAGAAGTCTTTGAACCAGTTTTCTTCCACATTTTCATCACTAGTTTCAATTCACATTTCTATAGAGCTTAAAAGTTTACAAAGCCGGAAGGCCAGAGGCTAGTAGTGCAGGTATCATTATATACATTTACCGATGAGGAACCAATAAATACTCAGAGAGCTGAAGAGATTTTCCCAGAGTTACACAGAGCCAGGTCTCAAAACCAAGTCCTCTTGTCCTAAAGGCAGTAATCATTCCTCTATATCACATGACGTCCCCAATTTGGATAAAGGCATGCTTATCAAATTTGTAGACAATGCAAATCTGGGAGGGATATCTAATACAGTAGATTATTTTAAGTTTCCCAGTTGATCTCCCTGATTTGGTTTCTCTCTTCTCCAATCCAGCCTTAATTCTTCTACCTAGTAACCTTCCTAAAGCACAGAGCTGGCCATGTCACTCTCTACTGCTCAGGAATCTTCCATGGCTTCCTGTAGTATAAAATAGAAAGTCTTCATCTTGGCATTGAAAACCTTTATGATTTGACTCTAACCTATCTTTCCAGACATTTCATTTTACTCTACTTCATACACTCTGTGTTCCAACCAGACTGACGTATTTGCTATTCCCAGAAGTCATTATGTCACTTCCCACCAGTGTACTGTTGCATAAGACCCAGTCTTATGAGAGAGAGAGAGAGAGAGAGAGAGAGAGAGAGAGAGAGAGAAGGAGGAGGAGGAGGAGGAGGAGTTGTTGTCATGTCCAACTCTTCACAACCCCATTTGGGGTTTTCTTGGCAAAGATCGTGGAGTGGTTTGCCATTTTCTTCTCCTCTTAATTTTATGGATAAGGGTTAAGTGACTTACACAGGGTCACACAAATAGTAAGTATCCAAGGCTGGATATGAACTCAAGTCTTCTTGACTTCAGGCCAGGCACCCACAATAACAGCAGCTCACTGAAACTCCCTGTAACTAAAATAGAAACACAAGAGTACAGAATTTAGAGCTACCTTGGAACCTATTGATCATAGATCAAAAGCTAGAAAGGACTCTAGAGACCATCTAGTTCAACCTCCTCCTCAGATGACAGATGAAAAAAGACCAGAGAGACCAAGTGATTTGCCCACAGTCATGCAGGTAATAAAATGGCAGAGCCAGGATAGGAATCTAGATACAAACCAAACCAGGTATCCTCCCCACTGTATCATGCTGCACATAGTTCAGGCGCTTCATTTTCCATATGAGAAAACTGGGAAAGAAAGAGGTCTTGCCAAGGAACAGTCAGCACTTGAACCCAGGAACTCTTCTACAGCCCTTTCCTCTGCATCATAGTGCCCAGTAGAGGGCACATTTATCTAGCACCTACTATGTGCCAGACACTGTGCTAAGTATTTTTTAAACAAATATTATCTCATTAGAATACTGTTGTGCTATAAGAAATGATGAGCAGGATGGTTTCAAAAAAACCTGGAAAAACATATGAATTGATGCAAAGCGAAGTGAGCAGAACCAGAAAAACATTGTACTCAGCAATAACAATATTGCACAATGATCGGTTGTAAATGACTTAGCTGTTCTCAGCAATACAATGATCGAAGGCAATTTCAAAGGACTTAGGAAAGATGTTATCCACCTCCACAGAAAAAACTGATAGAGTCAGAATGTAGAATGAAGCATACATATTTTTAAAACTTGGTTTTTCTTGGGGGAGGGACATTTGGGGGAGTCTATTTTTTCTTTCACAACATGACTAGTATGGAAATATGGTTTACATGACTGCATGTGTATAATCTACATAAAATTGTTTGCCTTCAATTAGGGGGGAAGAGAGAGAGGAAAGGAGAGAATTTGGAATTCAAATTTTTTTAATGTAAAAAATTATTTTTACATGTAATTGGGAAAAAATAAAATATTCAGAGTCATACACAAATATTATCTCATTTGATGGGTGGATATAAGACTGTCTAGCAAGATCACATGCAGAGGGATCATAGGATCTTAGAATGAGAGCTGGAAGGAACCTTAGAGGCCACTGAATCCAATCTCCTCAATTTATAACTGAAGCCCATGGAGGCTAAAAAACTTGCCCAGTGTCATTCAGTGTCAGCCAGGATTTTATCTCAGGCCCTTGATTCTAGTACTCTTTCCACTACCTCAGGCTACCCTTCCTGTATTTCCTACTATAGGTAGGAGGTTAGACTGTGAACATGAAGATGAATTTGAGTCCAAGACAGTCTCTCATGCTATATCATTTTCTCTCTTTGGTGGAGAGTTTAATGGTGCCCATGGGAACTCCATGATGGTATTTCTAGATGCACATGAACATGACCTATCTTGAATGGCCTCTGTCCAACGAACTTAAAATGTGTCATTGTACATAAATTGCATTTCAGTGGATGGGTTACACACCCTGTGCTAGGCAGAGAATGACGTAACACATTTCCTTCCCTCTTGACCAAGTTTACAGTGAGGAAGCATACCACGCATATATGTCATGCAGGCAACTCCATGGAAAGAGACTGGCAAAACAAATATTGTAACTGGGTGTAATCACCATAGAGTATTGGGAACAAAAATATAAGGCCAGCTCTTTCTCTTAAATAACCACCATGTCTAGATTCAGTCATTCACTCAATAAGCATTCGGTGCCTGTTATGTGTCAGGAACTGTGCTAAACATTGAGAATATAAAGACCAATAAAAAGGAAAGAAAAACCTGCTCTCAAGAAGCACATAGTCTATTAAAGAGAAACATGCGAAGATAAATAAAAACATATACACAGTAACCAGAAAATATATTTACAAAGTTGCTTCTGAGGGGGACATGTACCCTCAGAATTTATACAAAGTAATTTCTGAGGGGGCACACTAGCAAAATATATGCAAAATTACTTCTGAGGGGGAGTGAACTAAATTATTAGGACAGTTAGGTGGCTCCATAGACAGAATTCCTGGCCTGGACTCAGGAAGACTTATCTTCCTGAATTCAAGTCTGGCCTCAGACACTTACTAGCCATGTGGCCCTGAGCAAGTCACTTAACTCTGTTTGCCTCAGTTTCCTCATCTGTAAAATGAGCAAGAGAAGAAAATGTCAAATCACCCTAGTATCTTTCCCAAGAAAACCTCAAATGGGGTCACAAAGAGTTGTTTTAAACAATTTTTTTTAATCAAGTTAAACATCTGAGGTCTACAAATTTCCCTCCTCCAAACTCACAGAAAGACTGAGGGACAAGTGACTTCCTCTCCCCATTAGAGCCATAAGTAAGAACTTTTACACCTGGAGCAACTCCCAGAAAATGGAGAGGCAGCACTCTGATGGACCGCATGCTAGGCTGGGAGTTAAAAATACTTGAATTCAAATCCCACCTCAGAAACTCACTAGCTATGTGATCCTGGGCAAGGTACTTAACTTCTTTCTTCATCTATAAAATGAGGGAGTTAGCCTGAATGGACTCTAAGGTCTCCTCCATTTCTTAGTCTATAATACTATAACCTTACGTAACCATGCTTGAGACAAGAGGGATATAATTCCCCCTCACTTAAAGGGAAGCCTCATGCCACTGTTGGGGTGGGCAGAAAAGAAATTCCTCCAGTCTTCTGATAGTTCCCTTCTCAATCTTTTACTCTGACTATAAGGTACAAAACTCTGTTTTTACTTACTGAAGCAGCAAAGACATTGTCAACACCCTTTGAATTTGGTGCATTTGACAAAGCTCTAGACATTCTACACTAGTTATAATTAGGCCATCCATGCATTCTCCCACTCCACCCCAGCTATCAAGGAAGGAAGTCCAGTAACTTAAATAAACCCAATCAGCTAGCCCCAAGAATGAGGAGAACAGAGAAAGTTTTTAGGCCAATAAACAGGGTAGGCGTTGGCAAAAATACATTTGTAGGGGACTGGAAAATGGGCCATCAGATTGAATTTCTCCCTGACCCAACCAACATGAGAAACTAAAAATGTTTTGAAAATAAGAAGGGTAGGTTGGTACTCCTGACAACCCAGGAAACTTTTATATGATCAGGGGTCTTTTGGAAGCATAGTATGAGAGGGAATTCAGAATTATCTTTAGAGTAAGGGCACACAAGCTTGGTCCTGCATCTGAGCCACACAATAGAGAACTCAGAAATAATTCCCATATGCCCTTATCTGGACTAAGGCTTATGAAAGAGAAATAGCTTTACTTTAGAAAAAGGCCTAGCATCGCCACCTGCTGGAGGACAATCTACAAGAGGGAACACTTGCTGGAGCCCTACTGAATACATGACTGCAGTGACAAGCTACACAGGTCTGACAGTTGCCAGTATTTTTCACAAGCTAGGATGGGTCTGCTTTGTTTCATTTGAGTTCATAAGGTAAGGTACTTGCAAGTGGGAATGGTGACAATATAATGACTGTGTCATAGGATAAGGTTTCCTGCTTTGCTAGGTGGGGCCAAAAAGACAGAGATAGGGGAAATTTCTCTAAGTGTAATTAGACCCTCTCAAGTTATGTGAAAGCTGTGATAATGCTGTGTCTGCTTATCCAATAGGCACCTTTCCAATGCCTTTTGGGTCATCCACAATTTCAGTTCTTCTGATTTTGTAACCACTTAGCAGCACTCAGAGAATGTCACTATTTTAAAAGATAAGCTTTTAGATAATACCAAAATATTTACAGCAACATTTTTTTGTAGTAGCAAAGAAGCAGATGGTCATCAGTCGTGGAAGAGCTAAACAAGTTGTGGTTCATGAGTGTAAGAGAAAATTGCTAAACTATAAGAAGCAGCTAGGTCCTGATAAGCATGCTATAGATTCCATTGGGTTAGAACCAATCACTGGGGTGGTTAGGTGGTATAACGGATAGAGTGCTAGGCTTAGAATTAAGAAGACCCTTTTTCTTGAATTCAAATCTAGCCTCAGACATTTACTAGCTGTGTCACCCTGGGCAAGTCACCTAACCCTGTTTGCCTCAGTTCCTAATCTGAAAAATGAGCTGGAGAAAGAAATGGCAAACTACTGCAGTTTCTTTGCCAAGAAAACCCCAAAAGGGATCACAAAGAGTCAGACACAACAGAAAAGGATTGAACAAGAGTCAACTATTGTATTTTACATAATTATAAGTTTGAATAGTATGAATTTCAATATATACAACTATTTCTCTGGGATTAAAAGACAACTCAGTGGTACAGCAGATAGGTAATCTCAAGAAATCCTGAGTTAAAATCTGACCTCAGTCACTTACTAGCTGTGTGACCCTAGGCAAGTTACTTAACTTCTGTCTACCTCAAGAGTATTGAATGTAAAATCAACTGTAAAATGAGGATCATGAAAGCACCTACCCCCTGCAGGATGGGGAACCTTTAGTCTCGAGGCAACATGTGGCCCTCTAGGTCCTCAAGCACAACCTTTGACTGAATCCAAACTTCACAGAAAAAATACCATTAATAAAAAAATTTGTTCTGTAAAATGTAGATTCATTCGAAAGGTCACACTCAACAACCTAACAATCCACATGACTCTGCAGGACCACAGGTTCTCCACCTCTGTCTAGGGTTATTGTGAGGATAAAATGAGATATTTATAACTCATTTAGCAGAGTATGTAGTAGGTGCTTAATAAATGCTTGTTTCCTTCTTTTATTACTTCAGCTAACTGGGACCTGGCTGTAAAATGAATATGATAAAGACAGAAAAGTGTGGAAAAGTCTTATATAAACTGATATAAAGTCAAAAGAACTGGGGAAACAATAAAAAATGACTACAATGATGTTATTGCAAAGAATCACAACAAAGCAATTAGAACAATGTTGTCAAATTATAAAGACCAAGCATGACCCCATAGAACAGCTTACAAGAAGATACTTTCCCCATATCATTGCAGACCTTGGGAACTATGGGTGTGAAATACCACATAAATTATCAGACTTTTTCCAATATGTAGGTTAGTTTTGCTGAAATATATTTCCTCTCTTTTTTAAATTTTTGCTATAGAAGCTTGATCTTTTGGAGGAGAAAGGGCACATTGGGAAATACAGATGATATAAAAATAAAATATATCCATAAAAATTTACTTTTAAATGGTTTTTTCATGGCAGAGAACAGCCTAGAATCACTGAAAATTCTACAAATTTGTTCAGTGCTACAGCCTGCATTCCCATTTAATTCTAGGCCAAGTTTATTGTTCATTTTAATTTCCTGTCCATGATATATATGATGATGGACTTACTCAGTGGGCTACCTATCCAGATGCAAGCTGTCATACAGACAACATGAGCTTTTCATCACATTTTTTTTTCCATCCCAGAGAGTTAGGCTGACAAAAGGAGATGGACAAGAGAGCACTTAACTCGAAGTCCCAGAAAGCTTAACTTTTTTAGCACGATGATGAAAGGTAACTATTGCTCTGGTATTTTCCATCCTCCCTATGTGTTCCCCCAGCAATGCATTGAATGGACTGCATGAGTTCAGATATGGATGAAGAGAGGCCCAGTGCCCATTTCTCACAAGTCCCTACTCCTACAAAAAGTACAACTACAAACCTACAAGAAGAACCAAAGTGGAGAACTACTCCCCCACCTTGCAAAGAGGACATATTTAGGAGAAGTCAACACTCCTTTGCCCAATCAAACCAGAGAGTTACCCTAATGGCTGGGGCGCCTCAAGTCTGAGTCATGGACATTCTCAATGAACCCATTCTATTCCCCCAGTATACTACAACAGCCTAGTCAGGTTCAGTTATATTGCTTCCCTCAGGGCAATTCCATAATTGGACAATACACATATGACACATACATAGAAATTAGCCACCCATAACACTTGGTTCCTTTCTCTGACAAAGCTATATGACAATTCATAAATGAAGTTCCATTGAAAAGAAATTGGTAAGGGGCGGAGCCAAGATGGCGGAGTAGAAAGACTCACATTTGCTAGCTCCGAATCCACAGCCCATAGATTTCCTGTAAAAAGAACTCCTGACAAATTCTGGAACAGTGGAAGCCACGCAGAAACACAGTGAAGGAGATTTCCGTTGCAGAGAGCCCTGAAAAACCGACCGCAAAGGTACCCCGGACTGGAGCGGAGCCCTGCCCTGCGGAGCGCTCCCCTCCCTCCCCCTCCTCCCCCCCCCCCCGCCCCAGCCATGCGGCACTGAGAGGAGAGAGCAGAGCCCAGCAGACATCAGGGACCTGAATCTTCAGCGGCCGCGAAGGTCCCTCCACCCACAGATGCACAGGTCAGTGAGAGAGACAGGGTGAGAGGGGAGCGGGGGATCTCTGGGACTCGGACCCCCTCAGGAGGCTGCAGCTGAGGCAGAGGCAGAGGCCGCTTGGCCAGAGGCATTCAGAGTAGGCAGCAGCTCCACCCCAGCTCCATTACAAAAGATCTCTGCATAAACCCCCTGAGGGAACTGAGCCTGAGAGGCGGCCCTGCCCCCACCTGAGAACCAGCAGATAAGCTCCCATTGAAGAGCAGTCAGGCCTGCTGCCAAAAGCCCTGAGGCTGGGGAGCAGCATTTGAATCTCAGACCCCAAGCACTAGCTGGGCGGATCTGGGCCAGGGGGTGGAGAGAACTCTCAGAAGTCAAGTAACTGGCTGGGAAAATGCCCAGAAAAGGGAAAAAAACTAAGACCATAGATGGTTATTTTCTTGAGAAGAAAAGAAATTGGTAAAAAGAGATTAA